>CAWUFW010002917.1:0-1200000 GCA_963921515.1 Calotriton arnoldi
CAAAGGAATGTTTCATGTGCACTGCAGTATTTGGCTCCCCCAATTTATGTTGCAATGGGACACATACACTACTTTGCCACAGATGAGTTTTTGGTTCTGTGACCAGGAATGATCCATGCAGTTTGGCAGTTGCAGCTCTTTCTTTGTCAACAATTACCTTTTGGTCACTGTGATGATGAGGGTGTAGACCCCATTGCCACAATGGTCAAAATGTGCTTCAGCTATGGACCCCACACTTGCCTTTTGGTCACTGTGATGATGGGGGTTTAGTCCCCATTGCCACAATGGTCAAAATGTGCTTCAGCTATGGACCCCACACTTGCCTTTTGGTCACTGTGATGATGGGGGTTTAGACCCCATTGCCACAATGGTCAAAATGTGCTTCAGCTATGGACCCCACACTTACCTTGTGGTCACTGTGATGATGGGGGTTTAGGCCCCATTGCCACAATGGTCATGGGCTGCTTGCATTGTGGGTGCCACACACATATATGTGTGGCACATGTGCTAGGGGGTCACATTGTATGTTCAAAGTCATGTTCGGTGTTGTAGGCATTTGACACAGCCTGCTCACACGCTTGTCATGGTGGTGGGGGGATGTCTTAATCTTGCATTCCCTAGGTTGTGGTGTGCTTGTTGTGTCATGCATTGTCCATCCTATGAGTGGGGGTGGTAGTAGTGGTAGGCATCCAGCCCCCTGGCTAAGGGTGGTAGTAGTGGTGGGCATCCTGCCCCCTGGCTAAGGGTGGTAGTAGTGGTGGGCATCCTGCCCCCTGGCTAAGGGTGGTAGTAGTGGTAGGCATCCTGCCCCCCTGGCTAAGGGTGGTAGTAGTGGTGGGCATCCTGCCCCCTGGCTAAGGGTGGTAGTAGTGGTGGGCATCCTGCCCCCTGGCTAAGGGTGGTAGTAGTGGTGGGCATCCTGCCCCCTGGCTAAGGGTGGTAGTAGTGGTAGGCATCCTGCCCCCCTGGCTAAGGGTGGTAGTAGTGGTGGGCATCCTGCCCCCTGGCTAAGGGTGGTAGTAGTGGTAGGCATCCTGCCCCCTGGCTAAGGGTGGTAGTAGTGGTGGGCATCCTGCCCCCTGGCTAAGGGTGGTAGTAGTGGTAGGCATCCTGCCCCCTGGGTGAGGGTGGTAGTAGTGGTGGGCATCCTGCCCCCTGGCTAAGGGTGGTAGTAGTGGTAGGCATCCTGCCACCCTGGCTAAGGGTGGTAGTAGTGGTAGGCATCCTGCCCCCTGGCTAAGGGTGGTAGTAGTGGTAGGCATCCTGCCCCCGTGGGTGAGGGTGGTAGTAGTGGTAGGCTTCCTGCCCCCTGGCTAAGGGTGGTAGTAGTGGTGGGCATCCCGCCCCCTGGCTAAGGGTGGTAGTAGTGGTAGGCATCCTGCCCCCTGGGTGAGGGTGGTAGTAGTGGTGGGCATCCTGCCCCCCTGGGTGAGGGTGGTAGTAGTGGTGGGCATCCTGCCCCCCTGGCTAAGGGTGGTAGTAGTGGTGGGCATCCTGCCCCCTGGCTAAGGGTGGTAGTAGTGGTAGGCATCCTGCCCCCTGGCTACGGGTGGTAGTAGTGGTGGGCATCCTGCCCCCCTGGGTGAGGGTGGTAGTAGTGGTGGGCATCCTGCCCCCTGGCTAAGGGTGGTAGTAGTGGTGGGCATCCTGCCCCCCTGGGTGAGGGTGGTAGTAGTGGTGGGCATCCTGCCCCCCTGGCTAAGGGTGGTAGTAGTGGTGGGCATCCTGCCCCCCTGGGTGAGGGTGGTAGTAGTGGTGGGCATCCTGCCCCCTGGCTAAGGGTGGTAGTAGTGGTAGGCATCCTGCCCCCTGGCTAAGGGTGGTAGTAGTGGTAGGCATCCTGCCACCCTGGCTAAGGGTGGTAGTAGTGGTAGGCATCCTGCCCCCTGGCTAAGGGTGGTAGTAGTGGTGGGCATCCTGCCCCCCTGGGTGAGGGTGGTAGTAGTGGTGGGCATCCTGCCCCCTGGCTAAGGGTGGTAGTAGTGGTAGGCATCCTGCCCCCTGGGTGAGGGTGGTAGTAGTGGTGGGCATCCTGCCCCCCTGGGTGAGGGTGGTAGTAGTGGTGGGCATCCTGCCCCTGGCTAAGGGTGGTAGTAGTGGTAGGCATCCTGCCCCCCGTGGGTGAGGGTGGTAGTAGTGGTAGGCTTCCTGCCCCCTGGCTAAGGGTGGTAGTAGTGGTGGGCATCCTGCCCCCTGGCTAAGGGTGGTAGTAGTGGTAGGCATCCTGCCCCCTGGCTAAGGGTGGTAGTAGTGGTAGGCATCCTGCCCCCCGTGGGTGAGGGTGGTAGTAGTGGTAGGCTTCCTGCCCCCTGGCTAAGGGTGGTAGTAGTGGTGGGCATCCTGCCCCCTGGCTAAGGGTGGTAGTAGTGGTAGGCATCCTGCCACCCTGGCTAAGGGTGGTAGTAGTGGTAGGCATCCTGCCCCCTGGCTAAGGGTGGTAGTAGTGGTAGGCATCCTGCCCCCGTGGGTGAGGGTGGTAGTAGTGGTGGGCATCCTGCCCCCTGGGTGAGGGTGGTAGTAGTGGTGGGCATCCTGCCCCCTGGCTAAGGGTGGTAGTAGTGGTGGGCATCCTGCCCCCTGGGTGAGGGTGGTAGTAGTGGTGTGCATCCTGCCCCCTGGCTAAGGGTGGTAGTAGTGGTAGGCATCCTGCCCCCTGGCTAAGGGTGGTAGTAGTGGTAGGCATCCTGCCACCCTGGCTAAGGGTGGTAGTAGTGGTAGGCATCCTGCCCCCTGGCTAAGGGTGGTAGTAGTGGTGGGCATCCTGCCCCCTGGCTAAGGGTGGTAGTAGTGGTAGGCATCCTGCCCCCTGGCTAAGGGTGGTAGTAGTGGTAGGCATCCTGCCACCCTGGCTAAGGGTGGTAGTAGTGGTAGGCATCCTGCCCCCTGGCTAAGGGTGGTAGTAGTGGTGGGCATCCTGTCCCCCTGGGTGAGGGTGGTAGTAGTGGTGGGCATCCTGCCCCCTGGCTAAGGGTGGTAGTAGTGGTAGGCATCCTGCCCCCTGGGTGAGGGTGGTAGTAGTGGTGGGCATCCTGCCCCCCTGGGTGAGGGTGGTAGTAGTGGTGGGCATCCTGCCCCCTGGCTAAGGGTGGTAGTAGTGGTAGGCATCCTGCCACCCTGGCTAAGGGTGGTAGTAGTGGTAGGCATCCTGCCCCCTGGCTAAGGGTGGTAGTAGTGGTAGGCATCCTGCCCCCGTGGGTGAGGGTGGTAGTAGTGGTAGGCTTCCTGCCCCCTGGCTAAGGGTGGTAGTAGTGGTGGGCATCCTGCCCCCTGGCTAAGGGTGGTAGCAGTGGTAGGCATCCTGCCCCCCCTGGGTGAGGGTGGTAGTAGTGGTGGGCATCCTGCCCCCTGGGTGAGGGTGGTAGTAGTGGTGGGCATCCTGCCCCCTGGCTAAGGGTGGTAGTAGTGGTGGGCATCCTGCCCCCCTGGCTAAGGGTGGTAGTAGTGGTAGGCATCCTGCCCCCTGCCTACGGGTGGTAGTAGTGGTGGGCATCCTGCCCCCCTGGGTGAGGGTGGTAGTAGTGGTGGGCATCCTGCCCCCTGGCTAAGGGTGGTAGTAGTGGTAGGCATCCTGCCACCCTGGCTAAGGGTGGTAGTAGTGGTAGGCATCCTGCCCCCTGGCTAAGGGTGGTAGTAGTGGTAGGCATCCTGCCCCCGTGGGTGAGGGTGGTAGTAGTGGTAGGCTTCCTGCCCCCTGGCTAAGGGTGGTAGTAGTGGTGGGCATCCTGCCCCCTGGCTAAGGGTGGTAGTAGTGGTAGGCATCCTGCCACCCTGGCTAAGGGTGGTAGTAGTGGTAGGCATCCTGCCCCCTGGCTAAGGGTGGTAGTAGTGGTAGGCATCCTGCCCCCGTGGGTGAGGGTGGTAGTAGTGGTGGGCATCCTGCCCCCCTGGGTGAGGGTGGTAGTAGTGGTGGGCATCCTGCCCCCTGGCTAAGGGTGGTAGTAGTGGTGGGCATCCTGCCCCCCTGGGTGAGGGTGGTAGTAGTGGTGGGCATCCTGCCCCCTGGCTAAGGGTGGTAGTAGTGGTGGGCATCCTGCCCCCCTGGGTGAGGGTGGTAGTAGTGGTGGGCATCCTGCCCCCTGGCTAAGGGTGGTAGTAGTGGTAGGCATCCTGCCCCCTGGCTAAGGGTGGTAGTAGTGGTAGGCATCCTGCCACCCTGGCTAAGGGTGGTAGTAGTGGTAGGCATCCTGCCCCCTGGCTAAGGGTGGTAGTAGTGGTGGGCATCCTGCCCCCTGGCTAAGGGTGGTAGTAGTGGTAGGCATCCTGCCCCCTGGGTGAGGGTGGTAGTAGTGGTGGGCATCCTGCCCCCTGGGTGAGGGTGGTAGTAGTGGTGGGCATCCTGCCCCCCTGGCTAAGGGTGGTAGTAGTGGTAGGCATCCTGCCCCCTGGCTAAGGGTGGTAGTAGTGGTGGGCATCCTGCCCCCTGGGTGAGGGTGGTAGTAGTGGTGGGCATCCTGCCCCCTGGCTAAGGGTGGTAGTAGTGGTAGGCATCCTGCCCCCCTGGGTGAGGGTGGTAGTAGTGGTGGGCATCCTGCCCCCTGGGTGAGGGTGGTAGTAGTGGTGGGCATCCTGCCCCCCTGGCTAAGGGTGGTAGTAGTGGTAGGCATCCTGCCCCCGTGAGTGAGGGTGGTAGTAGTGGTAGGCTTCCTGCCCCCTGGCTAAGGGTGGTAGTAGTGGTGGGCATCCTGCCCCCTGGCTAAGGGTGGTAGTAGTGGTGAGGCATCCTGCCCCCTGGCTAAGGGTGGTAGTAGTGGTAGGCATCCTGCCCCCCGTGGGTGAGGGTGGTAGTAGTGGTAGGCTTCCTGCCCCCTGGCTAAGGGTGGTAGTAGTGGTGGGCATCCTGCCCCCTGGCTAAGGGTGGTAGTAGTGGTAGGCATCCTGCCACCCTGGCTAAGGGTGGTAGTAGTGGTAGGCATCCTGCCCCCTGGCTAAGGGTGGTAGTAGTGGTAGGCATCCTGCCCCCCGTGGGTGAGGGTGGTAGTAGTGGTGGGCATCCTGCCCCCCTGGGTGAGGGTGGTAGTAGTGGTGGGCATCCTGCCCCCCTGGCTAAGGGTGGTAGTAGTGGTGGGCATCCTGCCCCCTGGGTGAGGGTGGTAGTAGTGGTGGGCATCCTGCCCCCTGGCTAAGGGTGGTAGTAGTGGTAGGCATCCTGCCCCCTGGCTAAGGGTGGTAGTAGTGGTAGGCATCCTGCCACCCTGGCTAAGGGTGGTAGTAGTGGTAGGCATCCTGCCCCCTGGCTAAGGGTGGTAGTAGTGGTGGGCATCCTGTCCCCCCTGGGTGAGGGTGGTAGTAGTGGTGGGCATCCTGCCCCCCTGGCTAAGGGTGGTAGTAGTGGTAGGCATCCTGCCCCCTGGGTGAGGGTGGTAGTAGTGGTGGGCATCCTGCCCCCCTGGGTGAGGGTGGTAGTAGTGGTGGGCATCCTGCCCCCTGGCTAAGGGTGGTAGTAGTGGTAGGCATCCTGCCACCCTGGCTAAGGGTGGTAGTAGTGGTAGGCATCCTGCCCCCTGGCTAAGGGTGGTAGTAGTGGTAGGCATCCTGCCCCCCGTGGGTGAGGGTGGTAGTAGTGGTAGGCTTCCTGCCCCCTGGCTAAGGGTGGTAGTAGTGGTGGGCATCCTGCCCCCTGGCTAAGGGTGGTAGTAGTGGTAGGCATCCTGCCCCCCTGGGTGAGGGTGGTAGTAGTGGTGGGCATCCTGCCCCCCTGGGTGAGGGTGGTAGTAGTGGTGGGCATCCTGCCCCCTGGCTAAGGGTGGTAGTAGTGGTGGGCATCCTGCCCCCCTGGCTAAGGGTGGTAGTAGTGGTAGGCATCCTGCCCCCTGGCTACGGGTGGTAGTAGTGGTGGGCATCCTGCCCCCCTGGGTGAGGGTGGTAGTAGTGGTGGGCATCCTGCCCCCTGGCTAAGGGTGGTAGTAGTGGTAGGCATCCTGCCACCCTGGCTAAGGGTGGTAGTAGTGGTAGGCATCCTGCCCCCTGGCTAAGGGTGGTAGTAGTGGTAGGCATCCTGCCCCCGTGGGTGAGGGTGGTAGTAGTGGTAGGCTTCCTGCCCCCTGGCTAAGGGTGGTAGTAGTGGTGGGCATCCTGCCCCCTGGCTAAGGGTGGTAGTAGTGGTAGGCATCCTGCCACCCTGGCTAAGGGTGGTAGTAGTGGTAGGCATCCTGCCCCCTGGCTAAGGGTGGTAGTAGTGGTAGGCATCCTGCCCCCGTGGGTGAGGGTGGTAGTAGTGGTGGGCATCCTGCCCCCCTGGGTGAGGGTGGTAGTAGTGGTGGGCATCCTGCCCCCTGGCTAAGGGTGGTAGTAGTGGTGGGCATCCTGCCCCCCTGGGTGAGGGTGGTAGTAGTGGTGGGCATCCTGCCCCCTGGCTAAGGGTGGTAGTAGTGGTGGGCATCCTGCCCCCCTGGGTGAGGGTGGTAGTAGTGGTGGGCATCCTGCCCCCTGGCTAAGGGTGGTAGTAGTGGTAGGCATCCTGCCCCCTGGCTAAGGGTGGTAGTAGTGGTAGGCATCCTGCCACCCTGGCTAAGGGTGGTAGTAGTGGTAGGCATCCTGCCCCCTGGCTAAGGGTGGTAGTAGTGGTGGGCATCCTGCCCCCCTGGGTGAGGGTGGTAGTAGTGGTGGGCATCCTGCCCCCTGGCTAAGGGTGGTAGTAGTGGTAGGCATCCTGCCCCCTGGGTGAGGGTGGTAGTAGTGGTGGGCATCCTGCCCCCCTGGGTGAGGGTGGTAGTAGTGGTGGGCATCCTGCCCCCTGGCTAAGGGTGGTAGTAGTGGTAGGCATCCTGCCCCCTGGCTAAGGGTGGTAGTAGTGGTGGGCATCCTGCCCCCTGGCTAAGGGTGGTAGTAGTGGTAGGCATCCTGCCCCCTGGGTGAGGGTGGTAGTAGTGGTAGGCTTCCTGCCCCCCTGGGTGAGGGTGGTAGTAGTGGTGGGCATCCTGCCCCCTGGCTAAGGGTGGTAGTAGTGGTAGGCATCCTGCCACCCTGGCTAAGGGTGGTAGTAGTGGTAGGCATCCTGCCCCCTGGCTAAGGGTGGTAGTAGTGGTAGGCATCCTGCCCCCGTGGGTGAGGGTGGTAGTAGTGGTAGGCTTCCTGCCCCCTGGCTAAGGGTGGTAGTAGTGGTGGGCATCCTGCCCCCTGGCTAAGGGTGGTAGTAGTGGTAGGCATCCTGCCCCCTGGCTAAGGGTGGTAGTAGTGGTAGGCATCCAGCCCCCTGGGTTGGGGTGGTGGCGCGCATTCAGGCCCCTGTGTGCATATGTGGCATTGGTGATGGGCATCCCGCCCCTATGGTGCTGCTGTTGCTGGTGTAAGTATATTCAGATTCCCAGTGTATGTGTGTGATGTGTCGTGTACGTGTTGTATGTGTTTTGTGGTTGGTGTCTGACTTACCTTCTGCGCCGTACGCGTCCGTGCCTGTTCCGGTAGTAGATGTAGAATATTGGTATGATCGGGACGAAGGGATTCATGGTTGGTTCGTGTCGTTCGTCCTTCTCGTTGCTTCGCGTCGTCCTCGTCGCTTGGCTTCGTCCTCGTCGCTCGCTTCGTCCTCGTCGCTTCGCGTCGTCCTCGTCGGTGCCGTGTTCGTCTCGTAGCCGTGGATCGTGTTGTGGCGCGATTCGGAGCTTATGTGCGCCTCTCCCGGATGCTTTGACGTGCCGTGCGTAGCGACGGGTTCGGCGCGTACGGAAGCGCATCGTACTCGTTCGGCCGGACGGAGCTGCATTTTCCTTCCGTGCGACTCGATTCGGCGTTTCCGGATTCGCCTCGGTCGGAGAACAGGACCTGGTTTGGGTGAGTACGGCTCGGCCGGAATTTTTGCTGTTGTGCGCATCGTACTTGCTCGTTCGGTGTGCTGTACGGATCGGTCGGGAAACTGGCTTTCGCATGGCTTTTTTCCCGACCGAATAGTATTGGGTGCGCCTCCGACCGAGATCGGAATCGGCCCCTTTGTCAATTATCCCAGAAAATAAGGTTGTACACTCTTAGGCTAGTTTTTACCCCCTAAAGGAATGTTAATAGACAAATCCACCATAGAATTAGCCCCTCTACAGCGTGCACTTAATCACTGAGACCTAGAGTGTTCCGGCAATACGACTAGCCAATCATTAAATCCCAGATTGTCTTTTATCCAATCTGTCATTGGTGACCAGATCAGCATCCGCCATCTCCTAGCTCCCCTTCCTTTGCAGTTGTAAAGGATTTTCTCTAAGTTGTACATGCTCAATAAGCGCGAAAAACACTGTTACATAGTTGGTGGTTCGACAATTTTCCACACTGTTGCTATAAGGAGCCACAGCCATGGAAATAAAAATATAATAAAGCTTCCCCAGATCCCCGGAGAGGCCCTGATCAATGCCAAATAATATAATTGCTGGGATAATATGAATCTCTGTTGTAAATATTCTCCTCCAGAAGGCCTCAATCCCTTGTTTGAATACCTGCAACTTCCCACACTCACAAAACATATGTACCATATCCGCATGCGCCACCCCGCAGCGGGGACACTTATGATCATCTCTCTTACCCTATCTAAACAGTTTGTCAGGTGTATAGTACAAATTAAATATGGTTTTGTAGTGTTGGGTTCTCAAGCTAGTGGTAAGGAGCACCTTCATTCCAACCTCAATTGAGGCCTGTAGGGCTATACTCTATGTCCCCAACTTTTCCTCCCATCTGGCCTCTAGTGATTCTAAATCATCGGTACCATATTGTCAAAATTGTATAGATCTGACCAATCTCATTTGCCATATGCAGGATTGTATCCAAAAAAGGATTTTTTTCGACTGATAGGCACTGATTCCCTAGTTTGTTCATGAAGTCCCTAATCTGCAAATATTTAAAGAAAGTCTTCACCCTAACCCAACATCCTGCTGTAGATCACCAAACGAATATAGTTGCCCTTGAGAAACGAGATCGACCAACCTGCTCAGCCCAGCTTGCTCCCACTGCTTGCATATCCTGTCATGAAATATTGAGGGGCAGATGGAAGTTCGCCACAATAGAGTATACCTATTATGCCTTTTGATTCCCACCTTTCTATTAGCCTAATTCCAAATCTTCAAGGCAGCACCAATGGTCTTGAACTTCACTTTCTTGTAATAGCTAGGCTCTATAGGTTTTAGCAAACATCCCCTTGCCTCCTTCTCTAGGGATAATCCGTAGATGGTTTGGAGTTCAATATGTGGAGAGGAGGTATTTGTCGTAACCCTACTTGCCAAAAAAGAGCCCCAAATGTTGTAGGAGTGCTGCCCAGTAATAAAATGTAAAGTTGGGACCTGCCAAGCCACCCAGAACTCAGGGGAGGTATAGATTTTTTAGAGTCCGTTACATCCTTTTATACTGCCATAAAAGGTTAGTGCAAATGGCATCCAATTTCCTAAACAACATCTCTTCTAGCGCAAGTGATATGGCTCTGAGCAGATATAGCACTTTTAGGAGCACGATCATTTTCAGCACATTAGATCTCCCAGCTAGGGTGAGGTGTAATCTATTGATATGCCTCGAGTCTTTACTGACTTCCCCTAATAGTGGGTCAAAATTTAGCTAATAGATGGATCCTACCTTGGGGGTGGAGGGGAGATTTTAATCCCTACGTCGGTAGCATTCTCTACCCTGCAGTTACCTACCATACCAATATTGTTTGAACACACAATCTGGGTTTTTCCCTTGTTAAGAAGATATCCTTAAATTCTCCCAAATTTTTCAGCCTATTTTCAACTTCAGCCACCATATTCTGGGGGTCTGGTGGTAGCACAGCGATGTTGTCGACGTATGCTAAAACTTTTGTTTCGTTGCCATTAACTCTCACAGGTTTAATGATCTGGCTCCTTAATAACTGATTCACCAGCGGGTCAATATAGAGAACAAACAAATGGGGAGCAGGGACATCCCTGCCTTTTACCCCTGGTGGGGGCGTGACAGAGCCAGACAAGATGGCGGATGTGGCTTCCTACAGCTCCGTTAGCCTGCCTGACAATCGATATCCATCCTGGCTGGTGGCACGAAGGGGGAACCGTACGGACCCACGGAGGGCTCCCCATATCACGCTGCTCCCTTGTCAATACCATGGCGCTTACACCGTTGATGCTAGACAGCCGAGCACATATGAGCTGTGTGGCTGCCAGCAACATGGCGGCGGCCAGTCTCTGCTCGATTGAATCAGGGCCTAGTGGGGGAGACCCGGGGAGTTAAACTGTGGCGACCTCCTGACGTGCACAGTGGGGAGTGCTGCTTTCGCAAGGGCAGATGACTGCCCTGGACCCCCTGCATTGCGGGGCCCCACATCCATCGGCCCAACTGGTACAACCCCAGCACTGAAGTGCATAGGGACACCTAACCGCACAGTGACCGGAGCCTACAGTGCGGACCGCCACTGGAATACAGTCTCCTGCCTGGTGACAGCAGCCCAGGGGACCTCTCACCCACTGCCAGAGGGACCTGTGCCGGTGCCCCTGCTCCCTGCATTGGTGTCATCGCCTGGGCACGTGAGGGCGTGGTGTCTCACGCGCATGGACATGGCGGTGAGGCACCCCTTGATTGTGCAGTGCGTAGAAAGCTGCACTATCGGCCCCTGGTCGGCGGCGATGGGTGAGGAACGGTGTGGTGAGATAGGGTGGGGGGGCTGGCAGTGGAGGCCTCCCACCTGGCCCCTGAAACAGCACCGTAATCGAGGTGCAGTGGCGGACCTTAGTCAGATTCCACTGGGGGCCCTGCCATTCCCTGCCTCTCCCCCACATTCTCCTCAATAGGGTTCACCCACAGCTGGACATGTGGCTCTGCAGCTCGTGAGCGGGCTGTGTGCCCTTAAGGGACCCCCTGACACACAGCGAGGAGTGCTGTTATCGCGAGGGGAGACAACCGCCATTGATCCCCCGAGGTGGTGCTGCACTGCAGGTCCCCACATCCATCGGCGTTGACTGCCACAGCGCCAACACTGAAAGTGCATTGGGACATCTCACCGCACAGTGACCGGGGCCTACATTGGGGGCTGCTGCCGGAATATGGTTTCCTGCCTGGCGGCATGCATAGCAGTGAAAATGACACTATCAGCCCCCAGATGGCTGCGGCAGGTGAGGAGCGGTGTGGTGTGATCGGGCAGGGGGCTGGCAGCCAGGGGCCAACTCGCCTGGCCCCTGAGTCAGCACCATAATTGAGGTGTGGGGTGGACTTAAATCGAATACCACCAGTGGCCAATGCCCTGCCAATCCCTGCCTCTCCCCTGCATTCTCCTTGATAGAGTTCGCTCAGCTGTGGGACCTGTGGCTTGGCAACTCCAGAGCGGGCCGTGGGCCCCCAACGACATGGGAGTCCGAATTGCCTTGGGAGGAGACACTCAACCTTCACCACAGCCTGGCCCGGACCACCACAGAGTGACCTCTACACCCTGGTCAGATATACTGTGGCCCTGTTGTCACCGTTGGGGGAAGTTGTGCCACCGCCTCGCTGATCCAGAACAGTGCACCTGCATCAAAATGTAGGCGTGCGCATCTCACGGATTTGGAACTGGGCCCGTTCATGCACCTACAGGAGGCACTGCAGGGCCTTTGGGTGAGTAAGGAGTGCCCCCTCTCCTGTGGTGCCCCTAAAAGATTCCATGGGTTTAGCACCCTGTTACCCGAATTGTTCTGATGCAGATGGCACACCCTGGGAGCAACACCTCAATATCACCAGTACAGGCACAGCCTCACTGGTGCACACACTGGGCAGGAGGACCCAACATCATCACACCCATTATCGGCCTCATCCCAGCGACTCCACTGAGACACACTTCCAGTCCCTAACAGCTCAGTACCCAACAGCACTCCGCTCCTAACTGAGCATGAACGTTCCCTCAAATCTGATATCACACAGCACTGTGAGCACCTGTAGGTGTAGCATACAGCTCCTCGCTAAGAGCACCTCTCATGTGTCAATCACAAGTGCTGAGGCAGCCTCCCCCGCCATGGCGGACTGCGCTCATCTGCTGGGGCCTAGACACCGACCCCCGTGAGGCCGTCCTCTCCGATCCCCAGTGTCTTGCAGGAGAAAGAAGAGGGAACGCCGGCCCTTACTACATCTGACAAACTAGACAAAGTACTGGCAGTGATAGAACACTTCAGAGTTACCATGGAGCCTTGGTGGCTGACCTTAGTTTTCTCCGGTACGATCATCTCAAACTTTCTGATAGAGTTACAGATGGCGAGAAAACCTTATCTGCCCTACAACCACTTACTAAGGACCCCCAATGTGCAATCCATGACCTACAGGGTTGTGTTACTCAACTGGAGACTACACAGATGGCCTGGACGGGGGTTCTCGAAGGAGTAATATTCAAATTCTGGGGCTCCCGGAGGGAGTCGAGGGGACTGACCCCATTGCTTACCTAGAGACTTGGTTCAAAACATTTACCTCAACCTCGGAACTCACTCCCTTCTACTCCCTGGAGAGAGCGCATCGAGCCCATGCTCGGCGCCCGCCCCCAGGCTCCCCCATCCAATGCTGGCAAAACTACTTCACTTTAAGGACAGAGATGTGGTGCTCTGTGTGGCCACACAGGTTGGACCCCTGCAGGTGGAAGAAAAACACATTATGCTATTCCTCGACTATTCCTGCACCGTACACCGCCAGCGCTCTTCAGTCCTGGAGATAAAACGCCACCTTCGCCAGCGGAGGTACAATACTCCTTAATGTTCCCTGCACGCCTTAAGATAATTTCAAAGGGCACTACTATTTTCTTTACTGATACCACAGAGGCATGGGACTGGACCGATCAGCAAGTGAAATGGAAGGGGCATGAGCGGAGTACACCCTGGGCTCCTCAATCAATCAATCAATCATGTCACTTATAAAGCGCACTACATACCCGCGAGGGTCTCAAGGCGCTGGGGGAAGAGGGGGTGGTGCTGCTACTGATCGAAGAGCCAGGTCTTGAGGAGTCTTCTGAAGGCCAGTAGGTCTTGGGTCTGTCGGAGGTTGGTGGGGAGGGTGTTCCAGGTCTTGGCGGCAAGGTGGGAGAAGGATCTGCCACCGGCGGTCGTTTTCCGGATGCGGGGGACTGTGGCGAGGGCGAGGCTGGTCGAGCGGAGCTGGCGGGTGGGGGTGTAGAAGCTGAGTCGTCTGTTGAGGTAGGCTGGTCCGGAGTTGTGGAGTGCTTTGTGTGCGTGGGTGAGGAGCTTGAAGGTTATCCTCTTGTTGACAGGGAGCCAGTGCAGGTCTCTCAGGTGGGGTGTGATGTGGCTGCGTTGGGGGATGTCGAGGATAAGACGTGCAGAGGCGTTCTGGATGCGTTGCAGCCGTCTCAGGAGCTTAGCCGTCGTTCCTGCGTAGAGGGCGTTTCCGTAGTCCAGCCTGCTGGTGACGAGGGCCTGGGTGACTGTTTTTCTTGTTTCGGTGGGGATCCACTTGAAGATCCTGCGGAGCATTCGGAGGATGTTGAAGCAGGATGAGGAAACGGCGTTGACCTGCTTAGTCATGGAGAGGGTGGGGTCGAGGATGACCCCTAGGTTGCGTACGTGGTCGGTGGGTGGCGGGGCTGTTCCCAGTGATGTTGGCCACCAGGAGTCGTCCCAGGCTGAAGGGTTGGAACCAAGGATGAGGACCTCCGTCTTGTCCGAGTTCAGCTTCAGGCGGCTGGTCCTCATCCATTCGGCGACGGCCTTCATTCCTTCGTGGAGGTGGGCTTTGGCGGTGTGAGGGTCTTTGGTGAGGGAGAGGATCAGCTGGGTGTCGTCGGCGTAGGAGATGATGTTGAGGTTGTGCTGTCGGGCGACGTGGGCGAGGGTGCCATGTAGATGTTGAACAGCGTTGGGCTGAGGGAGGAGCCTTAGGGTACGCCGCAGATGATCTTGGTGGCCTTGGATCGTAAGGGGCGAGGCGGACGCTTTGTGTTCTGCCGGAAAGGAAGGATGTGGTCCAGTCCAGGGCCTTCTCTTGGATCCCGGCGTCGTGAAGGCGTGTTCGTAGTGTGTGGTGGCAGACCGTGTCGAAGGCGGCTGATAGGTCCAGGAGGATGAGGGCTGCTGTTTCTCCGTTGTCTAGCAGGGTCCTGATGTCATCGGTGGCGGCGATGAGGGCGGTTTCGGTGCTGTGGTTGCTGCGGAAGCCGGACTGGGAAGGGTCCAGGATGTTGTTCTCCTCGAGGTAGCGGGTCAGTTGTTTTTTGACGATTTTCTCGGTGACCTTCGCGGGGAACGGGAGCAGAGAGATGGGTCGGAAGTTCTTGAGGTCCTTGGGGTCTGCCTTGGGTTTCTTGAGTAAGGCGGTGATCTCGGCGTGCTTCCAGCTTTCCGGGAAGGTTGCTGTCTCGAAGGAGATGTTGATTATTTTCCGGAGATGGGGCGCGATGGCTGTACTGGCTTTGTTGAAGATGTGGTGAGGGCAGGGGTCTAGCGGTGAACCGGAGTGGATGGTGTTCATGATCTCGCTGGTGTCCTCGTCGTTGATGTTGGTCCAGGAGAGCAGGCGGTTGGTGGTTGTGGGGGCAGTGGTCTCGGTGGTTGCCGGGGCAGTCGTGGTGTTGAAGCTGTCGTGGATGTCGGCGATTTTGCGGTGGAAGAAGGTGGCCAGTGAGTCGCACAGGTCTCGCGACGGCTGGATGTCGTTGGTGTTGGAGCTGGGGTTGGAGAGTTCCTTCACGATGTTGAAGAGCTCTTTGCTGTTGTGTGCGTTGTTGTCTAGGCGGTCTTTGAGTGAGGCCCTTTTGGAGGATCTGATGAGGTGATGGTGACTGCGGGTGGCGCTCTTGTGGGCGGCGTAGCTGTCCGCTGTCCGTTCGTGGAGCCAGATCTTCTCCAGTTTTCGGCATGTTCGTTTGGAGGCCTGGAGGTCTTCGGTGAACCAGGTGGCTTTCTTGCTGGTGTGGCTGTTGGGCGGATTCTTGAGCGGGGCGAGGTGTTGGCGCAGTCGTCGATCCACTGTCTGAGGTTGCGGGCGGCGGTGTCGGGGTCGGAGGGTTCGGCGGGTGGGCTCAGGGCGAGGGTTGTGGTTAGCTGGTCTTCCCGTGACTCTGCTCCAGCAGCGGCGAGGCATTTGTTCGGTGCGGTGGTGCGTGGTGGGCTTCCTGTAGGTGAAGTGGATGCAGTGGTGGTCAGTCCAGTGGGGTTCGGAGGTGTGGTTGAAGGAGACGTGTGGGCTTGCGGAAAAGATGGAGTCTAGCGTGTGGCCGGCGGCGTGGGTGGGTGTAGTCACGAGCTGTCTGAGTCCGAGGGTGGCGAGGTTGTCGATCAGGGTGGTGGAGTTGGTGTCCTTGTTGTTCTCGAGGTGGAAGTTCAGGTCCCCGAGGAGGATGTAGTCCGTGGAGGCGATGGCGTGTGTGCTGACGAAGTCAGCGATGGAATCGCTGAACTGTGGTCGGGGTCCGGGGGTCTGTAGATGAGGGTTCCTCTGAGGGTGGTGTTGGGATCGGTGTGGATCTGGAAGTGCATGTGTTCGGCGGTGCTGAGGGTGTCGTCGGTGTTGGTTGAGACTCTGAGGGTGTTCCTGTGGACGATGGCGATGCCTCCTCCGACTCCGTTGGTGCGGTCCCTGCGGGTGATCTTGTATCCGTCCGGGATGGCAATGGCGATGTCGGGGGCTGAAGCGGGATTCAGCCAGGTCTCCGTCAGGAATGCGACGTCTGGGGAGGTTGAGTCGAGAAGGTCCCAGAGTTCGATGGCGTGTTTGCGGGCGGAGCGGGTGTTGAGGAGGATGCATTTGAGGTAATTGGGTTCTTTCCTGGGCGGGGGTTTGGCGGGGCGGGTGCTGGCGAAGCTGCAGTTCCGGCAGGTGAAGGGCCCTTGGGTGCGCTTCGGGGTGGCCTGGTAGCAGGCGTGATCTTTTCCGGGGTTGAGTGCGTGGAGGGTGCTGGCGTCGTAT
Source organism: Calotriton arnoldi (assembly GCA_963921515.1). Taxonomy (NCBI): domain Eukaryota; kingdom Metazoa; phylum Chordata; class Amphibia; order Caudata; family Salamandridae; genus Calotriton; species Calotriton arnoldi. Next base: position 15,811 of record CAWUFW010002917.1, read on the forward strand.
CGGCGTCTGTTGATGTGGCGGGCGCGGGGGATGCCCGGACCAGGGGGTCTGGCGCTGGGCGCGGTCACGGCGCGGACAAGCGCAGACGGGCTTGCCCTAGGCGCGCCTTCGGCGCGCCAGCGGCGCGGCCACGCAGCGGCCGCCATAAATGGGGAGGTGGGAGGGAGGAGCAGGGAATGGGGCAGCGAATGGGCAGTGAGGGGCGGGGCCGCAGGCGCAGCGGCGGGAAACAGGCACAGAAGGGAAAACGAGCACAATCAGGGCATAAAGGGGGCACAGAAAGGAAAAAAATGAGCACAATCAGGGGCAGCAAGGGGGCACAGAAAGGAAAAGCGAGCACAATCAGGGGCAGCAAGGGGGCACAGAAAGGAAAAACGAGCACAATCAGGGGCAGCAAGGGGGCACAGAAAGGAAAAACGAGCACAATCAGGGGCAGCAAGGGGGCACAGAAAGGAAAAAAACGAGCACAATCAGGGGCAGCAAGGGGGCACAGAAAGGAAAAAAACGAGCACAATCAGGGGCAGCAAGGGGTACAGAAAGGAAAAACGAGCACAATCAGGGGCAGCAAGGGGGCACAGAAAGGAAAAAACGAGCACAATCAGGGGCAGCAAGGGGGCACAGAAAGGAAAAAAAAACGAGCACAATCAGGGGCAGCAAGGGGGTACAGATAGGAAAAACGAGCACAATCAGGGGCAGCAAGGGGGCACAGAAAGGAAAAAACGAGCACAATCAGGGGCAGCAGCAGGGCACACAGACGGAGCTGTGTGGTGGGGGAGCGACCTACCAGTCAAGGTCCTGAGTGCCACGGAACAGGTGACAGAGCAAGAAAAGGACTCAATCACAAACGCTGCCTCATCTCGAATGTCGTTGGCCAGCTCCCCCAACTTGGAACAAATAATTGCGGGCCGCAGGTGAGCGCTAAAAGCCGCAGTGAACATAGAGCCTACCTCCACAGCCACGAATGACAAGAAAGGCCCCCACATCTTCACCTCTGAATAAGACTCCAGGCGCTCAGGCGGCTCCCGTGCTGGTTCGAAGTCCCCCCATCTAGTGGCATCACAGATGGTGGATACCCTCATCTGATTGCCTCCCGATGAACCACTTCCACCGATGGTCACATGTCATCACAACACCACACCATCGGCTCCTAGATGCTGCCATGGAACTTTAATCCTGGACATCAAAGGACACAGCCTACTCTGTCTTGGGCACACATTTAGCACACCCCCATGACACACTAGAGTGTACTAATTATGTCTCGTTTGGACGTACCGCCGGTTGCAGTAGGCTCTCAGTATTGGGATTATTCCCCTTCCCAGTTGTTAGAGTTTCCTTCCACCACCCTCATCCTTGAACCCCTATCATTAAGGCAGGTGTGCTCCATATGGCTCCAGGGACATGGGCAACGCAAATGGAGAATGGACCCCTTACATATATCCTACGCATCACCATTACATCACCATGGCTCCAAGCACTGACACCCATTTTCTCACCCTCATTATTTGCGGCATGGACACCGATAAAAACGCTATGCTGTCTACTCCTACATCAAGCTCCAGCAGGCACACATAGTTTTTCTCCAAGAGACACACGTTACAGGAGAAGAACTAGGCTGCTTTTGCAAGCGCTGGAGAGGCACCTTCTGTGCCACAACATATTTGGCATATGCACGAGGTGCCCTGGTATGGATCCGCTCGGGGGTCCCCTTCCAGGAAACTAACAGAGTGGTAGACAAAGATGGTTGATACGCCTTCCTTGAGGGCCACCTCGATGGCCGATCAGTCCTCCTAGGCAGCATCTACACACCTAATATTGAACAGGGGAAATTGTGGGACACCCTCTCTGCCACACTAGCCCACAACACATCATCACCATGGATATTAGGGGGGATTATAACTGTGTACTTGTCCTGACTCTAGACAGGTCCCACCTCCCCCTACCTCACTACCCCCAGCACATGCAGGCAGAGCGTTTCTGAACCTGGGTACACCATTGAACACTTACCAATGCATGGAGATCCTGTCACCCCACATCCTGACTATACTCCTTCCATTCCATCCCGCACAACCTCTACGTGCACCTCGACCGCTTCCTCTGCTCCGCCCATGTTAGTACCCTTGATACAACACACAAACTACCTGGGTCGGATAATTTCTGATCACGATGCACACATTATAGCCCTCAAGTGGACATCCCCCTCACCTCCCATACCCACCTCGAAACAGCCACATGACTGCTTTGAAGACCAGGTGTTCCACAAGGAACAGGAGACCTGTTTCCGCCGATACTTCTAAAAAAATCAAAACACAGCATCTAGCAGAATGCTGGAATGGGATGCTTCTAAAGAGGTGGCTAGGGGAGCCTGCATCCAATAGATATAAGGAGTCCACAGGACCCCCGAGAGAGAAATAGGGGTGACTGAACAGAATTTGACTGACCTCAGCAAGGCGACAGACGCCAACCCTACACTCTCCACAGTTGGCGGAAGCCAAAACTGCCTACGTGACCCTCCTCGAGAGCCTGCAGCGTTATAACTTCAAGGCCCACACTGCCAAAGTTCACCGGTAGGGTGATAGACCTGGCAGACTGCTAGCATGGCTCATCTGGCAAGACTTGATGTCTGCCCTATCACAGAAGTGGTTGACCTCACTGGCATCAGGGTCCACACTCAAACTGACATCTTGAAAGCCTTCTACGAATACTATTCTGCCATATACAGTGCACTGCAGGACAACCAAATAGATCCAATAGATAAGTTCCTAACTGACATCCCCTTCCTCGGATCCCTACTCCCGCGAGGCACTCCCTAGACGCAGAGATCACATCCGCAGACGTGTAACAGGCAATCCATGACATGGCTCACAATAAAACTCCGGGCCTGGAAGGTCTGTCCCTAGAATATTATAACACCTTTTCTGCTCTTCTGGCACCCCTTTTGACGGCAATGTACAAAGCAGCCCTAAGTGATGGTGAGCTCCCTCACTCGTTTAGCAAATCACTCCTGATCTCAATTCCAAAACCGGACGAAGGGCCCGATTCACTAAAGTAATCTGAGACAAAATCCTAACTTTACGACTTTCGGTATTCACAAAAGGCATTTAGGAGTAGTAAAGTTAGGATTTTGTCTTAAGTTTGTCTTAAGTTTTAGTCATAAGACAAAATGCTAACTTAAGTTAAACTTAAGTTAAACTTAAGTTAGGATTTTGTCTTAAATTTGTCTTAAGTTTTGGTCTTAAGACAAAATCCTAACTTAAGTTTAACTTAAGTTTAACTTAAGTTAGGATTTTGTCTTAAGACCAAAATTTAAGACAAAATCCTAACTTTACTAATCCTAAATGCCTTTTGTGAATACCGAAAGTCGTAAAGTTAGAATTTTGTCTCAGATTACTTTTGTGAATCGGGCCCAGGGATCCCACCCAGTTAGCCATAGATCCATTGCTATACTCGGGCGAGCTACAAAATCCTAAACAAAATTTTAGCTGACCGATTTGCCCAAGCCTTCCCAGAGCTTGTGCACCTTGATCAAAATGGCTTTGTCTCCAGCCATAGCACCCCCCGAAATATTCAACACCTCTTTCATGTACAAGATCAGGTGAGGGGTCGGTGCCCTCGTGCTGTCTGCCTCATACTTGACTTAGAGAAGGCGTTCAATACCCTGACACGGCATTAACTATTCGCTGTATTCACCTGCATGAGGGTAGGAGCCAAACGTCTAGCATATACAAAGCTATTGTATGCAAACCCAACCTCCCAGACCCGCTTGGGCCACCACGTCTCGGTTCCCTTCCCGGGATGCTGAGGAACAAGACAAGGATGCCCGCTCTTCCCGTTATTATTTACGTTTGCTATGGAGCCCCTGGCCATGCGTCTACGCAAAAGGAGCTTAGAGTGGGCCTTCCCCTTGGCAGGCAGGACACATGCTGTGTCCCTATATGCAGATGATCTGCTCCGTTATGTATGGGACATAACGGCCGACCTCTCACCCCTCCGGGGCATACTTGCAGATTTTGCCTCTGCAGCAGGGCTTCAGATTAATTGGACAAAATCAGCCGTCTACCCACTCAGCCACGACCTCTCAACTCGAGATGTACACATTGGAAACTCCTGTCTTAACTGGCACGTGCAAGCACCTCACTACTTGGGAGCGCGCCTGTACCAAAGCCCCCACGACCTCTAAGAGGGCAATCACCACAGGAGCTTGGTGGTGATACGATCTCAAGTATGCTTTTAGAGGACATGCCCCCTGGCCCCGTCGGCAAGATCGCCCTGGCTAAAATGGTCATTTTGCCCTGCCTTCTCTATTACTTTGTGAACCTCCCAGTTGTCCCAGTCCATTCTTTCTTCAAAGAAATGGGCGCGCTCCTCTGTACACTCATATGGGGAACTGGACGCCGGCGAGTTGTCTTGGCTAAATTACAATTGCCAGCAGATTGGGGAGGCCTCAGGGCTCCATCCTTTGAGGCATACTTTCTGGCAGTGCAGCTTCAATGGCTATCCCGTTGGATGGCTGGGTGCTACCTTGGGGAAACATGGCACTGCCAGCAATTCGGCGCAGCCCATGTCTCCTTATCACCTACAGGTGTCGGTAGTGAGGACAAGTATGGTCAGGATACATCGCCTCTCCCGGAGAACTCCTCTCTATATCCCGATTCTGCCCCTGGCTGGCCTGCCCCACAGTCGAGGCTATTACACAGCAGGGGAATTAAGAGTTTGGACTAGTCATTCACTCCCCGAGGTGGGTTCCCTCCTTTCAGAATGCCACCTCCTCCCCTTTGATCTGGCTGAGGAGAGCAAGCTCCCTCCAGGGCAGTTTTTTCTTCACAGGTGATTTACACATACCTGCCAAAACCTCTGGGACCTCTCTGGAGGGGAACCCACGATGCACCCGGTACTTCAGACAGTGCTGACCATGGGGCCTGGACGCCGTCTCATCACCTAGATATGCAAAGCCATACGAGAGTTGTGGGCTGCCCCACTTCACCAAAAATGTGAGGACGAGTTTGGAAGAGTACTTCACGACAGAGAATAGGAGAGGGCACTTGAATTCCCAAAAAAGGTCTCCCGAAACCAAGGATTCAAGAACATACCGTTCTTAATCTTACACAGGGACTACCTAACACCTACGCAGCTCCACCTTTACTTCCCAGAGTCACAATTTGCTTGCACCCATTGCCAGACCTCTAACGCAACACTTACACAATTGTTATGGTCCTGCCCTGTTCTCAAAACCTATTGACACACCATTCATGCCACACTGCGAGAAGTTACAGGACTCCCAGATACCTACACTTGGGAAGCCTGCTCCCCAGGCATATTCAAATGTAGGCAGCAATACAAGGTACGAACGCGCTTGGCAGCCTTGGCCCTGCTTCTAGCTAAACGTGCAACCACATTATATTGGTGCGTGCCGGCGGGCCCTCCAGTGGAGGCGTGGGTATTGGCAGTGCACAAATAGGGCACTGCAAAGGAAGACGCACATCGATATGAGAAGGTTCGTCAGATATGCCGGCGACCCATATCTCCAAAGTGGGCTATCTTACTCATGCACTTCCATCAAACAACCGACAATGATGATTTGCCTCCGTAGTTGTAGGGCATGTCCCTTAAGTACCTAAATAGGCACACCTCCCCTCTGAGACGACATCTTCCACCATGAAGCCTGCCACCCTCGAACCCCTACTCACACCCATTAGTGCCTAACACATTGGGGAGACCGAGTACGTTTTCCCACCCCCGGAACTGAACATACTACTTTCACCACCATAACAGAACACACCCACCCCACTTTCCCCCTGCTGTCCGCCATAGTTCTTCTTAAGTTAAGAGTTGAAGTCACAATCGCAGGTAAGACACGGACAAAAAACACTCAATCATGGGGCAGTTTAATTCCTCTAGGAACACTTCACTTCACAATCCAGTATTTAGTGTATTTGCCTAAATTAATCGACATGCTTCTGTAATCTTACAATGTTTGTCATGTAATGCAACCTGTCACATATGGTTGTTCGTTGCAATGCAACAAAAAGAAAACAAAAAAACAAATAATAATGATTTTTGAAAAACAAATCTCTGCCTTGTCCCCCTAGTTATCGTAATCCTATCGGACTCTAGGCCCATGATTTGGAGTTGAGCGGATGAGGAGTAATACAGTGTCCTTATAGCCTTAATCCATCCTGGGACAAACCCTTTATGCCTGAGTACTCCCCAGAGATATCTTCAGGACCGTCTATAAAACACCTTCTCTGCATGGAGGAGGTTCATAGCCACAGGATTTCCCAGTCACCTCTGCAATATTAAATAGCACGTCCAGCATGGTCTGTGGTCCCTCTCCCCGGTATGAACCCATGCTGCTGGGGCGAGATCATCTTGGCTCCCCATGTGCGTCGCGAACATCTTTGAATATAGTTTTTATGTCAGAATTAATCAAAGAAATAGGCCTGTAAGAGCCCAGCTTGTTTGCTGGCTTACACTTTTTTCTAACATTCACTATATTGATGCACCCCACCCCACCCCCCCAGGAGGTTGGCGGGATCCCCTCCTGTTGAACTCCAAAGAGCATTTCCAGCAGATCATTGGCCAGTTCTGAGAATAATACTTTATAGAACTCTAGAGGTATTTTGTCGAGACCTACAGCTTTACCTGAGGCCAGTGCTTTTAGAGCATTCGCAAATTCCTCCAAAGTAATATCTGATTCTAGTGCTTTGACCTCATCAGTATCTAGAGAATAATTTTTTACTTCCTCCAGAACGTCTCCTATATGAACCAATGAGGGAATTCTATCCTCCTGATAAAATTCCCTATAATAGTCCTCAAACACTCTAATGATACTAGCTGGTTCTGTGACTACACTACATTGTTCTTTTCAATGTTGTCCATATACCTGTCCACATCCCGTTGCTGTGTGCGGATGTCCAGCAATCTGCCCAAAGTCTCTCCATACTCGTCTTTCTGCTTTGTATGCCTAAAACTTTTCAGCCAGCTTCCTAGCATGATAGCTATTAATCATAGCTTTTACCACTGCCATTATTTGTTGAACCTCTAGAACACCATAACCTGCTGTGATCATCTCCATATGTTGTGCCTCCAGTTCAGCCAATTGCTCGTATAGCCAGCTAACCTCCTTGGCCTGCTGTTTCAGATTATGTGAAACAAAGCTAAGTCTCTCCCATTAACCCAGCTTTTAATGCATCCCAGACCCTCCCTTTTGGTGCACTGTTTCGATTGACTTCCAGGAAGTCGGTTATCTACTTTCTCATGTGGTCTACATACTCAGGGGCCGATTCCGATTCGGGCCGGAAATCTCTCCGACCGAGCCGGACCCGGAGAGATTTCTGACCGAATCGGACCCGTGCAGCCCGACCGAACGAGTACGATGCGTCCGTATGCTATCAGACTTGAGTCGGTCGGACTCCCATTGAAGTCAATGGGAGCCGGTCGTACAACGCGTACGCGGGCTCCCATTGACTCAATGGGTGCGAGGCGAGCAAGGGCGCCCCCTACAGCTGGTACGCGGCGAGCGACTCGCGCTGTACACGCACAGGTAGGGGGACCCATGGGTCCCCCTGTGTGCGACTCGCGCGGCTATGCGTACAGGGGGTCCGACACAGACCCCCGAAGTACGTCTCCGACTGCTCTTTCGAGCCGGGCGGCGCGTGTCGGTCGGACTGCTCGCGGCGCGCATCGTACTTACCCGGCCGGGGAACGTCTCCATTGCGCGGTGTGAGTCGTGTCCAAGCGAGTCGGTCGGTGCGGTTCGACCCGGGAACGAGTCGGTCGGAGCGGTTGGGACGCCCGAACGAGTCGGTCGGCGATTTCGCATCGTACTCGCTCGTCCGGACGCGCGTACGAATCGGTCGGGAAATAGGGCTCCGAATCGGATCCGGTTATGCCGAATCCGATTCGGAGCCCTACCGGCCGAGATCGGAATCGGCCCCTCAGTGTTGAGACGCAATTTTCTATTGAAAGTCCACATACCATGGCACCTAGTTGCCCCTATATTGGATAGTTCTAAAATTAAGGAATTGTGGTCAGAAAAGATTTTAGGGAGTCTCCGAATGGCAGTCTTGCCCACAAGCTCCGAAGATGTCAGAAAATAGTCCAACTGGACATATTTTTGGTGCGGGCATGAAAAATAAATATACTCAGGGTCTGGAGCATATGTCCAACAGCCCGTGGCTACTCATAAGGTGCCACATTGCTCTATACACCTGTGGTTTTCTCGCCCAATAATTAGTCTCTTCTTTTCTACCGACATCCAGATGCAAGTTATAATCACCGCACACAATCAGCGGGGTAGGCCAAGTGGCCAGTTCCACCGCCAGTTCCTCTAAAATGACTGCTTCATTTAAATTAGATCCATAGATGGAACAGATGGTAAATCCGACCGCTGCAATCTGACATTCGACGATCGCCCATCTACCATATTTATCCACTAACTTGCATTTCCCAAGCCCAACACTCCTTTTTTCCACTATTGCCACTCCCCATTGTGGAAGTACTCTGAGTTGACTAAAGTTGGGCTATGTTAAAAGGACTTTGTCCCATGACATAGCTTTACCTAGTCAACTGAGGAGGGACACTACAGAAAACAATCCAAGAGAACTTGAGACTCGAAGCTTGGTTACTTTCAATGGTCAGCAAGTACGTTCCCAAGGTCGTGAAGTAGAAAATTAAATAGCAGGACTCCAGCTTCAAGATAAATCTGATGAGGCCCAGCAATTAAACATAATATCATGGAATGTTGCAGGAATAAAATCTAAATTAATTAACCCGGAGTGGGGCAGTCTAGTGGATAGTAGTCACATATGCCTGCTCCAAGAAACATGGGCTACTGAACAGTACTATAGGGTGGGATACACCACGTTTAGTATTGAAGCTAGACCCTCAACAGCAGGTAGACCCGCCAGAGGTCTGCTAATTTGGATTAAGATAACCCTGGGATGTAAAATCAAGCAGCTAAATATAGGCTCACAGGAGATCCTTGGATTAGACCTTATATCCTTGAAATGGGATTTTCAAATTAGGATAATTAATCTATATAATCGGTTTACTGGTCCCCATAAGGATTCTGATACTATCTCAATGCTCACTAACTTCCTTGACAACTCAGGTAAGGAATATCATCTTATTGTAGCAGGTGATTTTAACATGACCTATGAACCTGTGGATTATGTGCAGGAACTAGTTCAGGAGGAAAACAAGCTAGAGGTATAAAAAGGCTTCAGATACCGGCCATATAAAGGAGTACTAAGGTTGGACAGCAAGTCCTGTCATTTACCCTTGCTCGTGGGGTTCGCGTTTGTAATGGGCGCACTACCTCTGATGCTGAAGCTAAATTCACGTTCAAAAGGGGAAGTGCCAGGATTGATTTTATAATGGTAGATCTTGACCTCTGGGCACAAATTAAAGATATGACTGGCTTAAACAGAGAGGACAGTGATCATATGCATTGCTTCTGAAGCTATCTGGTATTAACATTCAGCAGTTCCAGACAAATCTAGTGATAGCTCCTGTCATCACAACTAACAACAATAGGAGGATAAAATGGCCTCAGGCCATTGCTGATGAAAAGCTTTTACCGAACATCTATAAAGAGGTGGCCCAGACCTTAAATGTTTTGGGTAATCCAGATTTAAATGTCGATAGTATTATGTCTACTTTCCAACACCTAACAAACTGCATTAAGCCTTTTTTTAGTAAAAAGTGTAGCCCAAATGAAGTAACCCATAATGTTGCCCCGTGGTATAATGAGGACTGTAGGTATGCTAGAATTAATTTATCCTTGGCAGTTAAAAAAGGTGTAAGGAATGATATAATTGATACAAGGAGAATTTACAAAAGAGTACAGGACGAGGCAAAAAGGGCCTGGGAGGTAGAAAATTGGTGTACATTAGTGGAGGTGTCCAGATCGAAGGACTCCCAATTATTTTGGCATTTACTTGCAAAAGGGGTAAAACATCCAGTCAGTGAAACTGACTTTCACTTGCAACCTCAAGTCTGGGAAGAGTATTTTCAAAACTTATACTCAGGAAAGGTTCCCAAGATGGAGAGTAAGGTAGTACTGACAGGCAGTGACTGCAATGGTGGGCAGTCAAAATATTGAATTTTAAATATCGACCTACACTAATATCGAGTTTTTAATATCGTAGGGACAGAATATCGAAGTCAAGAATATCGTTGCCCAGAATATCGACTTTAAGGTAAGTAATATCGATTTTTTTAATATCGAAGTAAGTAATATCGAAGTCATTAATATCGTTACCAAAAATATAGTTGTTAATAATATCGATTTTTTTTGTTATGTATTTTATATGTATGTTTAACATTTTTTTAAAGTTTTTTCATTATTTTTAAATATATGTATTAAATGTTTATAAAATAGTAATTTTTTTAAAGGAAATTTTGCGTTTTACTATCAGAGCAGGTTGTGGGCTTATAGGGGAATAGGGTGGGAAGTAACTTCATTATAATTAATTAATTAATATGTTTTTATTTATTGTTATTCATTGTTAATTTATTGTTCATTAATTATTAATTGGTAATCAATTTATATTAATTGGTTAATTTATGATATTAATTATAAATAATTTTTTTATTAATTTTTATGTATTGTTATTGTTAATTAATTTATTGTTAACTAATTATTAATTGGTAATTAATTTTTATTAATTGAGTATTTGAGAATTAAATTAATTGTGTTATTTTTTTATGTGTAGCGCGTTGTGTGTTTATAGGGGAATAGGGTGGGAAGTAATTTAATGTTATTTAAGTAAATATTAATTTAATTTAATTTAATAGGTATTTATTAATAATTATTTGGTTAAATAATTATTAATATGTTATTTATTTAAAAAAAATTAATTTATAAGTATGTTAATTTAACCCCTACGCGATCCTACATTTTCCCTACTGTTGCACTCACTGGAGTGGGAATAGTAATTTTTACCCCCCCGCTATCCAACACTTTCCCTACTGTTGCACTCACTGGAGTGGGAATAGTAATTTTTACCCCTACGCTATCCAACACTTTCCCTACTGTTGCACTCACTGGAGTGGGAATAGTAATTTTAACCCCTACGCTATCCAACACTTTCCCTACTGTTGCACTCACTGGAGTGGGAATAGTAATTTTTACCCCTACGCTATCCAACTCTTTCCCTACTGTTGCACTCACTGGAGTGGGAATAGTAATTTTTACCCCTACGCTATCCAACACTTTCCCTACTGTTGCACTCACTGGAGTGGGAATAGTAATTTTTACCTCCCCGCTATCCAACACTTTCCCTACTGTTGCACTCACTGGAGTGGGAATAGTAATTTTTACCCCTACGCTATCCAACACTTTCCCTACTGTTGCACTCACTGGAGTGGGAATAGTAATTTTTACCCCTACGCTATCCAACACTTTCCCTACTGTTGCACTCAATGGAGTAGAAATAGTAATTTTAACCCCTACGCTATCCAACACTTTCCTTACTGTTGCACTCACTGGAGTGGGAATAGTAATTTTTACCCCTACGCTATCCAACACTTTCCCTACTGTTGCACTCACTGGAGTGGGAATAGTAATTTTAACCCCTACGCTATCCAACCCTTTCCCTACTGTTGCACTCACTGGAGTGGGAATAGTAATTTTTACCCCTACGCTATCCAACACTTTCCCTACTGTTGCACTCACTGGAGTAGGAATAGTAATTTTAACCCCTACGCTATCTAACACTTTCCTTACTGTTGCACTCACTGGAGTGGGAATAGTAATTTTTACCCCTACGCTATCCAACACTTTCCCTACTGTTGCACTCACTGGAGTGGGAATAGTAATTTTAACCCCTACGCTATCCAACACTTTCCCTACTGTTGCACTCACTGGAGTGGGAATAGTAATTTTTACCCCCCCGCTATCCAACACTTTCCCTACTGTTGCACTCACTGGAGTGGGAATAGTAATTTGATTTCCTCCGCTATCTAATATTTTGTATTTTTTAGCTAATGTACTGTATAATTATTTTTTAAAAGATTTAAAATAATTTAATTTTTTTTTAAATTTGTTACAAATATTTATTTAATTTTTATTTATATTATTGTTTAGTGTGTATAGATGTATTTATAATTTATAAAAAATAAATTAAACAATTTATAAGTTATTAAAATAAATATTAAAACATATTAATAAGTAAGGGGCCCATTACGATACCCGGCGTAAATAAATCCGCCAGGCATGGAAGCGGCAAAAATCCGCCCGCACACACCGTCTGAACACCGACCACGCCATTACGATTACACAAACCGAAAACCGCCATCGGCGGAAAAATCACACAAAATACCGCCCGCCATCGTCCGAGTCTGAGTCAAACCGCCCGCCACGGACGGAAACACGCACGACAACACAAAACCGCCCGCCCACACGGCCGACACACCGCACGTGAAATTACGATCGCACCGCCATGAGCGCGGAAAAACCACAAATATACCGCCCGCCAGCGCAAACAACGCCGATGAGAATCGACACGGCAGAAGCCATGGCGCCAACGTACCTGCACAGAAACCATCCGCACACAAAACCAATAGCACACAACATGGCCAACAAGTCCACACAGCAAGGCACGCACAAATACACAAGCACAGTACACATCCCGAAAACACACCCCCGGACAAACAAAAAATACAAAGGCCAGAACCCCAAACACAACACACCTGAAAACAACAGACCATGAGGACACACCCACATAGGTGAGTACAAAAGCAGCACTCCCACAGACTACAACCCCTTGCTACATTGCAAACCAGAGAGGAGAGGAGAGGACACAGTGACACAGCAAGGACAGCAGCACACCACAGAAACGCACACATCACTACCACCACCACCACCACCACCACCACACCCCGGCACCACAAACCCCCTGCACATTACACAACACACACCGCACCAGCACCACAAACACCATGGCACCACAAAGGATGCCCAAGTTCACGCCCATGGAGCTGACGGTCATGGTCGACGAGATCATCAAGGTGTACCCACAAATCTATGGGAACATGGTCCAGCACACACCACTAGCCACCAGAAACAGAATGTGGAACCGGATCGTAGACCAGGTCAATGCAGTCGGGACCCTGCCCAGAAACAGAGTCGAGATTAACAAACGTTGGAATGACGTAAAGAGCCTGGTCAAGAAGAAGGAGGGCAAAAACAGAGAGCTGGCTGCCGTCACTGGCGGAGGGAATCCCGCGCTCTTTAAGACCTTCAAAGCGTGGGAGGAGAAGGTGCGAGTCGTAATCCATCCGGAGATCCTCGCCGGATTAGCAGGGGGAGTGGAGGCTGGTAAGTACAAACTAATGTATACCAGCACACCGCTATGTACTCACATGCGCAACTACCATGCCACAGCTCCCAGGGACAAACACCCCCATGTCCAGCACACAATACACAACACATCACACACACATGCAACAGACACTACCACACACAGCCCAAACCGAACAACTGTAAGATGCGTGGGGACATGTGTACACTCAGCCAGCCACGTAACCACCAACAGGTCCCCAAATATGCCAGAAGCGCCACAACGAGCACCCACCACACCCATGTGTCCGCCACAGCTGCACTAACCGACAAGTAACAGGTAAGTGGCAGGAACACAAAGTGCAGTGGGTGGGACGGTGGACAGCCCAAGTACAACACACACCAGGCCCCAGTCCCACAGCACAGCAAGGAGGAGCATCCCCCACAGCCACGTGTCAGCCCCCGCAGTGCACAACGACAGCCGAAAGGCAGACATCACGGTCCACAGCAATCGGTGTCAGTGGGTGTCCAGCCACCCCCACGACCCACAACACCCCCCACCCCCACAGACCTGCAACATGGAGCACCCCCCGCTTAGAGCCATGTGGCATCCAGTACAGTGCACGCACGAACAACTTGCAGGTGGGAAACTGGACAGGGCTGGATTACTGGAGGCATGAGGACCATAACACGACCAACACATGGGACATGTCACGTAGCAGACGAACACGCAGCACCGCCCACCGTCACGAACAAGTGAACAATGTGCACACGGACATGAACAACAGACTCACACCCCACATGACCCATCACAGACATAGCAACACCCAAGGAGCCACGTCTGCATGCACAAGCCACACTGAATATAGTCCCACACGGCAGCCACTGTGCAACTCATCACACACAACCGAAACACCATTGAAGTCCTGTCCATGTAGCCCCTACTGCCTGTCAACCACACACCCCACAACTATGCCTATGTAAGACAAACAACACTAGACGCAACAGAGCGGAACAACAGAAATGCACACGAACACCACTGAACCCATCAAACACACAGACACACCATGCACAAACAACAGCCCATCCATCCATCCCATCCGTCAGCCCCAGTCTCATGGAAGGCATGTCATCCGCACAGCTGCCACACATACAGCAGTCACGCTGAGATACATGCCCATGACCAACCATGTGCCAGAAGTCAATGAAGCGCACGACACACTGTGAGCAACAACACACAACATGGGCCACACCCCCCGAGCACTGCAGTGATGCACATGGCACAGGGCAGCACGCACACCAAGGAGATGGGACAACTGCAATACGTCGGGTGGCACACAACCATCACTCACTCATAACGATGCGTCCAATGCCATGTCCAGTAATCACAACAGACAGCAAATATGCAGGCCATGTCAAGCATGCACACACCTCAAACCATGCACTGTCATGCTGCCACAACACATGTCACGTTCGGCACCCATGGCTCACAGCATGTACCCCAAAAGCATATACCCTCCCAAATGCGAATCTGGGGCATGGCCTCCATGTTGCCATATGCGTTCCTAAGCGTTCCATTTGAACCCCAAAAGCATATTCCCTCCCAAATGCGAATCTGGGGCATGGCCCCCATGTTGCCATATGCGTTCCTAAGCGTTCCATTTGAACCCCAAAAGCATATTCCCTCCCAAATGCGAATCTGGGGCATGGCCCCCATGTTGCCATATGCGTTCCTAAGCGTTCCATTTGAACCCCAAAAGCATATTCCCTCCCAAATGCGAATCTGGGGCATGGCCCCCATGTTGCCATATGCGTTCCTAAGCGTTCCATATGAACTCCAAAAGCAAAGTACAAACCAGACCCAGGATGGGCCAGGAGCCCGCATACACCAGAGTCACAATGAGTAGGGGCACAGCAACACACCCATCGGCATGGCCAATCCGTCCCATGCCACATGTGCACAGCACACAGTCCCATTGCCTAGCACACACAACTACAGATGCCACAGCCACACACTCGCCTCCGGGAAACCCATGTACGAGATTGCACGAACTGCCAATGTCAGACGACTAATACATACTTCGCCAGGTGCAACACAAAAACAAATCTCATTCTCTCCACAGGTGACGAACTGCTGGATGCTGGGGATGGAGACAGCAGCCAGCACAGCCAGCCCACAAGCCCCCAACGAGGACACACGGATCTGGAGGATCTGTCCTCCTCTTCGGACACGGACCACCAAGCTGGCCCATCTGGCGTGGCAGGGCCCAGCCGCTCCCCAGGACCCCTCCTACCCACCAACCCATCATCCAGGGATGCTGAACAGTCCCAGTCCCCTGCTGCCACTGTCGTTGCGGCCACACCCACGGTCATTGCGGCCACTACCACTGCCGCAACCGCCACCATCGCCGCACCGACCACCACCGCCTCCACCACCACCACGTCTTCGCTGGCACCAGCCCCAGCGCAGGTGGTGGCCCGGCCGACTGGATCCACCCTGGGAGCCACAGCGAGGACCGTGGTGTGCAATGTGGCTAGTGGGCAGGCCGGTGGCAGCAGGACTGGTAGGAGGAGCAGGGTCAGGGAAACGCCAGCCTCCCCTGGGAGCCATGCCCTGCCTCAAATGGCCAGAGTCCTTGGGGCCTATGAAGAGGCCCAAGGACAATGGGCCAGGTCTGCTACTGACACGCGGGAGGTGCTGGGGGTGCTGAGGTCCATGGACGCCCATATGGGCCAATTCGTGTCCCGTATGGACCAACTCGTGGACCTCATGGGCCAGCTGGTGGTGGCGGTGGGGTCACAGGCAAGGCCAGCAACACCACCTCCGCCACCACCTGCTAGGGCGCAGGGTCGGCCAGCAGTGTCCACTTCCCCTGCGTCCACAGCCAGTGAGCACACCTCACCCACCACCAGCAGGTCGCCACCACACACCCCCTCCCAAACGTGGAAGGGGCCGTCCGAAGAGGAAACAGATCTCCCGGGAGGACTTCGCACGCTCCAGTCGCAAGTGAGGCAGCCAGCCAGCCTACCGCCAGCCTTCCTTGACCAGCCACTGCATTGACTTGCTCTACGATCCCACTCCACACAGCCAGCTGGATGGCATGTGTGTGTTGGACTATGGACATAGAACCAGTGGGTACACCCTGATCATCACGCAGCCATGACCGACAGCTCATTGTCACTGCACGCACCACTTTTGTCATCACCTTACACACAATCACATGTCACAGTTTGTAATAAATGCACCTTTTTCACTAACTGCTGTTTGTGCCCTGTGTTTTATTTGTACGGAATACAACGGCCACCTTGGGCGGAAAGGCACCTGATGCGTGGCATGGCAATGGAATCCGGAGGGCCTGTAGGGACCTAGGGGTGGGAGACAGAACATGAGCACATTCAATGAATGTGTCACACACCCATCACACAGTACATGTCAACAACTACAAGCAATGTACACACATCGCACAGAGCAATAGGGCACAATGCCACAGTCACCAACAGTGGCATACTACCCTGGCCATGGAGCGTTGACACACTGCACGCAGTGAACATACGGCCACCCTGACACAGCACACACACACCTGCACAGATACAGACACATCATCCGTCGTACATGGACACTCACCGTCAAGTGAAGTAGCGGGCGATGAGCTGCTGGCGCACATTCCCAGCTTCCTCCTCTCCGCTGTCCACCTCACTCGAGCTGTCCTGGTCTGCGGGCTGGGGCCCTGGTTGATCTCCGTCATCCACAATGAGGGGGATCTGCTTCCGAATGGCTAGATTGTGCAGCATGCAGCACGCCACCACTATCTGGCACACCTTCTGTGGGGAGTACGCCAGTGCACCCCCGGTGCGGTCCAGGCACCTGAACCTGGACTTGAGGAGGCCAAAGGTACGCTCGACCACACGTCTGGTCCTCCCATGTGCCTCATTGTATCGATCGTCTGCTGGGGTGCGAGGATTCCTCAATGGACTGAGCAGCCATGCCCCATTCGGATACGCAGAGTCACCTGGGTGTGAGGGACACAGAGAACCGTTGCTATTCCAACTGGACAGGGGACAGCATCGCACAACCAGCACGCTACACCACTCCACATACTCACCGACAATACAGCCACGATCCTGTTGCAGATTGGCCATCAGTCGTGGCAAGATGCTGTTGCGCATTATGTGTGCGTCATGTGCCGAGCCTGGAAACTTGGCACACACGTGGGTGATCACCATGTCCGCAAGGCACACCACTTGCACATTCAGGGAGTGCGTGTGCTTCCTGTTGCGGTACAGGTGCTCAGTGGCCTGTGGTGGAACAAGGCCAACATGTGTGCAGTCAATGGCTCCCACGACGTGTGGGATTCTGCCAAGGGCATAGAATGCACCCTTCACTGCCGCCAATTCACGAGCCCTGGGGAATCTGATGTACCTGTTTCGGTACAGCATCATGGCTGCCAGTACATCCCTCAGCACCTTGCTGAACATGGGCTGGGACATCCCTCCTCCACTGCCCACTGTGTGCTGGAATGACCCAGTGGCGAAGAAATGCATGGCGGCCATCACCTTAGCCGTGGGGGTGACAGCAGTCGGATACACCCTGCGGGGACGGAGATGGGGCTCTAACATGGCACACAGTCGATGCAGAGTTGGCCTGTCCAGCCGAAACTTCCTGATTACCTCTGTATCGTCCATGTCCGCCAGCAATTGGTATGGGCGGTCAATGTTCGGTCTCCGCCTGGGTTAAATGGCAGAGGACACATGTCAAAGCAACACGGCACATAGCAATTTCGCATACACATCACTGACATGACTGAGCAAGCACATGAGCCACAGCCCAGCTGTCAAGCTGGGACGGCACGGCCACAATACACTTACACAGGTCTCCCAACAATGGCAATGGCAAGTGAGACATACCACTGCCATGTGCATGCACATGGGGATCTAGGCCCCAATGACTTGCGGGGCGTGCTGATGGGGACTGACTGCATATTCGTCAAGCGGCAACGCCACGGCAACATGAGTGTCTGCTGAGCATGGAACTGCTTCCGAGGCTGGATGAGTATGGCACACGACGACGACGATGTGGGCACGGGCTGAGCGGCCAATACAAGTGGGACCTGTGGCACGAGGGGATATGAGACAGTAGTAGGTGTCAGCACTGCACCCTATGTACAGCACTGTACGGATCACAGCTCCCGAAACATTGACTGGTGTCCACATTGACAGCCCCATGCCAAGACGGCTGTGTGCTTGCAGTCACACGTCACAGGTGAGAGGTTACATTGCACGTGCCAGGTGGCAGACGTACATAGTGGGAGCTGGCATGTGTGTGCATGTGTCTCCTGTTCAGGATCCACCAGATGGGCGCTGACTCTGTACTGACCATTGGACACAGCATGTTCCGTGGAAGGCTTGTGTGTGTGGGATGGTGGCACTGGATGTGCCTCCGTTGGGTGGGGGGCCATGCACAGGGCGGGTACGTCGATGATTGCGCATTGTTGGTCACGGTGGGTGCACCAACTAAGATGTGTTGCCCTGTGTTCAATTCCTATGTCCGCATGATGATGGACTGTGGATGTGAGCAGACTACACATTGGTCGATGTGCTGTCTATATGCATGTGCCTTCACACCAGGCACAGCTGCCCCTGCACATGTGACCCCTGCTGGACTCGCTGCTGGGTCTGTGGAGCTGATGCACCTTCTGCGCGTGGGGCGGACAGCTCTCCTCACTTCCCTCATTGCGCATGTCATGTCTTTGCCGCAGGTGACATGGATCATGGAGGGCCCACATGTACGCGTGGGTAGGCTACACATGATTGTTCACTGGTCGCCACCCCCAGTCAGTGTTTCGAATGGGAAGGTTGTCGTGCTGGTGGTATGTTCGATGTGGCGGATGGGCGGGCCTAGGTGCGGGCTTACATTCCGGACATGGGGGTAGTTGGATTGGCGACTAGTTGCAGTACACACGGGACACGTCTCTTCCTTTCCACATCTGGGTCATCCCTTGTACTAACTGACAGTGATACAGTCATCTTCGCCCCAGCCCTCATGTCCTCCCCTCGCCCCCCAATATGCATGCTCACCTGCGAGGCTAGCGCTTGCACAGGCAGCCCCATGCTCGCACCAGAGAGGGCAAGGAGTGTATGTGTGGGTCCAGTTGCACGAGTGGGCTGTCTCAGGGTATGATGTGTGGCGGGACGCCGTCCACCTGCGTGGTGCCCCAAATGGAGACCCGGCCTGCATGGACTATGCATCACAGTCTTCGCCTTCCGGATCCGCCACCTGCGACACCCAGTGGCTGTGGCTGCCCTTGCGGCCAGGCCGCGTCCGTCTGTGGCTGTTGGCCCACACATTCACTCTTTGGCCTCTCTGGGGAGGGCTCGGGGGTGGTGGCGCACGCGCTTGCACTTAGTCGCAATGGCATGTGGCGTGGTTGGTATGATGGGCAATGGATGGGATGGTGCGAGCCACCTCCCGTGACGTCAGTGCTGCTCGTGCTGTGGTGCGTCCCCCTACACTTCCATCTGACTTGTGCCATGCTAGACGTTGAGGTTCTATTGCCTGCGTGATATGACCAGGAGGAGCGCGAGGAGACCTCACACACACCATGCTCCACTGCCATCCCGTGCCCTGTATCGCCTGTGCGGATTGACTATGTTGGGGTTACACCTGGTCGACTGGGGCTGTGTGTGCCTTGTCAAGGGGCATGGCGGGCGCACAACAGGATCCAGCTTGTCCACAGAGGGTGGGCTGAGGTGCGCCTGGTACCGCTTTGTACGTGTGCCCGGCTGCTGTGCACACACGTGTTCACTCCCCCCGACAGGTGTCCTCTCACAATGCCCAGGGAAGCGGTGGTGTACTGTTCATGACCCCTCCCAACACGGCGTGCTCCAACTTGGCATGTGCGCATCTACCCGTCGCACCCACCCACCTGAGCACTGCGTCCATACGACTTCACACGACACATGTGTGTCTTCCACAGTAGTGCTACTCATTTGCGTTGACATCCAATACCAGTGGACTACATGGTCATGTCACGACTGCCGTGTACTTCACATACTCTCATCCTCTCTCATTCGTACTTGTGAAATGAGTCAGCGGAGACAGTTTTGGTTTCAAACATTATATTGAGTCTTCTGTCCTCTGTGATGCAGTATAGTGGACACTACTGGCAGCGGGATACATGTTGAGGATATACTGAGCATGATTACAAATGGGATAGGGTGTGGGGTTACATCTGCTTGGCCAAGGCTGTGCTAATGTACATTTACGTATAGCTGCGGAGCTGCGGACTTTGACACAGACGGTATACATGTAGCCTACCAGACCGCTCGGCATCATGGGCACAGTCCATCTCAGTTCCATGTGACAGGTTTGCTGCGGTTGTTCCTCATGCACGCGTGCATGTGAGATGACATCAGGGCATGTGCTTGCGTGCATGCAGCGGCGTGCCACTTGTTGTTGCACTGTGGTGGTTACTGGACATGTCACAGTCACTGGGGTCGTGTTGTTGTTGTATGCACTTGTCGTCCATGCAAAGGTCCTGGTATGGGATTCCCGGGGCGGGGGTGGGAGGGGTGCAGCACCCACAGACTCCAGGCGACCTATTCATGTCCACTGAGCGGTGTGTGTGTCCATGTGCGCTGGATCCATGTCGTGTCCTGGTTGTTCGTGCAGTTCCGTCCATGTGGGTGCGATACACAGAGCCCATGCCACTGCCTCCCACGATGCATGCGGTGTTCCTGGATGTGATGGGGAACAGTGTGCATGTCCCGGTCATATCCGATGTCATGGCGATGTCGTTGATGGTGTGGTTACAGTTGCCGGTCGTTTGGTATGGCTGTTGTGGTGGTGACTGGCCAGTCCGTGCGGAAGCTGAGCATGGGTGCGGGGTTGGACTTCATAGGTCACTCGGGGAACCTGCGTTGTGGTCCGACGTATTTACAGGTTGTCAGGTATGCGATGCCGTCCAGCAGGGCTTCCATGTCATTGGTGGTGTACATGTTTGCCAGCCAATGAAGCGGATGGTGGCTGTCAAGGTGTTGTTCGTAGGTTGTCCCTTGGAGGACCATGATGGGGCATGCTGGGTGACATTCGATGTAGCTGTTCTCGATGATCCGTCGTGTGGAGGCACAGTGGTTCCATTTCAGTGCGGGTGCGATGTTGGCCACATACGCCATGCCCCCATAGGCAGAGCAGGCCCTGTCGTGTGCGTCCAGAGGGAGGAGTAGTGGTAGCAGGTCCGCCTTCAGACATGCCGGGTTGGAGAGGCATATCTCGACGGGATGCTGGTAGGGACACCTCCGACAGTAGAAGACGGGCATGACGCAGCTGAACAATGTGATGCGGTAAGTCAGTCGGTAACTTACGTTCAGCAGGGACAGGAGATCGCATCCCAATGTATGTATCGTGTTGGTTTTGTACAGCTTGAGCTGTTCGGCGTAGTTGGGTAGGTGTGTTGCGGTTGCCATTTCGCAGCGGTTCGTTGAGGTGGCGTGCTCCGGCTGTGTGTGCAGTCTGCAATGTGCACGCTCCGGGGTTGCTGTGAGCTCTGTGTAGTCATAGGGAGACAGGACTTGTGTTCTGTTGGCTTGTTTGGAGGACACGGGCCCTCTTCCCACATGCTTCTCAGACAGTTCAAGGTCAGTGCTGTGTGACTCCTTCCAATTAACTTGCATGTGGCCGACATGGGGGAGTGTTTTCTTCTTTCTTCCCCGTCCGTTGTGTGCTTCTGTGATATGCGCTATCTGCCCTGTGGTCGGTCTCCTCGGCATGCCTGTGTTGGTCTATTCTTGGACAATGGCTGTATTCACCGGCTTCTGTCGTAGGGCTGTGGTTTCGGTGTTGGAATGGAAGGTCATTCAGTGCTGTCTGCTCTCCCTTGTGTGGGCGGCAGCCTGCCTTTCCGCTCTGCGTTGGGCCTTGTGTGTGGATGTTATTCTTGGGCCACCTGTTGTCGGTCCCCGGGCTCTTTGGTGTTCCGTTTCATGTGTCTTGTTCATATGTGCAGGGTGGTATGGGTTTTTCAGTGTGGTACTGGCGTCCCTCTTCCCGAAGGGGTCCTGCTTCTCCTAGTTGGTGTTGCCGCCGCTGTGTGCTACGCCATGTTTGTTACACTGGGGTGTGTCCTGCTGTTGCGTGACTTCACTGACATGTGTGCGTCGGTTGTGTGGCGTTGGGTGTTGTCCGTGAATTGGGCGTTGGGGACATGTCTGTGGCAGGCCTGTCACGTGTCATGTGCGTTCGGGGTGGGGCTGATGTGTGTGCTGCTTGGTTGTGTCCCTGTGTCTGTGTGCGACGCATGCATGGCGCTGCGGTTGGCCTCTGCGTTGTGCGCATGTGTGGCGGCGTCATCGGCGCTTTGGGGCCGTGACGGGGTGGTTGGTTCCTAGTCCCAGGTGGTGTGTACACATGTGTTCCGCGATGTTAGGATTTGGCCTGTGTGTCATATGTGGATGCAATGGTGGATGTGTAGTGTGCACGCGCTGGTGGGGGGTTGTCCGCTTTTTCCGCCCTTGCACTGTGTGCGCTGTTTGCGTGCACTTGTTGTGTGTGTGCCTACCTGCGTCTCCGCGGTACGTTGCGTCCTTGGTGGTGCATCAGCAGAAGTATGGGAAGGGCCTGCAGTGCTGGATTCATGCCCGGGGTGCCGCTTCTTCGTTGTCCGTGCTCTGCGTCCGTGTTTCCGCCTCTCTTTCACGTGCGGTGTCTCTTTGCCGTGGGAGCCGTTTGTTTGCGGCATCGTAATTTATGCGCCGGGCGGGACGTGTTTCGTCGGACGGTGTGTGTCAGTTGTGCTGCGCCGCTACGTGTGCGGGCGCACTTTGATGGCGGACGGTGTTGCTGGCTTGCCGGCGGTGTTTGGCCTGCTTTTCGCATCGTAATTGGGCGGGCGTGTGGACTGCTGCGTGCCGGCGGTAACTGGTGGTTTTTGCATCCGCCAGCACGGCGGTTGTGCTTCCGCCCGCCATCGTAATGGGCCCCTAAGTATGTATATATTATATATTATATGTATATGTTTAATGTATTTTCAAATTATATATATTACTTATAATT
Organism: Calotriton arnoldi; assembly: GCA_963921515.1. Lineage (NCBI taxonomy): Eukaryota > Metazoa > Chordata > Amphibia > Caudata > Salamandridae > Calotriton > Calotriton arnoldi. The sequence goes on from CAWUFW010002917.1 coordinate 39,141, forward strand.
TTTAAGCATTTTAAGATATTTTTCACTATGTTTCTTTTAATTATATGTATTATTTACTTTATTTTACAATATTTTTTTAACTTAAATTAAAAACGATATTTTTAACAACGATATTTTTGATATCGATATTTTTTTTGATATTTTTGTACTTACCTTAATGTAGATAGGATGTCGATATTCTTGTCTTCCATATTTTTGCTGCAATATTTTTGTAGGTCGATATTGTGACCTTCGATATTTAGTCAGTGATTCGACTGCAATATAGAGCATCCAGTAGAGGCTGAAATTCATTTCACTTTAGAGGAAACTGTGAATGCGATTAATTCATTGCAGTCTAGAAAGGCACCGGGGCTAGATAGATTGCCAGGTGACCTGTATCGATCCGAGCCCAATATATGGGGCCCTTTGCTCCATATAGTTTTTACAGCTTTCACACAAGGTGGGAACATCCCCGCATCGTGGAAGGGTGCTGAAATAATACCCATATTTAAAAAAGGAGATAATGGAGACCCATCAAACTACAGGCCAATCAGTCTTATAGATGTATCACAGAAAATATTCAGCAAAATGATTTTAATACAACTACAGAGCTGGATAGATGAATTTAGTATACTCTCCTATCTTCAGGCTGGTTTCAGAGCCTCTACGAGTACCTTAGACCAGGTGATTTGGTTTCTGTTGCTCATTGGAAGGAAGTTACCCTCAAGAAGGGCCACCTGTATGTCGTGTGTGTCGATCTCAAAATGGCATTCAATTCGATAGATAGCACCAGGCTTTGGGCTGCCCTTAGGGAGCTAGGTCTTCCTGGTGGGCTACTCAATCTCCTGGTCCGTTTACATCTTGGCAACTATGCCAAAGTCAGGTGGAACTCTGATCGTAGCCTAACTAAGAATATTCCTGTTTCTAAGGGGGTGCGGCAGGGATGCGTGTTAGCGCCGATTTTATTTACCCTGTATATGAATGGGCTCATCAATGATCTTTATGATTGTGGAGGTGACCCACCAAAATTAGCTGGTAAACAAATCCCTTGCCTTTTATTTGTAGACGATACGCTGCTCATTTAGAAAACTCCAATGGGGATCCAGAAGGTGGTAACTAAGGGGCCGATTACGATGGCGGTCGGAAAAGCATACCAACCGCCATGGTAGCAGCAAAAAACCGCCCGCATGGCCAACGGGAAAAACGCCGGATACATTATGATGAACCGGCAGAATAATCCGTCTGCGGCGGCGGGAGTCAACGAAAAACCGCCCGCACTCGCCGGACCAGCTGAAAATCCGACCGCAACGGCCGGATTCTCAGCGGAAAAGCCAAGAACCGCCGCCATGCACACGGAGTAACCGCCCGTGACATTATGACATCCCCGTTACCACCAAGGTACCTACCTATGAATCCGACCGCCTTGTGCGCGAACAGTGATGAATCCGATAGGCGGCGGAAGGGCTGCAGCATAGCCACCGCTGCCGAGGAACCGCTGCGGAGGCTCCGCAAAAAAAATGGCGGACGTAGAAAAAACACGAAAACAAATACAAACAATGCACACAGTGAGGTAGACCTGTCCCAATACAAACAAAAAGTGCCCAATGACAACAGCCCCAGAAATTTCAAAATAACCAATCCCAGGACAACACACACAACACACCTGACAGCAACATACCAGCTTGCCACACCCCCATAGCCGAGCATAAAACCAGCCCCTCCCTGACCACAATCCTTTGCTACACTCCACAACTGAAGGTCCCAACCCCAGAGAACAAAGGAGAGGCAAACCTGCACACATCACCACCACAACACACACACCACCTACACCACCTACAACACCCACATCACCCACACAACTGCACCACAGAACATCTGCACAGCACACACCATGGCACCACACAAAATGCCAAAATTCACTGATTCAGAGCTTGCAGTCATGGTAGATGAGATAATAAGAGTTGATATAATAAACAACTAAAGAGTGTACCTTTTCAAAGGGCGAAGAGCAAAAATGCAGAATCCCACTATGTTCTATAGAAAGCCCTCACTCACCAACCTAGTTGGTGACATGCTTCATCATTGGGCCCCACCGGGAGAGGCCGAATGCCACCCCGGTGTGCTGCAACGCCAGAGTTACTGTGGAGCTGGAAAATGGTAATTTGATACAAAAGTGAGAGTGAGTTAAAAATGTCTGAATTGTGTCAAAAATATGTTTTATTAATTTGCCAATCAGACATGGTTAAAAAATAAAGTGTTGGACAAAGAACTGAATAAATTGTTCAGCTATGTCCCCTGAGAATTGGTCAACATGTTTCTGCCTATGTGTAGGTAATTATTCAGGCATTCGTCAGGACCGAAAGTGAAATAAATTGAACCCCGGCGGTATGGACGCTCTAAGGCCCACCCTAACCTGAGGTTATCGATGTAAAAAAAAAAATTCTGACTATGATAGTCAACTGATCCTCGTGATTGAGAGGAACCGAGTTTATTCTGATTAAAAAGACAATGACAAACAAACATACATACAAGAAGAGAACATACAAAAGATAGTTTTAGATCTGATGTTCGCGAGTATGTAATAATGCAAGCAGCATACATGCACATGTGCTCTTCGAAGTGCACTTGAACTGTAATCCTGATCATGTGGACTACGGTGCTAAATCTTGTGCACTTAAAGGATATCACAGGATCAAGTGACATGAACTCAACTGACAGGCTTCGTATATAATAAGCCCATTCCGACGTAACCTGTGAAAACTATGTACGCTATGAAGTAAACGAACCAAAGCAAATGGTGCTAATGGGCGCGAGATGTTTTTAATCTACATATATGTGGTAAATCTTACATCCGGTGTAGCAGCTGCTTACACCATGGGTCTCGGGAGGGGAGTGGTGGCCAAATGGCACACCCTACAGAAAAAGGTAAAAGGAAGAAGGGATCAGGAGCTGTCACCATTCAAAACATAAGTATTACTTATCTCATTCATGGCTCAGAAATGGACTCACGCCTTCAATGCCAGGCACCCGCTTGGAACCTGCATGGACCTTCGTGTGGCCGGACCCCGCTGATACTACACAGAGCGAGGCGGATGATTATAATCGTTCAAGCCTTGTTTGTGTGTGCCCAAACGGTATATACACTTACACATGTTATCGATTCATTGTACCTGTGTTTGAACTAGCTGATACTTCATCTGACTAACCTCTGTTGAATTACAATGGACTATATGATGGTCTCTTTTGTTTGTTTTCCATTCTTGTTGTTGGTTGGTTGGTTTCTAACACGAACTATGATATTTAAGTATATAACCATACGAACAATGCTTTTCCCCAAGATTTTTTCTAAAGAGGCATCCCCTGCAAAAGGGTATCACATTTAGTTTAACTACTAATTCTTGCAATTTCTATTGTTGACCTCATTTGACTACCTAAAGATTAGCTGCCTAATAAGTTTGTCTTTTTAGGTATTGCGAGCATAGTACCATGCATTTGGCTCGAAGTTTGTTCCAAATATATATATATATTATAGCAACACCATTGTTGTTATTAGGTTTGCTTTCGAACTTGACTGGGAGCCAGAGACAACCTCATTTGCTCGCAGCTTGTTCCGCGTCATTTTCGTCATCTACGTACGTGCCGACGCTTACGCGATGACGCGTGCGTGATGACGAGCCCGGAAGACGCTTTCCTTTCGGAGCTCGCTTTGGGCTTTATAATCATTTGCCTCGCTCTGTGTAGTATCAGCGGGGTCCGGCCACACGAGGGTCCATGCAGGTTCCAAGCGGGTGCCTGGCATTGAAGGCGTGAGTCCATTTCTGAGCCATGAATGAGATAAGTAATACTTATGTTTTGAATGGTGACAGCTCCTGATCCCTTCTTCCTTTTACCTTTTTCTGTAGGGTGTGCCATTTTGCCACCACTCCCCTCCCGAGACCCATGGTGTAAGCAGCTGCTACACCGGATGTAAGATTTACCACATATATGTAGATTAAAAACATCTCGCGCCCATTAGCACCATTTGCTTTGGTTCGTTTACTTCATAGCCTACATAGTTTTCACAGGTTAATTCGGAATGGGCTTATTATATACGAAGCCTGTCAGTTGAGTTCATGTCACTTGATCCTGTGATATCCTTTAAGTGCACAAGATTTAGCACCGTAGTCCACATGATCAGGATTACAGTTCAAGTGCACTTCGAAGAGCACATGTGCATGTATGCTGCTTGCATTATTACATACTCGCGAACATCAGATCTAAAAACTATCTTTTGTATGTTCTCTTTTTGTATGTATGTTTGTTTGTCATTGTCTTTTTAATCAGAATAAACTCGGTTCCTCTCAATCACAAGGATCACTTGACTATCATAGTCAGAATTTTTTTTTTTACATCGATAACCTCAGGTTAGGGTGGGCCTTAGAGCGTCCATACCGCCGGGGTTCAATTTATTTCACTTTCGGTCCTGACGAATGCCTGAATAATTACCTACACATAGGCAGAAACATGTTGACCAATTCTCAGGGGACATAGCTGAACAATTTATTCAGTTCTTTGTCCAACACTTTATTTTTTAACCATGTCTGATTGGCAAATTAATAAAACATATTTTTGACACAATTCAGACATTTTTACTCACTCTCACTTTTGTATCAAATTACCATTTTTCCAGCTCCGCAGTAACTCTGGCGTTGCAGCACACCGGGGTGGCATTCGGCCTCTCCCGGTGGGGCCCAATGATGAAGCATGTCACCAACTAGGTTGGTGAGTGAGGGCTTTCTATAGAACCTAGTGGGATTCTGCATTTTTGCTCTTCGCCCTTTGAAAAGGTACACTCTTTAGTTGTTTATTATATATTGCCTAGGGGGACCAAGAGTGCTCCTTAACCTTATTTCCCTCTCTCTTTCGTTGATTTTTTATATTTTATAATAAGAGTTGAACCAAAACTCTATGGTAACATGGTCCAACACACCCCATTAGCCACAAGAACCCAAATGTGGGTGAGGATAGTCAATAAGGTCAATGCAGTAGGGACCACCCCCGCAACAAGCAGGAAATACAGAAGCGGTGGCATGACCTGAAAACCGTGGTGAAGAGGAAGAGGGCCAAGAACCGTCAGCTGGCTGACGTGACTGGTGGAGGCACTCCCATCCCACCCAAACCATACAGTCCGTGGGAGGAGAAGGTCCTTGGAATCCTACATCCAGAGAGTCTTGAAGGAATCCGCGGGGGACTGGAAGCTGGTAAGTACAAACCAATGTATATCATCACATTGCCATGTACCGTCTTGCACAACTTCAAACCTACAACCCCTAGGCCAAAGGACATTCGCCTGACCCACAATACCCGAAACAGGTCACACAGATGTAACCACCACTCAACCTGATAAAGCACAAAGCTAAACAAAATCAACTGGGTTGCATGTGTACAGACAAAAGCACTACAACACACACCAGGCCCCCTCTCCCACCCCTCAGCAGGATGGAGCACCCCACCCAGAAGCATGTGTCAGCCATTGAACGCTCCCCCACCACCTAACAGGTAGGTAGCCATCTTCACAGGGATGGGGAATGTGTATCTGGAGGCAGCACAACCACTCCCAACAGGCCCCCTCTCCCACCCCTCAGCAGGATGGAGCACCCCACCCAGAAGCATGTGTCAGCCATTGAACGCTCCCCCACCACCTAACAGGTAGGTAGCCATCTTCACAGGGATGGGGAATGTGTATCTGGAGGCAGCACAACCACTCCCAACAGGCCCCCTCTCCCACCCCTCAGCAGGATGGAGCACCCCACCCAGAAGCATGTGTCAGCCATTGGACGCTCCCCCACCACCTAACAGGTAGGTAGCCATCTTCACACGGATGGGGAATGTGTATCTGGAGGCAGCACAACCACTCCCAACAGGCCCCCTCTCCCACCCCTCAGCAGGATGGAGCACCCCACCCAGAAGCATGTGTCAGCCATTGAACGCTCCCCCACCACCTAACAGGTAGGTAGCCATCTTCACAGGGATGGGGAATGTGTATCTGGAGGCAGCACAACCACTCCCAACAGGCCCCCTCTCGCACCCCTCAGCAGGATGGAGCACCCCACCCAGAAGCATGTGTCAGCCATTGAACGCTCCCCCACCACCTAACAGGTAGGTAGCCATCTTCACAGGGATGGGGAATGTGTATCTGGAGGTAGCACAACCACTCCCAACAGGCCCCCCTCTCCCACCCCTCAGCAGGATGGAGCACCCCACCCAGAAGCATGTGTCAGCCATTGGACGCTCCCCCACCACCTAACAGGTAGGTAGCCATCTTCACAGGGATGGGGAATGTGTATCTGGAGGCAGCACAACCACTCCCAACAGGCCCCCTCTCCCACCCCTCAGCAGGATGGAGCACCCCACCCAGAAGCATGTGTCAGCCATTGAACGCTCCCCCACCACCTAACAGGTAGGTAGCCATCTTCACAGGGATGGGGAATGTGTATCTGGAGGCAGCACAACCACTCCCAACAGGCCCCCTCTCCCACCCCTCAGCAGGATGGAGCACCCCACCCAGAAGCATGTGTCAGCCATTGGACGCTCCCCACCACCTAACAGGTAGGTAGCCATCTTCACAGGGATGGGGAATGTGTATCTGGAGGCAGCACAACCACTCCCAACAGGCCCCCTCTTCCACCCCTCAGCAGGATGGAGCACCCCACCCAGAAGCATGTGTCAGCCATTGGACGCTCCCCCACCACCTAACAGGTAGGTAGCCATCTTCACAGGGATGGGGAATGTGTATCTGGAGGCAGCACAACCACTCCCAACAGGCCCCCTCTCCCACCCCTCAGCAGGATGGAGCACCCCACCCAGAAGCATGTGTCAGCCATTGAACGCTCCCCACCACCTAACCGGTAGGTAGCCATCTTCACAGGGATGGGGAATGTGTATCTGGAGGCAGCACAACCACTCCCAACAGGCCCCCTCTCCCACCCCTCAGCAGGATGGAGCACCCCACCCAGAAGCATGTGTCAGCCATTGGACGCTCCCCCACCACCTAACAGGTAGGTAGCCATCTTCACAGGGATGGGGAATGTGTATCTGGAGGCAGCACAACCACTCCCAACAGGCCCCCTCTTCCACCCCTCAGCAGGATGGAGCACCCCACCCAGAAGCATGTGTCAGCCATTGAACGCTCCCCCACCACCTAACAGGTAGGTAGCCATCTTCACAGGGATGGGGAATGTGTATCTGGAGGCAGTACAACCACTCCCAACAGGCCCCCCTCTCCCACCCCTCAGCAGGATGGAGCACCCCACCCAGAAGCATGTGTCTGAAAGTAAAAACCAAAGTAACACTGCACAGGTAATCAGACAGTGCATGCACCCCACCATCACTCAACAAAAGCATTGAGAGACATGACAACACGAGGCTCTACTTCACACAAAAATAGAAAAGAAAAGCACAGCCATTGACAGGATGCAAACAGCTCAGCGTACGTAACTGTGACAGAAACAGAACTGTGACTCTCAACAAATATGTCCAAGCAAACGGGCCTCTGACATGCATCACCCAGACTTCCCTCTGTAGCGTACATGGGTGCTGATCATGAAGGACCATGGGAAAAACAAACTAGCATGGTCTGCTGTATAAAGAAATACAAGCACAGGACATGTCAACGGTATGCATGTGATGACAATGGCTAGTCCATGCACACAGGTAATGTCTGCCAGGCAGAGTGATCAGCAAAGATGCTGAACATCAACTTGTAGTCATGCCAGTTGTCAGATGACAACCTCACATTGAAATCACCAATACTAGACGTTTGGCATGGTAACCAATCACAGGTCACACCATTGTGAAATGATGAATGTAACTCCACTTCATGGCATGAGGCACATCACTGTGCAGACATACAATGTGTGAAAAAGGCAACTGTGTGTAGCATAACATGTAAATTAGAGATATCAAACACAGCAACCCTGAGGTGTGTAAGGCAATTACCATCTACTTCCTGTCCCACAGGTGACCAACAACTGACTGCAGAGGACGACAACCTCAACCAGCACAGCCAGTCACCAGCTCCCGAACATCTCCCCTCGGATGCAGACTCCCTGGATAATGATGAGGAGGAGGACCAAGCCGGACCATCTGGTGTGGCAGGGCGTAATGTGTCCCAGGACCCCACAGCCCCACCACCCTCAGCAACAACATCAACGCAGAGCCCTGCTGGAACGACCTGTGCCACCACCACCTCCACCACCACTACCACTACCACTGCTGCCTGCAACACTCGCCCTGCTCCAGAGGCCAACCAGACCACAACAACTGCGGAGGTACGGGAGAGTAGGCCGGTGCCCACAGGAGGGAGGCAACAGGGCCGTGACAGCAGGCCAGGTGTGAGGACAAGGCTGACCCAAAGGGAACAAGACCCTGGCACTGAATCACTGGCACACATTGACAGAGTTGTGGGGGCCTATGAACACGCCCAGGGACAGTTGAGGCAGGCTCAGCAGGATGCCCGTGAGCAACAACAGATGCTGCGCTCAATTGACAACCGCATGGGCCAACTCGTGGCCTGCACGGGCCAAATCAGGGACCTCCTGGGCCAGCTAGTGGGGGTCCTCAGGGACAGGCATGCAGCACCGCCAACACCTACAGCTCCCTCCGTTGTGCCGCAGGATGACAGACCCCCATCCTCCCCTGCGTTCAGCGAGCATGGGGACTCATCAGACACCACTGGCCATGCACCTGTGTCCCCCCTGCCAAAAGAGCAAGGGGCCGCCCGAAAAAATCATTGGGAGCATCCCGTGGCAAAGCACCTGGCAAAAGCCAGTCAAGTAGCCAGCCATGATGGCACCCCTCTTCACCCTGCTGTGTACCCTGCAGACTGTCCCCACCCACAATGCCGTGGGAATGGCAAATGACTGTTGGACTGTGTTACCATACTGATCTTGTGTATACTCTATTGTCTCATCTACCATCACTGACAAATCTGTTATTCACCATTCACAAATTCGTAAATATCCACATCTACATCACATGTATCCACTGTAAATAAACACTAATAACGCACCAATGTAGTTGTCACTGTTCCATGTTCATCACAGTATGTTAACTCACACCCATGATTACAATGTCACAGGTGCAGGGATACTCTGCAGGCAAGTAGAGGCTGAAGGGACCTAGGAAAACACAACAGAACATCAGTTGCTACTCAGGTGGTGGACTAACAACCATCACACAACACAGCACATCAAGGTACGACAATCTGCACATGTCACAAGGAGCAACTGTACCAACATAGACATCAAGTAGCTGTGTCAAAAGATCCCTTTCCATACACATTTGCAGCCAGCACTGACTCTGCAACATGCTGTAGTCACAAAGCTCACATACACATATTCACCAAGCACAACATCATCAGACAACAGCCAGTTTTGACATTGCCACTGACCATCAAGTGAAGTAGTTGTTGATGAGCTGCTGACGCTGTCCAACACCTTCCTCCTCTCCACTATCCTCGTCACTTGACATTTGGGTGTTCGCAGGTGGGGGCTGTGGCTGGTCATCATCATCCTGGATTAAGGGGATCCCCTTCCGCACGGCCAGGTTGTGTAGCATGCAGCACCACTATCTGACACACCTTGACGGGTGAGTACTGCAGAGCCCCTCCGGTCTTGTCGAGGCATCGAAAACGCGATTTCAGGAGTCCAAATGTTCGCTCAATGACCCGACGTGTCCTCCCATGGGCATTGTTGTAGCGCACTTCAGCTGGTGTCCTGGGATTGCGAAGTGGACTTAGCAACCAAGGTCCGTTGGGATATGCAGAGTCACCTAAGTGTGAAAGACACATACAGATTGAGTGTCTGACATGTGTCCGAGGACAGCATGGCACACAAACAGCACACGACTCGACCCTTTGTACTCACCCACAATCCATGCCCGCTCCGGCGCCAGATTGGCCATCAGCTGTGGTAAAATGCTGTTGCGCATTATGTGTGAATCGTGGGCTGATCCTGGAAACTTTGCACAAACGTGTGAGATGACCATATCTGCCTGGCACACCACCTGCACATTGATGGAATGATAATGTTTCCTATTTCGGTAAATATGCTCCCGTGCTTAGGGTGGAATCAGGGAAACATGTGTGCCATCAATTGCACCAACTACATTAGGAACGTGTCCAAGTGCATAAAATTCGCCCTTCACATCCGCCAACTCCTGCCGCCTGGGGAAATGTATGAATTGGTCCCTGTGTTGCATCATAGCCAACAGGACATCACGTAGCACCATGCTGAATGTTGGTTGGGACATCCCCCTGCAATGCCCACAGTTTGTTGGAAGGATCCCGTAGCCACGAAATGTAGGAATGCCATCACCTTTGCCGTTGCCGTGAGTGCTGTTGGGTATGTCCTGCGTGGAAGCAGGTGTGGCTCCAATATTGCCCAAAGTTCCAGGAGGTTTGTCCGATCCAGACGGAATCGCCTGATGATGTCGTATCCTCCATGTTAGCCAGCAGTGTGAAGGTACGAAACACATTAGGTCGCCTCCTAGGTGAGATGAAAGGGGACACGTCATAGCAACATAAATTAGGATGTGCACAAATTCATAAAGTCCGTCCTGTCACGGCGCTAACATTGACTGTCATCCCTGAAAGCACACAGTGCAATTCAGTGTTGTCCCAACATGAGACAGATTAATTGTACAACTGTCATGGATTTGCACAGTCAGTAGACACAATACGAACACTGTCTATGTGAATGCCAAGAGTCACAGATCGAGCTGAGGTGGACTCAGCCTTGGGTGTACATGACACAGGACATGTGTGAAGCAGAGACACTGCTGGCTTCCATGTTGCTGCTGTACCTGCCACACCTCCTTGGCCAATAATTGCAGGGGACACATCAACAACACAATGTGGATAGATCATTGGGATTGTCTTTGTACTCAGTGCCACTTCGAACACACTCAAATTCAATGACATTCACATCCCAAACCCATACATGTGCCAATGTCATCAGTACACAGGCCATATCTGCTGCTGACTTGAATACAAAGTTGGACAGTGACAGATGATGTCACGCCTGTGCAGAGTATGTGTACCACTGTAACAGGCCACCATTACCCCACTGCCCAATACTCTCTACAAGCACACAGATAGCCAATGTGGCACACATTAACAATAGATGAGGTACGGGACCAGCAGGGCCTGTATGCACCCTTAATCTTCCCCCATTTTGGACATTTACATGCAGCATCAAGGAGGGGCTGCCCAAGGACACATGTGCACCACAACACATACCATGGTGATACACATCCAGCTGTTTCAAGACACAACAGTGCCACAACACAAACATACAACACTACATGGACAATGCCAAGCCAGTATGCCAACAAGTCTACGCATGAACAGACTGTATGCATTACATATGGACAACTGGCTCAGACACCTGACACCAGTGGATGTAATTTTACACCACATGTCCCAAAGGACATGCATCCTGACCCTCATTCCACACAGGCTGTCAGGCCCAACACAGCATACAATCAATATCCCACATCTAACAAACATGCTGGCTGTGCATGAGTAGTGGGACACTGGTACCTCACATTGACCAAATGTCGTAGTTGGATGAGTGTCACAGGCACAACAATCAAGGTACATCTCACCTGTCTTGGGTGCCCACTCCATCCTGATACACCAGCAGATGTGATCCACCCACACACTGCTGGAATAGATGGTGAGCAAGGATGGCTAGCACCCCATAGCATGCACATACACTAATGTTGGTGGCAACACACTGCACACGTGTGCCACTTGTGCTGACCATCCAACATTGCAGACAATTCCCGCAAATCAGTGCACACACATTGCAACATTGCACAGGCAATACTGGACACCCATAGCCTGTGGACAAATGTCGCATACTATATTCCATACAGTTAGCACAATCCACAACCGTGCATGCAGTCCATCTGCCAACGCAACATTCCTGATGTGAACAATGGACATGCACTGGTGGCAGGTGAGTAGCACCGGAACACAGCACAACACTCAAAAACATAGTTTAGCTAAGCACCATTGTTGAAATGTACATGTCACTGATTCACATACAACAGTCCAAACAACATGAGCACAGACCTGACACTACCACATAGGTCCCTGTGGTTACAGGTGGCAGACATGTAGCAAAGACATCTGCTCTGGCCGTCTACCCAAGTGACAAACAATAATAATGCAATGGATGCCAGGTGTGGTGCTGAAGTACTCGTCATCCTTTAGCAGGTTGAGCCCCCCCTGTACATGTGGACATACACTGCAGGAGTTGCCAGTGTGTACAAAGACATTACATGCGGCATGTAATTGGTCTTAGCAATAACACAACAGGGTGACATCTCTTTCCAATGATGACAGTCATGCTGAATAATTGAGTTCATCTGGGTTTTCAGTGTAACACATGGGCTCAGGTGTGAGATAGTGGTCAGCATGGGTGGCAGATACGACATTGTGTGTAAATATTGCTCAACATAATGAAGTACAGTGTTCCATTTGGTGTGAGACGTTACACATTGGCTGACATTTGTGACAGGAGACCATATCAATGTCATCCAGTGCCATGTGCCACTGTACGTGTCCACTGTGCATAGTACAGTAATGACCATTGATCCACACACAACAAGAACTGTCCGTAGGTGCCTTAAACGTGCTCCATAAACACAATGACGCACAGAGTGTACGATGTGATGCTGCATATTCCCCATAGCGGACGCACATACTGTCCGTGAATTGGGTGGCGGAGCATGCCAACCACCATTTGAACCTTTGTCGATGCCCACCACTGACGCCAGTGTTTCATGTGCTGCACATGACACATTGGTGTTAGTGATGGCCCTCTACATAGCTGCAGATGGCGTTTGTCATGCTCCACCAGCCACATCCCGGTCACCCATATCACTCTATGGCAATCAAACAGCGGTAGCGCCGGTCAGGACCCCACGGTGTGTCACCGCCATGAACCATGCCCTTGCAGCCAATGGGGACCGCTATCGCGGTGGCATGATGCACATTCAAAAATCGCGGTAGGTGTGCTCCGCCCCCAGCGGATGCGGAGATTGGATGCAATTGTAAGATGCACCACCGCGGTAGCGCCGGCCAGGACCCCGCGGTGTGTCACCGCCATGAACCATGCCCTTGCAGCCAATGGGGACCGCTATCGCGGTGGCATGATGCACATTCAAAAATCGCGGTAGGCGTGCTCCGCCCCCAGCGGATGCGGAGATTGGATGCAATTGTAAGATGCAGCACCGCGGTAGCGCCGGCCAGGACCCCGCGGTGTGTCACCGCCATGAACCATGCCCTTGCAGCCAATGGGGACCGCTATCGCGGTGGCATGATGCACATTCAAAAATCGCGGTAGGCGTGCTCCGCCCCCGCGGAGGCGGTCATTGGATGCATTTGAAGAAAGCTGACCTGGAACACCAATGGCAGAAGACTATGACCACTGAAACGAGTCCAGGGCCCTATATATGTGTGGAAGGGAGCACCACATTTCCACTGCTCACAGAGCCTGCTGCCTGGGTCCCCTCACCTGCTGCTGCCTCCAGGGACTGCTGCCTGAGACCCCTCACCTGCTGCTGCCTCCAGGGACTGCTGCCTGAGACCCCTCACCTGCTGCTGCCTCCAGGGACTGCTGCCTGAGACCCCCACCTGCTGCTGCCTCCAGGGACTGGTGCCTGAGACCCCTCACCTGCTGCTGCCTCCAGGGACTGCTGTCTGAGACCCCTCACCTGCTGCTGCCTCCAGGGACTGCTGCCTGAGACCCCTCACCTGCTGCTGCCTCCAGGGACTGCTGCCTGAGACCCCTCATCTGCTGCTGCCTCCAGGGACTGCTGCCTGAGACCCCTCACCTGCTGCTGCCTCCAGGGACTGCTGCCTGGGACCCCTCACCGCCCACTGCCGCCGCTGACGTCTCATGTCCACAGTGATGGCTAGGACAGAGAAGATCCGTGCCAGTCCATTTACAAGCGAGGAGCTGGATGTCCTGGTGGACGAGGTGCTGACACAGTACCCACGGCTATATGGTGGCCCAAATGTTGTGGTAAGTCTCCAACAGTGGGGGTGTGAGTGCAAGGGGGACACACATGTAGTCGATCAGATGGTGTATGTGCCTGAGAGTGTGGGGTTGTGTCATGCACTGGCTGACATGCTGTTTCCTAGTTGTTAAGGGGGTGTATGCAACCCACACATTAAATGCATGGACATGAAGGGTGGATGGACATGTGTTGTGTACACATCCATATGGTGTGACAGCTATCTGGTGATGCATGTTTCGGGACAGTCATTGTTCATGTGACTGTTTGTGTGGGTCCTTGTTGTCCATTTCTGTGTGATTCTACCTGGCATGGACTGTCCACGCCCAATGTGACAAGGACACATCACTGACTGTACAGAGTGTGATACGTGTGTGGTTGGCAGGAGTGTACATCAATGACCCATGTCTGCCGTGTGGACTGCACATGACTGGCCCTCTGATCAGTCAGTGGTTATGTGAGATCATGTCCCTCAATGCTACAAACATGACACAGTGAGCTATTCACAGAGCAAGGTCGTTTAGGCGTGCGCAGTGGTGGACACAGTGACTCTCACCCCATACACATGTTGCAATGTGACATATGTCTTGCTCTACCTGGTAATAGCCAGTAGATGTGGGCACATTACACATGGCTTTCTGTGCTAGCATCCAGCTTGTATGTGAGATGTGCGGATACAGTGTCCCTCCTCAAACATGCATGCATTGACGTGGACTTCACACATGACGATGTACCCTGTGAGATGTTGTAGTGTATCTGCGGGACATATCTGCCGTGTTGGGATGAGTCTATGTCATGCCACTGTTCAGAGAGAGAGGTTTTACCATGAGAGTGTGTCACTGATGTTTTCCCCTCTTGTCTCCCACACCTGCAGCTCAAGGTACACCAGCGTAAGGCCGTGTGGAGGTCCATTGCAACCAAGGTGCGGGCTCTGGGAGTGTCAAACCGCCGGCGCACCCACTGCCACAAGAGGTGGGACGACATATCACGACTGGCAAAGAACGTTGCCGAGATGACACTGGGGATACTCCCTCGCAGTGGCAGGTTGTCACGATGCAGCTTGACACCACTGATGTGCCGCATCTTGGCTGTGACACAGCCTGAGCTGGACGCACGTTTGAAGGAGCATCAACAGCAAGCTAGGGGTGAGTATTCTGTGAAGGTTGATTTTGTCTGGGAGTGGCTGCATGTGTACCAAGCCTGTACCTGCGCTGGTGTACGTGATGTGGTTACTGTGATGCAGTGGGTTGTAAGTGGCCCCTGTGCTGGGTGTGGCAGTCACGGATTTTACATACATGCACTTACTGATGTTTTTCCAATCCTGGGCATTTCAATGGCATTGTGGGTGGTGTGCTGCAGGCCTGGTCCATTGGTGTTAGTGTTTGTACGCCCCAACATGCATGATGTTGTGCTGTCTGCCCATCACATGGCTCAGCTATGCCGTGTTTAGATGTTTGTACGCACTGTTTGAGGTAGTGAAGTGTGTCTGCATGGTGAGAATGCACGGGGTGGCCTGCAACATGTAGACTTTGTCATCCTCAGTGTTGCTTTGCTTGAATATGTTTGTCCTGTTGCTGTCACTTTGCTGACCCTACATGTCTCTCTGTTATGCAGCATCTCCCGTGGGCACGGAGGGACAGGGGACGGACACCAGTGGTGGTGAAACAAGCACAACAGCTGCACAGGATCCCAGTGACACAGATGTGACCAGCGCCTCGGAGGGGGATAGGAGTATGCTGGAGGAATCACAGCCCGAGACGCAAAGTTCAACATCATCTGATGACGGCGGTGGTGCAGACATTTTGGAGGACACAGGGAACGGAGAGTCTGCTACATCTTCCAGCACACAGCGTGCAGTGCCCACCCTCCCAGCCACTTCCTCTGTTGCTGCCCGTGTTCGCACCACAAAGAGGGGAAGAGTGTCCTTCATTCCAGGCACCGCTGCCCCCGCCCCTGTGCCCCCGCCCCTGTGCCCCCTGCTGCCATCAGTGCAGAGTGTGTGGACCTTTTGCGCCAGCTGTGTGTGGGGCAGACAGGGCTCCTCAATGCATTGTCAGACCACGACCGCAAATTGGCACAGGTGTTAGCTTTCATGGAGGGCATACATTCAGACGTGGGTGGGCTGCACCGCACTGTCCAGACAATGTCCTCCACAGTGGCGGCTGCACTTCAACTGGCTCAATCTCGTAGTCCAATTCCAGTCCCTTTGTCCACCCCCATGCCAGTGGCGACGTCTGACGACGGTGACCACACTTCACACACCTCAACATCACGATACTGCACATGTAGCACACAGCAGCAGCAGCCCAAGCGGTCAAGGTCACAGACACCTTCCCCTACGAAGAAAAAAACAACCCCAGAGCGCAAAGGGAAGAGCCCGTCAGGTGTTGCAAAGGCACATGATTCAAGGAGGAAGTACTCAGGGTCACAAGCCTCAGAGCAATCCCCGGCCACAGACTCTGTGGTCCCAAAAACGTCTCGCACAGGCATGCAGACACTCTCCATGCCCACTGTGAAGGTGGGGCCTGGCAAGGCTACACATAGTAAGGTATCCAAGGCTGTTTCACCAAATACCTCTACTCCCATTCCAAGACCAGTGAAGCAGGGACAGGAGGGCACTGTAGGGGGCACACAGGGTAAAGAGGGGATGGAGGGGCATAGGCAATGCCAGGCAAAGTGTCCTTCTGGATCCAGCACATCCCCAGAGGGAGGTCCAGCGTGTGCACCTGCGGCAGCCTTGGTGATGAGTGTGCCGTTTGTGTCCACACCACTTCCCATTGATACCAAGACAGGCAAGCCATTTAGAATCCCCAAGAAGTGGAAAGGCACCCCTCCACTATCTCCCTCCCACACTGTGTCCCACGTCGGCCTGAGTCCACCTCCACGTGCCACTACACCACCTGGTCCAAGCAGCCCTCCAGCGTCCAAGGCCACTGATAGCTCTTCCTCAGCTGGGCGTCTCACTCCCCAGTCAAGTGGTCCAACTGTGCCCGACACACAGTCAGCTCCCAGTCAGACTGACAGCCAAGTCTGAATGTTGATCAACGTCACAGACCTGTCTCTCCCACACCGGTACCTGTGCTGCCCGTCGTGACACACCAGACTGTGTTGCTGACCATGGCGGAGTTTGGTGACACACATTCCCTGTGCAGCTTCTCATTGACTCTGTCAGCACCTTGGACTGGCCACTGGCCTTGCAGTTTGCCCCCTGCCTGTGCAGCTTCTCATTGACTCTGTCAGCACCTTGGACTGGCCACTGGCCTTGCAGTTTGCCCCCTGCCTGTGCAGCTTCTCATTGACTCTGTCAGCACCTTGGACTGGCCACTGGCCTTGCAGTTTGCCCCCTGCCTGTGCAGCTTCTCATTGACTCTGTCAGCACCTTGGACTGGCCACTGGCCTTGCAGTTTGCCCCCTGCCTGTGCAGCTTCTCATGTTCAGGCTCTGCATCTTGTGCCTTGGTCTTGTCTGATATTGTTGCCTATCAGTGCTATTTGTGAATAAAAACAGTTGCTCATGTTGTCAGTTGTGTCATTGTCCTTACTGAATAAGTCTTTTCCTGTATGTCTAACATTTACTGGGCCACATGCTCTGTGTGCCACTTCAACTGTGCCACTGGCTTGTTTAACTTATTATTTTTTTACAGGGGTGACGGGGACTTCAGTTCTTAATGACTCGGATACTTGTGGGGTAAGTGATGTTGTTTTCGGTGACATACCAGACTCATGTCCCTTCCTTGTTGCTGTTGGCTATGTTTTACTGAATCCTGGTATGTGGGCACTGCAAACACATAAAGGGGTCATATACACAGGATTGCAGGCAGGCTGACCAGGCTCAACATGTATGTGCGTTCTTGCTTTCATGTATGCCTAGCAGTGTAGATGTGTAGTCATGTTGTGATGGGCAGTCATCCTAGTCCCAACGGTTACTTACAAGGTGTGCATTTGGGTGGTCTAGGGTTGTACGGTGTGTAGGTTGTGGCTTTGTCGTGTGTGTTGATGTGTGTGTGCGCATGCACTGTCAAATGTCCACATGTGTCACCCAGGAGTGGAGTGCCTGTTTGTGTTGTTGTTCTGGACTGTGGTTGTGTGGACATGTGTGAGTTGTATGTTGTGCACAGTGGTGGCTGGTGACATTTGAAAGTGGTGGGGCGTAAAGTTATCGTGGTACTGCACTGGGGGGTTCTCCCCCGAGAAAATTTTGAAAAAAGAGTGGATAAATGGAGCATTTTCAAGCAAATTTGAGGAAGCAGGAAGGTTGATAAAGCACTGTTATGACAGCATCTGTAACAACATCCTTATATCCATCAACTTCACCCCAACACAAGTACAAACACACACTCAAACACTATCAAGTACACACATAAAGCACGAGTCACAAACATTTGTTTAGGCTTAAAGACCTGTACACAAAAAAGTACACAGACTGCTGCAGCTGCAAGCAGACGTTGAAATACTCGATTTACTCACAAAGTGACAAACACAAAACCCGCAGCCAGACATACTGGGCCCGGTGCCACCTCACAAGCACCCCTGGTCACACCTTCCCTTTCTGGGAGCTTCCAGGAGACGCGCTGGGCTGGATGAGGAAATACTGAGTGCTTGTCCCAGCAAGTCGAGTTTCTTTCTGTGTTAAAAAATTACCACATTCCTTTTTCTGCCTCCCACTCATTTCTGTGTTTCGGTGTCTTTGTGTCTCACACCCTTCACCATCTATGCCACCCTCTCCTCAGCTGCCCTCTGCACTTCCCCCTCACCTTTAGGTCTCCCCCATCACTCCTTCTACCTCCTGTTTTCCCCCATACAGCTCTGCCTGAATTGCACCCTCTTTCATGTTCATCCTTTCACTCTCTCCTTGCTGTCACTCTTTCCACTCCCCTTTGCCCTCCCCTCCTCTCTGTGAACCTCTCTCTCGGTCACTCTCCTCTCATTGCCACTCTTTCCACTCTCATTTGGCCCTTATGAACCTCATCACACGCTCTTTATCTCCATCCGTGTGACTCTGCTTGCTGTACCTCTTTCCACTTCCCTTTGTCCCTCCCTGCAAATCTCTCTCCTCTGCATCTCTGTCACCCCCTCTCATCGACACTCGTTCTCCTCCCCTATGTCCCTTTCTCCTCTCTGTGAACTTCTCTCTCATCTCCATCCCTGTCACTCTCCTCTCATTGTCACTCTTTGCACTCCCCTCTGTCCATCCCTCCTCTATGTGAACATCTCTCTCATCTGCACTCCCTGTCCCCTCCTTTCATTGTCACTCTTTGCACTCCCCTTTGCTCCCGCCCTTTCCATTTCTTGATCCGTGGCTACTTCTTCCCACTCTTCCTTTCCCTCTCTCTCTCCTCTTACGCTTTTATTTTAACTCTATGTCCATATTACACCAACAGCGGTTCCTCCTTTCCCCACTCTGCCTATAACATCACGTCACTGCACCATCCGAGGAAAGCGAACGCGTGGGCAGCATAAATACACAACATGATATACTGTTAGAGGAAATCACAAATAAGCAAAACTCGTCCTGATTTTTGGGTGCATGAAAACATGTACTTAAACATCTTATTTTCACATCAGTCCGAATGAAACAGACATTTCTATGACTTTAGAAAAAGCAAAACGGAGAGGCACACACATTTGACGGGGCAACGACAACAAAACACAGAGACAACTTGTTGTGGCGTCAGAAAAACAAAGGACACAAATACACAGAAGAAACCCGTGAAACCAGAGCAAAGCGAGTACACATGAAAATATCTTCTTGTGACGGGAGAGAAGAGAAAGTAAAACACCAAATAAAAGTAAAAATGTGTCATTCTTGCATCAGAGAAAACAGATTACATCAAAGATTGTGACATCAGAGCAAAATAACAGGACGAGTGACTCGTTGCGCTTTCAGAGCAGAGGTGACACCCAGAAAAATATGTAGATGTGACGTTATTCTGCGAGTACGGAATAGTACAAAATAAAACCAGTCCTACAGGAATAAAGCAGAAACTGAAACACTACTCTAAATAACCAGTAAAACTACAGAGTAGGAACTCAATTTGTGAAGCAAAGCAGAACAGAATAGCGGCACTGTGGTGGAAGACTGAAAGTGGAAGGGTAAAGCAAAACATCCCATTGCGGCATCACATTGAAACAAAATGCGGAAACAAAACATTGTGAAGTCAAAGCAGGTCAACCATATATCAGTGCGACCCCATTGAAAAAGCGAACACACAGGGAAAGCATATTGTTGTGACGTCAGAGTAAAGCATAAAACATCCTATTGTGCCCGCCGCAGTGAGAAGAGGAATATAAAACAAAATCCTACCTGACTCTGAGGAGGTCCGCCGTCCGCGCCGCCTCGGGTCCGACTCCGTTTGGCCCTGCCTACAGCCCCTCTCAGCCAATCCTGGCGCTGCTGGCAGCACCAGGATTGGCTTAGGGCACGGTTACCTCTCGCCCGTCTGCCCATTAGGAGACCGAGGTTTGAGCCTTTGCTCAACCCTCGCTCTCCTAATGGGCATGCGCAAGCCAGTGCACACACAAGTGCGCATGACTGGGCACGACGCGAAAATTCGGTGCCCTTGCCCACTCATGCGCACTTGTGCTGCAGTGCTGCCCGCTGCCCCTGGTCCCTCTGAGCTCTGACAATCATGTCAGTCAACATGACGCAGGACCGCCCACCCCCTTCAGACTCTGAAGGGGGTGGGCGGTCCGACGTCATGCTGACTGACATGATTGTCAGTTAGTTCTCCCTCGGCTCTTTGAACTTAAGTAAACTGATTGTTTACTTAGGTTCAAAGACGCCGAGGGAGCTGCGGGCGGGGGGGCTACGCCCCAACGCCCCAATGGACGCACCGCCCCTGGTTGTGCAGTGTGTTTGTGTGTCCTTGCACTTGTGGCTGGCTTCTGCTTGTTTCTTTTTTCCATTGTGTGTATGCTGTGTGTGTGACTGGCAAGTCAGGGATTTGTTTTGTTGAACAGCCATGTGTCTTGTATCAGTTTGTACTCACTGTGCATGCATGCCCAGCCAGACTGACATTGTGGGTGTGCTGTTCTCATGCCTTGTTGTCACATGGTGGTTTTTTGACTCCAGTGAGTCATATGGGGTGCGGTGTGCTACCATCCCCTATCTGTGCTGCAGATGGTTTGTCATTGTGAGTCAGCATTCCCTCTATTCCTTTGTGGGACACTAACGCCATGTCCACTGATGGTGTGCACCCAACTTCAGTAGGATGTCAGCTGTCCCCTTGTGTTGCCTGTGTGTGTGCCTCTCCATCACTTATTTTGTGACAGTGTGCTTCGTGGTGCCTTTATTTGTGGTGGGGCACTATCCCACTAATGACTTTTCCCACATTGGTTACCTGTAGTGTTGTTGTACTTTTCAGCATGCATGGTTTCTCATGTGCAGTTGATCTGTGTGTGCTGCCCAGTCCTCTGGTATGGTTGTTTCAACTTTTGTGTGGCAGACTTGTGCATCTGTGTGTGTTGTGTTTGGTGTATGTGTGTGCTGGGCTACTGCTTGACTTCCTTGGTGTGATGTTGTCAGTGTGCTGTTTTCATTATTGATGTGTGTGTTAATGGCGTGTGACTCATGGCTGTGTGGGACTGTTGTGTGTTTGTGTGCACACACTGCTTGTTGTGCATTCAGTGCTGTGGGTGTATGTTGCCTTGTGCTGTCCTAGTGTACATCCCCTGATGTACTGCTGTGTTTGCTATGTGCTTTGTGGTGTTGTGCATCTGTTGTGTGTTTGATGTGTCTGTGTTGTTCTGTGATGGTGCACTTCTTGTCTGTGTTGTGGTATGTAGCCTACGCATTTTTCCTGACTGATGAGGTGGTGCACTCCTGTTGTGTGTGTGCTCCCATTGCCTTCCCCTAGTTTGGCTGCACAGGTGATGTGTGTTATTTTTGTGGTTCTGTATGTGTTTCTGTTTTGAATTGTGTTTGCCATTTTTGTTTTGGTGCAGACGTTGGTACTGGCATCCCTGTGTGTGTGTGATGTTTGTGGATGCCCCCAGGGGGTTTGATTGTTTGTCTGTCTCTTGACTGGACATTATGTAGGCCCTTCTGTGTGTCTGGCATTGGGGTTGTGTGCTGCAGATATGAGGGGGGTATGTTTGGGGACTCCTACTTGTGTTTGACAGTCATTGAGTGTGCCAATGTGCCCTGTGTGTTGTTGTGCTGGCATACTCATGTGTACTTGCTGTTCACTGTTTGACTTGAGGTCCTTCCTTTCATCCCTGTCCCTATTAATGGGTTACCTTGCTGTCTCCCTGAGTTGTTGCACTGAGGTGACTGTTGTTTGACTTCACTCACTGTGCCAGCCATGTGCTTGGATGGGGTGTGGATGTTGTTCTAGGTTCCTTGTCCTGCATGTGTCTGTTCACCTGGTTGTTGGTTGTCTCCTTGCCCTCCCATTTGTGTGCACATCATTTTTGCTTTCCTCTATGTTGTGCTCCATTGCTGGTGGCATGTAGTCTGTGTATGTGGCTGTGTGTCGGTGTGGGGTATGTCTGTGTGAGTTGGCAGGGTGTGTGTCCAGTAGTCTGTATGTTCCTTGTGTGTGTGGATGTTAATTTTGTGCTTGTATTCAGCTTTCTTGCCATGTATGTGGTGTTGTGGTGTGTGTGTGTTGCCCTGGGCCTGTGCTTCTGTGCTGTGTGTTAATCTACACCCAATGCTGCTGTGTCTGTCTCCCTAGCTGTTAGTTGTGTGCTGCTGGGTGTGGATTTAGCTCGCTTGGTGTTGGACATGGGGGTGCACAGGGGGTATTGGCATGTTTCTTGCTGTGTGCGGCGGAGCAGTGGGTGGTGGGTGGTGGTGTTGCCCTGTGGTCTTTCTGGCCTGACCGTTGCTGTACATGCATTCTGCTTTGTGCGATGGATTTCCCGCATACTCACCGCTGCGGTGTCGTCAGCAACACATTACATTATGATCGCGGTAAATTGGTGGGCTTGATGCAGGGTGTGAATTGGTGCCAGATGAGACATGTGTGGGTACACTGATGGCTGTGTTCCTGTCCACACCAGTGTGTCTGGTGTGGCCAGGTGCCCTGTTTCAGCCCGTGGAATTTGTGTTCTGTTTTGTGTTGTATTGTGTTGTTTTTACGTACCTGCGGCGGCGTCCGCGGCGGGCGATGTTTACCTGGTGATGTATCACGTACAGCACCGGGAGGACGTGTAGTGCTGGATCCATGGCGTTCGGCTCCGGATGGAGGGCTCCGGAAGTCTCGTTTCACGCTCCGCTGTCGAGATTCCGCTGTGTCTGGAAGGGCGGTTTCTCCCCTGCGGTTCGACTGGTTGTTTGGCGCATCCTAATTTGTTGAGCGGACGGGACATCATTCCGCACGGCGGTGAGTCTCCATTGGCTACCACCGGCGTGGTGGCGGGCGCAATTTCATGGCGGTCGGCGTTGCACCGCGGAGGTCGGGAAATGGGGCATATTTGCCCATCATAATATGGCGGCCGTGAGGACCGCTGCTGGCGGGCGGTAAAAGGCATTTTTCCGCACCGCGGTACTGACACCGACCGCCATCGTAATCGACCCCTAAGTTTGCAGCAGCCTGCACAGAGCGGGGTCTGGAAATTAATTGTACCAAAACTAAGTTTATGGTCTTCAATCCTTACAAGTCAACCAAGGGGAAATTGAGGCTTGGAACACAGCACCTAGATCAAGTTAAGGTGTTTGACTATCTAGGAGTCAGAATTAGTGAGAACTTGACGTGGACTCCCCAAATTCAGAAGAGTTGCATCCTTTCATTGCAACACGTGGATTGTGCAATAGTAAAGAAAGTCAAAAAAATCTCCCTATCGTCCAATTTTGTCCAATCTTAGAAATACACCGGGCCAGAGGGCAGGGTGCAGCCTTATATGGGGCAGAATTGTTGGGGTTGGAGAATCTGAATCAGTTAGAAGTAGCAGAAAACAAATTCCTAAGAGCATTTCTAAACCTTCCAATGAACACGCCTTTAATATCACTTTGTCTTGATCTTGGGCTAAGGTCTGTTATCCATTCAGCTGTTTTAAAGCTGCTAATGTTTTGGATAAGACTTTGGACCAGTAACATTCAGATACCAGTAAAGGAGGCATTGGAGGAACTATTAATGTTCCATAGGCAAACAGGGCGATTAGTTTGGTTTAAAAAAGTAAGGCAATGGTTTTATAAACTGGGGCTGGGGTTCATGTGGGATGACCTGCAGTCTATCACTAAACGAATGGGCTCCCAGCTCAAAAAAAGGTATTGGGATTTTGTTGACCAATTTTGCACTGAAACAAGGACACTTAGGACTTTAACTACTCGGTTTTTAGATATTAAATGTTGTTTTAAGTTTGAACCCTATATGGATGATGTTGAACCCACCCAGGCACAAGCACTTTACATACAGTTCAGAATAGGGGTTCTCCCATTGAATGCTTTGAAAAGCAGCTGGATGAACTTGACTGTAACTTCACTGTGCCCTTTGGGTAGCGCCTGTCCGGAAACCTTAGAGCATTTTATATTTTTCTGCCCCCTTTATGTCAATTTGAGGAAAAAAATGGATTATTCTGCCTGTCGGGTGCGGTCCTTTTCACGCCCCAAAGATGCATTACGTGTTTTTAGATCAGATTCGACAAGATGGCTTGTTTTTACGTTATCGAGATATTTGCTCTATGCGTAGTGGCGAAGGTCCAAATCTGAAACAGGACCATGATATAAGAGTCTGATACAAATGGGGCAGCAAGTTTTAAAGTCTTCTTAATTAATTTTAATATACTCTGAAATTTAAAGTGTCTGTTTTAAGTAACTTAATCATACTTCTACCTAGAATGATGTAAAGGAGTACGAAGTGATGGTTGTTTACATTTTATCCATGGCAATATGAAATATGTATGTCCTGTGATATTTTTATATGTATATGATCATGCTTTTGATCGAATAAAAACTATACTCTGAGATGCACAAACAATTATGCAGTATTTCCAGACCTGCAACCCCTTTTTCCCCAAAGGATGTGAATCTCCTGTTCACAAATAATATCTGACCCCAGGGTATTGAGTACCTCAGCCCAATTTTGCCTCTTAGATTTGTCATTTAGGCCACTGACATTCACGGAACAAATTCAGATTTTACCAGCCTGTGTCATGTATCATCCAGATATGTCTCCTCCAAAAATAATATTCCACCCACAATATCCTAAACCTACTTATGATATACTTCCCCAATCCTTAAAATTGAAACCACAATACCCAGGCTCACCCTAACCTCCACTTGTCTCCCCTTGCCTCTGCTCACTTTTTTTTTAAGATGCCCCCCTGCACACTCATCATCGCCTCGACTGCCAGTGGCATCTGAAGTGCCACTGGGCTCACTAGTTGCACTACCCCTAGATTTATCCGTCGAGTCTAAATCCTCCCCAGACCAGTCTGTTCCATCTGTTAATGAAAAAAAGCACTCCTTGGCATCAGGCTCTGAGCTGACTCTTTTCGACGCAGTGGGTGGACTCTTATAGTGCTTCTGGGATTTAAGGGACTTGAACAACTTTCTGGGCTCCGCGTTAGTAGGGATTGGTCCGGAGACCTCTTCATGCTTCATAGTCCTCACTTTCTTCAACCCCGTCAGCTGCAGGCAGGCGCGCAATGCCCATTGGGCTGAAAGGGCTTCAGCCCTCCGCCCCCCCCCCCGTTGTGCATCTCAGCCCGGGCTGCTGCAGCTCAGGCAGCTGTGGGCTCAGCTGGGCAGTGTCTGGAGTCTTATCTCCGGCACGCCCGAGTTGTTCACAGGTCTTTAAAGGCCATTTGCATATTTACATACCTTTGTAAACTGGTTACCGAGGCTTAGTTTTTTTTCTGGTTCCAGTACCCCCTGGATCCCCACTCCGCCAATTCCTTACATTTGTATTTAAGTTTTATTGCCATAGTGTGAGAATGCATTTCATGAAATGGAATATAAAGTAGGGTTGCCAAAAGGAAAATACCAGCCATGTGTTGTTTAAAGAGCCTGCAAAGGCCTCATCTTGACAATGATAGGGTTATAAACAAAATAGTGTGTATTCATTTGTAATATGACTTTTCTGTCTTTATTCCCTTTAATTATCAGACATGGATCATTCAGGCAGCCCTAGAACACAATTAAAAATGCTTACTATTTATATTTGCTGTTCCAAGTATGCACAGGTAAGTGCTGAAAATAGGCTTTAGGTGACTGCTTATTTTTGTACAGCCTGGGACACATTATATATGAGCTGGCAACCCTAATCACAAGACTAGAGGTTTGTTGCAGGATGAGCTCAATTTTTATTTACTCCACCCTCGATCCCTCCCTGAATAATGCTATAATAGCAATAGTTTAACTTATATCTGAAACCCTACGCCTGCCCTCAATAACACGCTGAGTTACTTCAAGTGCCTGGAAATGCACCCTGCATTCAAACAACTCACTCCACATTCTCGGCCTTCACTTTCACACTCACCCTGCACTCACAGCGATCACAGTGCACTCACACTGATCAAAACACACAAGATGATGGACGGAATGCTGCACATTGGCAAACATTCACCCCCAGTCACAGATCTGGGTTTAATCCATCGATATTTTGTTTCACCACGCCACCCCAGTTCAGACATAGCCATATGCAAATCAGTCTTGACCCTGTGCCTCATGGGAACAGTCCAGACCGAACTGCCAAGCCATGTCTTCCCTGGACCGGAATCAAGCATCCTAGGACCGGTTTCAGGCTATCAGCCTTCATCAGCCAGGATAGCTTGACTCCAGTGGCGTAGTGAGCACGGGACCCACGTCTGGGCATACCCTTCCCACTTAGGGCGGAATGCAAACACACAAGATGATGGACGGAATGCTGCACATTGGCAAACATTCACCCCCAGTCACAGATCTGGGTTTAATCCATTGTTATTTTGCTTCACCACGCCACCCCAGTTCAGACATAGCCATATGCAAATCAGTCTTGACCCTGTGCCTCATGGGAACAGTCCAGACCGAACTGCCAAGCCATGTCTTCCCTGGACCGGAATCAAGCATCCTAGGACCGGTTTCAGGCTATCAGTCTTCATCAGCCAGGATAGCTTGACTCCAGTGGCGTAGTGAGCACGGGACCCATGAGGCACAGGGTCAAGACTGATTTGCATATGGCTATGTCTGAACTGGGGTGGCGTGGTGAAGCAAAATAACGATGGATTAAACCCAGATCTGTGACTGGGGGTGAATGTTTGTCAATGTGCAACATTCCGTCCATCATCTTGTGTGTTTTGCATTTCGCCCTAAGTGGGAAGGGTATGCCCAGACGTGGGTCCCGTGCTCTCTACGCCACTGGAGTCAAGCTATCCTGGGTGATGAGGGCTGAAAGCCCGAAACCGGTCCTAGGATGCTTGATTCCTGTCAAGGGAAGACGTGGCTTGGCAGTTCGGTCTGGACTGTTCCCATGAGGCACAGGGTCAAGACTGATTTGCATATGGCTATGTCTGAACTGGGGTGGCGTGGTGAAGCAAAATAACGATGGATTAAACCCAGATCTGTGACTGGGGGTGAATGTTTGCCAATGTGCAACATTCCGTCCATCATCTTGTGTGTTTTGCACTCACAGTGATCACCATGCACTCACACCATTCACCCTGCACTCACAGTGATCACAATGCACTCACACTGATCACCATGCACTCACACCAGTTACCCTGCACTCACACCAGTCACCACACTGCACTTATGCCACTTGCCATGAACTCACACCGTTCTCCCTCCACTTACCCTGCGGTCACATGAGCACACCGCTCACTCTGAACTCAGTGATCACTCTGCACTCGCAATGCACTTACGCTGTTCACCCTGTACCTCACCCTGCAGTCACACAAGCACACTACTCACCCTGCACTCATGTGACACTTTACTCACCTGTCCCCCTCACTGCTCACTCTGCAATCTCACTCAAACAAGCCCATCACTAACCATACATTAATTCGTCCCAATCTGCACTTACATCCGCACCCAAATTCATATGGTCACCTCACTCACCCTGCAGTCACTCCTCTCACTCTACTCCCGCACTGTTGCATCGCTCACCATGCACTCACATGGGCACTCCTGTCACCTACACAGTGCAGATGGTCAATGTGCCTGCTACAAAGAACGTGTACCATGCAGATCACAGAACTGAGTGTGAGTAAACTAAAAGTAACCCTATTAAAAAATTAAATGTTTGTCAGAAAAGGGCTATAGAGAGATGAGGTGCATTGTTGACGAGTGGTAGTGAGGGAATTCATGGAGAAGGAGGAAATGGGGGAGGGCCACCTAAAAAGTCTGTTGCACCCTGCGCGACCAGTGCTAGGGCCAGCCCTGGCTGGGAGTCTTAGCGCCCCCAGTCGAAGTTCGGGTCTAAATGTGCCCCTGGCTGTAGGTCAACC
Organism: Calotriton arnoldi; assembly: GCA_963921515.1. Taxonomy (NCBI): domain Eukaryota; kingdom Metazoa; phylum Chordata; class Amphibia; order Caudata; family Salamandridae; genus Calotriton; species Calotriton arnoldi. The sequence continues at coordinate 67,556 of CAWUFW010002917.1, forward strand.
CTTCACTTACCGAGGCTTCTCACAAGCTTCCCGCTATGCATATTGGAGTGTCTGTCCCGGGGCAGGTAGACCTCAGTGTCTGAATGCTGACACATATGATTACATAAATATAGATAATGTGGGGTGATTTACTTCAGATACTGCTGTAGGCCGTCCCAGGGGGTGACCTTCCGTGCGGTCTACAGGTCCAATCCCATCTTCCTTGGGCACAGGCTGCTCCGCTTGCCCTGTCTCCGCTGATGGTGCTGCAGTTTTTAGGTAGAGCCTAGCGGCAGCGCGCATGCACTGCTCGCTCTGCGAGACTGCTGTAGTAGAGTATGGGAGAGAAGCCGCGCCCACTCTCCTCCCATATTTTTCATTGGCTTGTGTCATTGTCTTTCGTAGATGCTGCCTTCAGATTTGTTAATAGGCTTGTTAGTCCCTCCTTAGTACGGCCTTGTCTTCATTTGTACCCTCCCATGGCGACTGGTCCTTTTACTTCAGTTGTTACACGTGACCTGTTATTTAGTCTGTAAGCACTATTTACTTTATTGAGTCTCTCTTACTGCAGGCCGGACATTGCCTGCTTCAGCTGAGACCGCTTGTGTTTTTCTAAGCAGCACGGCCGCCCCCGTAACACGGGATCCTACTTTCAATCACTTTAACCCGGCATTATCTTGTGTCTGTTTCAAGCCCCCAAGTAAAATGGATTTAGAAATGATTAGCGAGTTAAGTCATGTGAATTCCATGTAGCACATAATCCTGTGCTAATGGGCTGAAACTGACAAAAGCACATTTGTGTTACATGTCATCTGTACTAAAGCCACCTGATGGGTTGTTTTCAAAAGCCTGTTTTATTAACACCACCACCAATACCACCACCACCAATTCCACCACCAATACCACCACCATCAATACCACCACCGCCACCTATACCACCACCACCAATATCACCACCACCAATACCACCACCACCGCCAATACCACCACCACCATTACCACCACCAATACCACCACCAATACCACCACCAACGCCACCACCATCAACACCACTAATACCACCATCAATACCACCACCACCAATACCACTGCCACCAATACCACCACCAATACCACCACCAATACCTCCACCACCACCTTCACCACCACCAATACCACCACCAATACCACCACCACCAATACCACCATCAATACCACCACCAATACCACTACCACCACCAATACCACCACCACCACCAATACCACCACCACCAATACCACTACCAACAATAACACCAATACCACCACCAATACCACCACCATCAACACCACCAATACCACCAGCAATACCACTACCACCACCACCACAAATACCAACACCACCACCAATGCCACCACCACCAATACCACTACCACCAATACCACTACCACCAATACCACCACCACCAATACCACCACCAATACCACCAATACCACTACCACCAGCAATACCACCACCACCATCAATACCACCGCCTCCACCAATACCACCACCACCAATAACACCACCACCAATACCACAACCACCAACACCACCACCAATACCACCGTCACCAATACGAACCACCACCATCAATACCACCACCACCAATACCACCATCACCACCAATACCACCGCCAATACCACCACCATCAATACCACCACCAATACCACCACCACCAATACCACCACCAATACAACCACCAATACCACCACCCCAATACCACCACCACCACTGCCATCACCACCAATACCACTACCACCAATACCACCACCAATACCACCATCATCATCAATGCCACCACCTCCAACACCACCAATACCACCACCACCAATACCACCACCAACACCACCACCAATACCACCACCACCAATACCAATACCACCACCACCACCAATACCACTACCAATACCACTACCGCCACCAATACCACCACCACCAATACCACCACCACCAATACCACCACCACTAATACCACCATCACCAATACCTCCACCACTAATATCAATACCACCACCACTGATACCACCACCACCAATACCAACATCACCACCAATACCACCACCACCACCAATACCACCACTAATACCACCACCACCACCACCAATAACACCACCACAACCAATACCACCACCACCAATACCACCACCACTACCAATACCACCACCACTACCAATACCACCACCACCAATACCACCACCACCAATACCACCACCAATACCACCACCACCAATACCACCACCACCACCAATACCACCACCACCACCAATACCACCACCAATACCACCACTACCAATACCACCACCACCAATACCACCAATACCGCCATCACCACCAATCCAATACCATCACCATCAATACCAATACCACTACGACCACCAATACCAATAATACAACCACCAATACAACCACCACCACTAATACCACCGACAATAACACCACAAGCAATACCTCCACCACCACCACCAATACCACCACCTCCACCACCAATACCACCACCAATACCACCACTAATATCACCACCGCCACCAATACGACCACCACCACCAATACCACCACTAATACCCCCACTACCAATACTACCACCACCACCAATACCACCACCACCAATACCACCACCACCACCAATTCCACCACCACCACCAATACCACCACCACCACCAATACCACCACCAATACCACTACCACCACCAATACCACCACCACCAATACCACCACCGCCAATACCACCAATACCAATACCACCACCACCTATACCAATACCACCAGTACCACCACCAATACCACCATCAATACCATCACCAATACCACCACCACCACCAATACCACCGCCACCACCAATACCACCACCACCAATACCACCACCAATACCACCACCAATACCACCACCACCACCAGTACCAATACCACCACCAATACCACCACTGCCAATACCACAAATACCACTACTACCAATACCACCACCACCTCCACCACCAATACCACCACCACCAATACCACCACCACCACCAGCACCCCACCACCACCACCAATACCCCCACCAGTACCAATACCACCACCAATACCACCAATACCACCACCAATACCACCACCAATACCACCACCACAACCAATACCCCACCACCACCACCACCAATACCACCACCACCAATACCATCACCAATACCACCACCACAACCAATACCCCACCACCACCACCAATACCACCAATACCACCACCACCACCAATGCCACCGCCACCACCAATACCACCACCACCAATACCACCACCAATACCACCACCAGTACCAGTAGAAATACCACCACCAATCCCACCACCACCAATACCACAAATACCACTACCACCACCACCTCCTTCACCAATACCACCACCACCAATACCCCACCACCACCAGTACCACCACCACCACCACCAATACCACCACCAATACTACCACCACCAGTACCAATACTACCACCAATACCACCACCACCACCAATACCCCACCACCACCAATACCACCACCACCACCAATACCACCACCACCACCAATACCCCACCACCACCAATACCACTACCAATACCACCAATACCACCACCACCAGTACCAATACCACCACCAATATCACCACCAATAACACCACCACCCAATACCACCACCACCAATACCACCACCACCACCAATACCCCACCACCACCACCAATACCACCACCACCACCAGTACCACCAATACCACCACCAATACCACCACCACCAATACCGCCACCACCAATATTACCACCACCAATACCAATACCACCACCAATACCACCACCAATAACACCACCACCAATACCACCACCAATACCACCACCACCAATACCACCACCAGTACCCCACCAACACCACCAATACCACCACCACCAATACCAATACCACCACCAATACCAATACCACCACCACCAATACCGCCACCACCAATACTACCACCACCAATACCACCACCACCAATACCACCACCAATACCAATACCACCACCACCAATACCACCACCACCAATACCAGTACCACCACCACCAATACCACCACCAATACCAATACCACCAATACCACCACCAATACTAATACCACCACCACCAATACCACCAATGCCACCACCACCAATACCACCACCACCAATTCCACCACTAACAATACCACCAATACCACCACCACCAATACCACCAATACCAATACCACCACCAATACCACCACCTCAGCACCTCTCGCTCACGAGTAATAGCAGGGGCACTGTACGAGGCCGGAACTGCAGCCAAGGCATCCCTCCCTCCCTCCATGCCTGCCATAAAGCACAGCCCGCCCGCACCAGGAGCTGAAGCCAGGGCTCTACTACAGCTGGAGTGTTTTTTATTAGGCCAAAGATAGCAATGACATTACGCAATGCCACACTGCACACTCAAATCATGGAGAGGGCAGGAAATAGCCACCCCCCTCACTCTTCCTCCTGAGCCGTGACAGTGTAATCACAGAGCGAAAGGTTTAGGACCGGTTTGTTAGTGTTTAAAGCTCAGATCATATTTAACTCTCACTTCACACTTTGTGTCTGTGTAATTTACAACACTCACACATCTTCTTCACTACACTATTTATCACTACTTTTAAGATGTTGCAGGCCGGTTTATTCCTCTGATATTTACAATCTAACAAGCGGTCGAGAAGGCCCTTTATTGCAATGGAATAGGTCTCGCATTTGTGAGAGTTTAAGCTATTAGTATTGTAAATAACAATGCCTTTGATTTATGTTTTAAAACCCAAAAAATAAATAAAAGGCATTATCATTTACAATGCCAATAGCTCAAACTTGTGTGAATGCGAGACCTATTGCATTGCAAATGCTTGTTTCCTCATTTGGCTGCCTGGTCTCCCCAATCGGTTTGCGAAGCAGATCGGCATTTGTAGGCCCAGACAATCGAGGGAGGGAGGGAGCTGACGAGTCTCCTTTGCCTTTCTTTTCCGGTAAATCTCCTTTCCTACCAGGTAGCGCAGCTGCCACTTCTGTCTCTGAGCCAGCCCACTGCAGACATTTTCACTGGATCCTCCAGTTGTGCTGGTGGTCGTAAGACTTAAGACTGCCCTGTCTTTTAAGCTCCAGTAGCCTTCAGCTTCTTGTGCTCACTAGCCTCTCGCTGTATCGGTTTGAGCAGCCGCGGCGTACTCTAACCAGCTTGATAAAGCGCTCCCGGGGTTTCACGCTTACTGCAGTGAGTTAGGCACACACAATTGAGCCACTGCACGCCAAACACCAAGGCCAGCTCCAGGAAACATACTCTCTCTGCCATACAGATCTTGGATCTCACTCTGGCAACGGCAGGATAGAGAGCATAGTACGGCCGTCTCACATGCCGCCATCTTGCTTCTACCAGAACCGTACTCTCCATACACCACGCTTATGAGGAATACCATCATCATAAACTAAATCACTTATTGTTAACGTGAGTCAGACATAAGACCAAGATTTAGTTTGGTTTGGCTTTAGATATTCTTTGGCACTGTTTTCAAACATTTTCCATCTATTTTGTGAGGATGATTTTTCATCAGTTTATATTCTTCTTGGCTAGGCAGATTCTCTATTATTAAGACTCATATTCAGGTAACTGTGTACTTGAATGAAGTGAAGTACAGATACTGGAACATCCACAGTTTTAGTTCCAATCACTTTTGAATTACAGAGTGTAAAAAATTGGGTTATTAGTTGAGGGGGTGAGTACCCACCTCAAGTAACAATTGCAGTACTTGTCAGGGTGAACTACTAGTCATTAAATAAACCTGAGCTCAACCACCTGGCAGCTATGGCACAGACTGGAGAGGCGTATCTGAGAGGCAATGTGTAAAGTATTTATGCAGCACTAAAACAGTAATGAAGTTGAAATGCAAAACAATAAAAATCTCAAAATGAATTAGAACAAGCATTTGCAATGCAATCGGTCTCGCATTTGTGGAAGTTAGAGCTTTTGGCGTTGAAAATGGCAACGTTTTTTAGTTTTGTTTTTTTGGAATGCAGTAGAGTGATGATATTTGCATAGCGCTATTCCAATTTGTATTATCTTGCGGCACTGGAGAACCTGAAAATGGGAAATAGGTTATGAGGAAGGGGAGACAAGAGTAAGATCCTGGCTGGAAAAAAAATAACATCCTGGTAAAATCAAACACTTATATGGAAATTTAGGATTAAGTAAAGCATGTGAAATGTAAGCAGGAACAACACTTTAACTTAATGGTTTTACACATATTTAGAATTCAATTAGTGTTTTTGGCTGAAAAGTTAAGGACATGACTATTGGAGAGATGATGCGATCGGTTGGATGTATTGCGAGTGGACCATACATTTACATGCTTTGTAAATATCTGGTGGCACCACAAAGCAGCACTATTAAAAACAGCTTCCTAATCATCATTGTGAGTGCTGTGTCATTCTTAGAAATTAGGACATGCATGCTTGAGAAAGAGCAATAAACGAGAGAAGTCTGCAAAAAATTACAGGCTATAGTGCTAGCTGTGTCTATGTCGGGGTGTGCATGCATGTGTTTTTTTAGTGTGTTAATTATTATGTGTGAGAGAATGTTTACTTTTCTGAGAGTGTTAGCTTCTGGGGAGTAAGAATGTGTGTACGAGTGTTATGTGCCTATGTGCCATAACTGAGTTTATGTTTGGCGAAGGTCGAAAAACGGGCAGTGAGAGGAGTGGGTAATTTGGAATGGGACAATGCAAAAACTTACCTACAAGTAGCTTCAGATGTTTAAGGAGCGACAGTGGAACACCAGCAGCACCACGAACTCGATGTGAAAGGCAGCAGCAAGTATGGTAAAAGGCAGCAGCGACAAGATGAAAGGAAGCAACTAGGAGGTGAAAGGTGACAGCCAAGAGGCGAATGGCAGGGAAAAAGCTCCACTTTCACTGCCAAGTACTTTATGTTGGCGAGTTTCATCTTTATAAAATTAAAAAAAATTGTAGGTATTTCCCGTAATCCGTGCTGCTATGTTTCTAATTGTAGGAACGTTAGTGCTGACGCTTGTATAAAATTATTGGCTACTCTGATTGACTCCTCCAATCAGAGAGCCCTATGCGAGATGGCCACGGTATTGAAAGGTCCGCCCTTCTTTTACCATCAGCTTCAGGTCTGTTGATACACCGTGGTGGACACTCTCAGGCCTAAACTATATAGTGCCCACCTAAACGCAATAACATAATTGGATACAGCTGCAAATACCTACTAATTCTGGCTAGAGAAGCAGGACTGTCAACATCAACTGTTTATTTTATTAATAATTCGTTTTTATTTTTACAAAGTTATCTTTATTGAACATTATGTTAAGCTGGGTATATGCATCACCCAACTGCAGCTTAGTTTTTACAAGGCGTCTTCTCTCTGACAGGGTCTCAAAGGAAGTGGCACGTGACTGTCCAGACTGTGTGGCTACTGCACGTCAAGGGCAAATAAATGAAGTGAATCAAAATCACACTAAGGATCCAAGGGAGAAATCCCTAATGAGAACGTATCGCTCCCTAGCAATACATACAACTCACAAAAGATACGTTCTCTAAAGAAATGGGGGGTTTTCGTTTGACAAGGAGAAGTATTCCTTTATAAGGACGAGAACCCTCACTCACCCGAGGGTGACATGCTTCATCATGGGGCTCCCTCCTCGCACCGGGGCCGCAAGGTCCCGGATGTGGCCTACAACTCACCACCAAATTGCATAGGTGGAGAGGAGCTGAGGTGTTTTAAAAGGGGGAAGACAGTGAGAGTTGTGAGTGAGGGGCAGAGTGCAAAGCAAAACAAATGAAAGGTTAAAACTATCTCAGGGGACCCAATATCTTTATTCAATGGTACCCTTGGATAGAATTAAAAGCTGAGAGGACTGGGGGTACTAAGCAAATAAACCCCCTTGGTGGTCAACATGTTTCTGCCTCTAATAGACTCCAGGCGGAGTTCTTAGGCATTCTTCAGGACCATATAGATAAACAACAGGAGAGAGAGGGAAAGCAACTGGAGCCACTCTTAGTCCCCCTGAACAATAATGTATAAACAACAAAAGAGTGTATCCAACTGAGGAAGAGCTAGCAAGAGAAAATCACTGTGATTTAAAAGAACCCTCACTCACCAACCTAGTTGGTGACATGCTTCATCATTGGGTTCCCACCAGAGACGCCTGATTACAGCGGAGCAGGTTTTTTGTGTGACGTGAGTGCAAGTCGTGAGTGTGAAAAGTGGTTTTAAAAAATGCCTCAGTTTTATCCCAGAACAATTTTAATTTTAGAAAACTGGGCACTGTTAAAAACAGGTGCGTCGGATGTTTCAATATCTGGTTTTAGTTGACCAGATACATCCTAAAGTGAAAAGAAACGATTGGTCAACATGTTTCTGCTTCTAGTTATATTAAGTGAAGCATTCGTCAGGACCTACACACCACGGCGGTATGCGCACGCTAAGGCGCACCCTAACCTGTGGTGGAATAAACCACGTAAACTCACGGTTAATGTGCAGCCTTCAGGATTTCTGAAAGCCGTTGATATCTGTTGAGACAAAGAGACATACAGACAAAACAAATCACAAGGCACATAATACGTAGAAATACGCGAACTTGGAAATGTATGTTGAGTGATCAAACGCATGCCGTCGATTGTGCTCTTCAAAGTGCAACAATAAGAATTAATTGCTAGCAGGTTACCGTGAAACAGTAGTGATAGTGACATGTGTTGTTCCAGTACTATCACGTCTTACTATTCAGGTGTTTCAATGGTGGGCTCATTTAAATATATGGCACTAGACCCTGAAGTCAGAACAGCAGGCATCTATTCTTGCTTGTTTGCACGGGTATTACCAGCAGTATACTATTAAAAACTTATGAACATAACTAGCCACACAGAACACGAGAAATGATGAAACTCGTGGGTTTGGTGGTAAAGGCAGACTAAAAGCATGATAGGCGAAAAACACAGGTTCAAAATCAAGGATTATACAGTATAAAGAACTCGTGGGGCTTACGTGAAGTCTCGAATGACCTCACTACATGAGTCCTGGTAGGGGACGGGACTTGTAGTCACACTCTGTGGAGGTTGAAAAAGTGTGGCGTTTAGTTAAACACAACATCATCACGACATTACCTGGGTCCGTGAGTCTGTGCAAAAGGACTTACTTCGTCAAAGTCTGCCATCCGTAGGACACCTGCCTACTCCCTTCCGAGGACCCCGAAGATGCCAAAGGGTCCGTATCGGAAGTATTTAAAGGAAGTGCCCAATCGGGGGACCGGTTGCTTGCGTGTTTACTTAAAACAATGACGCTGAAATCACGTGATTGCGTGCGGTGCGTCCGGAAACACTGAACAACTGCAATGCTTGCTTATTAAATACATGTTGGGCAGTCAGTCAAGGAAGTGTCACATGACGCCACAACGCTTTAATCACGCGATTACGTACAGCGTGTCTGCCGAGGTGGATGACTGAAACGCTCACTTTCAGATCGCGTATTCGAAAGGGCAAAAACAAAATAAAACTTTATTGGGACAGTGGCGCGGCTTCAAGTCACTGTAAATTTGCCTTATACAGTTTACTTTAAGGTTATCTTATGGCGAGTAGCCTGAGTTTTTCTTAAGGTAACCCCTACGATCTCAGAACTGTTTGCTGGTAGCACTAACCCATTAAGGTTATGCTTGGCAATTGACAGGTTACCTAATAAAGTGTACTATCAGTTTGTCTAGGGATAGGAGCTCGGGATGTTTTATACCTATCGGGTTCCCCTAGCCCTACTGTGGTTTTTGTTATATTTAGCACAGAATAAGCAAGGGTTCATGTTTCAAAAAGTGATGCATTCATGTAAAGTACAATCCTGCCCTAGGAGTATTTTAAATTATCAGCGTTTCATTACAGAGCCCCAGGGTATATTATCATTCAGTCCATGTACATGAGTAGAGAGGCGATAAATCCATCGCTGCTCTTTCTCGAACAAAATGTCCGACGATTTATTCCCGGGTTTGATTTGTTCAATCACTGTCCAACGTAAATCATTTGTGGTATGATTTGCCTGCAAAAAATGCTCAGTCAGTGGTGTTCTTTTTACACCGGATATTATTCCGGTGCGCACAGACCCGTTGTTTTATTTTACGAGTGGTCATACCAACATATCTTGTGCCACAGGGGCAAGTGATTAAGTAAACCACATTCACTGAATTGCAGTTCGTGTGCGAACGTTGTGTCCAAGTTTTTCCGCTCTCCAATTCAAGTGTTTTTGTAGGTGTGGTCAGGTGACATACGCTGCACGACCCACAGGGAAAGTGACCTGTGACCTTGGGTAGACCCCAGGCATTAAGCACTGAAGGGTTATCATCGCTGATTATTTTCTTAGGTCGTGTGTGCACTAAAGCGTCCTTGATACTCCTTGCTTTTTTAAAGGAGAACAGAGGTTTTTCCCATTTGATGTTATTGCTTTCAAGGATCCGCCAGTGCTTTCTGATGAATTTGGTGATAGCGTTGGATGCAACACTATACGTAGTGACACATGTAAGTGGAATTTCTTCCGTATGTTTAGGTGTATCCTCCAAGAGAGCCTCTCTTGGTTGGTTTCTCTCTCTTTTACAGCTTCTCTTTAGGATCCTCTCCGGGTAGCCTCGCTTTTGTAGTTTGTTTGTCAGTTCAACGGATGTTGTACCGACCGCCTTTTTTAGAGAGAGGCCGGAGAGGCCATAGGAGGAGAAGAGGGACAAATCAAGTCCATTGGGAACAGGAGGAGATGGTGGGGAACAATACACAGAGCAAATCCCGGGAACAACAAGCGGGAACCAGCAACCAGAGAGTCTAGTCACCAATCTCTCCTTGGTGAGTCTGACACATACAGAACACATGGTTTTGAAAAAGGGGCTAGGCTTTGTCCCAACAGCACGCCTAGACCGCTTTCGCCTGCATTGTGAGCTGGCGGATTTTTTCAGGAAATTAAAATTGAAATCCTTTTTCGAGAAACAAAAACCTTTGGATGCACCTGACTGCACCAGCGACACAGGGTTGCGCCCAAAATCAACATTCACTCCACCACCTCACACAGTCCCAGCTGAGATAACCACTTATGAACAGGCTGTGTTTAACGATGTGGAGGCTTTTGAAGAAACAGGAGCTTTTAAGAACATGAGTGCAGCGTAATTTCAGGCTCTACAATCTCTGCAGTCCAATACATCCATTGTTATAAAATCAGCAGACAAGGGTGGGGGTGTGGTTATCCAGGACGCCACTGATTATGACACTGAGTGCAGGCGTCTCTTAGATGACAGCAGAAACTACACCCCGCTACCTTCAGATCCTTCACCCCAACTAAAAGCCACTATTACCAATTTGGTTGAATGTGCGGAGGCTAATGGATACATCACCAGACATGAGGCTGATTTCCTTTTAAAGGGCGATGGTACCATCCCATATTTTTACACTCTGCCTAAAACCCACAAAAACAGAACACCACCACCGGGACAGCCAATCGTTTCAGGCATTGGTTCTTTATTAGAGCCTCTGTCGAATTATTGTGATTTCTTCCTGAAACCCCTCATCCAAAAAACCTCCACCTATCTGAAGGATACAAAAAGCCTTTTGGCTCTTTTACAAGATCTAAGGGTGAATAATGACTCGACTATACTGGTCTCTCTGGATATCGAGAGCCTATACAGCAGTATTCCCCAGGATGATACCATTCAGGTCCTCAGTGAGGCCCTAAATGCAACTACGTGGGAGTTTCATACACCCAAGCAGTTTGTGATAGAATGTGCCACACTAGCACTGAAACACAACTTCTTTGAATACAAGGGTGACCTATATCTTCAATCCACAGGAACTTCAATGGGCAGTACATTCGCCCCGAGCGTAGCTGGACTTTATGTCCACGACTTTGAGTGTAAGCACATATTGACTACAGACAATCCATACTCGTCCTATATATCTTTCTGGAAGAGATATATAGATGACATTTTTGTCATCTGGCAAGGATCTGAATGCAAATTACTGGAATTTTTTGATTGGATCAACACCCGTGACCCTAATCTGAGGTTCACTAAATCCTTCCACAGAGAAGAGATGATTTTTCTAGATGTGGTTATAATGAAGTCAGAAGGAAGACTACTCACAAAAACCCATTATAAGCCCACCGCTAAGAACAACCTACTGGCCTTCTCAAGTCTCCACCCGAGACCTTTGCGAGAAAATCTCCCTTATGGGCAATATCTCCGCATAAGGCGCAACTGCAGTAAGGTGGAGGACTATCGCTCTCAATCCGTTGAACTGACAAGCAAACTACAAAAGCGAGGCTACCCGGAGAGGATCCTAAAGAGAAGCTGTAAAAGAGCGAGAAACCAACCAAGAGAGGCTCTCTTGGAGGATACACCTAAACATACGGAAGAAATTCCACTTACATGTGTCACTACGTATAGTGTTGCATCTAACGCTATCACCAAATCCATCAGAAAGCACTGGCGGATCCTTGAAAGCAATAACATCAAATAGGAAAAACCTCTGTTCTCCTTTAAAAAAGCAAGGAGTATCAAGGAAGCTTTATTGCACACATGACCTAAGAAAATAATCAGCGATGATAACCCTTCAGTGCTTAATGCCTGGGGTCTACCCAAGGTCACAGGTCACTTTCCCTGTGGGTCGTGCAGCGTATGTCACATGACCACACCTACAAAAACACTTGAATTGGAGAGCGGAAAAACTTGGACCCAACGTTCGCACACGAACTGCAATTCAGTGAATGTGGTTTACTTAATCACTTGCCCCTGTGGCACAAGATACGTTGGTATGACCACTCGTAAAATAAAACAACGGGTCTGTGAGCACCGGAGTAATATCCGGTGTAAAAAGAACACCACTAAGCTGACTGAGCATTTTTTGCAGGCAAATCATACCACAAATGATTTACGTTGGATAGTGATTGAACAAATCAAACCCGGGAATAAATCGTCGCACATTTTGTTCGAGAAAGAGCAGCGTTGGATTTATCGCCTCTCTACTCATGTACATGGACTGAATGATAATATACCCTGGGGCTCTGTAATGAAACGCTGATAATTTAAAATACTCCTAGGGCAGGATTGTACTTTACATGAATGCATCACTTTTTGAAACATGAACCCTTGCTTATTCTGTGCTAAATATAACAAAAACCACAGTAGGGCTAGGGGAACCCGATAGGTATAAAACATTTCGAGCTCCTATCCCTAGACAAACTGATAGTACACTTTATTAGGTAACCTGTCAATTGCCAAGCATAACCTTAATGGGTTAGTTCTACCAGCAAACAGTTCTGAGATCGTAGGGCTTACCTTAAGAAAAAACTCTGGCTACTCGCCATAAGATAACCTTAAAGTAAACTGTATAAGGCAAATTTACAGTGACTTGAAGCCGCGTCACTGTCCCAATAAAGTTTTATTTCGTTTTTGCCCTTTCGAATACGCGATCTGAAAGTGAGCGTTTCAGTCATCCACCTCGGCAGACACGCTGTACGTAATCGAGTGATTAAAGCGTTGTGGCGTCATGTGACACTTCCTTGACTGACTGCCCAACACGTAGTTAATAAGCAAGCGTGGCAGTTGTTCAGTGTTTCCGGACGCACCGCACGCAATCACGTGATTTCAGCGTCATTGTTTTACGTAAACACGCAAGAAACCGGTCCCCCGATTGGGCACTTCCTTTAAATACTTCCGATACGGACCCTTTGGCATCTTCGGGGTCCTCGGAAGGGAGTAGGCAGGTGTCCTACGGACGGCAGACTTTGACGAAGTAAGTCCTTTTGCACAGACTCACGGACCCAGGTAATGTCGTGACGATGTTGTGTTTAACTAAACGCCACACTTTTTCAACCTCCACAGAGTGTGACTACAAGTCCCGTCCCCCACCAGGACTCATGTAGTGAGGTCATTTGATACTTCACGTAAGCCCCACGAGTTCTTTATACTTTATAATCCTTGATTTTGAACCTGTGTTTTTCGCCTATCACGCTTTTAGTCTGCCTTTACCACCAAACCCACGAGTTTCATCATTTATTGTGTTCTGTGTGGCTAGTTATGTTCATAAGTTTTTAATAGTATACTGCCAGTAATACCCATGCAAACAAGCAAGAATAGATGCCTGCTGTTCTGACTTCAGGGTCTGGTGCCATTTATTTAAATGAGCCCACCATTGAAACACCTGAATAGTAAGACGTGATAGTACTGGAACAACACATGTCACTATCACTACTATTTCACGGTAACCTGCTAGCAATTAATTCTTATTGCTGCACTTTGAAGAGCACAATCGACGGCATGCGTTTGATCACTCAACATACATTTCCAAGTTCGCGTATTTCTACGTATTATGTGCCTTGTGATTTGTTTTGTCTGTATGTCTCTTTGTCTCAACAGATATCAACGGCTTTCAGAAATCCTGAAGGCTGCACATTAACAGTGAGTTTACGCGGTTTATTCCACCACAGGTTAGGGTGCGCCTTAGCGTGCGCATACCGCCGTGGTGTGTAGGTCCTGACGAATGCTTCACTTAATATAACTAGAAGCAGAAACATGTTGACCAATCGTTTCTTTTCACTTTAGGATGTATCTGGTCAACTAAAACCAGATATTGAAACATCCGACGCACCTGTTTTTAACAGTGCCCAGTTTTCCACCATTAAAATTGTTCTGGGATAAAACTGAGGCATTTTTTAAAACCACTTTTCACACTCACGACTTGCAGTCACGTCACACAAAAAACCTGCTCCGCTGTAATCAGGCGTTGTAGCACACCAGAGAGGCACTCGCCCTCTCTGGTGGGAACCCAATGATGAAGCATGTCACCAACTAGGTTGGTGAGTGAGGGTTCTTTTAAATCACAGTGATTTTCTCTTGCTAGCTCTTCCTCAGTTGGATACACTCTTTTGTTGTTTATACATTCTTCAGGACCAATCAACAACTTAAGTCACTCGGCATTAAATCAAAAAATTAATTAATGAATCAGATGGATATACTGGCCGTAATTGTATGAAGTCACGAGACTGATGGGTGATTAATACACCATCTCTATCTGAAAGAACAAAGGAAAATCACTGTATATAACTGTGGTGCACGTGGATCTAATCTTGTCACCCCCTTATAAAAATAGTGGCATCAAAGATCATTTAAAATTCAAAAAATTAATTAATTAATCAAATCAGTAAATGTGGGTTACCTGATGGAGAAGATCAACGTTACCTCTTTTGAGCCATATGGTACCCCAGGCCAACTCAGCTATTGCTACTAGAAACACAGCAATGAAAAACAAAAACAAAATGGCATTGAAGTGTGTGCATCATTGTATACACTCTCTGCCACCAAAAAACGGTAGAGAGTAGGTTAACATGAAATCACTGGACATCATCATTACAGGTCGAAGATAAACAGCGGGGACCACACAAATCTAGATTAGAATCCATAATATCCCAAGTCTCAACGAATGGGTGTCCAATTCTCTAGGGTTCTTCTATCACTGAAAAATTATCAGTTCCACATTAGTCCATGTAAATACCTATATGAAGGCGGTGTAATATTAGCTGTGGAAACTGCCTGGCTGTCATTAGCCCTTTAATAACAGAGATGTTCGTGGCTAAGCCGGTGCTGCTTGTTGGAGTGGCGCACCGGAATAACCCACTCTGCGTCTCCAACATACGCTCTTGTTGTGTTATAGAATTACGTTCAAGACACACTGTCTTCCGTGAAAGGGGTGGGTCCTGTGACAGGAGCAAACAAAACAAAAACAGCCACCACCCCAGCCACCTCACAGCGCAGTGACACATCAGAGGCACGAGAGCCCATAGGTGGCAGATTAGACTTTGGGCCCCTGCCCACCGTGCACGGCAGTTGAGCGAGCACTGGACAGCAGTTCAAGTCCCTGCTTGTCGACAGCTCCCTCGCCCTGCCTGGTTCCAGCATGATCTCATGCGCGCACAGAACACATCACAAGGCCAAGCTGTTCACATGCTTCAGGGAGGAAACAAATCAAACGTGCAGTGTTAAATGGCTCTTCAGGCTTCCACCAGAAAACAAGCTTAGAACAAGCACTCATCGACTGCACTGCACGTAGGAACTGCATGTGTGTCGCTGCTCGTTCCAGCGGCAGTACTCCAGGGAAGTTAGCTTTAAAAACAAGCCTCAGCTTCTCTTCATCATCCGGTGATTCTGGGAAAATCACTTAATCTCCCCGTGCCTACCAAATAATGAATGTGTCCTTATGTAACGTAACTGGAGCTCATGCAAAGCTCTCCAATACCTTCGGGTCCGGTTCGCATTATATAAAACTACAAAAAATGAAACACGCCTGACCTGCAATAGCCAGATGGGAGGAGGGAAGAGAGGCCATCACACGCTGTACTGTGTGATGGCCAACCAAAATACGCATCACTGATAAAGATGGATACGAGGCACCGCAAAAATCCTAAGTGCATTACGCAGCCATCGTGCCTTCTGGGGCTGCCCCACTGAAGGGTGTTTGATGCACGGCACCGTGAAGTAAGTGTTTACATGGTTTCACGCACAATCGTTTGATAACAGACCTAAGACAACTGCGGGTGGCCTTGCGCCTTACCTTCTGCAGATCATGGTCCGTCGGTGCCGAAAGCTGCACTCCACCCAGTGCACGTGAGATCGGGCTGCTCTCGGCAGACTTGCACGTGCATGGCCAACAGAGTGCATCGTGCGTACTTGCATTCCCTCACACTTTTCTCCTCAGCATCAGCAACAGAGCGATTACTCGTTGTGAATGGTAGTCCCTGCTTAAAATGTGAGTGGAGAGAGTCACACAGAAGAGGAGGATATTATGAGAAGATGGGAAGTGGGAGGGCAGCGAGCCTTCCTGGGTTGCTTAACTATTAATCAGGGGTGGGCGGAATTTGCGGAGTTGCGTTCCGCAAAATTCCGCGAAACGGTAAGAAATCTCCGCAAGCACGCGGAATTTCGCGTGCTCGCGGAGATTTTGCAGCGCCCGGTTAGCGTCATGTGCATACCTGAGAGCCGTTTGTAATTAATGAGTGGCTAACATTGCTGTGGAAGATGCGCGTGCCTTTGGCTCTCTCTCTCTCTCTTTTTTTTTTAATTCTCCCCAGATGTGATAATGAAACAAATGGCTGGAGGAACGAGGACAATATTGGAAATTGTTAATTGCTATCGGGCAGTTCAGAGTGAATTAGCAATCCGATCTATCGGGGTCCTCGGAGCACGAGCGCGGGCCTGCTTCCCAGCCAGCCACAGGTGTGCAGACAGCTTTACAGCAGGGCAGGGAAGTGGGGGCACGTGGAAGGAGCTGCAGCAGCCAGCACCACATTCCATGTGCTTAGTTTAAAACATTAAATATGTATTTATGTGAGTTCCCAGTAGATAAAAAAAATATGTTAATCAAATAGCCATAAAGATGCAGCTGATTTACAAATAAATATCACTAGCAAATAAACACCTGTTCTGGAGATTCATCCGCATCCAATTACTTTTACTCTCCGTGCCCCTGGGAAAAAGATGTGCTTGGAATGAGTGAGGGATCACGTCTCCTCGTGCGTGCTTACAGGACAGAGAGATGTGTGGTATATTAATGGCTATTTTTTAACCGAATGCGAGCCTTTTCATTATGTGAGATGATGATATTTTATATGGACTTGTAAAGCGCAACGTTCGCTTGTGACTTCTTGACGCTAATGACTGTTTATAGGTTCCTGGTGATCAAAACACACAACAACTGCAATCGCGACCACGTGGGATGCACTTGGCTCTCTGGAAAATAAAAACGCGCCTCCAAGATGGATCGGAGACTTCAATTTTAAAACGTGTTTATCTGGTAAAATCCTGTTTACTCCACTGTAAAATGCCGCCTCTAATCTCCTCCTAGCAGACTGCACAGAGCGGACACGTAACATTTCCCATCAGGGCCCGATGCGCTCGAGAAAATCAAGGATGCACAGACCTCCATCAGGGATTACAGCTAATGTTTGACAGTAGATATGGGCAGAAAGCACTCCTGCTTAGCCTCGACCTTGCTGACGATTTTTTTGTGCTGATTAATGCGTTACAGAATTTGAGCTTCAACTTGGGCACCTGGTTCAGTGCTTTCTCTTGCACCCGAATTCCGTTCCGCCGGGGATCGCGGAAGTTTCGACATTTCCGCGTTCCGCGCGGAACGTGGAAATGCCGACATTTCGCAAGTTCCGCGAGCGGAACGGAATTTGCCGCCCACCCCTACTATTAATACAAAAATGCGAGACCCATAGCATTGCAAACAAACGGCCGCCATTGTCCCGGCTGCTTTGAAAGTGAAAGCGAGCATGGCGCGCTGAATGTAAGCAAAGCACGTCATCGTGCCTAACGTAGGAGAAACTCAATAAAGAAAATAGTACACGTACCGTGTAACAACCAAGTAAAGAGGCCAGTAGCCACGGGAGGTTACAAATGAAGACATGGCCGTACTAAGGAGGGACTAACAAGCTAATTACAGAATCAGAAGCCAGCATTTACAAAGGACAAAAGACACAAGCCAATGAAAAATATGGGCGGGGGAGTGGGCGGGGCTTCTCTGCCATACTCGACTACTGCAGATCGCCAGAGCAGCGCTTGCGCGCTGGCTCAGGCTCAACCGAAAAATGGAGTCAAAATGTAAAACAAAGTAAGTGATCCCAGAATTACAAAAATCCAAAAAGGGGGCTCGGAGATGTGAATGTTTAAACTTATATGTAGAAATAGTGCCAAGTAGCACAAATTGGCAATGATAACCAATGGTAGTGGTAGAAAAGGATCTAGGAGCAATTTGACGCTGGCCGTGAGGAAGTGCGAGTCTGATACATTAATCAGGTTCACCTTGGTCAAAAGTTTTACCTTCTGATTTTAGTCCTTTAAGTCCCAATCCAACACAGGACTACACTTCTATACACCCCAGAACCTCAGGAGAGTCACTTAGAGACTAACAACATGTCAGGCAGAGGCCAAACAGCAGGTTTCAGTCCATGTCCAGTTGCCACTAATCAGCTGCACTGTTGCAGGAAAAGGCCTCTTGTAACTTGTTGTGTCCCTGTAGCTTTAACAGGAGGTCAGGCATTTGGTCCTTGGATTCCACTTCTTTGGTCTTGGTAAAAGAGAGAGAGCAGGTCCAGTCATTCAGGGTGGCTGTTCTCAGGTTGCAGACAGGAGGTTCAGTCCTCTTCTGATCTTTCTCAGATGTAGGAGTGTTCTGAAGTGAATTCCTGGAGATGCCACATTTATGCATAATGTTGCAGATATTCCAGAATGCACAGGGGCTTTTCCTTCATGAGCAGCTTTATTTACACTTAATCCATTAGATTAATTTGATATATAGCAGTCTGCTACCCTTTTAACTGTAAGGAGCCCATGTTGTCCCAGGAAGTAATTATACTTCTCTGGAATACCAGGAGATGGGTCTTTCTTACTGTGTAATGATTGTATCTCTAAGTGTATATCTTGGTCGATTTTAGTTCACAACGTAGTCACAGCTGCTACTTTACATACCTGCATGGCAGATTGAACAGCTTAATCAGTTGCAGAATTGCTTTTGGAGTGAATTTGGGGTGAATTCCCTCACTCTAGTAGGTTAATGTGGGCCCGACCTCCATCGATAGAACCTGTCTTTGAAGGCAGCTATCAGAGCCCAGAGCTGCTTAGCTTTTAATTCGCTTTTCCCGTCTGGGCACCCATGACATGTTGCATCATTGGATGAAGGCCCCGGTAATGGACCTTGACATGGGAAAAAACTCCCATTTACTGCAGTTCATTTTATAGCCTGGAAAGAGTGACATAGAATCAATCACAGACAATCGAAAGATTTTACTGGTACACTGAGGGGTGAGTACATACTTATCCACATCGGAGGATGCAATGTCTGTGGTCACAAGCTCAAGGGCCAGTAGGAAATGTTGAGGTGACAATGGGCACTCCTGCCCTGTCCTCCTACTAATTACAATTGGTCGGGAGAGGAAACTACGACAATTAATTTGTGCTGTCAGGGTGTTTTACAATCATTTGACATTAGAGATGTATTCATCCCCCCAAACTGCCTTCTCTAATGGTGTAAAAGAGATTTCCCAATCCTACCTGGTTAAAGACATTCTCTGGTCCCCTAAAATGGCCAAACCATTGTCTATGCAGTCTGTAGTCTGATAGAGCAGGAGGAGAGATGCTACAAGTGATTTCTGGATGATCTCCCAGGTACAAATCTGAGCTGTGAATCATGAATGAGAGAAGATATCACCTTGCCCAACCTGAAGGCAAGTATTTTGACTAAACTTTTCTTGTCCATATTAACCAGTCAAATACAATGAAGAAAGATGGTAGCGTAATCAAGAGTATCCTTTCTCTCTTTGGTAATGAGTGCAATGATAGTCTTGTTGAATATAGGACCCCGTGACCTGGTGGTATCTGCCTCTTTAAATAATGCCTGGCACATTGGGGCTAAGAGCAGTTTACTAACCTTATAATATTCTCCAGGTAAGCCATCCTCCACTGGAGCTTTGCAGGTGAGAAGGTCAGTTATAACATAACATGACATGTGCTTGTAAAGTGTATGTCCACTCCTTATGGCATCTTGACACGGAACAGCAGATGTTTATTGTTACCCAACTCAATAGTACACCATTTGTTGACCTCAGAAACATGAAAGGGTGAGTGGACCCACAGGATTTGAACCTGTGACTATAAGGTCAAATACAGATCCCTGCAGTAGATGCATTAGTTCCTTGAGCCACCAATACGGCCAGTGACATCTCCATTAGGGTAATTGTGCCCTCAAGGAGAGTCCTAACATACTTGGAGAGTAAGGGCATTTTAAGGGAGAACAGAAAGGATTCTTCAGTCGCCCACCTGTTAGCATGCTTGGATCAGTAGACTGATGCATAGAATGAGGGAAATGCCTCAACTATCACAGTAAAATGGACCACCAAACACCTGTCACCAGATCGCCAACTGTATTTACCGTTGATGCAATTGGAGCGCTAGCGGTCTTCCTGCTTTCTCCCTGGATTCATAATGTCTTTGTCTCAATTGTATGAGGGCTTTCTCTTCATTTGAAATAAAGAGGGAGTTAAGTGCAAGCTTTTCGCCTCCCAGTCATTTCAGCTGTGCAGGTTTTCCATCATATAGTCTGTTAAATTGCTAATAGCCACTTCAAGCTGAGATTGCTCAGTCTTGGCATTCCTCTTGGCCTCTAATGGTTGCCTAGCCTTTAGCCCACAGTAACAGATCTGATGAGACTGTCTGACTGTTCTCATCTCCAAATGTTTGCACATGTGTTCTAAGAGATCTTTTAGATACCGAAAGTCTATATTTTGCAAAAGGCATCCACCGGTTAAAGAGTGGGTACTCCATGTCAAATTGTTATGAACTGATTAACATAAAGTCTGCTTTGTCCGTGGGGTGAAAGAGGTGCTAGGAGTCTGTGGTCCTTAAAAAGGTCATGTAGCAAGGCTCTGTCAGCCAAAGTGCAGATGTCAGTCTGCCCAGTCCTATCCAGTATAGGGTGAGGTGCAAAGTTCCAGCCCACACCTATAATGGCGCTTGTCTTGCCAAATTCCACACAGAGTCTAGAGAGTTGCAATTGGAAGGACTGTTTGCTCCTATTAGGTGTATAGATAGAACCTACATTAATCGTGGATTCTAGAGTTCTGAGTTTCATAAAGGCATCTCTGCCCATCAGGTTGGTCCAGGACTTGAACAGTTTATGAGGTAAAGCTTTATCAACAAGGACAGCCATGCCACCCTTTCTGTAGTGCTTCAAGGGGCATGTATGGAGGCTACAAGGGGAGGCTATGTGACTACTGCTGATCACCTGCCCCCCTCTCCCCCCCAAGTCTCTCCTATGTTTTTCAGACCCCAGAGGGGACAAGCGCGTCTCCTGAATAAGAGTGATGTCCACCTCATTTGTATGTAGGCACTCAGAATTTTTTTTTCTTTTTATGAAGTGGGTCATGGTAGAGTGATTCGAGGTTAATACTTGCAGAAGAGGGGTGCTGAGTCATGTAATGATAAAGAGTCTCAGGAATTGTGACATAATCAGCAGACAGCTTCATGGGAGGAGAATACAGTGGGGTAAAGAAGGGAAAAGGTAGTAAAGGAATGGAATGGATCAAGTAGATGCAATGTTGGCCTACCATAGTTTAGGAGTGCTCTGCCAAGGGGCCGAGAGGTGTAGTCACCTTGCATGTAAGCGGGCTGCAAATTTTAGTCCTTAACCCATCCCCTTCACTGCCAGGCCATATGTTAGAGAAATAATGAGAATAATATGGGTTAAAGAATGCAGCGGTCACCATCAGACATGGCTTATAAATTCGAACCAGGCAACAAAGGTGGTCCCATGGAGCAACAATCGAGCAACCAAATATGCAGATAGTCACACAATACCAAATAGGTTGCATACTTCATTTAAAGGATATTATTCTTGCAATGGTAAGTGCAGAGTGGAGGTAGTCGTTGTTCCACAACCCTCAGGTTTCTCAGTCACTGTTGCAGATGTTTTCAACGGTGAGCAGGATTTATCTAGATCCTTTTTCAGTACCTCAATAATCCAATGCAAGCCTTCCCTATTGGATTGGCTTTGGTGTCTCCCACACTCACAGGTGAGTTAGGATGTGGAATAAGTGAAGAAGAAGTAGGAGTGTGCTGTATCTGGTCACGGGGCCAAGCAGGTCAGACCTTGATGTGTCCATAAATGATGAGGCAAGCGAGTTCAAGGCAGACTCTTATACGCCAGGTTCTGAGAATTCAATGTTTTTACTTTCAACTGTCACAATCTTCACAGCAGGATCCAACAGGCCATATTTAATGTCCATTTTCTCAGACAGGGCCTCAGTCAGCACCAATAATTTCTTCTTTCAAATATTTGTGGCACAAGAGGAGTCTACCACTATCTGAACTGGTCGGCCTTCCATCATTAATGGTCCCTCCTTTCTTTGCTTAAAGCATCAGACTTTAGGTGGCATAACAAGCACATGAGGATGGGGCAAGGGTTGTTCGAGTTACAGGGGGTGTGGGGCTAAGTCTAGTTTGCTCTCTGAAATTCAATCAGTTCCGTGAAGGTAATATACAACAGGTGAGACAGGAGCTCCATCAAGAAGCCAAACAAAACTTCCTTCTCTGCCCATTCCGGTGTCCTGTACAGACAGATATTGTCACTGTGCGAGTGATCCTCTAACTATGCAGAATTTTGAAGGAGGAAAAGGAGTAGTCACACCTTCTGACTCCAGTCTGAGCATCTGTCCAGTGTGTCTACCTACCACTGCTCAAGCCTCTTTTCCTTTGAGTGCCAACACTTGTGGAAGGAAGTGATATAAGCACGCACGGATCTGATTTCAGTTGGCAAGCCTGAAACCTTACAATCTAGGGTGCCCATTGTCATCCTATAGTGGATAATTCTTTTGAGACTGAGGGCCTGATTCACACAGGTAAACTTACACTATTGTGTAAGTTTACTTTTTTGCTATTCACAAACTCTGAGCTAATAGTAAGTTTTCGACTGCAGAGACGGCGCAGTCAGGGCACATAACTCCACACATAAAAAGATAGGCCTGAGCTGAACATGAGCCAAGTGTCCTTTTAACTTTGTATCAACCCTCGTGTACTTTCTGTTAGAAATCACTAACCTTGTACTCTGTAGCCAGTAGGATCAATGCACTATTCCATCTCTCACCATCACCACTAATGACCACATACAACACAAATATGAGGTTCAGTAGTAGAAATGGGGAAAGAGGAATGGGATAGAGAGAGAAATAGAAACACCACCAGACACCACCACTCTGGCTTATCATGCTGCTGGGTACTGGTGTTTGTTGGGCAAAGTGGATATCTAAAGGTAATAAGAAAGATCTTTATAATCTTCCATGACAGTCCTGAAACTAACATCGCTAAATGCGTTGTTCAGTATGCAAATACTCACACCATACTGCCTGACACTCTGGAAGTCAGCCAGCGTTTCCTTCTCAGGACTTGTAGCGAGTAGGTTTGGAGTATCTTTCCCCCGCACCTGCCAAGCCTTAACCAGTAAGCCTCCTTAAACAACCCCATCATCATTCTCCAGTACCCTCTAAGTGCAGCTGGAGAAAAGGATGGCCAGCAGGAGGATTTGTATACTGATTTGGCTCCTACTGGTCCATTGGCTGTGGGTGAAGGATGGCTGTGGGGGAGGGAAGGGCTGATTTAAAGGTGCCTATTCATCTATATCTGGAGGGAGTCCAGCAGGATAAATCTCCAGGCAAGCGAGGAAAAGTGTTATGCAGAGCGTTCAGTAATTAGTGAATTTTATTTTGGTTTTTAGTCTTAGCAGCATGGCCTTCTTGATTGTAGAAGGAAGGATGCAGTAAAAATGAGATTTTGTCAACTTCATATGTGCCCTAGAGGTCAGAGGTTTGGCAGTCCAGGCACCATCACGCAAATATTACAGTGTGCAAACCAGAGCTGTGCCTCGAGTCTGCCGCTTTTTCGCCCAGCTTCAAACAGATATATTGATCAGAGAGCCCTTTGTTTGTAGCCTTTCTCCTGGCTGTCTACTGATAGGCCTCACCCTGCAAGATTTCCAAGGGAAAGCTGCTTGCAGATGTTGGTTCATTAGATGCTCACCACAAGTTGCACAATGTTTTTAATTGAATGTTCAGCAGGGTGTGCTTTCCTTGCTGCAGTGCTGGTGAGTGCTCATGTGCATGAGTGGTTCATAACTGGGGCAATGAGCAGCAATCTTTAAATTGCTTGAGAAATATAGATTTATTATGGCGAAGGTGCTATTGAGGAGAATGGCCTCACACAAAGTACAGTTATCTCATTACTGTGATTTCAAAAATACTATTTTCTGGATTTCTTGTGGGCTTGGCTCATGCTTTGGCTCTTACCCTAAATTCTCTGGCTTTCCCACCTGGAGTACTGTACAGGAGGGACGGTGACCACCACTGAATTTGACCTAGTCGCAATATTTCTCAGACCAACGTCCTTCATTTGTCTTTGCCATGGGAACTATAAAACAAGGACTACAAGGAGGCTACATTTCTCTAAACAAACAATGAGAATGAGAATGAGCCTGTTGGGGTAAAGGCTGCAGGACAAATGACTGGAGACAACTGAAGGAGAAAAGAATGACTGGTGGTGCAGTATCAAGTAACTTGCCAGCGTAAATCAAACTGTTGGTTGGGTATTTAAAGGGGCAAGGGAGTGGGAGGTATATGGCTATGGAAGAGGTCAGAAATCAGGAGTCAAAAAGGTGGGGAAAAGTATTTTCGATAGTGGATAGAAAACAGGTACCTCCCCACAGTGGAAGTGGAGGTGGAGGGTTTCTCCGGATCTGATCAGAATGATCATCTTCAAATGTACAGCATCTATACAATTTGGAAGAATTGACAGAAAGGTCAGGATGGGTAGGGCCAAACCTTAGGGTTGAGTCGATGGAGGTGAAGGATTGGGAAAGGAAAAGATTGGGCTGTTATGAGGACCTTGTATTAGAGTGCATGGGATGACTATGGATGTCTAAAAGGCCAGAGACTAAGGTGAACAGTCCTCATATGAATCTCCAGCCGGGCCATAGATCCCATAGTCTGAGTGGTCAGATATGTAAGTAGTATTTTATAGGACGACCTATTGAATTCTCAGTGGAGGGACATGGCTATAGACCATGTAGGTAGCACAGCACAGGGCAAAGATATACCTTCACTTTTGTCTTATTGTGGTTGTGTATTAGGGTCATGGTTCTACTGCAGGATCTAGCCCAGGTGTGATCAAAGATTGAATGCTGATCATTAAGTCTGTAAATTAACCTTTTTGTAATATGCCATGTTTTCCATTTCCCTCAAACAGTAATTCAGTAAGGGAAGTCTATTTACATTTCTTCAATATGCACAGCTTGCCTACAGTCAAGACAGGGGCAAACAGCCTAACTGTATTTGGTCATACTTGGGTTGTTGGAAACATCATGCAGCAGGGACAGCTGTGTGAAAATGGTCGTCAATATCAATTGATGTCCAAAATTTTGTGTTTTGTTTCACTCGGCCCACTGTAGAATGCCAGTTTCAGGCATGATCACAGAACTTGAACTATGCTGCAATTTAAAAGTGTCGATCTCCTACAAAGAGAGTTCGGACTAAAGTTGTGCCAATGACACTTAGCTGACAACCAGTGTCAATTTTGGAGGATCATAAAATAACTAATCTTCAATTGAGCATCTAGAAGGTGTCTGTCAAGATATAAAATTTGGTCAGACCTGCCCTCTTCAGAGTATTCAATTCTCAGTTACGTGGGCTAGGTTTGGCATAAGGCTTTCTTAGTAGATCTGTTTACCAAGCATTCAAGCTTGCAGTCTTACAGTACATAATTCTGCTTAGGCCCTGAGATAAACATGCATGGGGGGAGCCTAATGCATACAAATGCATGATCTATGGTTCTTCTGTGGCAATGTACTAGGTGTGGCTACCTCCGCTGTGGGTAGTATGTGAGACCATATTCCTCTGGGAGTATTTTAAACCTTTTCATCATGCCTTTCGTGGTTATGCCTTGTAGGAGGTGTTATGCCTGTTTGAGTTCATTTCAGCCAACTGAATGTTCTGCTCCCAATGAGTAGGCCAGCATTGTGCCCCTGTTAGAAATGGGTTCCTTAGTTGGCAGAGATTTGTACCCTGTCCAAGTAGGGACTACCGCGCTAGTCACGGTAACTCAGATACACAACCTAAATTATTCTGTGCTCACCCTCTGGTAGCTTGGCACAGAGCAGTCTGGCTTAACTTAAGAGGCAATGTGTAAAGCATTTGTGCAACACTTAATACAGTAGAACAATGACAACACCACACAAAAATAATCCACACCAAGTTAGAAAAATAGAGCTTTATTGCAAAAAGACCAAAATGACAAATATCCAATAAGTAGAACTGGAGTTATGAATTTTTAAAACATATCCTGAAATATAGTGTTTGGAACCATAAAGCGCCAAACAGGGCTATCTGGTCGCGCTGGACCGGGTCAAATCTGAAAAGTTAAGCCAACCGCGATGGAGCGCAGGTCGGATATAGAAGACATGCAGACCCTGCTGAAAACAGTACCTTTCCGGAGGATGCGTCGACGGCGAGAGCAAGAGCCATCAGTTCTGAGTCACGCAGTCGGGTAGATGTGTTGTTGTTAGGCCTCAAAGACGGGCCCTGCGTCATTGCTGAACCCCTGTACGATGAAGGCGATGTATCACCATTGAGCCTCGCAGTCATGTCCTGTGCCATCGTCGAACCCCTTACACTGCAGGTGAAGCGTTGTCATTGGCCTCGCAGTCGGGTCATCGCTGAGCCACGCAGAGATGTCTTTAAAGCGGCACTGCGTCGGAGTCGAAGGAGAATGCATTGGTTCCGACCAGTGCAAAGATGGAGATTGTAGGTTTTTGAAGAAGAACAGCTGCAGAACCACCTTTCAAGGCCCAGGACTGGATTGGCACCTCTTGGCAGGGCAGGACTCACAGTTGGCAGGGTCCAGCAGCCAAAGCAGAGTTGAAGGAAGTCTTTGATGTCCCTGAGACTTCAAAACAGGAGGCAAGCCAGCGAGCCCTTGGAGTCACTTGGTTATGGGCATATAGAGATTCAGGTCCAGTCCTTCTCACCCAGGCAGAGGGAGCAGCAGGTAGGGCAGCACAGAAGAAAAGCCATTCTTCCAGCGAAGCAGTCCCACAGAGTAGCAGTCTTCAGCAGCACAGCAGCACAGCAGTCCGTCTCCCTGGCAGAGTATCCACAGGTCTAGAAGTGTACTGAAGGATGGGTCTGAGAGCCCTATTTTTTTCCTGCCTCTCCTTCCCTGACTCCAAGCTAGCTGCACTGACAATACAGGGTCGTAAGGCCTTTTGTGAGGAGACTGGGCACAGCCTCTTTGTGGCGCAAGTGGGCTGTGCTTAGCTCCGCCCCCCCCCCAATCAAGCCAGTTAATGGGCCATTCAGGCTCTGCTAATCCCACTACTGTGTGACTGTCTGGAGGGAATTTACAAAGTTTAACGGTCAGCTACACCCAGTCATGTGACTCGAGGCAGGCTAAGGGCACAAAGGGCAGGAAAATGGCAACTTTCTAAAAGTAGCATTTTCAAACTTGTAACGATAAATTCAACTTTACCATTAAAGCGGGGTTATCCTTACAAGTGCATGGGTACCAAACATGACATACCTTCCGCCTCTCATTTAGGAATTACAGCTTATTGAATGTAATAAGGAATCTCTAATTTTATCCTATGGGAGGGGTAGGCCTCACAGTAGTGAAAAACTAATCTGGGTGTTTTTCACCACCAGGACATGCAAAACGTAACAGTACATGTCCTACCTTTTAATTACATAGCACCCTGCCCTATTGGCTACCTCAGGCCTACCTTAGGAGTGACTTATATGTAATAAAAGAGGAGTTTGAGGTTTGGCAAGGGCTTTTAAATGCCAAGTCCACATGGCCATCAAACAGCACATACAGGCTCTGCAGTGGCAGGCCTGAGGCATGTTTAAAGGTCTACTTAAGTGGGTGGCACAACCAGTGTTGCAGGCCTCCTGGTATCATTTAATTTACAGACCTTGGACACATATAGTGTCCTTTACTAGGCACTTATAAGTAAATTAAATATGCACATTTTGGATAAACCAGTGTTACCGTGTTTTAGAGAGTGAGCACATGCACTTCAGCACTGGTTAACAGTGGTAAAGTGCCCAGAGTCCCAAGGCCAACAAAAATGGATCAGCAAAAAAGGGGAAGAGGAAGTCAAAACGTTTGGGGGTGACCCTGCAGAAAGGGCCATTCCCAACAGCCTCTGAGGGGCAATCTAAGCATCCCCAAATTTCTTTGGACAAGTTGTAAGGTGACGAACAATGGGTGTAGCTTCGGGTTCCTAGATGCCGTTGATGTCTGGCTCTTGCTGACCAGTAAACAGGCTTTGTTTGATCTCTATAATTTGCTCTTCAAGTTGTAGTCAGAAAGATTTTTCTGGTTCCTTTCCTTAGAGGATTAAAAATTGCTAGCCACTGTAGTACAATTCCATATTCAGGAGGCGGCCATCCCTCAAAGGGGTTGAGGTGTGGAGTTTCATTGCTGTAAATCTTGTCTTCATGCTACCCCATATAAACAGTTTTATCATGCCATCTATTTGCAGAAGGAGTAATCTCAACAATGTGAGAATATGCATTCTGAAAAGAAAGTTAAACGTGGTCTTTGTCATCATTGTGAATGCTTGTTCAAAGGACAAGTTCAGTGTGAATCACCATAGAAAGCCTGTGTCAGTGGATTTCTTGAGGGAATGTTGTTAACCATGTTTTAGAGGTCTGTATTGATTAGTACCCCATACAGCTGGTAACAAAATAAAAAGTTAGTGAGAGATCTTGTGTGAACTGTTGTGGGCTTATTGTGTAACTCCACATGCCAGTTCAGTAGTGCCACTGTTTGTGGTTTTGCAAGGGTGTGTACCTGTTTCTAAGTGGAACCACAGAAGGATTTAAAGAACGAAGGTGGGTGGGCTTCAGCAGATTATATGAGACTGAAAAGAGAGCAGGAAGTTTATGCAAGAGACCGGAAGGCAGGAGATGATATGTCAGTAGGACACATGGTTTGAGTCAAGCGTGGAAGGTTGGTCACTAAGTATGAGTTTGGATTTTCTAACTCGTTGATGGGGAGGAGGCAAGGAAGGAAGAGGTCGTTTTGATTGATGGAAGTGTGTAAAAGAAGGAGGACAACATTGGACATGTGTGAGAAATGAGGTAGGGGAAGGTTTACAGGATGAGGATATGTCTTGTGAGAACTTGTAGGGGTTGCCCTGTTTGAGTTAAAACCACTCCAAGTTATTTAAAGGATTATGTGAGATCATATATTCTTTCTTGCCTGTTCTTGCTTTGATGTTTATGTTTTGAGTGTGAGTTGGAAGGAAGGAGGTGGTGTTGGGTTTCCCTCTTGTGCAGAGTAGTCAGGTGAATCATGTTTAAACCTTAAATAGATCCTGAATTCTATCTGGGAGAATGTAGACGGTAGACCTTAGAACTGTAGACTGCTACTGCTTTTTTTTTATATATTTGTTTTTTTATTGAGCAGAAACATAGATTAAAACAGTGGTCTATTACCCAAAATCAATTTCACAAATGGACACCATTGCCTTAAACATTTAAAGCAACTTTAACATAAATTACGATATTCTCAATGGATTCCTTTTTAAAGTGCAACGTGTGAATTACCATCTTCTATATACAGTAGTAGGCATTGATCAAACAACCTCCACCTCCGTAATACAGATTAATAGAACACCATCATATACAATTTAATAAAGTGCAGTGCATTCAAATCCCGTAAATGCATTTTTTTTTAACCTACAGACAAGTGCAATTATGCTGAGATACATTGGCATTACATTTTTTTCACCCTACATTTGCCGGTTTTCCACCGTTCCATATATCTCCATATAGTGGTGTATCTTTTAATAGCACCGACCCTTTTAGCATAGGCCTCTTCGAATTTTCTCATGTTGAAGCACAGGAAGTTTTAACCTCGAAGCCTTCTTATTCCAGATAAACTGTCAAAAGATTGTTTCCAGCTCTTCAAGAACGCCACATTAATTTTAATGGGAACATTTGTAAAAAGGAAAACCAGTAAAGGTAAGATCGACATTTTACGAAGGGCCACACGGCCGATCAATGTAAGAGGAAAAAGTGACCATTTATCAAGTAGATTTTTATTTTTTTTCAGCATGGCTTCATAATTCAATTTAAAGATTTCCGTATACTGGTTGGTGACATATATCCCTAAATATCAGAACGGGTCAGGAGAGAGGGCTTGCCGTTTGAGATTGTCGGGGAGAAAATCACTGAAGGTATTGATTATTAAAATTTCAGTCATATTATGGTTGATTTCTTACCCTCCAATTAATTCAAACTGCGCAAATTCTGACAGTGTCGTTTTGATGCTCTGCCTTTCTGGTCTAAGGTATGGGATAATATCGTCCTCAAATAGCTTCAATTTTGACATTCCTGATATTGGTGTTTTTATCTCTGAATTATTTCGGATCCTGATAGCCAAGCGTTCGATAAAAAAGGTAAACAGCACGTGGGACAGGGGACAGCCTTGCCTAGTTCCCCGATTTATATTGACTGTCCCAGCCAGGTTAGAATTAATAAAGACCTGAGCCTGCGCCCCTTGATAAATATTCTGTTGCATGTTGATAACCTGGGGAGGAATCCCAACCTCTCCAAGACTGTAAAAAAGAGTGTCCCAGTTCACCAAGTCGCTTTCTCTGCATCAACCATCATTATAAGTGCTGGTGTTCAGTTAGTATTAAAAAAATCAAGTGCTTGGACTAAAAACCCAGTATTAGATGACATTAACCTCCCGGCCACAAACCCTGTCTGGTCCTTATGGATCACATTTTGTGCAACTGGCATCAAGCAATTCGCCCAGACTTTCATTAAAATGTTATAATCAGAATTTAATAAGCTGATCGGCCTATATGAGTTGATGTCCCTGGGGTTCTTGCCTTTCTTTACAAAACTTACACTGATAGATTCTTTAAAAATTGATGGAACCGCGCCGCCTGCTTTAACATAGTTAAAAAGCTCGACCAAAAATTATGTTAAGTCCTTGGCAAACACCTTATAAAATTCTATTTGAAGCCCGTCGTTACCACAGGCCTTTCCACCAGGCATTGTGCCAAGGGCTTGCTGAATTTCAGCTACTGAAATATCTGCTTGCATCTCCTCTACCTGTGTATTTGATAAATGCGAGAGGTTTATATCATCACATTTTTGCTGTATTGCTTCTTGCGAAGCCATATATTTAGTCACATATAACTCATTATAATGGCCTAAAATGATTTTGGCGATCTTTTCCTTTTTGGTCACCAAGGCCCTTGTCCCTGGCTCCTGCAGCTCAGTGAAAAATGCCGCCTCCTGCTTTACCTTGGTCGACCAGGCTAAAAATTTGCCTACCATTTGACTTTCCTCATAGACTCGCTGCTGAAATGTCCATGAACTATTTATTTCTTCTATGATAAAAAAAAACTCTCTTAGCTCTTGTTTTGCTTTGTTGAGCTGCCTCCCTGCTAAATCCCCCCCCCCCCTGAAGAGGCATTCTTCCTCAATAAAGCAGTGTCCACTGCCAGCTGAAGTTCAACTATGCATGTCCTTCGGATTTTTGATTGTGCAGCCATAAAGGCCACCATCTGCCCAGGCACTGAGGCCTTGAATGCCCCCCAGACTGCAAAAAGTGTGTGCTGCAGAATGCAGCACACACAGAAAAAGGAAAAAACAAGGAGAAATGAAAACATTTCTCCTTGTTGCGCCTCCCTAACGCCACCCATTTCCAGGTTTACGATTTCTCGTAAATCTGGGAATGCTTCAGATTCCATGGCTGTTGCGTGGGAACACCCACCGCAACACTCATGGAATGCCCCTTTCATGCAGTGTTCTGCGTGAAAGGGGCACATATTTACAAGACCATGAAAAGCCACGTGGCTTTACGTGGCCTTGTAAGAATGCCAGGGCACATTGTGCCAGCGGAACATGAAAAAAGTGAAGTTTGGGTGGCACAAAAGTGCTCATAAATGAGGCCCTCAGTGTGAGATGGGAGGAAGACAGAGCAAAATAAAAAAGTAATTATCTGGATGCTTCGCAGGCGAAATAGCAGAATATGTGGATTAGTTCATCTCTTTTCTGACATGGTGTGTACTGCCCCACAGAGCAGGAGCAGCCCGTGGTCGTCCCTCGTAGTCCCTCGTCGTCGTCTGTCGAGTCCCCCCCACCCTGCCCCACCTCTCTTACCTGCATGGGCCACTCCTGCCAGAGAGGCTGGGACTATGGGAATGCTTGAACCACAGCATCCACATTACACTTCATTATGAAAATGTATAATCTTTACAATGTCCAAATTCTCTCCAAACTATTTGAAAATGTAGATTTTAGTTCTTAAAATGACAGATACTAAGGTTTGTGAGAGTCCCCGGACCCTGTGAATTTCACTGCTGTACTTGTACAACTGGATGTATTCTGGAATGAAGATAACCACAAGTATCAGATGCAAGGATACATCCTGAGCTGGGTGAGGTGATCATGCACTCAGCCGGGGAAATTGAGTGCTCTGAGATATCTGTTTCCTTTCAAAATATTGAGTTCAAGATATTCCACTTTTCTTTTTACTTTGAGGCCCATAACTACTTGGAGTGATTGAGAAGAATATGACAGGCTCAGTTTTAGCTGCAAATATAAATACTTTATGCATAAACTCTGCATTACTGACCCCATGGATTGTTAACTGGAAGTCCAGTAAATGAAATATTCCGTCAACACAGTACTTGAAATCTGTTAATGCCGTTTTTTTCTTTTTTGTTTGTAGTATTCAAGATAGACTCAGGTCTCCAACTGTGGTCGGCTTCTGCCTTCACTTTACTGCTTCTACGTAGGTAGGTTATTTGCACATTTCAGTCTATTCTGAAAAGAACTAAAATATCCATTAATTCACATGATGGCCTTCTTACCCTATTATCTACATGGTGCATGATCTTGATGCATATATGTTTGTAGCGTATGTGTGTGCTGTTAATTCATGTGCTTTTATGTGAGATTTTAGGAGTGTGTGTAAATGTGATGTGTGTCTCTGATGTGTATCTATGAAAATGTGGTGTGTGTGTGTATGTGTGTGTGTGTGTGTGTGTCCAAGGCGTGTGCATGTAAGTGTGCCTGTGGTGTGTGGTTGTTTCAGGTAAGCATGAACAGTGGTGGTGGAACAATTTTCTTGCTGGCGGTGCTGGCCAGGGTAATCAATTCACTAAAAGTATAGGGGTTCTAAAAATTCTAGTATTGTTGAATGAGCATCAAAAGAGCAAAACATTTCAAGGCCGGAACAAAATAAACGCACGTTCCGTCTGATAATCAGTGGTTAGGTTTTTCCATTTACTGGGCTTGGAAAAACCTGACCCGATTTTTGCTGCAGCAGCCAAATCTCATGCCATTTTTAGGTTTTGCGTGCACGGTGCTTGATCTGTGCTTGTGAAATCTCTTGTATTTAATATATATTAAAAGGGGGCTTGTATAAGTTCCCAATGACGAATTACTAAAATAATTCGCTTTTGTGTGGAACTTTTTTTTTGTTAACTTCCCCTGGCTGAACGGATTTACGATACTTCTACTAAACCTGTTCACACTGTTTAATCCCCATTCACTGTCAAGATAAGATCTCTTCCCACAGAAAAGGCAGACAGCTTCTAACAGTATCCTGAAATGGTTACTTTTTATTACTTAGTTGTGTAAAGCAGATGCTTTAGCCTTACAACGTTTGTGGCATTTCCTATTCATGCTTCTGTACCTTTTTTTGCACTTTGTAGGCATTATCGGATTGATTTTTTCAACGTAATCTATTTGGTCATTATGATCAAATTCTAAATTTTGTAATAAACGTTGCACGTTTTAAAAATAAAGTTAATATACAAGAGCTATGCTATATTTTACTACTAAACTGGCAGCCACAAGTGCAGTTACCTTGCAAAAAACAGGGTCATGATTTGAATGGTGCAGCAGGTGCAGTAGCACCGGGTCCAAAAGTTGGCCAAACTCCTCTAAACACATAATATTGCTATATTTGACTACTAAACAGGCAGTCACAATTGCAGTTACTGTGCAGTTAAAAGAGACTTGATCTGAATGGTGCAGCAGGTGCAGTGGTACTGGGGCCAAAAGCTCTAGGGACCCCACTAAACCCAGATTATGGTTAAAATTTAAAACTAACACAGCACTCACAAGTGCAGTTAGCTTGCAGACAACAAGGTCATGATTTCAATGGTGCAGCAGGTACAGTGACACCAGGACCAAAAGCTCTCAGCACCCCAATAAACACCTAAAATTGCTATATTTAAGTACTAAACTGACCGTCACAAGTGCAGTTACCTTGCAGACATCAGGGTCATGATTTGAATGGTGCAGCAGTTGCAGTGGCACCAGACCCAAGAGCTGTCAGAACTCCTCTAAACAACCAATATTGCTATATTTTACTACTATACAGGCAGTCACAATAGCAGTTACCTTGCAGTTAAAAGGGACTTGATTTAAATGGTGCAGAAGGTGCTGTGGCACCGGGGCCAAAAGTTATCATAACTCCACTAAACACCAAATATTGCTATATTATTATTTACTAAACAGGCAGTCACAAGTGAAGTTATCTTGCAGGCAAAAGGGGCATTATTTGAATGTCAGTCAAATAAAACTTTATTCGGCTAATAATGACCATAAAAGCGCAATTGCACACCCCAAGAATAAAATAATAAAAACTTATACAATACTTGATAAAAGGGCGAAATCGATAATTCATGTACAAATTTCCATGTATAAGTGACAAAGCCCTAGTGTATATTAATTATAATAAAAATATTTAAAAAACTACTACATGTCAAAACTACTACGCCTTCTTAGACCTGGATAAAGTGCATTATGTTACAGTACTAACAAATGATTAAAAACAATGCCCACTAAAATATTACAATTCTAGGGACAAATCAATGCATGATCAAAATGTTTTCCTTCGCCGTAGGGCTCCTGTTAAGAAACTCGCAACCCCGTAACATATCAAAGGTGAGGACAACATTTGCAGATTTATCAGGGCTGGCCTCACTTGTGCAAAGTTACAATGTTTTAAAAGTGGTAAAATGTATCTTGACCGAAGATCATTATAAAATCCACAGAAGAACATAAAGTGTAGGAGATCTTGGTCCGAGAAGTCATCACAAGGGCAGGGCTTTAAAGCCCCAGGCTTCGAAAAACCCTCAGGAACCGTGAGGCACCAGTAAATACAATTGAACCTAAATCTGATTGAAAGAAAACAGTGGTGTAGATTTTTAATATAAGACCAGAAGGGTTGTTCTAAGGTCCCAGGACTCAAGATTATCTACTGTCTTATCGTGGGTTTTTTAAGTTGATTATTTTCCCTTTCCACCAGACTTTTGGCTAAAAATTGTCTTTTATTTACTTTCAGCTCACCACGGTGCATTTGTCTCGGATGTGTGAAGAGCTCAGGGCGCCCTACATTCGCCAGCTGCTGTGAGATGCAACCCAACCAAGGAATGTCAGCCGCCCTGTCGAGTCTCATACAATCTTCTAAAACAGTTTGGTTCAACGTAGGTGTGGGGCTAGACCATATTGAAGGGGCCACTGCTATATGCTCAGAGATGTGACCCTGTCCTAATTCTTCATGCACCATAAAAGATGGGGTGCTGGGGGATAAAGATAATAGTTTCCGCAGGTATTTATCTTCAGCCACCTGCAGATCACCAACCTCCTTATAGCCCCATACCTCGCTACCATACGTAGCCATTGGTATACATTTCTCATTATACACCTTCAGTAATGATCATAGTGGTTTGCTCCCCATTCTCCTGGCAAACTTCATTGTCGCTCCTGCTGATCTAGACAGGGTGGTTTTTTTTAGCGTTCGCTGAGCTACCCAATAACCTTTTTCGTCAAACAAGATGCCCAAATAGGGAAATGTGGCAACATTTGTCAGTTCTCCACCTGTGCATAAGAGTGTACGCTTGTCGCGCTATATTCTGCCAGTCGACATTGTATGGGACTTTGAGAAATTGATAGAGCGGTCGAGTGAGACCATAAAATCAATAAACGAATTTACAAGTCTTTGCAGTGCCATTGGTGTTCTTGCAAGTCAAACTGCATCATCAGCATATAAAAGAGCAGGGATGAGTTTAGCGCCTGCTCTAGGAATGTCTTTGCTAGCCGTTTGTAGGGCAGCCCCCAGATTATTAATATATAAGGTAAACAAAACAGGGGCCAAAATACATCCCTGTCTCACCCCTCGCTTAACGTCCCAGTATTCTGTAAGGGAACCGTCTTCATTATATCTGACTGAGGCTGTTAAATTTAGGTGGGACCAATGCAGAAAAGCCACTAAATCGGCATCCATTCCAGTTTCTAATAATAAAGGCCATAATTTTGACCAATTCACTCGGTCAAAAGCGGACGTTAAGTCCATGAAAGCCATGTGCATATGTCCCTTTTTAGCGAGTGAGTATTTGCCGATAATCATAAGTAGATTTATGCATTGGTCCACTGTCCCCATCCCTTTCCTGAAACCGTATTGCAGATCAGATATTATATTACCTGCGTCTAACCATGTTGGTAAGCGCTGTAAAATCACCTTCCCCATAATTTTTGAGGCCAAGTCTAGTGGCTTCATACAGTAAATAAATGTAGTATTTATAGGTCATCAAAGCAACAAGTGACACGCACGGCGAGTAAGCCAATGTATCTCTGGCCACTAGAGCAGCGGTTTTTACTCCTGAGATACATCGTAATTATATTCAGTGACTACCTACTGCACTTGGAAACTTTCCCATATGATGGCCATATGAACCTATGAATCACTCCTTGAGGCCTTATTTGATCTCAACAGCCCTGAAGATGTCGTGGTAAATTTACCAAATGACGAAACACGTGTTTGCTGTATGAAGTAGCAAAAACCGAAGAAATATATGCTGATTACATGAAATGGACTAATGTGGAATTTTTGTAATGAATCTGGATTGGCTGTAAAGGAATTGGATACTGATTGACCTGGACTTAATTCTCTGGATTAAAAGTGGACCACAACAACACTTGTTTTGGACAACATTATTGATTCGGACTTTTTGTGTGCTTGGATTGGAGTTTTGTTGCTAAAACCTTATGTAGTAGGGGATTCCATGTATTTTATAATCAGGAAATCAGCCCTACGTGGCAATTAACCATTCTATGAGGTTTTATTAGTATCTGCAAGATACTGGGATGATTTTACACACAGGAATGGTACAATTGCATGTAAATATATTTTCCACCCATACTGCGCAACCCGTATTTAGGGCCTATGTGGAGAGCATCCATTTGTTGGTGGGAAAGAGGTAGATGAGATGGCAATACGGGACATTTTTTGTGAAGAGGTGGTTCAATGATGCATTATGATACAATATTCTTAAATATAAGGATGAATTGTGTCAATTTTAAATAAGAAATTAGTTATGTAAAGCAGCCATTAAAAATCTGCGTAAAATTCACAAAAATGTAAATGCGTGTTGGTTTCCACAATGGAATAATATTTGTGAACTTTATAAAGGAGCGATTTTTTACATTGGTGCTTTTCATGTGCCTCATTCTTTCACCCTTCATAGGTTCCAGTCACAACAGTGACAAATGTTTGTTAGAAAATGCCACCACTTTGAAGCTACATAATGTAAAGTTAGATATATACATGACAAGCTAATGTGCAGTGCTTTATTACAAGTTGTTTTCTGCTCGCACCTGTACTGTGTGACCTGCCACTTTATTTAAACAAGTAATTAATGCTGCAGTGAAAAGAAAACTGTTTGAAAGGCCTCTTTGTTTTCCATTATATTTCTGAACTGCCTCCAGGTCTGGGATGCTGCACCACACACCCCTAGTTCCAGCAATGTTTTGTATGGAAGATTCATTGTGGTGTTGAGTGCAATATCTTTGCTTCCACACAAGCTATATTATCCTTGACCAAGGCTGCCCGTCCTTTCTTTGTGTGTGTGGATGATTTAGAAGCTAAGTTTTTTTACAATATGTGGACTTTGAAAGCAGAGTAAAGTACCACTAGATGCGATAAAAACACACACAAGAAGTCTAACCAAGGAGTGAGGCTTATTTCTCCTGTTTTTAACCAGACTGGTCACTGTCAAGCTTACTGCTTCAGCTTGGGTTTATAGCCCTTCAACATTCATTCTCGAGCTTTCTGGACATGATGTTCTATGAAGCAAGCGCTGGAAAAAACCTTAGTAATTGCAATTTGATTTTTATGTAGCGCTTCATATCATATTTCTGCTATTTCTAAAACAGGTGTTGCAATTACTCAATGTAATGGTTCTCAATTTACTTATGAAGTAGATGCATTGCTATCTTCCTGTCTAGGCCTTGTTGTGTGCTTGTGCTGTGTCCTTTGGTTGACAAATCTTAGGTTCTATTGGCCATGGCAGTTTGCTTCTCTGAAACTGTTTACATACTGCTGATTTAATGGAATGTCTGTCAACTGCAGTTGAAAAGCCGCCTGTGTGTATAATTGTCTTTATGTACCTCATCAGTGCTTGGCAAAAACGGCGCAGGGGACTTTAAGGTGGTTTGTAAATTAAATATGCACTTCTCTGTTGAGTACCTTGTTGTTTATTCAAGCACAATACATAAACATGAAAGGAATGCTTCTGAGCAGCGACCCTTGTTATATTTAGTCATTAAAACCTGAAAACGTTGTTTTAATATTTACATATCTGCTGCTTAAAATAATACCAATTGAAAGGAGTACCAGAGCGCTTTTGATTACTTTTGTTAACTTCTAAAAGTTTCATTGTGCTTGTATAGTCCACGAAAGGCAGCTAGTGGCAGGTGAGGCAAAAAACAAAGATTCTTCACTGTTTACCCCCATCAACGAAAGAACATATGAGTCATTTATCTAGGCTCACCACCTCACTCCAGGTCATCAAGGACATTATCTTCAGATCTTAACTTTTCACCTCCAAATCATTGTGTTCAGGTGTTCTTGTGTAAGTAGTTGGATGGAAGCAAAACTAGACTACAATACCCACAATACATTATGTAATCACATAAAAGTCCAAGACTGGAAACAGTGTTTGTAATACCTGGATGGAGGTGGTCACGCTACTTTTAACTCTTGTACATGTGACAACCTTTTGTCCCAGTGCATGCATGTTTAGCATGTTAGACCTGTCAACCTTAGGGTGGTCTTCCCCCAAACTTTTTGCCTTCACCCCTCTTATTTTTGCTGATATCGTCTTTTGCTGGCCTTACAACTCTGTACACTTTACCATTGCTAACCAGTGCTAAAGTGCATGTGCTCACTCGTTAAAACGTGGTATCATTGGCATATTTAATTTACTTATAAGTTCCTAGAAAAGTGGCACTTCATGTGCCCAGGGCCAGTAAATTAAATGCTACTAGTGGGCCTGCAGCACTGATTGTGCTCCCCACTTATGTAACACTTTAAACATGTCTCAGGCCTGCCAGTGCAGCCTGTGTGTGCAGTTTTAAACTGCCCTTTTGACCTGGAAAAATAAATGTTTTGCCAGGTCCAAACCTTCTTTTTTAATACATATAAGTCACCCCTAGGTAAGGCCCTGGACAGTACAGAGGGCAGGTTGCAACGTATTTAAAAAGTTGGACATGTACTTTTAAGTATTAGATGTACTGGTAGTAAAAAAACTCTTAAATTCGTTTTTCACTACTGCAAAGCCTGACTCTTCTATAGGATAGCTGGAGTTACCTTATTACATTTATTAAGCTGTAACTTCCAAAT
Organism: Calotriton arnoldi; assembly: GCA_963921515.1. NCBI lineage: Eukaryota > Metazoa > Chordata > Amphibia > Caudata > Salamandridae > Calotriton > Calotriton arnoldi. The sequence goes on from CAWUFW010002917.1 coordinate 107,825, forward strand.
GGGAACAGCTACCCTGTTCATGTTTGGTATCTTCTGAATTGTAATTAAAAATTCTCTTTCATGGTGAATTTCAATTTTAAATTATAATTTTGAAAATGCCACTTTTTCTAGAAAGTTGACATTTTACTGCCTTAGCCATTTAGTGCCTGCAGCCTTTCTCTGGGTCACATGACAGGGTGTTGCTGAATGAAATGAATGAATGAAATGGCATTTAAACAGTGCTCTACTACCCGGAGGTTTCTGGGTGCTAAGCTCCATAAAGAGAGAAGGAATAAAAGAGGAAAGTTTAGTGTTGAAAGAGCCAGGTCTATAGAGATTTCCTCAATTGAATTAGGTTGGACAATTTTTTCAGTTCGGGGGGAAGTGAGTTCCTGATCTGCGAAGTGGTGGTAATGAAGCTCCTTCCGCCCCATTGTGCCTTTTTGAATCTGGGCACCACCAGGTTATGCGCGGAGGTAGAGCGAAGAGTTCTGGAAGGGGTATACCACCGAAACGTTTGCCTGAAAAATTCGGGCCCACTTCCGTGCAGTGCCCTGAAGGCTATGCATAAAGATTTGAAATAGATTTGTTTTTTGACAGGAAGCCAATGCAGTTGCACGAGTGCGGAGGATATAGATTAGCGTTTGGGAATGCCCAAGAGTAGCCGGGGCTGCCGCATTTTGTAGGATCTGTATTTTGTTTATAGATTTTTTCTTTAGGTTGCTGAAAAGGGTGTTGCAGTAATCTATTCTTTGACGGACTAAAGAGGAGGTCAATGATTTCTGCAGATCTTTAGGAATGAAAGGAAAGATTTACCTAAGAAGTTTCATAGTGTGAAATGACGTGGATGTGATGGAGTTTATGTGGCCCTCAAACGAAAGCTTGCTGTCAAATATAACTCCTAGATTCTGTGCTTTAGGAGTGAGGGCCGGGTTAGTACCTAGCTCCACTGGCCACTAGGCTGGGGATCTCCAGGTGGTGTTCTTTCCAAAAAGCAACATCTCAGTTTTATCGGAGTTAAGCTTAAGGCTATTGTGAGTCATCCATTCACCAACCTGATACATACAGTCGTGAAACCGAAGGGCCGTTTCAACCGGATCGCTGGCCACCGAGACCACGATTTGACTATCATCGGCATAGGAAACGGCAGAAAAAACTAAAAGATCTGATGAGTTTAGCCAAGGGAACAACGTATATATTAAAAAGGGTAGGAGTCAGGGCAGATCCCTGAGGAACACTATAGGGAAGACAGAAAAACGGAGATTTTAAGTTTTCAAGAGCCATGAACTGTTTCCTATCTGAAAAACAGGATTTCACAAGGGAAAGGGCTAGATCCTTGATGCCAACAGATGCAAGACGTTCAAGCAAGATTTCATGATTGACACTGTCAAACACTGCTGACAGATCTAATAAGATCAGGGCAGTGTTTCCTCCTGAGTCAATTGTTTGTCCAATTTGCTCGGTAGAGGTGATCAGGGCAAGTTCGGTACTATGGAGGCTTCTAAAGCCGAACTGAGAGGCATCAAGACTATGATGGTCTTCGATGAAGGTCATGAGCTGGGAGTTGATCTCCTTCTCGATAATGTTTGCTGGAAGAGGGAGACAGGAGATGGGACGATAGTTGTTTGGGTTAGAGTCATCCAACTTAGGTTATTTGAGGAGGGGAAGGATTTATGCCAGTTTCCAGTCAAGGGTAAAGTAGCCACAACTGAAAACCTGATTAAAGATGTTCGCAAAATGCTTTGAAATGATATCCGGTGTTAGACTTAAAATTGTGGGTGAGGAAGGATCCAGAGGGGAGCCAGATTTTATTTGTAAAATAAGGGATGACACTTGAGATGGAGAAAGAGGAGAGAGGGAAGACAGAGTCCCAAAATCGTCACCTTTATTCAATAATAACTCATTGGAAGTGATTACAGAAAGGTTGGGGAGTTCAGTTGGATCAGCCAAGGCTACTGCGCCTGTATCGGTGTGCTGGACTACTCTTAAATCCGCAGAGGAATCCTGCTTAGAGGAGAAATCGAATTTTTCAGAAAAGGAGGTTGCTAGGGAGTTGCAAAATTCCTGACTGATGTAGTTGTTTTTGTTATCTGGTGGTTTGGTTGACTTTTTAACTGTGGCAAAGAGTTCTTTGGACAAATCCTTTGTGGAATCTAACATATTCATGTAGTATTTTGTTTTCTCCTTAATGATCTGATCTTTGTAGAGGGCTGGGGCGGACTTATAGAGTTCCTTATCTAGAAGTTCATATTTGACCCTCAATTTCCTTTGAAGCCTGCGTCAAGACTGTTTCTGAAGTCTAAGACTTTCAGGAAACCAGGGTTTTGAAGGGGAAGATCTACTGCTGTTAATATTCTTCAGTGGGGCTATAAGATCTGAAGCCAAATTGATCCAATTCTGATAAGATCTGGCAGCACTGTCAATGTTGGACGAAGCTGTGTCAGGAGGAACGAGGTGGCTAGGGTCAGATTTAGTTGTTCCGGGTCAATGCTCTGCCAGGTGTGAGAGGGCCTAGTTGGTCGTTGCTGTGTGATATCAGGGATGTTGGTGGACAGAATAAGATTAAGCATAACCGCCAAATGGTCTAACCTGACCAGAGGAAGTGAAGGCAGGATCTGTAGAAAAGGATTGTCTGAGAAAATAACGTCAAGTTGGTGGCCAGCAATGTGTGTGGGTCTCTGTACTTGTTGTTCAAGACCCATTCTCTTCATAACATTAGTGAAGTAGGCTGAGTCACTGTATGAGAGGTCAACAAAATGCAGGTTAAGATCACCGAGCAAGGTATAATACACCAAATCAATTTTTGTGTCCATTAGCTGAGAAAGGTTGGAGATAGAAGCTGCCTTGGAGCTAGGTGAATGATAGGCCAAGATGCCGTAAAAAGGAATGCTTGGAGAGCTCAATTTTAAAAAACAGAGCTTCAGGTTCCTGAGAGTCTTCGATTTCAATGAATGAGGATCTAAAGGAACTACAATAGATAACAGCTAAACCCCATCCTATTTTTCCTATTCAATCTCTTCTGAAAGAGGAGTAGCCAGCAGGCACAGCTGTAACAAACTCAGGCCCAGAGCCAGCATTGGCCTAGGTCTCAGTTATAAAGGTAATATCTATTATGCTTGTCACTCCAGGAAGTCTGAACATCCTAATACATGTTTGTGTATTCCCTCTAGACAGTCACACACAATAGAGAGCTGTGGTGTGTCTGGATGGGCAATCACTCACAGGATGGGACGGCGGGGCTAGGCACAGCTCTACTTACACTTGAATTGGCTGTGTCTTTCCTCCACACAAAGGGTTGCATACTACCTGTAGTTAGTCTGGAGCCAGGGCAGGGAAGGCAGAAAGCCTTTGGACTTCCAAGTGAAACCTCTAGAAGCTTCTCCCACTTCAAAGGAAGGCCCAGGTACAAGTATTGGACCTCAGACACCAACCCTTCAGTACACTTCTGGACCTGAAGATACCCTGCCAGGAAGAAGGACTGCTGTGCAGCAGAAAGGACTGCTACTCTGCTGGACTGCTGCTCTGAGACAGATCATGCATCTGTTGAATCCAGGACCCCAGAGTGACTCCAAGGGCTAGTTGGCTGACTAGAGCCTCAGGGGCAGAAGGCTCCACCAACCTTGAACTCAGAGCGTGGACTCTACCATCTGTGATTCCTACCCTGCCAAGTGGTGCTACCCCAGTCCTGGACCCTTGGAAGTGGGCCTAATGGTGCCCTGACACCAGATCTATGGATTCACCAGAACCGATGTATCTCCTTTGCTGCATAGGGTAACCCTGAGCAGAACGCACGCATCACCTCTGCTGCAAGGATTTTCTCAGCGCAAGAACTCCGCATCGATCTCGCAGCTCGGAACTGCCTCTGGAAAAAGCTTCTCCGACGCAGGCCCTTGCATCACACATCTCTCGTCGAAAGCAGCCTTGATGAAGACACAGGTTTTCACATCGCAGTCTCGCAGCTCCTCGGAACTGACGCATCACCTCGACTGCACAGTGCTTCCTCAACGCCAGACTTCACATCGCAAGCCCTTGTTGACTGGATCCTTGACAATGATGCAGGACCTCACATTGCAGCTTTGCAACTCCTCTGAACCAATGCATCACCTCGACTGCATGACACATCCTAGACACAGGACCTCACAATGCTCCATCACAAGGATTTAAGATACTCTGGTTCAGTGGGCCTAACTGGGTCCCTGTAGCAGGCTCATGCTCCATCACAGTCGGCCTAAACTTGCGACTTTGTCCTGGTCCAGTGCAACCAGATTCCATGGTTGGCACTTTGTGCTTTTGGCGCTATTTTCACTGAAAAAGTTAAAATTGCATATCTCTAGTTCTACTAATTGGATTTTTGTCATTTTGGTATTGTTTAATTTGTTAAAGAACAATCTATTTGTTTACATCTGGTGTGGAATCCTTTTGTGATTTGTTTTTTTCTGTGTTACTGTTTGAAGTGTTGCACAAATACTTTACACATTGTCTCTAAGTTAAGCCACAGGATCCCAAAGCTCCAGCAATCAACTCCCCTCTACCAATACAGATGCTTCTCTGAGCAGCATGAGAGAAGCACCAGGATAGGCTGGAGAGCGCTGGTGCGACGCTCTTTAAACCACTGGGGTTCTGTGCTTGCTCTCCACCCAGTTGTCTGAGACAGCTTGGGTTGGAGTGTTTAAAGTGTGCATGTCAGGCTGGGCATTGAAAGACAGCCGGCCAAAGTGACATGTGCACTTTAAACCTGAAGAGCACACTGTTCCTCCCTGCTGCTGACCCGCCCTCAGACTCAGCTGCTGCCAAGATGAAAAATAAAATGGTAACAAATGTGTTTTATTGGCATTTTATTTTTTCATGTTTCCTGCTCTCCAGCGGAGGGGGCGACACTCCTCTGCTCTCATGGATGCACCACTGCTGATTTGTATAGGGCTTATCGAGGTGCTGAAGCTCTTATCCACAGAGGTGCACAGTGTGGGTATGTAGTTGGAAGTGTGTTGTCTTTGCGTTAACCTATGTCATGCGTGATGAAAACTGAGGTGCGATTTTCATGTTATGAGCCCATCTCATGCAACAGATGAGTGAGCGTGAGAGAGATTGGTGTGCATTTTTATAGTTTGTGGTATGGTGTCACCACTGATTAACTTTGCAGGCCCTTATATTGTGCTGCTAATTTTAATGTATGTTTATAATCCATTTTCCTGTGCTGGCTGTGGCTGGAGGTTGTCCACTCTGAGATCCTATGGATCCGTGGTAGGTAACAGGAGTAAAGACTTTATTTCAGTACAGGTTATCAGAACTCAGGATATGTGACTATAAGTGACCTACGTTAAGTAATTTACACTTTTAAACTAGGCAAAGACAGACAGACTCTGATTTATAATGTTTATCTGAGCAGTGTGCAAAGAGCAGTTGCGATACCAGAGATGGACTCCTATTCCACTTGGCACTTTACAACATATTGTATTCTATTGTTGTACTTTATCACCAAAACTGCTGGTAATTATTGAGATATATTTTCCAACTTATAGGGGTGGGGCGCTAAATATACATATTTAATGAAAACATATTTCCCGATCTATTAACCCTAAAAAACCTTACCACTCCTTATCCATACGCATCCCTGAGCCCTAAAAACACTTTACCACTACCTACCCTGGACCATAGGCACCATACTATAACTTACTCCTGCCCATCCCTGAAAAGAGGTAAAGAGTGGAGAGGGCGGGAGTTGCTAGATCAGTCTGTTTTCTCTATTTGATGTTTTTCTTTTGGGTGGGCCCAGGTCTTGCATAGGGTCATGCCACCTAAAGCTTCCATGAGGGCTGCGGGCAACGGCACGGACAAAGATACGGAGATGGTGCTGAGGAGGCTTGTTTCTATGGACGAGTTGCTGGAGCTGCTGCTGGTGGTCCAGCTTTACTGGGAGCAAAAAGGGGAGGCACGACAGCAACACTGGCTCCTGCAGAGGTGCCGGAGGGGCCTAGGAGGCCAGGGGTCTCCCTGAGGGCCGCCCTTCCCCCTGTGCCAAAGAAGGCAAGGAAGGGTCAGGTGGGTCATGTGCACCCACCTTTTGCAGGAGTCAGGGTTGCCAAGGGGCAACCAGCACAGGTACAAGCAGGTGAGCTAGCAGGCAGCACAAGGATTGTACAGAGTGGAGACAATTGTTTAGCTATGGGGCAGGGGAGCAGCTACAATCCCAGGTCCTAGCACGGGGGGGGCACAATTGGACCTGGAAGCTAAGTGTGTTGCCTTGGCTTTCAAAAATATGTGGTCTCACCAGTGTGGTGTTAGGGGGTGCTGCTGCTGGGACTCCACAAGGGCACAACATGGAGAGGGCAAGGAGGCTGGTGGTGCACTTTGAGGCTGGGGACTAGGGCAACCCCAATCTGCACAGCTGTCAACCCAAGCAGGGAGTACGTTGGTTTCCCAGCCGGCGGGGGACAGTAATCCTGTGGGGAGGGTAAAGGCAGGGCCCTGCAACAGGGAACATGGCACCCATAGCAGCACAGCTGGATAAGAGCAAGGAAGTGGCTGCTGCAGGTACTGTATCTGCAGCCTTTGTTTTACCTGGGTTGGGTTTGGGCGAGGTGTGGTCTGAGCTTGGTCAGTTAGGGGTCTATCGCCCTACCGAGGCGAAGGAAAAGATTTGAAGTGGGGCGTTTGTGAAGATATTTGATTTGATCATTGAGACCTCAGTGAGGGACAAGGCTAAGCATTGCAAAGAGTGTTACCAATCTAGGAATTTCTCCTATGCCCCCTGTAGGCAGAAGGTTAAGGAAAAACTGTGTTACAGGCTTCATTATTTTCCATGTGGTCATAGTGGAGAAATTCCCAGAGTTAGTGCCTCAGTTATCATATTAATAGAACAAGATTGTCTGTGCACCTGATGAGTTTGGGTACACATACTAGAATGAATATGATAGGGCCTTTAAGAGGGAGAAGGTGACTTGCAAGACATTGTACATGGATCAGACCGATGTCAATGCATGGCTTTGCCACATGATGGTCAGCAAGCCTGAGACTACCTCAAATCAGCCCTTTCGGGCAGAGTCTGGGGGCCAACTGGCTGGTGAAAAGAGGGGCGCATGTTGGGCCTACAGCAGGAAAACTTGCACCAGCCTGTCTGGGACTTGTAAATGTAAACACAATTGTTCCTTCTGAGGCATGCCAGATCACCCTGAATTAAAAATTTTCAGAAAAGTGAGAGAGAAGTGCCAGTAGAAGCAGTGATGACCGTCGCTTTTTCAGAAAGCTCATTCAGCAGTTAACATTCAGACTTTGACCCCATGGCTTACCAGTGACTTTTAAGCCATGGGGTAACTCAAGGGTGGCACAAACACTTCATGATGGCTTCACATATGGTTTCAGGATTCATGTGGGGGATGGCGGTGGTCCCATTTTGTAGGAATCAGCAGTCCTTGCTCACGAATAAAGAGGCGGCCAGTCAAAAAATCACCAAAGAGTGCTCCTTGGGCAGTGTTGCTGGTCCTTTTGATTCAGCGCCTTTTGAGGATTTTGCCTGCTCTCCTTTGGGGGTGATGTCCAAGAAGGAACCGGGTCAGCTCGGCTCCATACTTATCTTGTCAGCCCCAAGGGGAGAGTCCAGTGAGTGAGGCTATTGATTCTGCGCTATGCTCAGTAAAATATGCTTCATTTGGCCAAGTCATTGCTATGTTGAAGCATTTGGATAGAGGAGCGCTGTTAGTAAAAGCAGATAGTGAATCTGCCTTTCGTTTGTTGCCAGTGCACCCTGATGATTTCCATTTGTTGGGGTTCCAATTCGAGGGTACATTTTACTTTGACAGGTGTATGTCAATGGGGTGCTCTGCTTCTTGCACATATTTTGAAACTTTCAGCGCTTTCCTTGAGTGGGTTTTTAAGAAGGTGATGGGCGCTAGGTGGGTACTGCACTACCTGGATGATTTCCTCTTCTTTGGCTCCATGGGCTCATCACATTGTGCAGAGGTTCTTGAGGGCTGTGTTGACTTGCTGGGGCATTTTGGAGTTCCTTTGGTCCAGGGTAAGACTTGTGGGCCATCCACTGTGATCACTTTCCTCGGCATTGAGTGGGATTCTGTGGCAGGTGTGTGTAGGCTTCCTGAGGATAAAGTGACCTTCTTTAGGAGATCCCTGAAGAAATGCTTGGCAGGCAGAAAGGTGACGCTTCATCAATTGCAGGTTTTAGTCGGTCAGCTGAACATTGCCCTCTGCATTATCCTTATGGGGTGCCTGTTTTCCAGATCTATTGCACAAGCCATGGTGGTCCTTAAGCAAAAGGACTATCAGATGCGGCTGTCTCTAGAGGTTAGGCAGGATATGAGCATTTGTGATTCCTTCCTTCAATGCTTTAATGGGTACCCCTGCCACAATTTAGCTTGGAGTTAGGTCTGCTCACAGTGCAATCTGAGGTAGCCACTGGTATACGTAGGAATGGTTGGTTGAGTGGTGTCAGGTGGGTTTTGTAAAAAAAATTGCGTTTCCTGAGCCATTCCCGACAGTTGTTGCCCTGACTTACTGTCCTGCGCAACTACACAATCATGCAGTAGTGTTCTGGTCTGACCACAAGCCATAAATCAGCAAAAATCAATCTGCTGTATGGTTTTGAGCTTGTTCAAGGTGTTGAACTTGCTTTGCACAGTTAACAACATTACGTTCAGAGCAAAACATGTTCCGGGCGTACTCAATGACGCTGCTGATGCTTTGTCTCACCTAGAGTTGCAGGAGTTCAAGAGTTATCATCCAGAGTCAGCGGCGCACCCTACGCCATTCCCAGACCATCTCTGGAGGGTTGGTGCCCCATCCTATCAGATCTCATAGCAGCCAGCTTAGCACAAAGTCATGGAGAGTCTATCAGGAGGCATTCCAGCAATATCTGGCTTTTTTTTAATGTGGGGGAGGGTTTCTCACAATCTTTCTGGGTGGCATTCTTAACTAAGCTTAGGGGGGATGGTCGGTCAGCAGCTTACGCGAGGAAGCATTTCGCAGCCCTCTCCTTCTTTGCAAAAGTGAGCAGGCGCAAAGGCTGGGCCTCTTCATTTCTTATCAAGAAAGTCCTAAAGGGTTGGCATAGGCTTGAGGGGAGGTGCAAGTACTTAAGGAAGTCAATTGATGTGCAGAGGCTGGCTACCCTGGTTTCCAAGCTGCCTAATGTTTGCCATTTACATTTTGAGGCCCAGCTGTTTAAAGCAGCTTTTTTCATAGCTTTTTATGGAGCATTCGGGATGGAGGAGTTAGTTGTGCACTCTAAGAAAGACATCCATGGCGGCATACAGTACGGGCAGATATGCTTGCCCGTTGAGTCGTTGGCTGTTACATTGCTCTCTTCAAAAACAGACCAGCTGGGCAGGGGCAAGGTTATAATCTTGCATAGGGCCCGGGGCTCCCAGTACTGCCCAGTCCAGTCACTCATGGATTATCTTGATTTATGGCCACAGGGCCCAGCGATGGCTCTGTTTCTGCACACCAGTGGTTCCTCTCTCTCTAGGTACCAGTACATCTGGGTCCTAAGGATCACCCTAGACGCAACCGGGGTGGACCCATTCATTTTGAGCTCCCTCTTGGGCCACGGAGGAGCAGCCACATATGCGACTGGGGTGGGTTTCGACAGACAGCAGGTGCAAAAGTTCGGTAGATGGCAATCTGACTGTTACAAAAGTTATTTGTGTTTGCATATGGTCTAAAATCTGCTGATGTTTTCTCTTTCTTTCCTTCCTCTGTGCATGCAGGTGCTATGCCCTCTCGGGAGGTCAATTAATCAATCAGGATTTATAGATCGTTGCTAATCATCCGATAGGGTATCTAGGCGCTTGCAGGCCTCGGAGGCTTATTCGAACAGCCAGGTCGTGAGTGCCATTCGGAATTCCGGTAGTGAGGTGATGGTCTGGAGGTGCAAGGGGAGGCTGTTCCAGGTCTTTGCTATGATGTGGTAGAAGGGACGTCATCCACTTCTGCTTCAGTAGATGCGGCGAGTATTGGCAAGTGAAAGAGAGGCGAAGCGTAGTCTTCTCAATGGTTGGTGAAAGTTCAGGCAGTTTTTAATATAGGTGGGTCACTGGTTGTGTATAGCCTTGTGTGCGTGGGTCAGCAGCTTGAATTGGCATCTCTTCTGTACGGGGAGCCAGTAGAGTTTCCTGAGGTGGGGTGTGATGTGGCTTTTTTGTAGAAGGCCGAGGATGAGCCTGGCTGAGGCGTTCTGTATTGTCTGAAGTCTCTGCAGAAGCTGTACGGCGATTCCTACATAGAGGGCATTGCCGTAGTCCAGTCAGCTGGTGATGAGGGCTTGTGTCACTGCGCGTATCATGTGTAGGGGTAACAACTTGAAGATCTTACGTAGCATGCACAGAGTGAGGAAGCAGACGGAGGAGACAGAGTTAATCTGTGATTTCGTGGTGAGCTTGTTGCCAATAATGATTCTGAGATTTCTGGGGTGGTTGCCAAAGATCAGTACTTCCGTCATGTCTGTGTTCAGCTGCAAGCAGTTGTTCTTCATCCAGTTGGCGACGTTTGTCATGCATCTGTGGAAGTTGTTTCTGGTGGTGGTGGGGTTGTCAGTGAGGGAGAAGATGAGTTGGGTGTCGTCTGCGTAGGAAATTATGTTGAGACCTTGGGATCTGAGGATGTTGGCCAGCGGGGTCATATATGCGTTGAAGAGCATGGGGCTGACATTGCAGGTGATCTCCTTGGGTTCAGAGGTGAAAGGTTGAAGGCAAATCCTCTGGGTTCCTCCGGGGAGGAAGGAGGTGTTGTAGTGTCACTGGGCCCTTTTTGGTTTCTAACTTTTTATCTTATCACTCGCCTTGGTTCTCATTCACTTGGTCCTCCGACATACGGGATTCAACTCCAGTTATCCTATAAGGACCAGGAATTGGGTAAATGACCTACAAACTCGTAATTAAATTCATATATATATATAACACTCAGAACTAATGTATACCAGTAAGGTATTATCACTGCTAGACCAAATCTCCTAAAGAAATTCAGCTGAACTAAGATCATACAAACCAATAATATAGTCAGAGCTATGCAGAATAATAACATTAGTATCTGCTGTCCAGAGATCTCTCTATTAGAATTCCCTCTAATTATTAATAACTCAATTAGAATGCACAATCAATTATTGCAGATAAATCATGGAGAGACAGAAACAGGATTTAGTTATAGTTAAGTTTTATCATAATTATTAAAGCGAGTAACTACATCAATATTAGGCATTTAAAACCTAAGAGTACAAGATAATCAAATCAAATTTTGAATTTGTCATTAATTACCAAAGCTCGGGAAAAGTTCAAAAAGGAGCATGAACCATGACAGCTCGAAGGTACTCTTCCATGAGAGGGAAAGAAGTCCAAGAATAGCGCACACAGCGTATGCGTCAGTCGTAAGTAAAGCCAATAGAGTCCGCAAGGAATTTCCAAAAAGCTCTGCCACGAAGTAAAGAGTAAGTTTAAGGAAAAATCCCCGCTCTCCGTCACATCAACGTATAATATAATCCTCAAATTACGGGGTTAAACCTCCTAGGTCACTCTGTCCATTGGTCAGTTTGTATAGGGTGATTGTCATGTAGTATAAAGAAGACACATATTATAGCAAATAGGTGGTGATCATCACGTAAGCTGTCGAACCATCCAGTGTGTATAACTTTCAAACAATAGTCCTTTTGCAAAAACACGAGTGAGTTCAAGAGGATAGTTTCTCATGGCAGATGTTCCCAAAGTAATGAAATTGTTGCAAGCAGTCCTCATATACGCATGGGAACTCTCCCTGTGAGACAGAGTTTCCCTACATATTGCAAGTTTATGAAGCCTTTGCATGAGAACAGAATCAAACAATGTAAGGAAAATGCAGATCTAAATTGAATTTGGCTCATAAAATGCAGAATATAAAATAATTTAAATATACATTTCATTTATAACTTTTGGGACCTTATATATTTTCTTTCAACTTATAGCACGTACAATTTTACTGCATTTTCAAGGTACCAGTGCGTAATATTATTTCAAAACATAAATTATTAATATAGGGGCATATTATCAAGGGCCGGCGATAAATATCGCAAAGCGCGCTTAGCGCTTGCATAATTATCGCCGGCTATCTCTGTAATTTATCACCCGGTTAGCGCGTTATTAACAACGCGCATCGCCGAGGCGATAAAAATTTCAGAGATAGCGTGGATATCGCCGTTTTCCATGTGGAAAACGGCGATATCCTAGATGATAGGGCCTGTGGTTTTAGCCACTGAATCCACCCCCCATGTTAAGTATGCCTTAGTCAGGAATTTAACAGACGTTAAATTCCTGCGTTAAAGCATACTTAACGCGATTAAAATAATCGCTTCCCCGCATTGTAAATATCGCGAAGCTGCCTTCGCGATATTTACCATGTTGTTTCCACAGACACGCCTACTTTGCATCTCATTATCGATGCGAAGTCAGGCGTGCTGGAAGCGGGAGCAAAATCAGCAAAACACGCGATAGCGTGTCTTTGCTGATAAGGCGATATAATTATCGCCGCTTTTCGGCCGAAAACGGCCGCAAAAGCGGCGATAATTGTTTATCGCCACCTTGTTAATATGCCCCCTAGTTTCTAGTGATCCACATTAGTACATGTATGAAGATTATTTTCTAAAAGTTTCAGAGTAATTGAGTTTAGTATAGAAGTGCAGCACCTTTCTCTCCTTTTTCACTGAGCGCAAAATTTCACATATGCAAAATATGGAGTTTAGAATAAGACTCCTAAATAACACACATAATGTCATCTAGATTACATTAGTTTTAATTAATTTCTTCACACACATTATTATTACATAAGTGTAATTAGGACATTTTTGACACCATGTGAATTTATTACTTAACATCTTCTATTACACGTTGAAAAGATACACCAATACTAGTAAATAGAGTACTATCTATGTTATTCAAATGACTAATTCTCATCTAATTTACTCTCGTCTGCATGCTTTTACCATGCAGTAACTGAGTCTTCTCAAGATTTTTCTTATGATTCTTCAATGTATAGTTAGCACAATTGGTGCACGTGTGTCATAATCGGTTTTATTGTCAGGTAAAGGGTTCAGCAGTTTATCTGCTTCATCAGAGGTGATCTTCTGAGCGCGTCCCCTTGTATACCGATGTGGTGGAGATCGGGGTGTTTGGCCACTCTTTCATCCGAAGGCATATTAATCTGACTTGGCGATGTGTGCAAAGGCTAACGGTTTAAACATGCGGTAGTATGACCAAGGAGAAGCACCAGGATTTCCATGTAAGAGCGATAATCCAGAGTTGGGCTGGGGTGATCCGGGTACAGGCCAACCATGACCTCACAGAAGTTGCTTGCTGGAGTGATAGAGGGGTTAAATGACTGGGGGCATATTATCAAGAACGGCGTTAAAATTATCGCCGCTTTAGCGGCAGAAAACTGCCGCTAAAGCGGCGATAATGGGCTTGATAATGTGCCCTTGAGAATTCCAATAGAAGCCCATGTTGACACCAGAACATGGGTTTCTATTGGAATTATCAAGGGCATATTATCAAGCCCATTATTGCCGCTTTAGCGGCAGTTTTCTGCCGCTAAAGCGGCGATAATTTTAACGTTGTTTCTTGATAATATGCCCCTTGATGTCTAGCTGACTGCGTTAAAACATAAGAGGAAACACTGTAAACATCATGTACAATTCCTAATTGTGTTGTGAATGAAAATGCATTTTTTTTATGTGTTAAATGTACATAAAAATAGGGCCTGAGACTTTACAATCTCTAACAAAAAATCTAAAAGTGTGGTCTCGGGCTGTTCAGTTTGGCAACGTGTACCAATCGGCGGGAGGAAGGGAGGTGCCTGTATTTCAGTTGACTGATGCACAAGGGACTCGACGTGACCTATCACATTTGAAGGAACACTTTCTACTAGAAAAACAGTTTGGGAAAGTTTTATCAAAGCTGCTCTCTCTCTGTGGAAAGTGTCTCTGTGTTTTTTGAAAAAAATAACCCACTTGGTGCTCATTGTATGGTCGATATTTTGGATCAAATAATTGACCATTGAAGGTTCTGTTACAGGTCCTTCACGTAAACTGAATTTAAGGCAAGAGGGATGGATGGGCCATGAAAGGACGGAGGTGACTGATTCATTTTCAGGTCAAAAAGATGAAAATTAGCAATATGCTCTCAAAATCTCTAAATAAAAATCAAACATTTTCAAATAAAGGTGTTCACAGAAGCTGGGTCATGTTGCAGCTGTCCCGTCCTCAAGTGTAATATATTTGTGATTATGAGTAAGATGCCATGATAATGATGCCATCTAATGTAGGATATCGCATTTACCGGAGGTAAATATTCTATTCATATACTACACATAGTGAATGAGAGTCTTTGGGGCATATTATCAAGAACGGCGTTAAAATTATTGCCGTTTTAGAGGCAGAAAACTGCCGCTAAAGCGGCGATAATGGGCTTGATAATATGCCCTTGAGAATTCCAATAGAAGCCCAGGTTGACACCAGAACATGGGCTTCTATTGGAATTCTCAAGGGCATATTATCAAGCCCATTATCGCCGCTTTAGCGGCAGTTTTCTGCCGCTAAAGCGGCGATAATTTTAACGCCGTTCTTGATAATATGCCCCTTTATCTTGTATTTGTCTTGCAAACTGAATAGATCCGTAATTTATATTAGTTATCACTGGTTCTCTTTTTTCCATGGGCCCCCCAAATAACTGTCCAATAAGGGAAATGGGCAACATGGATATTTAATGAGTTCCCGAGGTTCCTGCGAAAACAGAGTTGGCAGAATTAAACTTGTGCACCAAAGTCTTTAATGTGCCTACTGGGATCACACTGCTCAAAGTGTCACAGAAAGAAGTCACCCCAGCACCTCTGGGACTTTGTAGCCTCAGTACACAAGTGTGTCAATAGTGTCTTCTAAAGCACACGCTTAAACTAAAATAATTGAAAGTTAAAGAAAGGGGTGTAATATTTCTTAGAAAGTGACTACAGTTTTCCTGCTGATTAAAAGAACTCTTCATTATCAAATCAGCGGATCGCATCTCATTTCATTGTGGGCTGCGGCAGTTGCACTATGCCAGATGCAAGGATACAGGGAACAAGATCCGATCGTCACACATTTAGACGAGGTGCTACAATACTATCGGCACCTGATGCAAGTGAAACGGTAGATCTGAGTACCTTGGCAGTTATCAAACTTCTCAATATTCATTGGGTATTACCTTGTGACACTGGAGTCTCTTGAAATTTCTAGTCTATATAAGCGCAATACCCCACAAGCCCTGAAGAAGTCTCTACTAAGAGACTAAACGCATTGGCTACATCGAAAGTCAGAAAAGAAAAGTTTAAAAAAAGAATAAATAGAAACCCTTTTTAAAAAAACGTTGATGTAGCCTGTGCACTATACCTTATAATGCGAATGGTGGGTGCTGAATCATCTTCTTGAAATTAACCTATGGAGTTTTGCTCCTGTGTGGAAGATTAAGTGACTGATCTTCCATATCCGTGCACCACTCTCTTTGTACTTGGATAATACACTAGGGGGGATATTCACAAGAACGTGCTCTAAACATCTCCAAAAAATGTTAACGCAACTTTACACATCGCAGTCTATTGCGGGAAAATAACCCCGTGTTAACGTGGAATTCACAACACGGCGGTACCATGCGATAGTTTGCCGAAAACGCGGCCAATGTCCACGATACAACCACTGCGACGGAGATAAAAACACAAACCCCAACACCAAAAAACGTGCGATGAGCCCATTCGCGATGAGGAAAGCAGCGATAAGCAGCGCCAGGCCCGCGACACACACACGGCAGGCGGGAATAAGCACAACAAAAGCAGGAAAAAGGAAGACAAACCAAACAGAAAACAACAGCGAAGCACAGTGGAGACAGCCGGAGCTAGTACACAACCCCACAAGCCATTGGCAACAAAACATTGTACATGGCAGTCCATCGTGGACAAGGTGAATGCAGCCGGAGAGCGGAGGAGGACAATGGAAGAAAACCAGAACAGCTGGAATGATGCGAAACGCACAAAGAAGCAGAAACACGCCAACAACCAGAAGGCAGCAGTGCACACCGGAGGTGGTAGTCCAGCGCCACACCAGGAGCTGGATGACATGGAGGAAATGGTGTCCACCACATCAGTCTGGAGATGGTGGCAGGAGTCGGGGACCGGAAACTGCTCAAAATCAACAGACACAACAGCAACAGGGAGAGGAACGGCCAGGGACTGGGGGGACGGGGAGAGATGGGCACAATGGCACACATGCACAATTAAGCACAGCACAACTGCAGACAAACCATGCCCAAGAGTAACAACACCAACCAAGAGCACAAGTCACACAACTCGGCAATATCACACCACTGAAGAAGCACAGAAGTGACAACCACACTGCCTGAAAGGGAGAAGGCTGAGCCAAATCAGAGCTGAAGGGACATCTCACACACAATGCAGCACACACACATAGGAAGCAGAGCAGCACAACATCGAACACAATGTGGCACAAACAGCAACATTTGCACAACCGAACACAGGACACAAGTGCACCCGCTTGTGGCCGGTAAATGGCCATACGCATCTGGCAAAGCACGAAACAGGGACATGATAATGCACAAGTACAAACCCACAGCCCTGATGGGGTAGCAATGCATGTATGGCAGGGACCCAGATAGGCCGTGACACACACATTGGCATACAAATCAACACTCATCACAGTTGGAGACAAGTGAAGGTGCAGAAACTTTATCAACAATTGCATGTCAGTACGGCCAAGAGAAGTGCCACGACATGCAGACCAATGCAGCAGCATGTCTGAATGAGGAACATTGGAAAGCGCCCATGTCCACCCCGGGGGAGTCCATCACCCACACAAGTCAGTGCCAACCCGCGTTGGTTGTACGCGCATGGATCCGGAGTCCAGGCCAATGCAGCCATGTTCACTGTCATCTTGGGACATGTGACCAGATCCCCAACATGCAACCAGGCGTCGGGACACGTGCAATGGGTCACATTCAGTTGTGGCTGCAGGTACGTTGTCACTCGTCCATGAACGTGGGTGCAGCAGCTTAGGCCAACATTTCCAATGAGAGCTCGTTGTCGACTAGATCTAACATGTCGGCGACGTAACCCATCAGCTGTCCCGGACAGATGTGCTGACTCCAACCCCTGGCCCCAATTGGCACTAAAGCCCAATAGGGGAGCGGCTCAATGTGGTCACTGCACACGACAAGTCGTGCAATCTCCCAGGTCCAGTTGCCAGCATGCATGCCAATCATCCAGGCATGCCATAAATGGCATCACGGTGACACTCCTGGTCGTGGGCCAACAGGGGGCGCACACACATGTCGAAATCCAGGTCAGCTACCGTTACGTTGGAGAGGCAGACATCCATGGTCCACTCGAATATGCATGAGCGACAATGCAACACAGGCTGAACGCAGTTTACGTTGGCAAGGCTGAAGCTTAGCCGGTACTGATCCGCTGCACTGCCAATGGCAGTGCCCCCAGTACATGCAGCAGACGTGCACGGTACCGGTCCACGTGACTGGAGTCGTGCATGTGTCCTGCCATTGCGTCAGTGGCTCTGCTTGAAGCGGCCAGTCCTGTGGATGAAATGCCACAGCTCGGATCAATGAGCAGTGTCTGTGTGCAACGGGTGCAGGCCTGGGGTGGGGTGGGAGTACGTGTGAAGGCCATTTCACACAAGCTAACTACAACCAAGGACTTCTGTGTGTGGGATGTGTACACGTTGGTCTCACATCGGGCAGTGTGTAGTGTGGGAGTCGCCAGCAAATGCTATCGTCTTTGTCAGGGGGTGCTGGGCACATGCAAGTCCCAGCTCGGAGCTGCAGATGTGCTTCCGCCTGATAGTTCAGACAAAGGACCTTTCATCCCTACAGTAACCCTACCATCTGCTTGCATACAGGAGATGTACAGAGGCCTGTCGTGGGTGGGGTGGGCTGTCTGCGACCCAGGGAATCATGGATGATATGCCGAGCACGTGGCACATGAGCGGCCACACTGGGTGTCACGTTGCCTCACAGCTGCACCTCCCTCACACGAGCCCCCACACTTGTGTGCACTGCGCGGTTGTATCACGTGCACTCCTACGGCACCCCATTGTCATGCCTGTCTGCGCATGTCCAGCGGCATGCCAACAACACCGTGAAGCTGGCCGTTGAGGCTGTGCGGCCACATGAGTGTAGGCCAATGGTCTGGACAGGGCGGACACAGGTGTACAGTCCATGGCTGGCTGTGATCGCGCTGCGAATGAGGCTAGGCATCTGACTTATGCAGCCGCAGGACTGATACACATAACACTTGGCATGTATGAGCCAGGACCCGAGCGGTCTTGCGCTCCTACATTTCCCGTACGTGCGGGCCCGCCCTCCGGGTGCATGCGACATTGCAACATCGACTACTGTGGCCCCGGTGGCGACAACACTCCAACACAGAGACACGCTTACCGCACTTCCTGCTCAAGGCCAAACCAGAGCCACGCCCTGATCCCCCTGTCCGAATCAGCACACCCCTGCGCTGACCTGACGTACGCCGGGCCAGCACACGCCGCTTGTGCATGCAGGGGGGGGCGGACGAAGCTACATGTCCAAGGTCTCAGCCACTGCTGAGGTGACATGGTATCGTCCGCTGAAGACAGCACACTGTGATGTTGCAGGGCTCGGGCCCATCATGCTGATATAATGACCACATGGACACACTTGCTTAGATGGTGTGAATGGCTACGGGCACGTGCGCCCGGCCACTTTTATTAGCAGGCTCACATGTCGAGTGACACCTGTGTTGGATGTGTGTGGGGTGTGTGTACACCAGCCGTCATGGAGTGCCTGGTGCAGTCAAAAAACGACAACAGTGTACATCGTTAAGGACACAACCATTCAACCATAAAGGCCCCATGACTTGAGCTGAACAGAGTTAGTGGCCCCGGATGCACAGCGTCCTGCACGGGCCTACCGCCACGGGCCGGTAACTTGCGGTGCACTGGGGAGGGTCACGGGAGCAGAGCAGGTTCTCATAGATGACAAAGGTGGTTGTCGCGGAGTGTCTCGGTGGACAGTGGAAGGCGTACCCCCAGGGCATGATGCAGAGTGCAGAACCACGCAGAAACAGTCACTATGGTGGAGATGAATGGAATAGACACATGTCGAACACCAAGTCCGGCCCAGCCAGATGATGATGCAGACAACCCCCAGGCCATGGACTCAGACGCCACCAAAGTCCAACCAGAAAGTGCCCATGACGCATTGCGCACAGAGTTAGTGGCACCAGTGCTGATAGGGGATGCCGCCTGCGATGAGGCGTGTCCAATGGTGTGGACTCCTCCATATCTTACCCAAGACACAGTTCCACATGTGTGACCTACTGGACCGCAGTGTAGGCCTGAGGCAGCGGTCAGAGGGCCATTCACCGAGTGTCGCAGGCTTACGTTGGATGGTCCCACCGGCCTGCGTAGTTCAGGTTCAGTGGCAACACGGGACGCGGACTTGCGGTGAACAGGGTTGGTGGCACCAGGTCAGTTGTTGCCAGTGTTCGGTCACCTCCGTGACGAGGATCCGGCTTTCATCCGGACTGAGCCGCATCTTCCTCTTACTCCTCTCTGTGCGTTCACTGGTATGGACTCTGCCATTCATGAATCACGACTAAGTGCTGGATGTGGGACCTACTGGACCGCAGTGTAGGCCGGGGGCAGCGGTCAGCACGGGCCCACAGACATGTGTTGTGTGCTTGCGATGCAGACTTTGGCTTCACTGATCGGAGGGAGTTCAGTGATGTGGACGCTGCCACGGACTTGGGGTCACTGCCATTCAAGATTCAGGACACAGTTCCACGTGTGGGACCTACTGGGCCGCAGTGTAGGCCTGAGCTCTCATCCAAGTGTCGCCGGCTTGCGTTGAACAGGGTTAGTGGCACCACGTGTCGCCGGCTTGCGTTGAACAGGGTTAGTGGCACCACGTGTCGCCGGCTTGCGTTGCAGACTTTGGCTTCACTGATCAGAGGGAGTTCAGTGATGTGGACGCTGCCACAGACTTGGGGTCACTGCCATTCAAGATTCAGGACACAGTTCCACGTGTGGGACCTACTGGGCCGCAGTGTAGGCCTGAGCTCTCATCCAAGTGTCGCCGGCTTGCGTTGAACAGGGTTAGTGGCACCACATGCCGCTGGCTTGCGTTCAACAGGGTTAGTGGCACCATGTGTCGCAGGCTTGCGATGCAGACTTTGGCTTCACTGATCGGAGGGAGTATAGTGATGTGGACGCTGCCACAGACTTGGGGTCACTGCCATTCTTAACTCACGACTCAGTACAACATGTGCCAACAACTGGGCTGAAGAGTACGCCGGTGGAGTATGTCAATGAGAAAGGAGTACTGTGGGCCAGCGTCGTGGAGGCCAGCGATGGTCTGCGGAGGCTGCAAAGGTCGTGGGACTGGGGCTTGGAGCTTGCACCAGCACGTGGTGGGCCCTCTTTGACACACGTCGGTGTCGGCAGGTGAGTGGAGCCTCCTTGGTGCACTGGGGCAGGCATGACAGGTCTGGGGACCAGCGGCCCGGGGTGCAGCAGGCGCACAGGGACGCAGGCCCCACCGCGCACGGTGCCGGCCTCGTGGCGGGCTGAGAGGCGCTGCCCTGGCAGACACGTTGGCCATTCCGAAAGAGAACCACGCCCAGTGCAACGGGGTTTTTATTCACACCCCTACGCAGGCCTGGCGTACGCAGGGCCAACCCACTCCGCCCGCGCATACAGGGGGGGACGTAACATGCAACATTTCCACGTTCTGCCCCACAGCCTGTGGGGACATGGTAGCGTCCACTGGCCACTACACTCCATGCACCAGCAGTTAATGTCCACATGGCCATTTCCGTGGTTTGCACATTGGAGTCTGTCTGGCACCTCCACGCCACACCTGGCATTGGGTAGGTTCTCATTCATTAGTCACTTGCCGCTCTCGCACATGCCTGCCCCAAGCCTCTCCTCACATTCTGCTATTGTGTGGCTGTGGTGCCATGCCCTGGCTGGGTTGTGTGCATGGCAAGCCCAGGTTCCCAATGGAATCGTGTTGTCGTGTCTGGTCGGTTGGCATGTTGTGTGGCATGTTGCATGTAGTTCTGCTGCGTGCCCATTGCCAGTGTCGTGAGTTGCATGACTGTGGGGTGGAGGTGTGTGGTGTGTTCATTTGGTACTTACCAATGAGCACTGCATTTCCATAGGTGCCATCCTGGGAGCGCTGGTTGATGATGGACTTTCGGGCGATGTAGGAATCATGCACTCTGCCTGTGGAGTTGGCCACAACATTGTTGAGGAGTCCCGGGTGGTCCACTATTGCCTGCACATTCATGGGATGCGTGTGCTTTCTGTTGCGGTAGTTGTGTGCGGTGTCGGCAGGGGGCACGAGGGGTACATGTGTGCAGTCGATTGCCCCCAACACGTGAGGGAATCCAGCTATGGCATAGGAGCCTTGCTTGGTCTCCAGCTGCTCCTGCACAGTGTGGGTGAAGTGGAGGTGCTGGAGTACCAGGCTGATGATGGCATCCAGGACAGGTGTGATGAACTTGGATGGGGCTGGTTGTGAGACTCCTCCGACTCTGGCAGTTGTGGGTTGGAAGGTACCAGAGGCCAACATGTGCAGCACAGCCGGCAGCTTTGTCTGCGGAGGGATGTTGGTTGTCCGCTGTGTTGGTACCGTCAGCAGGTGGGCGATGTGGGTCACGATGCGGGGGATGGTTGTCCTTTTGGGCCTGTAGTGGGCAATGTCTTCCTCTGGCATTCGGTCTGTGCGGCTGGTGTGTTTAAGGTGGGTCCGCTGTCTTTGTGTACGCTGCCTCTGTGGTGGTCCGGGGGGAGGGGGGGCCGGACGGGTCCTGGGGGTGGTGGCGGGCCTGGGGGTGGTGGCGGTGGGTGTTGTGGCCCTCATGGGTCTCGGAGCTTCATGATCATTGTCTCCATGGCATCTGTGGGTCTTCAGATGTGGCTCTTGGCTGGGCTCCCTTTCATGCTACAGTTAGTCGTCCTGCTTAACACCAGCAGAAGGCAGGTGTTAATTCCCTGCTGCTACCGCGGCTTATCGCCTGTTTTTGGTTCGCATCGCAGATCTGGCAGTTCCTTGTGAAAGTGGTGTTGTGGTGTTTTCGTGAGTTTTTCCATGGGAACGCCTACTCTGCATCTCATTAGGGTTAGTTGGTGGTGTCACCCGTGGAGATAAATTTTGCGGCAGTTATCGCGGGAATACTGGTGATGTCTGCAGTTTGCACCCGCTTGTGAATGGGGCGTTAAATCTATCTCCACTTTTGATGCGTTAAGGTGGCGATAACTCAGCGATGAGTCCTTGTGAATATGCCCCGCGAAGTGATAAGTGTGATTGTAGTTTCCTCAGTCTCGTCTTGTAAATCACACAATAATGTCCCACCACTACATCCCACCACCCAGCACATCGATCGCAGAATGCCATTTTTATACAGTGGAATCCGTGCTCTCATTTTAAGACAAAAACTATCTTTTGGGAGTTCCTCTATAGCAGGAAGTATGTATCCTCAGGATTGGTTCGAGGATCAATTGGGTCCACCCCTTGAAGGCCTCAATTCTGAAAAGCATTAATAGAACAGAAGCTTGAGGTGATCAAGTGAGGGAAGGAAAGGAAGGGAACAGCAGAAAAGGAGACCTGGAAACACAATTATACACCATCAGAATCTTTATGACCGAAAATAATTATTTCTAAATAGATATCCTAATTTGTATGGTAGTCTCTTTACCTATTACAAAAGATAATATGTACAAATATGGAACTAAGGGAGTAGTATGTTCACTCGAGGCAATACTGCTCCAGTCACCTTTTTGCTGTGATACTAGAAATAGGAGGAGAGCATTACTACATAGCCATATTTAACAGTGAACACATTTGGGTCAATTCATACCATACTACCATCATACCCACAAGAACATGAGGAGCGCCAACCATCATGGAGGAGAATCAACCCGTGGGACCTCTGTACATCCCTGTTAAATGGCAAGACAAGAATTCTCATGAGATAGGTTTCCACAACAGATGCGCTTATTTTCAACATAGCGCCACATTAAGTATTCATATCCCTTTATTATGTATATATCCCATACAGCTATAGCCAATATAAATATCATATGAAAAAGAAACGAAACGTCACTCCTTGTGACTAGCGAGACAACCAGAGTCTCGAAGGTGAGTCCACACTGTTAGAAAGACACAGTGCCAAGCTCTTATGAAACGTGGTCTTACACAGTTTCTGTATGAATATCTTTATCTTCGAATAAGGAAAGAAAATGAGGTGTAACACTGTGTTATTCTTGGTAAACCACTATCTCTTACACCTGAGAACTCTTATTTTCCAATACTGGGTGTGTTTAGAAACACAATAAAGTCAGTGCATGGAGCCATATGCAAATAAAATAGGGAGTATGCATATTATAAATCTCCAAAAGTGGGCCAGTGAGAAGATGATGATGTACGTAGCAAAATAGATGTGATAACGCCGGATTCCACTATAAATGTTTACTAGGAACCCTCGGTCGACTGGACCTTTATTACCTGCTGAGAAGTGTAAAGGGGAGAAACAATGCATTCATAACAAACTAGCATGAATCAATTTAAGTAAAGCTCAGAAAGGATCACTGACTCCGAGTTCCAAATTTAGGGGTTTATTACAAAACCAAAAATAACTGAACATACAAACACCTCAGGACGAGGTTGTAAAAATACAAAGGCACTAATACAAAGTCCATCCTACGAACCAATCTAATCCGATACAACATAAAGAGAATAAGCAATTCCAAAAATACTAAACAGGCAATAACTGCACCAACATCTTTATTAGTCTTCATTAGTGGCTGTAAAGGAAATCCATTAATCTATCCCTACTCTATCTGTAAAGTGGCATCCCTACTTAACATTTTCCCAAGCAAGATCAAGAAAAGATGTCAGCTCGTGAAGACTTCCTAAGAAGTACACTCACGTTGTAAAGGTCAGCAGCCCAGATTCCAAAATCGTTCTAAGTCTTCATTCTAAGAATCGATCCCTTCCTTCTACCCTCTAACTGCTCTCTGCTAACTCATCCCTCAGGGCACTATCCCTAATACAAAATGCACAATTGATAAACACGCCCCTGAAACACCTCCTTTGGCCAGGCACCTCTCGTAGGTAATTTTCCACCAAAACTTGTACTCGATCCAGCGACGGTTGGTGTGTCCTTGGGTCTCAGGCTTCTTCAGCAAAAGAAAATCTCGGCTCCCAATTATCGGCATTCCTGAATACTTTGTAACAGGTCTCCTCCATACCTAACTCCTAAAACAAAAGCGTTATTCTAACTAACGAGGACGGTGTCCTTGCACCTGCAACGAGAACATGAGAACAGAACAACCTTGCACGCACATGAATTTCGCTGACTACCTCCAAATGAGAGCCTTACCAGGGGAAAATGCATTTCAGGCCTACATAAACCAGCTAACATAAGGAAAACGAATAGGCCTTTCTTAGCACGAAAGAGCAAATACTCCATCTAGGCTTTTGACATCAAATTAAACACACATTTAAACTGTTATATCTATAAGCACTACATTTCATCACATTTAAACACAATTAATCACCTATACGTGTGCAACTTCAACATGATGCACATTTAAGTCTAATGCATTACATTACACATAAACTACTTCATTAAGCATTTGCAATGAACATCGAAAATTACATGATTCCCTCTAACTGCCATTTTACGCTTCTTGAATGGCACAACTCATCCTAACATTTCAATTACCACTGATTATTACAACACAGGTTCTAACTAAGATTAACACACATAAAAATATATGCGGGTACGGACTATTCATGAATATAATGTACCCCTACAATTTTCAGAATATCACTGCGCTTTATCAGTTCCCCCTCTGATGACTAGTGTCATCAACAAAATCACAACTCCCTGGAGAAAGAACCAACCAAACAGAGCTTGTAGCCACTCTTCCCTGTCGAAACCTTTCTAAATTCTTGATATTCTCATAATGACTGTCCTGCAGTCTAGCCATCCTTACCTCTCGCTCCCTAAGGGATCTTTCGACTTGATTCGCCCTGTACCACTGATAAGCCCTAACAAAACCCCACAGGCAAACCACACTGACCACGATTATAATGATAGGCCTCAGAATGTAACCAATAATACCCTTTCCCAAGCTCGCAAACCAACTCCCCACTCTACCAAATCCTTTACCAACTTTCTCCCAAACTCCCTCTTCAGCCAGATCCTGGATCTCATGATGAATCTCAGTGATGTTACTTATATACTTCTTCAGATCTTTACTATTATCTGGTACATAAGTACAGCACTCTTGCACTTTCAACATTTTACAGACTCCGCCCTCTTTTGCCAATAAGACATCCAAAGCAAGACGGTTCTGCATCACCATCGTCCTTATCGACAACATCTCTCCATCAACAAGCAATAGTGATTTAGCTGTATTCGTCGACAACTTGTCCACAACAGTCGCCAGCTTTCTAATTTTCACATCATTCAAAATCACTCCTAAACTTGGTATTACGGCTCCAAAAATATCCCCAATCACTCCTCCTGCACTTGCATCTCTCTCTCCTTGCTCTAGAATGCATTCCTCCTTCCAGGAGTTCTAGCTCCTCTACATGGTAAATCTTGGGGAAAACAGCTGCCAGGTAACAAGTACCGTACCAATTGGCAGGCAATCTCACATAAGCGTTTTTCCCACATACAAAGTATACTGTTGGCACCACTTGTACCGGACCCTGCAAAAAGTTCTTTGCTGACTCTTCCATAGTGAAGACGTGATCACACGCACTCTGTCCCACATAGACCTTATCATAATAGGTCTGGACACGTTTCACACACAACTTCCCCTTTTGCTCTAGATCTAATGCTATCGGGCCATAGCTCCCCTTCGCTCTGTGAGCCATCACCTCCCTTGTCCAATCTAATGGACTTTCTCCAGTGTTACGTGTTTGTGTTAGTTGTCTATATCTATCCTCCACTTGATCTACAAACTTCTTTTCTATCTCTGTTAGTGAACATGTCAAATTATGTCTATGTGCATAAGTGGTATCTAACGTTGTAGTCGGTATGAAATACTTCCCAATCCTATCCTCCTGCTTATAATAATCGTACTTGTTCAGGTGCTTGTATGCCGGAACCTCTGAAAGCACCGCATCATAATTGGAAAAGAAGTCTTCATAATGACCTCTCCCA
Organism: Calotriton arnoldi; assembly: GCA_963921515.1. NCBI lineage: Eukaryota > Metazoa > Chordata > Amphibia > Caudata > Salamandridae > Calotriton > Calotriton arnoldi. The sequence goes on from CAWUFW010002917.1 coordinate 134,042, forward strand.
TAAAACATGCTAAGCAACAAACTACATGAAATCCCATAAGTCAACGGAAGATGATGATATCTAATGCCCTCATCCACTGATGCAGGCAACTGCATACACACATAACAGTCTCTCACATCCATCGTCTCAACATACTCATATAGCAGCTTGGCATATGCATTAAGCTTAAAATCACCTCTAGACAAATCTACATGCAATCTACGACTATTTTGATCTAGCATAGCCTTTTCAGCTCCTATGGTATCCTCTTTCTTGCTAGAAGTACTGGGTGTAGGTGTCCCTTTCACCTCTACGACTTCTGCCTCATGTGGAATAATAACTGACACTATAATAACTATGACTATTAAGACTATCACTCCTACTATGGAAGTACCTATCACACACTTGGACCTATGGTTCGAATTTCCAGACTCCATCTTCTCTTGTCAGAGCAGTTCAAGTAAGAGGATACACAAAAGTCTCTTCTTTCCACCTCAAATTGCTGCTCAAAAGTTCAACCAAAGTTCATTGAAATCCTGGAAATTCGTTCAAAGCTCAGTTCTTCTGGATTTATTTACACAGTCCAAAAAGACTTCCCTAGCCCTCTTTCTTCTTCTACTGAAAAAGCCCTAATTTTATTCTTCTTCACTCGGGCCTAGGTTATCTTCCTGGAAACGCTTATTTACAGATCACAGTTCATTCGTAATCTATGATAAGTTCAGATCCAATCGCAGCTAAAACATGTTGCAAAATTTCAAGACGAACATCTACCATTTCATGAGGTGGTGGTTCAAATCCAAACGTTGGGGAAACTAATTTATGCAATATCAGAGTTCGCACCTTGCTCAAAGCTGGAGGTTTTGGGACAGTGATTGTCAACACTCCTTCAACTTCAAGTCCTGGAACTATCAGTCCCACATCAATTTTCAGTAGAGGATTCCTGCTGATCACTTGCACGGACCTCAGCCTCCCGGAACTCACTACTTCCGGCATCAGTTTCTACGTAAGTCCACTCCGGGGCAGCGTATCTCTGGCAAGGCACTCTTGTCCTTCTCGATCTTCTCAGGCCTCCTTGGGCTTGTTCTTCTTCACTCACTTCCGATTCAGATGTCTCAGACACAGCAGCAAGATTTCTTTCAGGGGCCAATCTTAGATTCAGCCTTCTCTGTCTCTCAGGCCACGATTCTTTTGCTCGGTCAGCCCTTTTGCTTTCCTCTCGAACACTCTGCGCACCACTTCCTTCGGCTGAGCCTGACTCTATATCACTCGCAACGTTACCTTCTTCCTCAGAGTCAATACCTGGGTTGTGTGTAGCGTAACCCTCCTCAGCCTGGTGTGGTGAGCAATCAGCTTCGTCAGCAACCCTCACAGCTTGGCTTGTCCTCTCCCGTGGCCCTGCCGCCACAGCTGGATTTTCATTCTCAAGAGGAGCTGTTTCTTCCAAGGGTTCTGAAACTCGGCGGGTGTGGGAGGCATGTATCCAGTTCGGCAACCCTCCGCACTTTACCGCAGTGTTTGTTACCAGTATCACCTGGTAGGGGCCTTGCCACCGAGCATCCAAACAGCTCTTCCTCAAGTGCTTGCGGACAAGCCCCCAGTCACCCGGGCACAGGTCTTGGCAGAGATCTCTTGAAGCCGGAACAGCAGTAGCTTCCACCAGCTGAGACATAGAACGGACCACATCAGCTAGTCCTTTGCAGTAATCAAGGATTAAGTCATCAGTGATGTTTATCAAGGCTGCGAATGGTACTGCTGGCAATCTCATCGCCCTCCCCATAAGGATCTCATGCGGGGAAAGACCGGTCCTCCTATCTGGGACACTGCGAACACTCATCAACACCAGAGGCAACACATCAGGCCACTTCAGAGATGTAGACGAACACACTTTTGCCATCCGTGCTTTCAAAGTTCCATTAATCTGCTCCACTATCCCAGAAGCCTCTGGTTGATAGCTACAATGGAGTCTCTGATCAACATTTGAAGCAGCGCAAAGCAATTTCATGATCTCGCTGTGGAAGTGTGTTCCTCCATCCGATTCCAACGAAGTTGGAAAACCGAACCTAGGGATCAACACCCTCAATAGCAGCTTTGCTACTGTAAGGGTGTCACACCTTCGTGTTGGGTAAGCTTCCACCCACCGTGAAAAAACACACACCACCACTAGAATGTACCTCAGTCCATTGCACCTAGGCATTTTGATAAAATCAAGCTGTATCCTATTGAAAGGTCCTCCTGACCTCCCAATGTGACTCAGTGCAACCACAGTTTTCTTCCCAGCATTCATTTGTTGACAGGTAACACACCTATGACACACTGCTTCAGCAAACGCATGAAACCGTGGATTGTACCACGTTTGTCTGAACACTCGCACCATCGCATCTCTTCCAAGGTGCACAGCACCATGAATTTGCCTTGCCATCGGGCTCAATAGATCATCTGGTAACACTGCTCGACCATCACTTGAAACCCAAAAACCGACATCCCCTTCTCACATCCCGACATGATCCATACATCCCTTTCCTGCTCTGAAGCTCCTTCCTGCAGGCACTTGAGTTCCTCCCAAGTGTCTGCCTGGGCTAACATCATGCTGAGCTCGGTTCTTTCTTGGCTCTCCCCAGTGTAATCTCCAGTAAATATACACCCTTGTTCAGCACAAAAACGTGCAATTTCATCGGCATACTTATTTCCAATGGAAACAAAATCCGTCCCCCTCCCATGTGCAGCGCACTTTACCACTGCTATTTCCCTGGGACGTTGCAACGCTTCCAACAGTTGTCTCACATATTCTCCATTCCTGATGGGAGATCCAGACGTATTCAGGAAACCCCTCTGCGACCATAGATGCCCGAAATCATGAACCACACCGAACCCATACTGGCTGTCGGTGTAGATGGTGATTCAGATCTGATCAGCTGCCAAACAGGCACGAGTCAAAGCAATGATTTCGGCCACTTGTGCGGAGTATACTCCTTTTAAGCAAGCAGCTTCAACCACTCCAGTAACGGTACATACAGCAAACGCTGCTCTCAAATGACCCACATTGTCTCTTAAACATGAACCATCGACAAAGAAAATTTCATCAGGGTCAGACAGAGGTTCATCAACAATGTCAGGTCTCGGTTTGGTGCAAAGTTCAGTCACATCAAGACAGTCATGGTCTTCACAATCTTCATCATCTATATTTGGCAATGGCATCAATGTAGCAGGATTTAAAACAGAACACCTTTCCAGAGTCACATTCTCCGCGGCAAATATGACTTGCTCGTAGCGTGTGAGTCTATTGTTTGTCAGGTGCTGTGTTTTAGTCCTTGTCATCAAAAGCTCAACAGAATGCGGAACATACACAGTTAATGGGTGACCCATGACAATGCTTTCACACCTCTCAATGCTGACACCTGTTGCAGCAACGGATTTGAGACATCCGGGCAACGCTGAAGCTACTGGATCTAAAGTAGCTGAAAAGTAGGCAACTGGTCTACGGACACCTCCATGACTCTGAGTCAGGACTGACAATGCGCAACCTTCTCGATCATAACAGAACAATGAAAAGGACTTGTTGTAGTCAGGCATTCCCATAGCCGGAGCACGACATAGGCCCTCTCTCAAATCCAAGAACGCAATCAGACAGTCATGGTCCCATGGTACCGGATCACTCACATTCTTATGCGTCAGCCTCTGCAAAGGCTTCGCCTTCAGTGAGAAATTGGGAATCCATTGGTGACAGTAACCAACCATCCCCAAGAACATTCTGACTTCCTTCTGAGTGGTAGGCACAGTCATATTCATGATCGCCTCAATTCGATCTGGTGACACCTTTCTGTTGCCTTTCTCAATTCGATGACCCAAGTACTGAACCTCACTCAGACAGTACTGTAACTTGTTTGGGGACACCTTGTGTCCATTCTCCCCTAAATGATTCAGTAAGGCAATCGTATCAATCCTGCAAGCATCCTCCGTTTCGGACGCCATGAGGAGCTCGTCAATGTACTACACAAGAACAGAATTCTGTGGCAGTACAAGACTCTCAAGATTCTTTTTCAAGATCTGATTAAAGATCGATGGACTCTCTGTATACCCTTGAGGGATACAACACCACGTTAACACACGATCTTCCAGCCGTAAAGCAAACATAAATTGGCTCTCCTCGTGCAAAGGTATCGAAAAGAATGCTTGGCACAAGTCAATCACCGTGAACCACTCGGCTTCACATGGAATCTGGAATAGTATCACTGATGGATTCGGTACCACTGGACAACATGGAACCACAATCGCGTTGACCTTTCACAGGTCTTGCACGATTCTGAATTTCCCACTTGGTTTCTGTAATCCCATGATGTGTGAGTTGCATGGACTGCCCATTATCTCCTTTAGAATTCCCTGCTGAATCATGGAATCGATTACAGGTTTAATCCCTGCGATCGTCTCAGGCGACAGATTATACTGGGGCGTTCTCGGAAACTCAACATTATGCTTAACCTGGATCTTAACAGGCTCAACACCTCTGATCAACCCAATCTCGTCTCCTGTAAAATCCCACACATCCAATGAAACAGAGTCTCTTAGGTCAAGTGGAAGCTCTTCCACTGTTAACATAGGATACATCTCTATGCAGAAATGCTGATTTCCAACCTTGAAGGTGGCATCATCATCATTTGTCTGTAATTCCACTCCCTTGGGGGTGCAATAGATGGTACAATTCAGCTTGCACAAAAGATCACGTCCTAGCAAACAGACTGGACTTGAGTCGCACACCACAAACTGGTGTCGATCTCGGAAAGTTCCTATTCTCACAGGAATCGGCTGGGTCAATGGGTTAGTCATCTTCTTATTCGCCACTCCTACTACTTGGATTGATTATCCAGAGAGGGGTAGGTTGGGAACTACTGCAGATCTCACAGTAGAACGGGTAGCACCAGTATCAACCAAAAAGGTGGTGGGATGACTGTCAACATTCGCCTCTACAAACGGTCCCCTCTGGTCTACCTCTAAGACTGCCCCAAGAGTGCAGTCTTCCTCCCCCTCAGGCACCGTCATTTCAACGGGTCTGAGCTATACTCAACGCAATCCTCGAAAAGGGGCATCTGCTGGTACGTTCGATTTCCCTGTGGAATTCTTGGAGGTTGTGGAACTTGCACCTGCGGGCACAATGTCCCCCCTTGCATGGACCTGGGTCTTGTCACTGTATTGACGACCTCAGATACCTGCACCGTCTCTTCCTCTTGTTGCACTTGGTTCTCTGGATTTGATCTACACTCCCGCTTCCAATGCCCGATCTTGTGACAAAGGAGACACGCAGTGGTCTTTTTCAGTGTTGCCACATCCATCCCTGTCTTAGGGTCTATAGGTTTCCCCCTTCCCGGACCCTGCACATTCTGGGTCCCTCCTTTATTGTTTCCCTGTCTTCTCCCTAGTGTCCCTCCACTTGGCTGTGTCCGAACTTCCCTGTCAGCGTTTTGCATTTGGACCAGCATTAGCTTATCCTTAAGCTTCCTGTGTTTCGAGGCCACTTCGTCGCTGCAGTACCTGGCGTACCACAGTATTTCGTCCACCGACTTGTTCTGCCAGCAGATCAAATGCTGCTGAATCATGAAGCTGATTTCTGGTCTCAGACCCAAGACGAACTTGGAAACGAACTGTCCCATGTCTTTGGGGTCTAACGTGTCTAGCCCACTGTACTGCTTAAAGGCTTGTAAGAGCCTTTCGTAATATTCATGTACAGACTCTTTTGGTTCCTGGACAGTTCGATCTATCTGAACCCAATCAGTGTCTTGTGGTGAGATTTTGGATTTCAGCCATGTAATTACTTGCTCAAACCTTTTCATAACAGTTGGTGAAGGACCATTGGTAACAGAATCCCTGTCTGGTTTGGAAGTCGGCCAATCAACTGCAACTTTACAAGCTGCCCACAAATCACTTGGTACTACGATATCAAACCAGGTGTTCAGGTCAACCCACAACACCTTCGAGATTTTAACAAACCGGTCGACCTGCTTGTACCACTCGACAGGCTTCTCCCTCAGCCGAGGGAATTCGTTCGTAAACGCTGCCAAATCACCTCTTCTCCAAGGCACATGCACATACCCTCTGTTTTGTACCTCTCGCAAAGGGAAACGCTCCACTCCCATTATCCCCCCTCCTGGAGGCGGTGTCTCTTCTACGCTCTTTTTAGTGCTCTTCTTTTTAGACCACCTTTCCTCCCACTTGTCAGGCATGCTCCATGCACGTATCCCTACAATCAGTTCTCAACCCTTTTACTCTCTTCTCTTCCAGTTCCTGGTCACTGTACTGCAACCTGTGACTTCCCTGCAACATCTTTGTCTTGGACAGATCCACCTCGTATCTTCTTGCCAAGTCTGTCAGTTTCTCATGCGCTGACCTCGCCTTGCGAGTTACATCCTTTGCTACAAACAGCAACTCGTCTGGTTCATAAAGCTCCACTCTTTCCAAAGGCAGGTTCCCGCTAATTATCTCATCTACCTCAGCTTTTAATCTCATCACATCCAACATCTTTGCTCTTATAACAGTTCTAAGAGTTCCTCGGCTTGATGCACCACTCGACTCTCCATTCTCACTGCTCTGATCCCCACATCAGTTCCCTTCCACTATATTCCCTAGGACTGGTCGGCTTTCTGTATTCCCTCGATCCCAGTCTCCTGTCATCCTATCATTAGGGCCTCTCACTGGTGGTTCCCACATCCTCATGTCAGATCTTGAATTGGCCAAAGACCTCGGTCTCGCCGTTCTTATGGCTCCCAGTCAGGGAAAGAATCGAATTTAAAACTCTGTGCATTGTTCACCGAGCTTTCTGGAGAACAGGTGCTGTCATCAATCATTCACTGATCACCCCTTACCATCCAAATAGACAGCTTAGATCAGCTTCCTCTCTCCTCACGACAGTTCCTAGGATCAAGAGAGTCAGATGTGGGGGTCGGTCTTTTTCCTATAACTCGGCTAAACTCTGGAACTCCCTCCCCTTCTATATGCGATCAGAACCCAACCTACTTCTGTTCCGTAAACATCTAAAAACTCTGCTCTTCAATAAAACTGAATAATTCAATGTTTTTTTTATAGGCATTGTCCGTAGCGCTAGGACGCCTGAGGGTAGCTACCGCGCTCAATAAATGGTCTTTTCATTTCATTTCATTCATTTCATAGAGGAGTCTGCAGTGGCTGGCAAAGGCGTACTTGATTCCATGGGTCTCGGAAGGTGACCTATTCCACTCACTATGCCATTCCCTCTAGAGCCAGTCCCTTCTCCTGCTACTGATCGTGCTAGACTTCCATTTCCTGCCTGATCTGGGTCATATACTGACACTATGAGGCTGATGGTAACCGGCACTGTAAGAGCATCCGGTAGCCTTGTAACAACTGTAACTCCGTTAGCTTCGTTTCTTGCTGGTGTCTGTGTTCCCATCCCTTCTGTTCCTGCTGAGATTCTTCTGACTACTCTCGCACTAGGTTGAGTCTGCGATTCTCCACTTCCCTCTGTTGCTCCTGCCTTTCCCTCTTCGGAATCTGGATTATATGGAGGTGGTCTTTCTGATAGCAGTCTATCTAGCAAGCTGTCATCTGTGTCACTATCGTTTTCCTCACCCCACTTCTTCTGGGTATCTCCTACTTTTACCATCAACAGGAATAGCCTATCCCCTTCAATAGTTTCCACCCTCCATCTCTTCTCCAATGCGTCCCATCGCGCATCTTGAAACGCCCTGATCGACTTTTTCACCCTTTCCTGACTTCGGTCTCTTTTCCTGTCATGTGCTGCTCTCATCCATGCATGTAGCGCCTCAAACTGTGTTGGTCTGGGTAAAGGTCGCAATGAAGACATCACTGTTTTTTATTGGTACAACACCTGAAAGTGCTGTAACGCGGAAAAGCCAATTCTCCCTCATTTTCAGTCATTTTAGGCCAATTTTCGAGCCAAATTATAGTATGCAACCCCACATTCGTAGCCATATAATGGGCTGGGGTATCCTCGGGTGGAGCTTCTTCTCCTCCTTGAGTAACCACTCTTCTGTCTCCTCTACACATGTCTCGTAAAACTTTAAAACATTTCATGATGAAATCAATGTTTTCTTCACTTGTTTTCACTCGACTTCCTGATGACAATCCACCAATACCAGCGCGGCTTCACACCAACCGACCTATCACAGCGCAGCACTCTCTGACGTCACTCTTCCTCCTCATGCAGCAGTTCCCCTCCTTTACAATTCGTCTCTCGCACACTGACGCGTCTCACTCATACACTGAAATAACTGTTTGTCCAGCAAACGACCGAACAGTCACTTCTCTGACTGTCTGTCCACAAAACGACCGGACAGTCTCACGTAATTGTCGACCTCAACTCTGGCAACCGTCTGTCCATGAAACGACCGGACAATTGCCCCAGACTATCTGCCCACGAACAGCCGGACAGTCATGTACTTAATCAATAGGATCCAATCACTCAATGTTCCACATGCAGTAACCCACGACCTGCGTCGGTTACTCACGCACTCACACACACGTTTCCCTATCACCGGTGGGTTAGTCAACGACGTCTCATGACTCCCACAATCACTGGTCAGACAATTTCAACTCTGGGTGTCTTCTACACCACAATCTCTTATCCCGGGATATCAATAAATCAAATCTCATGGACCGCACGCGTTCGGCCCGAAACCACAATCACTCAACTCTCATTCCAACTCCACAAGACATCACACAATCAAAACAACACCGCAATCTAACAGACATACATCCCTGTTCATACTCACTCCACCACGAACTGCTGTTTCCGCCGCACCGTCACTCGCCGTCGGTTTCCATCAAACGCAGTCGTCCTCCGCTCACAATCCACTGGATAACCATCACTTGGGCTCTATGGGGACTCAATGACTACCCTTCTCTACGTCTCCCCTTACTACAGAGGTAACCATCCTCTTGCTACCAACTGATAACGCCGGATTCCACTATAAAAGTTTACTAGGAACCCTCGGTCGACTGGACCTTTATTACCTGCTGAGAAGTGTAAAGGGGAGAAACAATGCATTCATAGCAAACTAGCATGAATCAATTTAAGTAAAGCTCGGAAAGGATCACTGACTCCAAATTCCAAATTTAGGGGTTTATTACAAAACCAAAAATAACTGAACATACAAACACCTCAGGACGAGGTTGTAAAAATACAAAGGCACTAATAAAAGTCCATCCTACGAACCAATCTAATCCAATACAACATAAAGAGAATAAGCAATTCCAAAAATACTAAACAGGCAATAACTGCACCAACATCTATAGTTCATTAGTGGCTGTAAAGGAAATCCATTAATCTATCCCTACTCTATCTGTAAAGTGGCATCCCTACTTAACATTTTCCCAAGCAAGATCAAGAAAAGATGTCAGCTCGTGAAGACTTCCTAAGAAGTACACTCACGTTGTAAAGGTCAGTAGCCCAGATTACAAAATCGTTCTAAGTCTTCATTCTAAGAATCGATCCCTTCCTTCTACCCTCTAACAGCTCTCTGCTAACTCATCCCTCGGGGCACTGTCCCTAATACAAAATGCACAATTGATAAACACGCTCCTGAAACACCTCCTTTGGCCAGGCACCTCTCGTAGGTAATTTTCCACCAAAACTTGTACTGGATCCAGCGACGGTTGGTGTGTCCTTGGGTCTCAGGCTTCTTCAGCAAAAGAAAATCTCGGCTCCGAATTATCGGCATTCCTGAATACTTTGTAACAGGTCTCCTTCATACCTAACTCCTAAAACAAAAGCGTTATTCTAACTAACGAGGACGGTGTCCTTGCACCTACAACGAGAACATGAGAACAGAACAACCTTGCACGCACATGAATTTCGCTGACTACCTCCAAATGAGAGCCTTACCAGGGGAAAATGCATTTCAGGCCTACATAAACCAGCTAACATAAGGAAAACGAATAGGCCTTTCTTAGCACAAAAGAGCAAATACTCCATCTAGGCCTTTGACATCAAATTAAACACACATTTAAACTGTTACATCTATAAGCACTACATTTCATCACATTTAAACACAATTAATCACCTATACGTGTGCAACTTCAACATGATGCACATTTAAGTCTAATGCATTACATTACACATAAACTACTTCATTAAGCATTTGCAATGAACATCGAAAATTACATGATTCCCTCTAACTGCCATTTTACGTTTCTTGAATGGCACAACTCATCCTAACATTTCAATTACCACTGATTATTACAACACAGATTCTAACTAAGATTAACACACATAAGAATATATGCGGGTATGGACTATTCATGAATATAATGTACCCCTACAATTTTTAGAATATCACTGCGCTCTATCAGATGAACGCGAAAAAGCAACACAGGGTCGCCAGTCAGACTAAGAAGGTTATGTGAAAATATATAAAAAGACCGAAGAACAAATAAAAGAGCAATAAACTGAACGGAGAGCCACAATAAACACTCCCAGTGATGGAAGGGAGTAGCTTTATTTTTGTAGGTTTCCAAGCAACCTTTGAGCTTTTGAAGGATGCATCATCAGGGTGTAACGTGTAGCCACCTTTCAGTCGATAGGTAGGCACTATGCACAACTACTATACAAGCATGGACAATGCCAATTGGTCTTGACAATGCAAGAACTATTGGCTTTCTCAATATTACAAGCATAGAAATATTAAGTGATGTGCCCAGAATCTCAGGACGTTGATCCTACGACAAGACTCGAACCTGGTCTCCCAGTTTCAGGTTTGATCATAATGACAGACCCTGGGCAGAGGGAGGCAGACAGTTGTTGAAAAACAATAGCAATTTAGGAGCAGCTGCTTGCTGCTGTAAACAAAGGAGACATCACACGACCAGCACTCTCCCCACTCTTCTCCGGAACAAAATGTGCGTTCAGGGCAGAAAAGTGTGGCCCTGACAAAGCAATAAGGGAAACAAATGAATTTGGAGCTAACGCAAGGCAACCGCAGGAACATACATGCAGCTTACAGGGGGAGAGAGTCTTGAAACTGTAATGAAGAGTTTGTCAGTGCAGTAAATAATTAGGTTGTTCTCTTTTTTGATAATCAGAACCTGTTTGATTAAACAAAGTTATGGAACTTTCTTCACTGGGCTTCAGAGACTGTCCTTGCCCAGCTCTGAATGCTGCTGTGCTTGATGTTTTCATTTACAATCCAGAGGTGCTCTCAATGTTTTGGTGTCTGCTGAAAGTACACACAAAGAAACATGAATGATAGTGTGTGGGCGGTGAGGGGCAGTGGGGCTTCAGGGGGGAGACTGGGGTCGTTTATAAAACAGGGAGTAGGTGGGTAGGGGTGGGCAAGAAACGGACTGGGGCAGAGGGGAAAACACAAGCACTCATGTGAAGAACTAGGACACAAGGAAAGTAGCTCCAAAAATGGGAGCAGCTGATGGACACAAGTACTTGGTCCATGCTCTGTGGAAAAGCCAAACACAAGAAGAGGACGTGATGCAGGCAGGGATTGACAAACAGGAACAGCAGAAATAAGAGCAATGCAGAAGCAAACCAATCAAAAGATATGGGCAGGCAGTAAGCCCAATGTGTGTAACAACATGTCTCAAAGAGACAGAACATGCGCTGTCTAACCGAGACCTCAAAATAACAGGGCATATCATGAAGAAGCATTTGCAAATGCATTTAGACTTCATAATGAAGGACTTCTAAAAAGCCTGCTGTAGTAGAAAAAAAGCTATTGCCTGTAAGATGCATCTGTTTACCACAGAAAAGTACATTTGCAGCTTCCTCCACAAGTAGGTCACCGCAGCACTGAACTGCGCTTGCAGGGTTGCTGGGTTACTCAGCGAGGCGATAATTTTCCGATGCCAGGGGGCAGGCAGCAGGATGCAAGGCCAGCAGGAGGTTGAGGTGTGACCCCATGTCTCTGGGATGCGCCGGCCATTGACTGTAAATCGAGCCGTGCCAGTTCCTGCCTGTGAGGGAGCCACCACTGGGGGCAGGGATGAAAATCAGCCTCACCTGCAGGCCCTGAAATGTCTGCCACTTGCCAGGGAGGGGGGCACAAGCTTGGTGCAAGAAAAGGACACGAGTGAATGGGGGAATTGAAAATAGACACACGGGCGGGTGGAGAGAGATAAAACAGGAATGGGGTGGGAGATGAAACAGGGATAAGAAGGGAGGGGTAGGGATGAGGAGAGAGAAGTAATGGACAGGCCTGAAAACACAAGCACTCATATAGAGTGCTTGAAAACAAAAGAAAAGTAGCTCCATAATGACAGCAGTGGAAGGACACACATACTTGGCGCTTGCTCCATCGGAAGTACAAACACAAGAGAATGAATGACACACATGCCATGACAAATAGAAAAGAAGCAAAGAAGACCAAGTCTGCAGCTAACCAGTGGTAAGCTATGGTCGGGCTGTACCCCACTAAACATAATGTCTCCAAAAGTCAGCTCATGCTAGACCTAAAAACCAATAGGGTATCGAAAGGAAACAGCCAAAGCAGACGAGATTGGTGTTTTTAAGAAGAATGGTGATGATGTGAGCCTGAGCACAGGACGTGTTACTCAGGATGAAACTGAGTCAAAATGACATGAATAACTGTCTAAGCAGGAGAAAAATTAAAGTTACACAGAGAGCATGGGCATGTGTTTATTGATAAAGAAATGTTATTAATATACACTGCAACAAGGCAACTTGTTTGTGGGCACAAAACATGAAAGTTACAAACATCGTATTAGTGACTATTAGTGGAATGGAATGCGGGCCAAAGCTAATACATGGAACTGGTAGGTCTGCATAAGGTTCCCTAAAACAGATGATAATTGGTGTGGGGCCTACTTGTTTATGTACACTGTAGATGTATTTGTATCCATGCTTTGCATATCAGAATGCAAATGTGTGCTCACTATTGTGCATTTAACAAATGCCAGAGTAGATTCACAGTGATGTTAGGGAAATAGCAGTAGCAAAGCGGCAAAGCACAATAGTTGGGACTGAATGGCACCTTGTGACATAAGGAAGAAACATGATGTGATGTGTAAAGCTTGAGATCTTCCTGGAACGAGGGACATCAAAAGAGGGATGTAGAATGATTTGCTAAAAGTCTGGAGAGAATTGGATTTAGTGTTTTTTAGCATAGCAACTTTTACATTTCCATAAAAGGAACAATTTGGGCAGCAGATAGTAAACCTGAATGTAATATGTTTGGAGAAATAAAATAAAACTTCTAATCAAAGGTAATATTGTGTGCATTTCTATGCAGGGAAGGCACTAGTGATCAATGGTGCAGCCAGAGAAGTTTCACCGGGGCCCATGAGCATAAGTGACGTACTACACCCCTTTTATGGACAATGAAAGGAGAGGATAGAGTAACAGCATTTCCTTGATTCATCGAGGAACAGTGTCACACTTGGAACAGCAATAATTCGGGAAGTAATTCAATAATGGAAACACAAACACAAAAAAGAGCATTGACTGGAGATTACAGTTTATGAGGTGGTCAGATGTATACATGAAGAAAGAATTTATAGAGGACAGTGGGTGACAGGGCGCGGGGTAATATGTGTGAGTCATCTTGAAAATAATCACACATGGGAGAGGAGACAATGAAAGTATCAACTGTGCAGTAGAGTCGAGGGAAAAGGATGTAAGTAATGCTCTTTAATAAAATCATCGTCAGAGAACGTACAAAGGTATAAGTTATAAAGAAGTCAGAAAGGTGTGACCAAAAATGTAGGGGTAGTGAAGTGACATCACAAACCTGTTGACCTTAATGACATACATGAAGTGACATCAAATGACCCCAAACCCTAATTTTTTCCAGGAAGGAATGTTAAATGACCCTAACATTACAACAATTGAGGATTTGCATTGGATAGTATCACAAAGTAATGCAAAGTTGCCCTATGGGGTACTTTGCATTATTTTGTAGCAAAGAGCTTTCCATGGCTAGTGCATTTGCATTCCCATCTACAAACATTGGTGGATAGGAATTTGCATCAAAATCAAAAGGCATAGGGGAGAGAAATGTTTTCATTCCTTTTTGTTTTTCAAATTTGCATGTGTGCTGCATTGCCCAGCACACATATAAAGTAGTAAAAGCCTTAAAGCATAGTTTTTGTCCTGGAAGTGACTCCTTCCAGTACAAAACCTGTGCTTCAGAAAATGCACACACTTTGCACTCTGGCACAACAGTATGTGCGTTGGCTGCCAAAAGTGTGCCAGCACACGTGGAGTGAAAAAATGCTCCATCTATTAAGATATGGCACATGTTTTCTCTCCCCCTTTGACACAAGGAAGCAAAGCGTCAAAGAATAGTAAATCTGGGCCTCAATCTTTGCGATGCTTCGCGCCGGTTCTTGCAGAGATTAGCTGCAAAACCCACCTCTGAGGCCTTGTAACTGGAAGGAGGCACCTCAGGCAAGGGTAGGACTCACAGATGGCAGAGTCCAGCAGCACCAGCAGATTTGCATGAAGTCTTTTGTGTCCCTGAGACTTCGGAACAGGAGGCCAGCACACTTCAGGCCCTTGGAGATCTCCTTCAAGCAGGGGACCCAGCACAGAGCAAAGTCCTTTTCCTTTCCTTGGCAGAAACAGCAACTGCAGGCCAACCCCAGACACACAGCAAGGGCAGTACTTCTCCTCAGTCTCTCCAGCTCTTCTCCTTGGCAAAGGTTCCTCTTGAATTCCAGGAATGATCTAAAGTTCAGGGGTTTTAGGTCTAATACTTTTACCCCAAAATGTCTTTGTTCTCTTTGTGCAAGGGGCTCTGAGCCCAGTTCAGACCAGTTTTAGGGGGCACTCTGCAAGTGCACAACAACATCCATTGTCAGTGTGAGCCTTGGCTCCAGACGCACCACAGGGGGGCAGAGCCAGCATTGTGGAAGGCAGGCACAGCCCTATTCAGGTACAGGTGTTACTCCTCCCACCACTCCAAATGCAGTTCAGGCCTATTCAGTCTAGTGCTGACTCATCCAGACTCCTGGAGCCACTGAGCCTCCCCAGCCCCTGTCACTCCAAAGCCAGACAGTCAATCCACAAACAGGCAGAGGGACACAGGATGGTTGAACAAGAAAATAGCCACTTTCTAAAAGTGGTACTTTCAAACACACAATTTAAAAACCATCTTTACTAAAAGATGTGTTATTAAATCCTGAGTTCAGGGATACCAAACTCCATTTTTCTATCTTATCCCTAAGGGAAGATATGCTTGTAAAATGTTACAAAGCATTCCCCATTCTGTCCTATGGGGAAAGATAGCCTTTCAATAGTGAAAAACGAAATTGGCAGTATTTCACTATCAGGACATGTTACACACACCAGTACATGCCCTACCTTTCACATACACTGCACCCTGCCTAAGGGGGTACCATGGGCCTACCATAGGGGTGTCCAATGTGAAAGAGAAGAGAAGGGTAGGGCCTGGCAAGTGGGTGCACTTGCCAATCCGACATGGCAGTTAACAAACTGCATGCAGGCACCATGGTGGCAGACCTGAGACATCTTTTCAGGGCTACTCATGTGAGTGGCACAATCAGTGCTGCAGGCCCACTAGTAGCATTTGATTTACCAGCCCTGGCACACTCAGTGCACTTTACTAGGG
Organism: Calotriton arnoldi; assembly: GCA_963921515.1. NCBI lineage: Eukaryota > Metazoa > Chordata > Amphibia > Caudata > Salamandridae > Calotriton > Calotriton arnoldi. Next base: position 149,602 of record CAWUFW010002917.1, read on the forward strand.
ACCTACTGGTAAAAAAAATATGCCAATCATGGATAACCAATCACAATAACAATTTACACAGAGAGCATATGCACTTTAGCACTGATCAGCAGTGGTAAAGTGCCCAGAGTCCGATAGCCAACAAACACAGGTCAGGAAAAAATAGGAGGAAGAAGCAAAAAGTTTGGGGATAACCCTGCAAAAAGGGCCATTTCCAACATGCCCCATTGCCCATTTTGGATTACATTATCAATTCTTTCAAGGACTCCTGCATTGCAGTTAAAAATCTTCCTATTGCACATGCAATATTTGAAAATCTCATATTTATCAGCAGACTAGGAGCTTGATCCCTATTATCAATTTTATAAGTGATAAAAAGAGGTTTTAAAAATTCCTTCCGTTCTTCTAAAAACCACAGACAGTCCAGCAAAATATGTGGGCCACTGCATTTTACTTGTAGTCCACATATACACAGACCCTGTTCATTTGTCATTGCGGTTTATATCTTCCTGTCTGCATTACATGGGTCAGGCCAACTCTAAATTTCAATCCCGCATTTCTAAGTTTAGGATTAGGCATCATCTCAATGTAGGAGAACATATGATCATTAGTCCACCCAAGTACTAAGAACTGGGTGGACGATTTGCTTCCCAGATAACATAAGTCTTCTTCTCGAGCCTTTGTATTAATAATAGCATGTAGCACCTGATTGGGAATCTGCTGCCCTAGTTTCCATTGTTCTGGGACTAAAGAAAGTTTAATGCACATCTTATTTAACTTATGCCTAACCTGGGATGCCCAATTAAGTTCGCTTTCCTCTATTTCTCTTTTACAAAGATTTGATATTTTGGGGGCCCCTTCTCTGCTCAATCTCTGCGGGACTTGGGGGGTTACTGCAACAGAAACTCACTTTCCTACACATGATGCATCACGGGCAGTAGCAAGGATGAGCCTGAGTTGTACACCTTAATTGTACAAAGAAAGAAAAGGATAGGAAAACACCATTTCCTTTGTTCCACAAGAAGCAGTGTCACGCTTGCTTCAGTAATAATAGTACGAATGATTTAATTTTGGGACTGCAATGACAAGAAAGTTCATGGTCAGGAGATTAAAGTTTAAGAGGTGGAAAAATGTGTCTGCGAATAAAGAACCACATGCTGCATGGGGAGTTTCTGTGAGATCTGGGTGCTGTGTGTCAGTAATGTTGAAAATAAACACACACGGGAGAGCACAAATGGAAAGTTTTAAACATGCAGGCCCGTGGGATGGAAATCCAATAGGTCTCGAGAGCTATTGGCATTGTCAATATACAGTGGGCTATATGGAGCATGAGGCACTGGCTTGCATTTGTGAATGCAGTGGCTCCAGGGATTACGGTTGCACCTGAAGTTTTGGGTGTATGGTTTGTACTATAGTGGACTGCAGTACTCAATGTTGGACTAGCAGTACTGTGCATGTGGGCTCCACTTATTGCTGTTGACTCCACTAATTGATGAAGGGTCCTTTGTGATCTTTGTGGGCCTGTAGTAGAGAATGTGGGGCCTGCAGTGGTTGTGGTGGATCCCCCATCAGTTCACGTGGTCAGTGCGGGGTAAACTGGCCATGTCCCGAACAGTGCAACACCCTCTTTGCCAGCTGTTTTCAAGCCATCATGACTGATCCTACATTGCTAACACATTCCTCAGTAGCATAACTAAAGAATAAATAAAAATTATGAGGTTTATTCATGAGCTCCTTCTGCCGTCGGTGCGTCCTGTTGCATGACGCACCAGTGGCGCAACCTGCTGCGTGAAGTTTACAAGCACACCTAAAGCCACCCTGCGTGGCTTTACGTGTGCTTGTACGTATTGCCCCATTTTACGCAACATGTTGCATGTTAGGGGCGTGACATGGGTGTTGCTGTTGGTGTTCCTACGCAACACCCATGTCCACTGATGCATTTCCAGATTTACGAGGTATCGTAAACCTGGAAATGCGTCAGAATGCTACGCCACCCCCAGGGGTGGCGTAGCGAGGTGCAACGAAGAGAAATGTTTTCATTTCTACTAGTTTTTCCTCTTCAATGCGTGCTGCATTCTACAGCATGCATTGGAAGAGGACATCACCTCAAGTGATTGTTTTTGTCCAGGAAGGTGGCCCTTCCTACACAAAAACAATGTCCCCATGGCGCAGGCATCCATACACCATGGTGCAAGGGTGCCGGCGCATGGCATCAGTTTGTGTGCCAGCGCAGGGAAAGGCACAGAGATGCAACATGTTGCTGTAAATATGTCGCATCCCTGTGCCTCAATACTAACGCAGCACGGTGCAGCAAATTAACTTACGGCACTGCGCTGTGTTCGTTTCTCATAAATAAGCCCCTAAGAGCTGAATTGTGCATGACACCTACTGTGCTGCTGCACCTCTCTCCCAGCAAACCTTACATGTGCAAATGTCTGTCCCACAGTGATGCTGGTGAGGTGGATGAATTCAGGCATTGGTTCCCAAACTTTTCGACCCACAGCCTTCTTGACCTATTGGCTGTTGACTGCGGCTCTCCATTTTGTTACTTTTTTGTGGTGGGAGGTGGGATGTAAGCCTAGCCTCAGGAGTACTACCAATTTTCTCCCTGAAAATAATTGGGATAAAGTCAATGAAGGTATTATAATAATAGATGTTATACTATCCTACCCACTGCGTACCCCAGTGCAGTGTCAACAACTGATTGGAGAGACACTGGGTTCTCGGAGAAGTGAATTGTTACTGCATCGTGATGTAGTGCTTTTTAAAGAGGTGTTTCTTTGAGAGTCTGGGCAAATATGCACAAAAAATATTTAAAAAAAACAAAGTGCAATACAGTTTAATTTATTTGCAAAGGACTCCAATGGCTTTGGATCAGGTTTGTGCTTTAAAACAAAAGGCAAAACAAAGGTTCTTTGGAGGAGAATGGCGCAGAAGCTCAAATTTTAAGTGTGGAGTGCAAAAATCCCAGCACTATAGTGTGTTTAAAGTCTCCATAGTATTTCGGGAGTGTAAAGCACATACAGCCTAAGCTACATTCTACCACACAGCAATGTGGAAACGCATCACTGAGGAAACGCATCACTAACTCCCTAACAACCGCTTATCACATTTCAGCACAACATTAAAACACGGTCCGTTATTTCAGTGCCGAACTGCAACATGAAATGCTGTGCAAGACTCCTCAATGACGTGTAGGCACTTAATAGGTCCTGTAGCTGTAATATGGAAAAGAGCTGCTTGCGTGCACTGCAGCTTGCTTACAATTTGCTATTTTCAGTTATGGGCACAAAAAAGCAGCTACTGTAAAAAATAAAAAAAATAAAACATTTTAATTCAAACAGCAGTGATTTAAAGTGGCTGCTGTTGAAGGAGGCGTGCGCGGCAGCGCTCAAGATGGCCGCCACCTAGTGGAGCTCCGTATCGCGTCGGAACGCCGAGAATATTATGCGGCTTCCAAGATGATAATTTACTTGGAAACAGGCAGGTAGCATCATCGAAACATGCCCTGCTCTGTTCTGCAACGTTTTTGTGTCTTTTGAGGGTCGTTTTCTTGCTTTTTGGAGTGCTGCATGCTGGGGCTATACCGCGGCCGCCATTTTGTGCTTTAGGATTTTGCTCTCCTGAGCAGTGGATTATCTGTGGTGCGCTTTCCATACTTCCTGCCTTTCTCCTCATTTACTGAACTTATCTGGATTGTTTTAATATTGAGAGATTGGGGAAGTTGATGGTGAAATTTCAGGCTCGCACACAGAAACAGTGAACATCGTTTTTTCTATGGGCAGCAGTTTTAAAATTTGCTACACTCAAATACAAGTCTTTAATTGACCCCGAAACAGTCAGGTACTACGAGCGGAGCATGCCCTGCTTTATTTGACAATGTTTTTATACCCTTTGAGGATCTTTTTCTTATTTTCTGGAGACCTGAAAGTTAAGCCTGTGCCGTGGATGCCATTTTGAGTTCCAGAACTTTGTTCTCCTCAGAAGTAAAATATTTGTGGCATGCTCTTCATACTTCCCACCTCTCTCCTCATTGATTGGACATATCTTGCCTATCCTTGGCATTGTGTGGTTGAGGAAGGCGTTATATTCTACTGTTGGCTGCATCCTTTTCTTTTTTGTGTTTTTTCTCAACGTTTTTCAACGCTTTCTATGGGCAGAAGTAAAAACCTACTGCATTCCAATAAAGGTAAAACTGCTAAAACCGCTGTGACTGACTCCTCACTTATTGCCCCTCCTATGGACAAGTCATTCTCTGCAGTAGAGATGGCTCAGTCTTCTTCTTCTCGGTCAGCACCTCTGCCTTTGTCAGCCTCCAAGACGCAGACAACGCCTACAGCTACTAAGCGCCTCAAACAAGACCCACCTTCTCCTCCTAAACCCCTTACTCCGGTATCATTAGATACTATTTTGGAGGAGATACGTGCGTCACGCCCGTTCATTGCGGAGACTAATACTCGATTACAGGTGATGGATAAGAAGTAGTCATCTATGGATTCTAGGCTCTCCTTGGGGGAACAACACGTCAGTGACGTCCAGGATGCTGCTGTTAAGATAGCGACGTTGGAAAAACATATTTCACTGCTTAAAAAGTCAGCAGAAGACCTTGAAAACAGAAATAGATGGAACAATCTTCGTTTATATGGTCTTCCGGAAGGCCTTGAAGGGAATGACCCAGCCACCTTTTTCACCTCCTTTCTTCCCAAGCTTCTAGATCTTCCACCTTCAATTAATTTGAACATTCAGCGTGCTCACAGATTGGGTCCTCGACTCTCTTTGGCATCGGCTCCATCAAAACCTCGTGGAGTGATTCTCCTTTTCTTGCAATTTACGGACCTCATCCAAGAACTAAATGCGACTAAGTCTAAAAAACGTCTCGTTTGGTCTGGTGCTAACTTGTTTATCTCTCAAGATGTTTCTAATGCAACGGCTAAAAGACGGAAGGACTTCCTCGAACTACGACCCGCACTACGGGCCCTAGGTGCACGATATGGGCTTTTCCATCCTTGTCTCTTCAAGGTGACTTTTCAGAATAACACGTCCACCTTTGATGTTCCTGCAGACTTGAGGAAATTCATTCATTCACACTCTACTTCTTTAATGGAGATTCCTGGTCCTTCTACTGTTACTTGACTGTTTTGCTAAATCTTGCTATCTGTTTTACTAATGTTGCTTCCTTTACAGGTTGCTCGTGATTCTTGATTCTTCTCACCTGTTTCCTTTGTCAATCCTTTGTAGACCTTTGGATTCCAGTTACTTGTTCCCCCCTTTATCGTGTTGGCATCTCGGCGTGGGGCCTTCTCCGTTGTCGGTTGTGCCGTCTTCATTTGTTGTCGCCACTCCTCATTGTTGTCCTCGTCCCCCCCTTTTTAACGGTACGTATTACAGTCATTATCTTGACATGTACTGTCCTCTCTGGCTATCTTTCTTCCTCTTTCTTTTTCTCCCCTTTTCTTTCTTTCTTCTCTTTTTTCCTCCAGTACATGCTTCAGTCTATTTTTCATCTTATATTTATTTCTTTTTCCTATTCTCTTCCTTTTTAGGTCTCGGCTAGGCAGCGCATGCGCTGTCTCGTCGAGAGATGGTGTATACAGTATAGTGGGGGAAGCTCCGCCCACTTTCCGCCCATATTTTTGATTGGCTTTAGTCATAATTCCTGCTTTGTGATTGGTGTTTGGCCTGTTAGCTCCGCCTCCTGACGTCTATGTCGTCATTTTTCTCCCTCCGAGGCTATCAGCCCCTTTACTGGAACACTATTTGCTGCCCTGTGTCCTCCCCCGCCGCCCCCTCCCGCAGTTCGCAGTTTTTCCCCCCCCCCCACTCCCCCCACTCCTGTTCGTGCCTTCTTAAACACGGAAGCTCCCATTTGTAATGCAATACATCTCGCGTAAATGCGAGTTGTATTGCATTGCAAATGCTTGTTTGAAAATAGTGCGCAGTCACAAGCACACCCACCTCGGGAAAAGGAAGCGCAAAGACCGAAGTCAGGCGCCTTTCTCTCCAGCCCTGAACACCGAGTCTTCTGTTCGACAAAAGATAAAATTCAAAGTGACAATAGCCGTCAGGACTCCAAGGGGAAGCAGTCTCATGATATGCGAGTTGATGTAGCAGGCGTTCCCGCAGAGACAGTGAATGGGTTAAGGAGTCAGGCGGAAGTGGGAGGTGCCTCCTCTGCTTCAGCTGCAGGCAAAGGAAGTTTACAAATGGGGTCGAACTGCCGCGGACCGGGGTGCTGTTGTCATTGCAGCCAGAGCTAGGGGTGCTCTTGCCATGACAGTGCACCTCACCTGGTATTGCTCCCCCAGCTGTCTCCTCTTTCCTCACACCGGTCAGTGCTGGTGTACTGGCCCATGTAGAGATACCCACCGCATCATGCATCGCCGCCCCCGGGCAACGAGCTGCTCATACCTGGCTCTAAGACTCAGGCTGCTTCTGATGCCATGTACCGCACGCCGCAATCTAGCAGCGACGGATGTCACTCCAGGTAAAAGCATTTTGTGCAATTAGCTGCTAGGGGTAGGCGCTGTCCTGACAGCAAACGCCAAAGCAGGAGCTGTGGTACGTAGTTCCTGGGTAGCCTATGTTTCTTCTCTGTGTACTATGGGCTTTGGGATCAGAAAACGGAACACTATTTAATCTCCGCTGAAATCTTTTGGGCAGAATTTAGTAGTGGTAAGGCTCACAGATTCTAGCGCTAGTGGAATCAGGCGGGTAAAAGTGTGGGGGGCGGGGCACTGCAAAAAGGGTCAGAGCTCCGAAAATGTCCACTTTGAATTTCTTTCAACGCAGAGCGCAGTGTTGTAAGGTATTCCGATGCTGTTCAAGCGTACAGCAGCGCCTATGATGCTAAATGATGCTTAGAAAGTGATCGTGAAAACAAAGGGAGCGCCTGACAGGCAGGTTCTGAAATGCCTCCCAGCTGCTCACGCTAAGCAGACACACCAGTGAACCTACACAAATGTATTCCTAGAAAACTGCGGGAAAAGCTTTTATAGGGGAGCGGCGAGGCTGTGAGCAGCCTCTCTGCAGAGCCGTCAGCAGGCACATTAGGCACACATGGGTGGATGTCACGTACAAAGTATGCAATGTAAAATAAGTAATCAGGTGGAACAAAAAGCACCGGTTAAACCATCCAGGGAATATTCATTCCTTTATTCAGGAGGGTGGCGAGACGAGAGGTGCCACCTGCCACCGAGAGTCTGAGCTCAGGAAGGCTCGACAAACTGCGCAGCCCCTGGCCCGATTCATGTGCCTGTCTGGCTGGTTTCTATGGGTACCGGGACCTTTCATTAAGGACACAGTGATGAAGGCTGATGCTGAAGGAACAGACGTATCCCATCACATGCTGCAGTGTACAGGTTGCTAAAGGTCACAATGACTCTGTTAGGTCAAAGTAACCCGGCTTTATCAACAAGCAGTGTCAGCTGTCGTTTGCCTGACACGAGTTCAGTTCTGATGGGCCTCTTGCTGCAGGGGTGTTGTGCTAAACATTCATTATGCGTAGCTAGAGTGAGAGATCATGCTGTGATTATTAATTGATTAACCACATAATATAATTGGGGAGGTAGATTTCCTGATGTTGTTAGAATCTTGGGGCCCGATGAATCAAATGATTTTTCAATTTCGTGCCTATGTCAAAACACGTTCGTATAAATGGGCTATGGTATGTTGATGGTGGTTCTGAGGGCCTGCTTCCTGCGTGGCAGCTTATCCATTGCTTAACATGAGATCCTTATTGTCTCAAGGTGGTACCCTGCATTTGTTGTGTCTTTTTCTTTAGTTCTTGGTTTCTGTGTTTTCCTTTCCCTCCTCCTGCTGTTTCCTTTTCACAGTGTAACTCACCGCAAGCAACGGTATCTTGTTTTTTGGCATATTTTTTTAGCTTGGAGTTGCATGAAGTCAGAACTTAGTTTCTTGTACAGTGCTTTTGCTCATTGCGCCCACCCCGCCCCTACCCTCGTGTGGCTCTGCTTTTCCGTTGAGGCCATGCTTGGGAACTGTGGGCGGAAAATCGGAGGGCGGGAGTAACTTGAAAACATGCATTTTTATTTCCACAAACTTACACAGACTTTTTTGTAGGCTTCACTTTTTTACACATTTAATTAAAACGTATCAATAATTTAATGTATTTCTCTTCAAACAACTCCTAAGAGCTCAAATACCACATTCACTTGTCTGTTGCCAAATCTACTGCCAGTTCCAAGATCACTGCCACACAGTCCATAGCTAGGCTACTTTGCAGTAATGTACGGTAATGTGCTTATAAGGTCCCAAAGGCGAGACCGATTGCATTGCAAATGCTTGTTTCCCTCTACTGACAGTTATATTGTTCTTCATAAATTATCTCTATATTTATCTTACCCTACATTTTTGATTTGCCCTCTGCTCTTCCTATACTCCTTTATTACCGTCATTTTCATTGTTCTCTACTTTTGGTCTTTTTCTTGCATTCAGAATCCTTCCATCTCCTCTAATCTTCCTCTTTTCTTATACTTTTCACTGGAGACTCTACTTTACAATCTTCCTTTTTCTTTTTTCTTTCCATTACTTTGCATTATTATTGATCGTGTGATTTTATATTTAATTCATTTTATTTTCATTCAAAGTTATTTCATGGAATGTAAAAGGTTTTATTAATCCCATTAGGAGGCAGAGAATATTATCCCACCTTGCTATATATAACCCTGACTTAGTCTTACTGCAAGAGACTCATTTAACAGAATCAGAGGCTCTGAAACTTAAAAGGCAGTGGGTGGGTTTAGTCTTAGTATCCCCTAAGAACACGAAGAAGAATGGGGTAATTATTCTTGTTCAAAAACGTTTGAAATGTTCTGTTATATCTAAGGAAACTGATTCAAATGGTAGATTGTTGTTAGTTAAGTTGCTTATTAATAATATTCTCTTACAGTTTTTAATATTATGGTCCAACTCAACCGGACTCTTCTTTTTGGCCTAATATCACAAAAAAATGCATTCAACATAAAGATAAATTTTTTATTTTGGGAGGTGATTGCAGCCAAATTATGGATCCGTTCATTGATCGACAATCTCAGGTCCGTTTTATTCCCCACAAGACCCATAGACAATTTCAAGACACAATATCTCAGACTCATCTGGTAGATGCCAGGAGACTTTGCAACCCTGACAACTCAGAATTTTCTTTTTTCTCTCCTCCACATGGCACTCTGTCCCGATTGGACTATATCTTTCTCTCTTCGGCCTTAACACAGACTCTCATTTCCTCCTCAATTGAACCCATTGTCATTTCTGATCATGCCCCGGTTGTTGCTGATTTCGATTTGCTCCCCTCACAACCCAAGTCTTCTAGATGGAGGTTTAACAACTCCCTTTTGCAAGATCTGCTTTTCTCTTCTTCTTTCATTTCCTTTACAGAAGAATTTTTCTCTTTGAACTCATCTCCTGATATTTCTTCTTCACTACTTTGGGATACCTTTAAGGCTACTGCCCGTGGCTTTATCATAGATTTTGTTTCCAAAAAAGAAACATTTTCTTAATCAGCAAAAAATTTTGCTAGCTAATATTAAACGTCTAGAGCATCTCTTTTACACATCCACCTCTGCTTCCTCCATACAGAAGCTTATCCGTGCTAAACTTGACTTTAACAAAACAACTACTGAGAGTGCCTCTTCAGTTTTACTCCGATCGAGCGCTCGGCACTATGGTGGACGCAATAAAGTTGGCGAATTATCTTAAATCCCAAAAAGAACGTGTTTTGATAGACTCTATTCATTCTTCGGATGGGAAAACCCTTCTTAAAAATCAAGACATTTTAAAGGAATTCATGGAGTTTTACAGAACTTTATATACCCCAGAATCTTCGCCACTTCCCTCTTCTATTGACTCCTATCTTAATCATGTTTCACCTTCACCCCTTATAGACCTTGACTTTAGCTTTCTCGAATCTGATCTGTCTATCCAAGAAATTTCTTAATCCTTAAATCTTCTTAAGAAAAATAAAACACCTGGTCCTGATGGGTTTATGGTAGAATTCTTTCTTCATTTTTCTCATCTTCTTCTTCCCAAACTTCTACAACTCTTTCAATTTTTCCACACTAATGGTAAGGCACAGGGCACTTTCTTAGATGCTACAATCTCCTTAATCCATAAAGATGCCCGCGATCCCAAACAGTGTAAAAATTATCGCCCTATATCTCTTGTAAACGTAGATTATAAAAAAAATTGCCAAATTGCTTGCGATACGTCTGGAACCTCTTTTACCGAAACTAATTGGTTTGGAGCAATGTGGTTTTGTTAAAGGTAGGTTAACATCTGACAATTCTCGCTTATTTTTTAATGTTTTAAATAAGGCCTCTTCTCTTTCTTATCCTCTTGCTGCAGTATCTATCGACGCAGAGAAGGCTTTCGACAGAGTTAATTGGTCCTTCTTATTTAAAGCTCTCCATTGGCACGGTTTGGTCCTAAATTCATTTCTTTAATATCCTTGTTATATTCAGCTCCTAAAGCTTCTGTAGTAGTCAATGGTCTTGTTTCTCAATCTTTCTCCTTAAATTGCGGTGTCCGTCAAGGTTGCCCTCTTTCGCCCCTTCTTTTTATTCTAGCTCTTGAACCCTTCTTATCACATATCCACCAGAATTCGTCCATCTCTGGTTTCTCAAATGGTGATCAACATTTGAAATTATCTGCCTATGCGGATATCTTACTCTTCATACCTCATCCCGAAACTTCCATTCCTCCTCTTTTGCAAGAAATCTCAGACTTCTCCCTTGTTTCAGGTTACAAAATCAACTGTGACAAGACATAAATTCTCCCCATCACTAAATTTTGTTTTAAACAACGCTTTGATGCCACTGGTTTCCATCGGAACAGTTCTAAAATCAAATACCTAGGTATTTGGTTTAACAACTCCATATTAGATTCAGTTAAAATTAACATGAAAGATGTGCTGGATCGTATCTCTAAGCTTCTTACCTCCTGGAACCCTCTCTTTCTTTCTTGGTGGGGTCGGCTGGATTCTATCAAAATGATGATTACTCCTATTTTGTTATATATTTTGTCTATGATTCCCGTTCATATCCCTAATATCTACTTTAAAAAAATGGACTCCCTTCTTTCTAAATTTTTATGGCACAATAAAAAATCTAGACTTGCCTTGACTCATCTTCGTAAACCTAAATCTACGGGAGGAGTAAACTTTCCTGATTTTCGTATGTATCATAAGGCCTTTTGTCTTAGATTTGCCTCTAAATGGCTCTTTTCCGAAATCTCCCCCTTTACACCTTTATGGGTCAATATCGAACGACTCTTACTTGCACCCTTTTCTTTTTAAGGAAGTCCTTGCTTTCTCAACAAAGACCACCATTACTTCTCTCCCGTTATTTAAACACACTTGTTCATTATTAAAGCATCATTATCGATTGGGTTCTCTCTCTAAGAGTTCTTTCCTTCAGTCTCCTCTTTGGTATAACCACCTCATTACCCTCAATAACAGACCTCTTTTCTGGAAATCATGGAGGCTTAAGGGGATTATATGGGTTCAGGACTTGTTTGATGGTTTATCTCCATGTTCATTCCCCCAATTTCAAACCACTTTTAAATGCCCTCGATCCTTCTGGTATAAATGTTCTACTCTTATGACAATCATTTTAGATGTTTTTTATTCTCTACCCTCTACTGAACCGCTCCCCAGAACGGATCCACTACTCAAAGTATTAACTACATTTCCCAAAGCTTCCTTGATATATAAATCTCTTACTTCTCCTGATCTGGTTTGTTCTAAATCTAAGGTGGAAACTGCCTGGGAGGTGGATTTGGGTTGTGATTGGAGCGTTTATTTTTGGAACAAATTATGGGGTAGATCGTTGAAGACAGGGCCGGACTGGCTACCAGGCGTTTTGCTGTGCTGCCAAGCTAGGGGCTGTTTTCACTGCGGTTGGGGCTGATTTCGTAGTTGGGGACCTGCATGTGCTTCTAAATAAACAATGCAAAATAAAGGGTTTTAAAGCATACTTTAAAACCATTTGATTTTCCATTGTAGCCAGTCCGGCCCTGGTTGAAGATCTCTAGATCTGCTTCCACTACTCAGTCCTTGTTCTTTCTGTACCACAGTTTATATTACACACCTACCTCCATAGCCAAATTTACACACTCTAATGATGCGACCTGCTGGTCTTGTAAATCTCCTCTGGCCGATCTGATGCACCTTCTTTTTTCTTACCCTGCTGTCGCTTTCTTTTGGAAGGATGTTTGGAAACACCTCTCACATATTTTTAACTTACAGACTCCTTTTTCACACATTAATCTCTTTTTGGGTAGCTTATCAGATTCATTGGGAATATCTTTGCATTAGAAAGGTTTATTTGATTCGATGTTAGCCTTAGCTTTTCAGCAGATCTCACTCAATTGGAAATGTTCAACTAAACTTTCAGTGAAATCCTGGTGGAATAACGTTGGTCATTATCATAGATTAGACATTGCATTTGCTTCTTCTGTTAAACCACATGTAAATAGGGATTTATTTTGGTCATCATTAACCAAATATTTAACTAAGATTTCAACTCCTGTATCAAGTAATCATTCTGAGAATTTCCAACCTCCATAGATTATTTGGTCACTGTTTTCTCCCCTACAATATTTTATCCCCCTTTTTGGTTATTATATTTCTTATACTTGCTTATTTGCCTGCCTCTTGCATAGGATAAGATAAGTTATGATAAGTTTAATAGTATATAAGCTTATTATACTGTATTGTCATAAGAAGTCTATAGTATAATCTCACGATCTTCAATTTTAGAACTGTACTATATATTCCCCTTTTCCCCTCTTCTTTCCCCCTTAAAATGAAAACAACTTTCTATTTTGTTTATTGTCTGTTTTTATATTTATTATACTATGCATATCTTGTTTTTTCATGACCTTTTCTTATGTAATTGTCATTTACTTAATAAAGCTTTTTAAACACAAAAAAAATAAAGTGGCTGCTGTCACAGTACACCTATTTGTGTTGGAAGGGGTTGTCTAGAGAACAACTATTGCTGCAAACCGAAAACAAGCGCATCGTCTCAGGAGTTCCCATTCTACAGACCTACATTGGAAAACAGTGCAGTATGAAAATATGCCATTCCAAACCCCCTGCAGCTCTGTGGCTCCATCCTTCCCCTTCTTGCTACACCAGAGCACTTCTCATTAGGACCCATGGGTGGTGTCACTGGCGCAGAAAAGTAGTGACTAACACTGCACAGTGAAACGTCCAATGCTGGTGTCGGAGGTGTGTGAACCAAAGACGCACATAGAGCATTCGAAGTGCATTTCTCAACTCATCCTCCTCTTGCCCCCGATCTCCCGTCCCAATTCACTTCAGGAATAAGTTTGACTCAAGTTTAAAGCCTTGTTACTGGGAAGGAAGGCTCGTGGATGCACCTCTGTTTGTTTCTCAACTTTCCTGAAGGACGGTCTCATTTTGTGGTATTATAAAAGTAAAGTGTTTTAACGCTTGCACTAAGTGAGGCACATGGTAGACGCGATATCAACAGAGTGCGGAAGAAACATATTTTGGGGATGCAAAAACAGAATATAGAGTTCTCTTCCTTAAGCGGGGGCACGGTTTTTACGTTTTTAGAATTTTCAGTTGGGCAACACTAAAACGCCACATGTTTAGCAGAGATTAGTTAGAGCAGTTTGCGATGTCATTAACGGTATGGATGTCAAGCCAATCAGCTGCGACTAGATTGATGGTAAATGCACTAGGCGATGCACGTCACAGTGTGGGGTAATGGTAACCCCTCCCCCTGACCCGCCCTGCCCCACCACTGTCAGCAGATCTTCTCTAAGCTGGCACAGTTCATCACATGCAACATTCAAGTATGTGAACACAACAATATGTGATGATGAAGATTGTTGACATTTATGTATTACTTTAAAAATGAACAATTCTATGATATTCTATATCGCTTTATCTACCGCTCTCTAGAACACTTGTTGATGGCCTGTTAGTTTGCAGAGTTTGCAACACACACACATACGTGATTGCAGCGTTTATTTTAGGGACTGAGATCAGCAGCGACAGAATGAGTCCATGTGGTGGATTCAGGCAATAAAATGAATAAACAGATGCCATCTGTGAGTCTGAAGAAGAAAAATCTTTATTGTTGATTAATAAAAATCATTACAACCCAGGAACATAAAAATACATTAATTTGTACATAAAAATAAAATTATATAAACTTAGTCGAACAATTGTCTTTTCTTCCAAAGACAAAAGCACGTCAATACATTGCTAGTTTTAGAATGGTTTTGGAAGTAAAATTATATTTCAATTCATTTATCAGTCCTTAATATAGCAGCGCTTCTTTGTACATTAATAAAATCTTCCATAAAACTATCAACACTATGTTGCTTTTTAAAATCCTAACTTAAAATGCCATAGATAAAGGGGCCGATTCCGATCTCGGCCGGTAGTGCTCCGAATCGGATTCGGATTTACCGGATCCGATTCGGAGCCCTGTTTCCCGACCGAATCGTACGCGGGTCCGGCCGAGCGAGTACGATGCAGGCACCCGCGAAATCTCCGACCGACTCGAACGCGGCTTCAACACGCTCCGACCGACTCGCATGGACACGACTCGCACCGCGCTATGGAGACGTTTCCCGGCCGGGTAAGTACGATGCGCGCCGCGACCACTCCGATCGACTCGCGCCGTCCGGCTTGAAAAAGCTGTCGGAGCCGGACTTTGGGGGTCCGCGTCGGACCCCCCTGTACGCGTAGGCACGCGAGTCGCACACAGGGGGGACCCATGGGTCCCCCCTACCTGTGCATGTACGCCGCGATGCGCATGGACGCGTACATGCTGTAGGGGGTGCCCTTGACCGCCTCGCACCCATTGAGTCAATGGGAGCCCGCGTACGCGTCGTACGACCGGCTCCCATTGACTTCAATGGGAGTCCGACCGAATCGAGTCCGATGGCATGCGAACGCATCGTACTCGTTCGGTCGGACTGCTAGGGTCCGATTCGGTCGGAATTCTCTCCGGGTCCGGCTCGGTCGGAGAGAATTCCGGCCCGAATCGGAATCGGCCCCAAAGTGTCATTAAACCTTTGCTTTCCAAAGTGCCAACCTTACTTGAATTAACGTTCTATTTCAATATTTAAAATTCGAGTGTTTCACACTAGCCAACATAAAGCAACGCTTCTTTATATATAATAATAAAATCTTCCAAAGACAACCAACATTACATCATTTTTTTTAATTCATGAATTAAGGTGCCATAGTTCAAGTGCCTTTGAACAATTCCTTCAGAAAGTGCCTTTCTTGCATTAAACAACATTCTATATTTTTATTTAAAAGTATAAAAATATTTCTCACAGATCAACCTGCACCAAGACAATCAAGTAATTGATAACTAAGATTATTACCAATTACTACAGTCCTAAGCAGTACGTGCATCTTGCAATTGTCAATCTGCATGTTTGGATTTAGCAGCATAGTTCATCAGTTGAACTATCAAAACAGGGCGTGGCTTGCGCGCTCAGCAAGATGGTGGGCGTTTGTTGAGCTCCGTCACTTCACGGAGCTTCCGAGGAGGATTACGGTCGCCCTCTATCCTCGTTCCGAGTCTTCCAGCTGGAATGAGCTTGCTGATGCATGGAGGCACACATTGGTGACAAGGGGTGAGCTCCCTACTCACTTTTTGGAGGTTTTATGTCGCATTTTCATCTCCCTGACGAGCACGGTCGCCATTTTGTGTGCGTGGCGGTTGCGCTGTTGGAATTATACACCTTCTTGAGTGAACTGATGGCGGTGAGTTGTGTCGCTACAATCATCTACAAGTAACAAACAAGGGTTTGGCCCTTAATCAGTAAGGCCGGACCAATATACATGTGAAAAACCTCAAAGAATTGCCAGTACTGATGCTCATTCATTCATGTTTTCATACCCTGATCAAACAGACCCAATCAATCTGATCTACAAAAAATGTTTTTATTTTATTTCTTTTGAAATAATTTCAATCTTTTTCAACTTATTTTCTGGAAAGAGATTCTCTTTTTTTTAGAATTGTTAAACATAAATATATATACAAAAATTGGACATACACTGAAGACACAACAACATAAGACTTTGTATGACACAAAAGTGTTGTCTTTAAAAAAAGATCATATCACATTACAAACAAACAATACATATTTCGCTCTGGTTCTGTCTGATTTTTCATGACAAAATTCACACAATACAATGCCTCTGAATGTTTTCTATAATGATAGTATTTCAAATTGTTTCAGAGACCTAGACCAAATGGTGTCCCTACTATGCTCACTACGTATTCATAACAGTTGAAAACCACAGTATTTTTGGTGAGCATGAGTGGTATCCTATTTACATAAGCACCTATTTGGTCAAAGAGTAAACCAGTCGACGAGTTTCGAACCCACTGGGATTAGTTGTCGGGTTCTCCTCAGGACACAGGACAAAAAGAGCTAAAAACAAACAAACAGAAAACTTTACTGTAATTTCAAACCATAAAAATCACATTCAAAACATCAGCCACTCAAGCCCCATTCAACCCAAATCAATTACCTCAGTCTCTTTTAGGGAAGCTTCAATCTCCTTTTTTCACCCTCCGGTGACACTTGCCACCCAAGGCAACACTATAAAACAATATCCAAAAGGCAACTATTTAGAACTGTCATGTCATGTCAAAAGAAAGAAAAAAACGAAAAAAACTGAATATTAAGGAGTCGATTCCGATCTCGGTCGGTAGGGCTCCGAATCGGATTTGGCTTTACCGGATCCGAGTCGGAGGCTTTGTTTCCGACCGATTCGTACAGTCGTCCGAGCGAGCAAGTACGATGCGAGTGAACGCGAAATCGCCGACCGACTCGTTTCCGGGTCCGAACCGCTACGTCCGACTCGTTCGCAATCGATTCGTGGCGCGCAATGGAGACGTTTTACGACCGAGCCAGTACGATGCATGATCCGGACAGCCGGATCGAGTCGGAGCCTCCGACACAAAAAAGCTCCCGGACGCGGACTTCGGGGGTCCGTGCCGGACCCCCCTTCACCCGTAGCCGTACTAGTCGGACACAGGGGGGACCCATGGGTCCCCCCTATACATGCGTGTACGGTGCGGATGGCACCAACGCGTACCCACTACAGGGGGCCTCCTTGTGTGCAACGTACCCATTGAGTCAATGGGAGCCCATGTACACGTCTCGTACGACCGGCTCCCATTGACTTCAATGGGAGTCCGACCGAACCGAGTCCGGCAGCATACGGCCGCATCGTACTCGTTCGGACTGCAGGGGTCCGGCTTGGTCGGAAAACAATCCGGATCTGGATCGGTCTGAGAGCTTTCCGACCCAGATCGGAATCGGCCCCTAAGTGTTACCTGAATCCTTTCTTACTTGTGTATTAAACATGGTGCCCTCAGTCTCGCCTTATCTTCTGCAAATTTCACCACTTTGCTTCTGTTGATAAAGCAAAAGAGAACATACAGTCAAACCAAACTAATCATGCATTCTCCTACATTGCGCAAATTGCTTGTGGACGAATCTGTGTTGGCGGAACATGAATATTTTCCAAGAGTAGCGGAAAAGATGTTGCAGCAGCGTAGCTCTGAAACTGACATTTTGCGCTAAAAACACTAATTTAGAAAAACCAACGCTTATTCAAACCACTTCGTGCATTGGATTGCCAAGCCGGATGAACATTTCTTTAGTAACTAACCTCTGCATACCATGATTGAATAGTACTGCTGATAGACTTAGGAAGAATTTGGCCATGACTCTCGTGACCAGATGTCAATTCCTATGCGGTATTCAGGGTACGGCAACGGCGAATTTATGGGGCCAACTTACTTCTATTAGCTTTATTTCCGCACTGCGGTGTAAGTCCATTCAATTCCAGGTCACGAGTGAATGGCGGCTGCTCGGAAGCTTATTTTAAACAACTTCCGGGTTACATAGTTTGCTGATTCAAAACCAGAACAAACTTTGTTGGTGTCCTCACCTCCTTGTGGTGCAAATGTGTGGTGCTGTAAAGGGAATTTTACGTAGATTTTTTTAATTCCAAAAGAAAATAACTTTATTGACATCCTCAATACTTGTCTGTACATAATACTCCAAATTACATTTTAGAGCAGAGCCTATTTCAGGTATTTATCTGCATTAGTCATTTCATGCGGTCAAATCAGGCTCGTATTTAACCCTGAATTAAATCGCCACTCTTCAAAGCTGGGTTGCCATCCCATCTGGGTGGGTCAGTCCATATCAAAGTCCAACCTGCTTCTTACTTAATATCTCTACCCACCACTTTTGGATGCAGTATATATTAAATGATGAGCTCATAACACCGTGAGGTCGATAAATTTCAGGTGATTATCTACATTCGTCATTTAACCTTATTGATGCATTCAAAAATTGAATGCCTTGAAAAGCGTATCTCTCAAAGAGCATTTGATTAACAAGAAGTGCTAATAATTCTTATGGTCCGTACAAATGAACTTGAACCTTCATTCTACTGTTCTAGGAACAGATTAAAAAAGAATTCAAGGTTTTGGTGTTCTATTAGAAGTAGTAGTGTGTTGACTAGAAGTGTATTTATTGGTTGAGTCTCTATTGGCATGAAAATTCAAGGCGTCCATGCCTAAAGGTCCCATAGGTAATTCAAATAAAAGATGAAAAATTACTAGGAAGAATACACAAGGTTGCTCATAGGAATGTCATCCGGCAGAGATGGAGGGAGCTCACAGGTTCTGTAACTTTGTCAGTTCATTAAGGCCGTTTTGTACAGAGTTGAATTTGAAAATAAGAAACGCCTCTCACTGGCTTAATTTACAATCCAAATCGCCTCCTCTGTCATTTGGTTCAATAGATTAAATAACTGTCTATTTCAAATCCATTTCTGTATGTTTATTTTCCAACCAATATGTGACCAAAGGTGCTGTAATTATACGTTTTCGAATCCGCGATTTGTGTTGACAAATCCGCTGACGTACTTCTTGGTTGGTTTTCCCAATGTAAAGGTTGTTACATGGGCAGATTATTCCGTACACAACATTTTTGGTTTTGCAGTTTGTAAATGTATTGTGTTTCCAGTTGTATGAATCATGTGTGAACAGGTTGCCTTCAATTGTCTGGTTGCAGCAGACACATGTCCGGCATTTATGATGTCCTTGTATCGGAGGTAAGCTGAGGTAATGGCGCATATCCAATTTAGGTGAAGGTTTTGGTAAGCCAGAACAGACTACTTGATTTCTGAGGCTTTTCTCTTTTTTGAAAGCAAATAATGGTTTCTTAAAAGATTTATCCCAGTTCGATATTAAGTGCCAATTTTGGTTGATGATTCTTTTGAATTCATTTGATCTTGTGCAGAACGTGGATACGCATACCAATTGATCCAATTGTTGTTTTTTTTTCATTAGTAGTTCTTCCCGTGGTGTCCACAATGCTCTTTTCATTGATCTTGTTAAGAGTCGTTTGGGGTAGCTCCGATCTTAAAGTTTGGAAATCAAATTGTTAGCGTGGAGTTGAAACTCCTCCTTCTCCATACAATTTCGACGATTCCTTAAAAATTGGCCGTACGGCAGGTTATCTCTTAGGCTCCGGGGATGATGGCTCTTATAGTGTAAAGCCTTATTTCTATCCGTTGGCTTTGTGTGGAGTGTTGTTTTTAGATGTCCCCCTGATGCGTATACCTCAACGTCCAAGAATGTTATGTGCTTCTCATTATGGTTGACACTAAATTTGATGTCTGGTGTCCGATCATTAAGCCATTTGTGAAATTGTAACAGTGTCTCTTCTGTGCCAGTCCACATGAAGAATATATTGTCGATATATCTTACCCACCCTGTTATTTGAGATAGGAATGGGTTGTTGTTAAAGACGAATCTTTCTTCATATTTTTCCATGTAGAGTACAGCAAATTCTGGAGCAAATGGGCAACCCATTGCGATTCCTTTCACTTGGCAATAGAAATTATCACTGAACTTAAAATAGTTCCGCTTCAAACAGATCTTTGCCAGTTCAATAATTAAATCAGTTGGTACTTGTTCTGGTTTGGATCTCAAATCCAGGAAAGATTCCATTGCCTCTAAACCAAATTCTTGGGGAATTTCCATGTACAGAGACACGACATCAAGTGTAACCAATCTCTGTGTTGTCTCCGTAAACTCAATATCCTGAATTGCATTCCCAAAATGCATAGTGTCTCTTAAATATAAAGGGACTTTATTCCAAAAACGGCTTCAGGAAAAAGTCAACGTATTTCGCGATCAGTTCAAGGACCGAATCGCATCCCGAAACTATCGGGCGGCCTGGTGGATGTTTTTCATCCTTATGAACTTTAGGTAACAAATATAGCACAGGTGTGCGAGGGTATTCTTTAATAAGAAATGTGGATTCTTTAGGACCAAAATATCCTGATTCAACTCCGAATTTGATAAGTGTATTTATTTCACCCTGGATTTCTCTTGTTGGATCATACAAGAGTCTTCTGTATTGGTCCGTGTTTTGAACCCGTTTTAGGGCCTCTTCTTGATACTCCAATAAAGACCAGATGACGATCACTCCGCCTTTATCAGCAGGCTTTATTATTATTGAAGGGTCATTTTGTAGATCTCTTATGGCATCTCTCTCCTCCTTGGATAAATTGAATTAACAAACATATTTCTCCATTCTATGTCGCTAATAGCTGACAGAACCGTTTGTTCAAAACAAAGGATTTCCTTTGGTATCTTGTTGGTGGGAGGGCAGAAGTCAGATTTAATTCTTAGTCCAGTTGTTTCACGACTCGTTGGAGATTCATTTTGAGAAAAAAATGCTTTGAGTTTAAGTTTGCGACAAAATTCCAATGTCTCAGTTTTCATTCTGACAAAATCAGTGGTTCTGGTTGGCACAAATGACAACCCTTTCTTTAGGACTTGGCTTTCAGTTTCAGATAATTGTCTGTTCGACAAGTTGAAAATGGGAGAGGCGTCTAGGTTTTGTAGTATTGACGTTGCGTCCTCATTTCCCATGGCTGTTTGATGAATCGCGTGCGTGCTCTGGTCCGCTGTTGGACTCTTCCTAAAAAAGGCTACAGTCATCTAGGCACTGAGTATTCTTGTGCCTCCTCAAGTTTTAGTCATGTCTAGTGGACGGAATACCACTGAACATTGAACTGATAAATGTATATGATTGTCCACAGAGGCAAATGAACTTGCATATGTTATCTGTGAGGAAAAGCTTTTAAAGGCGCTATCTCGTATCTGTAGATGTTTGAGGCAATCCTCAGGAACCCCATCGTCCCTCTATTCTCTATGCCTTGCATTGTGTTCAGGCTGCGATAATCCTGTGCTGATGGAGTCATTGCCTCCTTGATATATTGCCTTCTACGCCATTTCTTTGGTCCTTATTGAAGCAGAATATGCCTACCCTTCATAAATGTGCCCCTTCCCGCACAGCTGGGGGTGCAAATAACTCTTTGCTCAATTTAACACTCAAAATAATCAACAATACATCAATGGCTCCCATTTCCCACAAGATATTGGATGTTTTCGAAATATTGGTCAGCAAGATTTAAACAAATTGAATTTCAGGCCTAAAATCAAAACCAACCTAAATAAATATGAACAACGCATCATTACAGAGTTGGCGAACGATACTTCATTGACCTTCCAAACAGCGGACAAGGGAGGAGCCCTGGTGGTCATGGACACCACCTTTTACATGATGAAAGTACATGAACATGTGAACATGTGAGTGATCAGACGACTTACATGAGACTCACGCAGAAAGACTCTAGACGACATCCTGAAGAATGCTTTGGAAATGGAATGGATCAACAACAATACTTAAATTTTTTTATTGACTAACCACCCGAGATGCCCGAAGCTATATATGCTTCCCAAGGTTCACAAAAATTAACTTAATCCACCGTTTAGACCGATTGTTAGTGGATGCGGGTCTATCTTTGAGCCATTGGGAAAGTATATTGATCGGTTTCTGCAACCGTTTGTGCAAGAATGGACAACGTACATTCGAGATACCACACATTTTTTGCAATTGCTAAAACAAATGGAGAACATGGACACATCTAACGTGATTCTGTGCACGATTGACGTGACCGCACTGTACACGTCCATACCATTGGTTGAAGGGATGGAGGCCTGTGAATGGGCACTACTACAATAAACCAATGTACCAGCTAACAGAGTGTTCATCCTGGAGTTACTGCAATTTTGCATACAGCATTCATATTTCAAATGGAATGAAGAACTTTTCCTGCAAATCAGTGGGACATTTATGGGGTTTTCTGGAACCCCTGTGTACGCCAACACGTACATGGCAAAATTAAAAAACAATTACATTCTAACTGATCCGGGATGGCAGAAGAATTTATTATTTTACAGCCGTTACATTGATGATATTTTTTTAATTTGGTCGAATACTGGGGAAGAACTCATGAGTAAAATTTTTGAGTTAAATCAAAAAAAAACACGGATTCAATTCACTCACCAAATGGACACATCACATTTCATTCTTGGACATATTGATCACCAATACACAAGGCAAATTAGAAGCTTCAGTCTATCATAAACCCTCTGATCGAAACAATTCCTTATTGTATACCAGCTTTCACCCAAAGGCTCTTTTGCATAATTTACCCTATTCACAAATGTTGAGATCAAAACGTATATCATCATCAATACAAGCACTCTCAGAAGAAATGGATCAACAAAATAAGAAATTCTTGACACGTGGATACCCTTTGGAAGTTATTGCCGCAGCTGAGTCAAGAGCCAACAGTACAACTAGGAATGATCTGTTGCAAACTAAACCTAAAACAGATCAGGATAGATTGGTGTTCATGTCTAAATTCTCAACTAGATCTGACCAAATTAAGAAGATTTTGAATCACCGATGGGAATTGCTCCAATGTGAAACAGATTTTAAAGGTTTGTTCAACAACAAACCTTTATTTGCATACACCCGGAGTAGAAATTTAAAGAAACTCATAACCAAAAAACCACAGCGGAGCACGTCGACAGAAACTGGAGTTGGAACGAGAAAATGCAACAATTGTGTGCATTGCAATAACATTATTACGGGTTCAATCATCTCACATCCCCAAACTGGAAAGACCATCACGTTACGTGATTCAGCTGACTGCAACTCCATGTTTGTAATTTATTGCATTAAATGTCCCTGCGGAAAAATGTACGTGGGAAAAACTGAAAGAAAGATCATGGTTCGGATCACCGAGCACAAGAGTTGTATACGTAACAAGAATCCTAACTCAAGCTTGGCATCACATTGGTCAGAATTTAACCATACTATACTACAATTGAGATTTCTGGTACTGGAGAAGATAAGATTAAATCCGGACCGTGACAACGCCAAATGATTATCGCAGAGAGAAATATGGTGGATAAAATTTTTGAACACCACGTTGCCAGTTGGACTAAATGACAAGCTTGATATGGCTTGTTATCTTTAAACAATTCTTACATTCAAATTGTTCTTTCTCTTAACATGACCACACACATTAGTGCCTCTGTAGTATGCAACATTCAATTCGCATAATAACATTAACATCGAGAATTCACATAGGTATTTGTTATTATCAAACTGTCAACTGCAATTCTGTTCATGTTAAAGAACATCCAGTTTATGTGCACACAGTTTTTTTATATGATCTGTGTTTAATTTAGAAAAGCTGCCACTGCTTGATTCTGTTTTTACTTATTGCACGCTTTCGGTTCCACTTTATGCCATATACAATACTCTCTACTTCAGATGTGGTCGCTGCCGACAAGGAGCCTGTTAGATTATTTTGTGACACGGTGGCGATAGATTGGCGGGTGTACTTTGAAGCATATCTGCACTACTTGATAATTGTGTTGTGAGTAATAGTGAGCATTTAATTGGAATACCGTTCTTTCACAGTGGTCAGTGATCGCATCGTTTTTTTCATTGCTGTTTGGGGTGCTGTTGAAGATTCGGGTACTTATCTTCCGGTAGCCATTGAGAACGCATTTGTGCAGTTTTCAAGGTACTATTTGGTTTATAGGTAATTCGTTGCACAATGCATTCGGTTTTACCATTCTAAGATGGCTACGCCGCTAAGAGAATATGACTGCCCATATGGTGAACGTTCCCGTCTTCGATTTCGGCTATGCTGACAGGTTTAAATGAGTCTACGCTCCCGGGTGTTTTTACTACAGGTAGCGGTTGGTGTGTCGTACGCAGTCGTCACCGTTTGATTCTGCAGGTAAGCTGCCAATATAGGCTAGTCAGAATCGCCAGCATACGTGAGTTTTTTTAGGGATTAGTTAAGCCGTCAAGCGGCCGGTCAGTTTAGAATATTTTTATGTTTTGCAGTTCGTCAAGCACGTGACTACAGAGGTGCAGACTATTAAAGAACTTTGAATTGGGTGTTCCGCCTTAGGGCAAGACATCTCTGGACTGTGTTCATTGCTGACTTTCGGCAGCAGAGTGGGTGTTACACGCAGTTGTCCCCGTCTGATTTTACTGGTAAGCTGCCAGTATTTGTCAGTTCTGCAAAGCTGCCACTACCTGTCAGTGCTTTAGGGATTAGTGAAGCCGTCATGCGGCCGGTCATTCAAGGACATCGCTATGTTTTGCAGCGCATCGAGTACGTTACTATTGAGGTGCAGACCACTGAAGAAATTCTAACTGTGTGTTTCACCAAAGAGCAAGGTATCTATGAGTTAGGATTATTGTTGTTGTGCACACGCTTATTTAGTATGGGTTTAGTTCCGTCCTTAAGCATTGATTCTACGCATTTAGGTTGCCGCTTGAAATTCATCTACGGCGACCGTCGGACAGAGCGTACATTATTGCAAAATGTAAGTGGTTATCATTAGTTTTGATTTTTTCTTTCGTTGAGTCGGTGGTTGGAAGCTG
The DNA here is from genome assembly GCA_963921515.1 of Calotriton arnoldi. Lineage (NCBI taxonomy): Eukaryota > Metazoa > Chordata > Amphibia > Caudata > Salamandridae > Calotriton > Calotriton arnoldi. The sequence continues at coordinate 174,460 of CAWUFW010002917.1, forward strand.
TCAAAAATCACACTTATTGGTGGAGGTGGCGTTTTTCTATCATGACTATTTGGCATCTGCAGATACTATGATGTAACATTTCAGCATGCGGTCATGTTGTTATAAGTTGATAATGTTTCGTAATTCATTGAGAACCATTTCCTCCTTGTATGTTTAACACTAGAATGTACATTTTATTTTCAGTTCCCCTGACGAAGGGATAAGGATATCCCGAAATGCATTGGGAAGACAACTACAAAAATCATTGTTTTTCGTCTATATGATGTACATGACAATTGTAATGATTATGAGTTTGATTTTGTATATGTTTTTGATTTTGATAAGATGATTATGAAAAGGTACCCTTAATAAAAATGAATAATGTATTGAGATATATGTGTGAATAGCATATTTTGAACATTGATGTATTGTTGATTATTTTGAGTGTTAAATTGAGCAAAGAGTTATTTGCACCCCCAGCTGTGAGGAAAGGGGCAAGTGAATGGTCACACTTGCACTACAATTCAGTTTGCACAGGGGTTAGCTACTTCTTTCCCCACCCATCACGCTAAATTGATATTTTGATTACACAGAACAAGTTGATTCACATGTAGATAGGTGTGCGCGGTCCCACTCACAGAATCCTACCCTTCATAAATGCCTTGTGTTTGAGAAGATGTAAACACATATCTGTACTTTGTGAGGTGTTTCTTTCATTAGTATCTTCATAACTTGGTTTTTATTTGCAATACCTCCACTCTTTAATCTGTACCACGTCATAATTCTGCTATCTGGAACTGCTTTGAGTAACTCATCTTCATTGGGTCTGAAGCATTTTTATATCCTCGCCGAACTCTGTTTCTCTGAGCATATATCTTTATGGGAAGGATCTCTACTTATAAAGGACCTCCTCATCGACAAGTACATTATATCAAGATGGCTAGTGAAACACTCTCTCTGGCAAAAGCATCTTCTTCTGGTACCAAACCGAAGAGAGCCAAAAATGATCCTCCATCTCCGGTCCAGTCATCCTCTAATCTGGTCTTGGACTCCATTTTAGATGAATTACGTGCATTGAAACCTTTTATGAATACCACTTCATCCACTATGCCCCCTCGGTCACCCGGCTGATCAACCAGTGAGTGGGAGCCACTAGACGGGCGCAAACCTCACCCAACCTAGTCGGGCCATCTCTGCAGCCCGTCTGTAGCCCACTCTCCGCGGCTACCCACTAATGGCAGCCGCACTCGCTGGGCAGGTGTTTTTTAGGCAGGAATCTAAGGATTCTGCAGGTTGATATGGTGGAAAATGGTGGTTAGTGGGGGGAGATGCGTTGTAGCGTTTGTAGCGTTGTAGCGGTAGCGGTAGTAAATGGCCATCACCACTGCTGCCGCTGTACACAGCCTCATGTTCCGCAAAGTCCTGGTGGGTGACAAGTAAGGCTCGGGAATTGGCTGAAGGCCAGGCGGGGGGCCTGGCGGGGGCAAAAAAGACTGCAGAGAAACAGCCGAAGCAGCAGCCCGGCTCCCGGCTCCACCCTTTGCTGCGTAGCTGTGTAGCCTCGGGTTCACTGACAAAATATCGATGTTAAAAATATAGGAGTAAAAAATATCAATGCAAAAATATAGAATGGAAAAATATCGACTCCTATACTTAAACAGGTAAGTACAAAAATATTGAGATGTAAAAAATATAGTTTTACAAAATATCGAATTTTATATATATATATAAAATAATATAATAAATAATAAATATGTTAAATAATAAAATTAATATAAAAAAAGTAGATTTAATATAAATTTTAAAAAATATAATAAATAAACTTAATTAAAAAGGTTAAACACACATACATAATAATTCATATATATTTACTTTAAAACAATTAATAAACTATTAATTTTAATTTATTTTATTATTTTAAAATTATATAAAAATGTACAGATATATATATTTATATGTATATAGTTATATATATATATATATATATATATATATATATATGTGTACCAATAACATAAAATCTCATTTAAAAAAACATTCTATTATAAATTAAAACATTAAACTATTTAAAAATCTTCAAACTGAAATTTCCCACTCCAGTGAGTGCAACAGTAGGGAAAGTGTTGGATAGCAGAGGGGTAAAAATTACTATTCCCACTCCAATAATTGTAAAAGTAGGGAAAGTGTTGGATAGCGGAGGGGTAAAAATTACTATTCGCACTCCAGTGAGTGCAACAGTAGGGAAAGTGTTGGATTGCAGAGGAGTAACAATGAATATTCTTACTCCAGTCAGTTCAAAATTAATAGCAAACAACAATAAAAATATTTAAAAAACAAAATTAATTACAAAAATATATAAATATGTTAAAAATTCAAATACAAATATATTTAATATTACATTTGAATAAAATAACATATTATAATGTTAAATACATATAACAAATACCTACAAATATTATATGAAATAAAATAAAAATAATTTCCAAACAAATAAATATTTTTAATTAAAAATTATTTAGAAACAAAAACATTAATTACATAAATTTACTTTTTTATTTCCTACCCTATAACACCACACAATTCACAACCCACAGCTAAAATTAAACTGTAAAAAAAAAATAATTACACAATTAAAACTTATTCTCAATTAAAAAAGTAATACTATTTAACAACTAATTATAATTAAGTAAAATTAATTTACTCCCCACACTGTACCCCTATAACAATTAAACCCCCACACAAAAAAATATAAACAAATACCCTAATTAAATATAAATTAATTAATATTAATGATCAGCTAATTTTTAATTAATTAAACAAAAATTACTTCCCACACTTTACCCCTATAAACCCCACAGCCCACACCTAAAATTAATTACACAAATTCCATATTTAAATTTCAATTAATTAAATATTAATTAACAACTAATTATTAATTAATTAAACATAAATTACTTCCCACCCTTTACCCCATAAACCCCACAACCCACACCTAAAGGAAATCACACTATTACCATGATTAATTAGTTAATATAAATTAACAACTAATTATTAATTAAACATAAATTACTTCCCACCCTTTACCCCTATAAACCCCACAACCCGTACCTGAAATTAATTACACAATTTCCGTAATTAATTTTCTATCAATTAATTGATATTAATTAGAACTTTTTATTAATTAATTAAAAATAAATGACTTCCCACCCTTTACCCCATAAACTCCACAGCCCACACCTAAAAAGAAATCACAATTACCATAATTAAATATCAATTAATTAGTTAATATAAATTAACAACTAATTATTAATAATTAAACATAAACTACTTCCCACCCTTTACCCCTATAAACCCCACAATCCGCACCTAAAATAATACAATTTCCATAATTAATTTTCAATCAATTAATTAATATAAATTAACAACTAATTATTAATTAATCAAAAATAAATTACTTCCCACCATTACCCCTATAAACCCCACAACCCGCACATAATTTCTTTTACACAATTACCAAAATTAATTATCAATTAACAACCAATTAATTACAAATAAATTACTTCCCACAATTAACGCTATAAAATCTAAATTAAATAAATAAAAATAATCATTAATTTATTATAATTAAATTACTTCCCACCCTAATCCCCTAAAAACCCACAACCTGCTACAGAACTAAAAAATGCAAAATGTAATTAAAATTAAAATCATAACTACTAAAAATTTAACACATATATTAAAAAACATAAACAATACTTATACAAAAAACATACATCACATACATTTAAAATATAAACTAAAATACATAACACTAATTAAAAAATCGATATTTTAAACATCTATATTTTTGCAAACAATATTAATGCCATATTTTTTAAAACGATATTTCTTACCTTAAATTCAATATTCTTGACCACGATATTTTTGCTGTCGATATTTCTGAATCACAATATTTCCAACTCGATTATTTGAGTAAGCCGACGTTTCCAACTCGATATTCTGTCTCAGGACCTAGCCTCGTCCTCGTTTGCTTTCAATCACCGATACAATGAGTCCTGTGAGTCCTGTGCTTAATTTGAGACAGAGGTTTCCAGTGCTCAGCACCGGCACTTAATTGTCAACACTGGGCCTTGTGGCAGTCTGCCACAAGGTGGTGCTGTCTGACTAAATTAGAGCTGAACGAAACAACAGTTAATCATTAATTCAATATACATTCAAAATGCCTATTACCTGCCGCCCAAGCCAATCTTATAGCGTTGGGAGCCTGGAATAGTCTGAATTGTCACACTTTTAGGAGTGTGATGATTAGTAGTTGTGTTGTTACTATCATTGGAAGCGCTGTCAGGGGCAGTGGGTGGTGCAAGCTGCAGTGGCCTCCTGATGAGAGCCAAGCAGTAGTTTTTTTTTTACAAATTAATTGCTGTGTGCGTCAAATTTCAGTATCCCCTAGTCTGGCCGAAAACATGCCATGCAACCGCATTCCAACTGCATCAAAATCTCCCAAGAGCTTACCAAGGCTTTAAGTTCTTCCACTCTTTCTGATCTTGCATTGCACTATGCACCTTGTAGTAGTACATTGTACACCTTGTTCACTTACTTCACAAATTTAAGGTTCAATATACAACATTCATATCTCCAGTGCTTTAGAGAAAAAGTTGACCCGCCCCGGAAGATAGAACTACGCTGCTAACTCAGAAACAACCGCAGAGACCCAGGCCACGATTCATTCCAGCCTGCGTGCCCATAGTCTAATCAATCATGCAGTGGTTCCCAAACTGTGTGCTTGGTTTTAGGGGCGCCCCTTGCTAGTTTTGACTGTGCACCAGGGTGCCGCAGTGCACACATTGGGAACCGCTGTGAATCTGAGCCATTTCGGTGCTGGCCCTCATCACCTTTGTCTACTATTTCAAAACATTACAGGTGTTCTCTTGGAGATCAAGCTACAGATCTCTCTGGCGCTGGTAACACATGCCTGCCCCACTCACCTTCTGCTGCTGCTGCAGCCAGGCTTCATCAGTAGAATAGGGTAAGCTGGGAACTAGGTTATCTATAAGGATTGCAAGTACTGGGTCCAAGCTCTAGGGGAGTGACAAACATGGGAAGAGGCATGAGGCATGCATGCCATGGCAAACCGCAACGATAGATATGAGAGCGACTTTGCAGCTAACAATTGCTAAGCCTGTGGGCGGGCTGTAGCCCATAACTGTAAACAACATGTCTCTTGACCTTGATGCAAAGGAGAAAACTTTTCTGGGTTATGATGTAGTGTCTGGCCATACCCTTTTCCCTGCCCAAACTGTTTTTCATGACCTCCTCTACCATTTATCACACATTCCTAATGTTCCTTTTTGTAAAAATTGCAATCCGGCCCATTGATTACACTTTATCCAGCCCCAGCCGGAGATTACGGCTCGAGCCGGAGAGTACGGCCCTAGCCGGAGAGTACGGTTCGGGTGCGTAAATTCCGGCCCGAGTGCGGACGTAAAGTTAGGAGTCGTAAGTGCATTCTGTGAATACCAAAAATCGTAAGTGCCTTCTGTGACTACCAAAAGTAGTAAGTTTAGGATTCTGTCTCATATTAGTTCTGTGAATCGGCCCCAATGTCTTTTGGGGTTGGAGGAAATAAATATAGGGACCCACACCAGAAAATAAATAAAATGTTTAAAAAAAATGCAAGCATTCATCAATTCTGGAGGTAAACAGTTGCTCCAGTTTCTCAGGCTTGGCATTGTATAGCACTGTCCCCATTCAGCACGTGTGTAGATGTAAGACCCTCATGGTTGCTTTATGAGTGGGATTAAGACCCCTGTCCTGCAGCACCCCACTTCGCTCCAACCTACCAAGGGGTGTATCGCGTCCTGAATGACCTGTCCGGTTTCCGCTTCCGTCATGTGCAGTTGAAGACTTGAAGACAAAGAACGTGTGGACGTTCTTTGTGGTTAACCTGGATGTATTATGCACAGCACGTCTGTGTGAATAGGTGATTGTTAGGACCTATTTGCAAGACTTTAAAATCTGACCTCTGTTCCCATCGATATCGTTTGTAAATACAGAAATAAATCATTTGAATTAAATGAATGTACGAGATCCAACTGAACGAGTTTTTTTAACCTGTTCTGTGTGAGACAATATGACCCTTTCTGTAACAGAGTTGCGTAGGAGCTGCCAAATTAGCTTGAAAAATAATCAAAGGATAAGCTCTATGAGCCAACCATGGTTGAGTGAGAAAGACGTCAAGCGTTACATTTCTCAGCAGCTCCAGATTCTTGAAGGTCTTTAAGATGTATGCACTCGAGGATAGTGCAGAAGAGCTCCTGTCAGGAGCAAGCCTCCTCCGTTGCCAAAGACGAAATATCAAACAAGAGGTGGTTATATAGTTAGAAGTCAGGCCAGGGCCGGCACTAGGCATGGGCAGTGTGGGCAGCTGTCCAGGACCTCGCGCTCAGCTAAAAAACAGGGGGCCCCCCTTCACTGTGAAAGGTCACATTTTCACAGTTAGCCCCCTGCTCCTCCAGGGCCCCCTGCCTCACACAATCGTATTACAAATGCATGATGTCTTGACCTTGCTGGTCTAGGGCGTGGTGGCATTCCTGCGGGTGTAGGGATGGGAGGAAGGGACAAACAGAATGGGGCCGGCACAGACAGGGGCGTGGCAGCGCCTCTGTTAAGTACCGGCCATTCAAGGCCCCCTTTCTGCATTTTGTTGCTAGGTGACAGAAGGTCCCTTTGTTTCCAGGACCAGCCGGACACAGGTAAGGAGAGGTGGGTGAGGGGTGGAGGGAGCAGCCAGATCAACTGGCTTTTGTTAACCTTTGCATCACCCATGTCAAAGATTTTGTTTGATGTGAATGTGCATTTAAAATGTATGTAGAACTGCCAGTGGTAGGTTTTGCTAAAGGCCTCGTTACTGCTTCGAGGCCCGTGGGAGGGGCCCCCCTTCCCTGGGCCCCAAAGCACTGGAGCAAGCTGCAAGGTCCAGGTGTGGGGGGCCCCCTTCCCCGGGCCTTATAGCCATTACTCCCTCTTTCCTCTCCTTTCGTTTATTTGTTCCTCCGTGAATTGGATCCAAAAAAGAAAAACACTTTTGCTGGAAATGTCTTTTGTAGACATTTTTCTATTCCAAAGTGCAGCCTCGGGATGGAGAGAAATAACAATAACTAAATAAAGCAAGACAGAGTGGGTCGCAAAGTGGGCAGATTGATTTTATTCACACCCAAAACACATTAGCGCCACTTTACAGAGTTTGCCAGTGAAGCGCTACTTTTGTTTTCTCGTCTTTCTTTGAACAACATTGTTTTCAGCGGGTGGGGAAGTGCACCATTCCTGGATGTACTGCAATACCTGGTCAATGGGTGGATTGGAAAATAAAAGGTGTTCACGAATGAGGTCTTTTTAAACCATACTGCTTACGTTTTGTAAGGATATAAGTAATGGACATTGAAACGGGTCCCTTCTGAGCCAGGTAGTCATGTCCTTAACTGTTCAGGCAAAAGCACTCACTGATTTCTGAATAATAAGTGCAAAAGCGTTAAAGTAACCATGTTGTTCCTTCTAACATTTCACATGCGTTACTTAATCTTGCATTGCCTTGAGTGTTTGCTTTTTCCAAGATGTTGTTACTTTTTTTTTTAGGCAGCATATTACTCTTGTCTAGTGCGTAATTTGAACTGAGTTGCATCCAGGTGTTAATAGCGGGGCACAATTGGGTTGTAGCTGAAGGCAGTGCGAGTTTCTCTCAGTAGGATGTGGCACTATCGTCAGAGCTGACGAATTTGGGACTGGGGATCCAGGTTCAGCCTTCATGACCAGTCCACCAGACCACTCTTGAGGGCGCACATTCCCGTGCTAGACTTTAGAAGGCCCTGCAAGACTTTAGAAGCCCTGGTGTCTTAGCACCAGCAGGTGGACCCTAGCAGAGGCAAATGTGGGTTAACCTTGAAGGCCTGTCCACCACAATCCATACTGAAGTTCACCTCCAGTCTTGCGGGCAGGCCTACGAAGCAGCAAACCTTGGAGCAACAGTGACTCTGTCACTGAGGTCACAGGACCCTTAATCAGGGAGGCTCTAGGGCGGTGCGACCGGTGACATCGCACCGAGCGCTGACTTTGGGTGGGGGCATCATGTTTACAAGTATATTATGTTTTTAAAAGCACTTGCTGCCTCCTTCCTGGCCTCCAGCAATTTTCGGCAACAATAAAAATGTAATGATAACTCTAGTGATTAATGTTCTTCCTAGAGAGAGATGGAGTTTTGTCAGGTGGATGTTTTGACTCGTGAAAAGGTAGCACAGAGGGTTAATGTTCCTTCTGCAAAGGACATGTACCATGCAGATCACAAAGTGCACATAATGTAAATAGGTCAGTGGGTTACTGATTTTGTCAGTGAGATCCTTTTGTTACTTGCAGTTTATAAGTCAAAATCGTAAAATAGAACAGTAAGTTATTAACTGTCATCTTAGAGCTACATGTAAACTGCAAGGTATAAATTAGAGCATTATGTTTTTTTCCCCAGTCTTTGATTATCCTTATGTTGCAAAAAGGGTTCTTTTAGATACAAATCAATTCTGGTTATTAAAGAGAACCCCCAATCATGGTATTAGGTTCTAAATTCAGAGTTTGTGTTTCTCCAGACCAATGACTATTAAACGATACTGCCTACTAGTATGATTGTCATGTGACTCCTACACATTGTAGTCCTTTGTCTTATATAACATTTCCTATACAGTAATTTACACACATATGATTGATTGTCTCTGTGTGATATAAAGTGCTCTGACAACCTACACTGGTATTAGTGATGCTGTAAATCAAATTAAATGCATCTGAGCGAGAATGTGGTTATGGAGACTTGAGGAGCACTGTTAAAGGGTGGTAGTGAGGGAATCCATGGCAGAGGGAGCCATTGGGGGGCACCAACAAACATTGTCGCACAGGAGGCCACCAGTGCTAAAGCCGGCCACTACCATTTCCTACTGTTCTAACGCCAAATCAAAAACGTTGATTTGAAAACCCTTTGAATCTGCAGCATACCTTCAAGTCAATGTATGATTTAGGTTGTCTCAGTTGTTCTAAGTCTTTTTTTATTTATGTACAATCTTTATTTTTTTGCAATGGTGTCTTGTATTTTAGTATTATATGTGTTTTGTTTTTGCATTTAACATAATTCTGGCGAGTAAAGAGCCCACACACAAAAAAGATTGTCCTACGAGTCTTAGAATGCGTGTGGAATACTGGTGAGAGGATTACGTTAAAACAAATTACTAAGTATTAATGTCATCCTAAGGTGCACAACAATGGCACAGAAAGATAACAGAGCCTTTTGAAATGTGCGATTATATCCATGGTGTGAGGGGTTTTCTCTTGTTTAATTTTATATTTTGAATGATCCCCCCCTCATTACCTCAACAGGATCTCTCTCCTTTATGAGACAGAACTGAAATTTTTATAATGCACTCATCTGGAAACAATCAGTTAACATGGAGTAAAAAATATGCATCTTTGTGAGACCTGCACCTAGCTTTTCCATCCAATGTGACAAATGTAATCCATTTAATACAGTTTTAAAATATATGGACTTATTTCATTTTATATTTATCTTTTTGTCCATGTTACTGATATCCACATTAGGTTTCTTCAGTGATGCCAAATAAGATCAATAGTCCTGCGATGTCACTTTCTCTGATGTCACTTCTTGTGATGTTACATGCAAATTAGAGAGGCCTCACATCTTGACTTTCGCCCTGGGCCCCAGAAGTTCTAGGACCGGCCCTGAGTCAGGCGTGCCCCCAAATCAAGTCACAGTATTGTAGCACAAATTAAAATCGTTTCATACAGTATGGATGGGTGTACAACTATTTTGTAGTGTTGCGGCTGCTGCCTCAAAAATAAACGAGGGGATACACACATCCCCCCTTCCTGAACTGTAGTACTCTGGAGGGGTTTGGGAGGTGTGGCCAAAAGGCTGCATGGCGTGCCGTGCAAAATAAAAGAAAGGCGCGCGCCGCCAGTGTTGTTGATCAAGCGTGGCGTTTGTCTTGAGCCTTGTAAGGGCCGACTCTAAAGGGAGAATCAGACAAGACCCTGAAGCAGTCGTTGCAGCAGGTCATGGGAGTGGTCTAAGTCAGTGGATGACGATGAGACAGCCTTGTTGGAATAAGTTGAATTCCAAAATAAAATGCAGTAGTCCGCGAATAAAATATTTTTCTTCAACTATGATGAAGTCAGTAGCAAAGCTGTTTCTAAAGGGTAAAAAAATTAATGAATGTGAAGGAAGTCAGGAGGACCTACCAGGGCAGCGAGTTGGAGCACCACCTTCGCAGCAGCTCCGATCGGAGCACATCAGATGGTATTTTCCGGCTATGGCCAAAGGAAATTAAGGGAGCATGACTTAAACGCACGAGGATTGCTAAAGGGGCAGTCTTTCCATGAATAGCAAATGCAGTAATAAAGAGAGTGACCAACAATACAGGCAGGCACCAGCAAACACGGGCAGGAAAGGAAGATAAAAATAGTCCCACAAAAACACAGATAAAGCACCAAGGTGTAAAGATACAGTAGTTCAGCAGTGCTGTGTGGGAGGAAATGAAAGACAAAAAGGAGGTACAAGAGGAACTACTGACCACTAGCAACAAAGGATTTTTAAAGGGCACTGAAACAAAAAAATAAGTTGGGTGGACTTTAACACTAAAAGAAGATACAACAGGTCTCGAAAGTCCAACCTAAAAACATTATCATTTACAGCGCCAATAGCTCTAACTCTCACAAATGAAAGACCTATTGCATTGCAAATGCTTGCTTTTTATTATTCAGGGTGGGGGTGGACAACATGGTGGGTATGAGATAACGGGCAACACGGACAACCGGGAGAGAGGGAATAAGCAACATGGACAACAAGAGGGTAAAAAAGTGCTATGACACAGCCAGCGCTGGCTGCGTCATCGACCTTTTTTTATCCTATGTCGGGAGGGAGGCAACACAGACAGTGGAAGGGTGGACTTTGGGCAGGAAGAAGCAACACCAAAAATGGGAGGCCGGTCAGTGGGAGAAAAAAAGCAATGCAGACAACAGGGGGTGTGAGGGAAGCCGAATGAGAGTGACGATAACTCTAACCAGCGGAAAGCTATGGGTGGACTCGATGCCCCTGTATGTTCCTGTTAAACTCAAAATATCTCTCACATAGATAGTGCATGAGCTGTCCAGTAGGATCAGAGCTGTAGCTACGGGGGGCCCAGTGGGGCCAGGCCAGCCTATATTTTTCTGTGGCCCCCCCAAACTTTACATTTATGCTTGCTGTTTGTGTTGATGTGCCACAACAGCCACATTATATTTATAATGTGTGCTTGGGTTGGTGCAGTGAACATTGCATTTAGGCCAGGCCAGGGAGGCCCCTAGAATTAAAGTAAATTGACAAGAGGGATGCAGTAGAGGGGCTGTGGGGCATGCCCACCCTGACCCTTGCTTGACTCTGCCAGCCAAGCCCACAATGAAATCATCCTCTGAGCCAGGTGCAGCCTGAACACTGTGACACGCCTGTGTCTTCATGGATCTCCAATCTGCTGCTGCTACTTGAAACGCTTGCTGCACCAGCACCACCAGTGTCCAGACTCCAGGGGCCAACATCTACAGGCAGTGAGGCATTTCCTCGGTGGGGAGTGGGGACTCAGAAGGTGGAATCAACAGCCAGACTTGTATCTGCTGCTTGCTCATCAAGTAAGTAAAGGAATAAAAGGTGAAAGGTAATTATTAACTGCTCTGCTTTGATTTCTCCCTGATAGTTTTCTACAGGCCTGGTTTTCCACACAAAAGGAATGGCTAACAGACGGATTCTGGGCAAGCTGAGCTGTGGTGATCTTTCTTGCAACTATATTGTGTTCTGGGGGGCGCTGTGTTTGCATTTTGCAAGTGTTTTTTATGTTCTTAAAGCACCTGCTGCCCCGGTCCTTTCCTCCAGCAATTCTCAAGCAACTACAAAATGTCAAGATAAGGTTAACTCCTGTGATTAATGCTCTTCCTGAGTTTGCACAGGTTACCCAGTAGTTTGCACAGGTTACCCAGTAGTTTGCACAGGTTAGCATGGAGTCTTCACAGGTGAGTCTAAAGTTTGCACGGATTATCCAAGAGTTTGCACAAGTTGTCCAGGGATTTGCACTGGTTAGTCTGCAGTTTGCATAGGTTAACCAGGAGTTTGCACAGGTTAGCCTGGAGATTGTACAAGTTAGCCTGGGGGCTGGAGTTTGCACAGGTTAGTCTGAAGTTTGCACAGGTTATCCAGGAGCATGCACAGGTCAGCCTGGAGTTTGCACAGATTATCAAGGACTTTGCAGAGTTCATCTAGGAGCTTGCCTGGATTAGCTGGGAGTTTGCAGAGGTTATCCTCGAGTTTGCACAGGTCAGCCTAGAGTGTGCACACATTAGCCTGGAGTTTGCACAGGCTATCCAGGAGTTTGCACGTGTTATCCTGGAGATTGCCCAGGTTATCCTGGAGTTTGCACAGGTTATCCAGGAGTTTGCACAGGTTATCCTGGAGCTTGCACAGGTTATCCTGGAGCTTGCACATGTTATCCTGTAGTTTGCACAGGGTAGCCTGGAGCTTGCACATGGTATCCAGGAGTTTGCACAGGTTATCCAGGAGTTTGCACAGGTTCTCCAGGAGTTTGCACAGGTTCTCCAGGAGTTTGCACAGGTTCTCCAGGAGATCACACACATTAACCTGGTTAGCCTGAAGCTTGCACAGGTTATCCAGGAGTTTGCACAGGTTATCCAGGAGTTTGCACAGGTTGTCCTGGAGTTTTGTACAGGTTGTCCTGGAGTTTGCACAGGTTATCCAGGACTTTGCACAGGCTATCCTGGAATTTGTACAGGTTATCCAGGAGTTTGCACAGGTTATCCTGGAGATTGCACACATTAGCCTGCTTAGCCTGGAGCTTAGCATGGAGTTTGCACAGGTTATCCAGGAGTTTGCACAGGCTACCCTGGAGTATGCACATGTTATCCAGGAGTTTGCACAGGTTACCCTGGAGTTTGCACAGGTTACCCTGGCGTTTGCACAGGTTCTCCTAGAGGTTTGTACAGGTTGTCCTGGAGTTTGCACAGGTTATCCAGGCGTTTGCACAGGTTATCCTGAAGTTTGTACAGGTTATCCTGAAGTTTGTACAGGTTATCCAGGAGTTTGCACAAGTAATCCTGGAGATCACACACGTTAGCCTGGTTAGCCTGGAGATGCACAGGTTAGCATGGAGTTTGCACAGGTTATCCAGGAGTTTGCACAGGTTATCCTGGAGCTTGCACATAGTATCCTGGAGTTTGCACAGGTTGTCCTGGAGTTTTGTTCAGGTTGTCCTGGAGTTTGCTCAGGCTATCCAGGAGTTTGCACAGGTTATCCTGAAGTTTGTACAGGTTATCCAGGAGTTTGCACAGTTTATCCTGGAGATCGCACACGTTAGCCTGGTTGGCCTGGAGCTTGCACAGGTTAGCATGGAGTTTGCACAGGTTATCCAGGAGTTTGCACAGGTTATCCAGGAGACTGCACAAGTTATCCAGGAGACTGCACAGGTTATCCAGGAGACTGCACAGGTTATCCAGGAGACTGCAAAGGTTACCCAGGAGTTTGCACAGGTTAGCCTGGAGATCGCACACGTTAGCCTGGTTAGCCTGTAGCTTGCACAGGTTAGCATGGAGTTTGCACAGGTTATCAAGGAGTTTGCACAGGTTATCCAGGAGACTGCCAGGTTATCCAGGAGACTGCACAGGTTATCCAGGAGACTGCACAGGTTATCCAGGAGACTGCAAAGGTTACCCAGGAGTTTGCACGTTAGCCAGGAGTTTGAAAATGTTATCCTGGAGTTTGCACAAGTTAACCAGGAGTTTGCACAGGTTAGCCTGGAGATTGCACAAATTAGCCTGGGGCCTGGAGTTTGCACAGGTTAATCTGAAGTTTGCACAGGTTATCCAGGAGCATGCACAGTCCAGCCTGGAGTTTGCACAGATTATCAAGGACTTTGCAGAGTTTATCTAGGAGCTTGCCTGGATTAGCTGGGAGTTTGCAGAGGTTATCCTCGAGTTTGCACAGGTCAGCCTAGAGTGCGCACAGGTTAGCCTGGAGTTTGCACAGGTTATCCAGGAGTTTGCACAGGTTATCCTCGAGCTTGCACAGGTTATCCAGGAGTTTGCACATGTTATCCTGGAGATTGCACAGGTTATCCAGGAGTTTGCACAGGTTATCCAGGAGTTTGCACATGTTATCCTGTAGTTTGCATAGGTTAGCCTGGAGCTTGCACATGGTATCCAGGAGTTTTCACAGGATATCCAGGAGTTTGCACAGGTTAGCATGAAGTTTGCACAGGTTATCCAGGAGTTTGCACAGGTTCTCCAGGAGTTTGCACAGGTTACCCTGGAGTTTGCACAGGTTACCTTGGAGTTTGCACAGGTTATCTTGAAATTTGTACAGGTTATCCAGGAGTTTGTACAGGTTATCCTGGAGATCGCACACGTTAGCTTGGAGCTTAGCATGAAGTTTGCACAGGTTATCCAGGAGTTTGCACAGGTTACCCTGGAGTTTGCACAGGTTATCCAGGAGTTTGCACAGGTTGTCCTGGAGTTTGCACAGGTTGTCCTGGAGTTTGCACAGGTTGTCCTGGAGTTTTGTACAGGTTGTCCTGGAGTTTTATACAGGTTGTCCAGGAGTTTTGTACAGGTTGTCCTGGAGTTTGCACAGGTTATCTTGAAGTTTGTACAGGTTATCCTGAAGTTTGTACAGGTTATCCTGAAGTTTGTACAGGTTATCCAGGAGTTTGCACAAGTTATCCTGGAGATCGCACACGTTAGCCTAGAGATCGCACACGTTAGCCTGGAGTTTGCACAGGTTATCTAGGAGTTTGCACAGGTTATCCTGGAGTTTTGTACAGGTTATCCAGGAGTTTGCACAGGCTATCCAGGAGTTTGCACAGTTTAGCCTGAAGTTTGTACAGGTTATCCAGGAGTTTGCACAGGTTATCCTGGAGATCGCGCACGTTAGCCTGGTCAGCCTGGAGCTTGCACATGTTACATGGAGTTTGCACAGGTTATCCAGGAGTTTGCACAGGTTATCCAGGATTTTGCACAGGTTACCCTGGAGTTTGTACAGGTTATCCAGGAGTTTGCACAGGTTATACAGGAGTTTGCACAGGTTATCCTGGAGATCGCACACATTAGCCTGGTCAGCCTGGAGCTTGCACATGTTACATGGAGTTTGCCCAGGTTATCCAGAAGTTTGCAAAGGTTATCCAGGATTTTGCACAGGTTACCCTGGAGTTTGTACAGGTTATCCAGGAGTTTGCACAGGTTATCCTGGAGATCGCACACATTAGCCTGGTTAGCCGGACGCTTGCACAGGTTATCCAGGAGTTTGCACAGGTTATCCAGGAGTTTGCACAGGTTACCCTGGAGTTTGCACAGGTTACCCTGGAGTTTGCACAGGGTGTTCTGGACTTTTGTACAGGTTGTCCTGGAGTTTGCACAGGTTACCCAGGAGTTTGCACAGGTTATCCTGGAGATCGCACACGTTAGCCTGGTTAGCATGGAGTTTGCACAGGTTATCCAGGAGTCTGCACAGGTTATCCAGGAGTTTGCACATGTTATCCTGGAGTTTGCATAGGTTATCCATGAGTTTGCACAGGTTACCATGGAGTTTGCACAGGTTATCTAGGAGTTTGCACAGGTTATCCTGGAGTTTTGTACAGGTTATCCAGGAGTTTGCACAGGTTATCCAGGAGTTTGCACAGTTTAGCCTGAAGTTTGCTGCTGACTCTACTCAAGATGCACCCCATATCTCTAGTTAAGGACAACGACTAATGTGAAGGCCATCATATGCACACGGAGACAGGCTTAGCAGGACTGGTACAAAGATTAAGACACCACTGCAAAATAATTAATCTCAATAGCCTTATCCCAATAGAAATGTATAATGATTATTAAGCCTAACTCACATATTTGTGCACAGATTTCAGAATTTTGCATTTTCTGGACATATAGACATCTCGTGTGTAGGGTCGATGCACACTGGCATTTCCACAAGCTTCATGGTGACAAATATAATTGTATTCTAGCTCACTATTCGTCATCATAAGGGGATAATTCGTGACTTACTTTAACTATCAGATCATGTCGGAAGTGCTAATAAAATATTGAAAACAGATAGAGTCCATTCAGTTTGTGCTACATAAAAATACTTCACACACCCCACCAAGGCAGGGCTTCTTACCTACGAACGTGGAAAAATTAAGGAGAGGTCACCAAAGATCACATTCCAAACCATTTTACTGGCTCTGTACAACCCATCACTGTAGGAGAGTAGGATCTGCCTCTTATGGTTACCCTCCACTTTTTGCTGATGCTACACTGTTTTTCGACTTTAGTCTGGCTGGGGCCCTGCTATCCAGGACCCCAGCCTAGCTGCTTCCTCTCTAAATTGATTCCAGGTACATCCCAGATTGGATTCTGGAGTGCCCTTATAAGTCCCTAGTATATGGTATACTATGTACCCAGGGCATAGGTACCCCAGAGGCCTACCAGGGGCTGAAGCATGTATTGTGCCAATGCTGGAAGGCCATCCAAAATGACACCACAGGACTGCTACTGCAGCCTGAGTGAGGTGGTGCATGCACCCCTTACAGAGATATAGGTTCACTATATCTCATCTAACACTGCACATAGAAACCTATCAGTCACCCCTATGGCAGGCCTTATCAATCCTGAAGGCAGGGTGCTTGGTTATATGTGAGAGGGTGCCCATGCATGAGCAGAGCCCCTCTGCAGCCCTCGGAATCTCCTATCCGGGGTTGTCTGTGGTGCAGCCTGACCATATACTCTTAAGTGCATTATAACCTCGCGGTAAAATGCTAACTTTGAACTGGCTGCACGGAAACATGTTGTGTTTGGTGTCAAACACCTTGGAATCCTTCCCCCCCTGCCAGTCCTGGCAGTGGGGGTAGAATTCCACCCTTCTAGAGGGAGAGACATGTCCCCAACGGTATACCCGGTAAAAACCTTAAAGAGCCCTGGCATCACAAAATGGATGCTGCAGCCACAGACACGAGTCTGGCCTCCTGCTTCTGACCGAAACTCCAGCAGGGGAGGCCTGGACAATAGGTTTCCTGTCACAGGGAGGTGTGACCACCTCCCAGACAGGCCTTAGTGGATTGGGGCTGGGTGGGTGCACTCTCTGAGTGCTTTGAAGTCCTGCACTGGGGGCACATTTGGTGTCCTCGTGCATACCCCAGTTCAAACCGGTTGCAGGGGCTACCAGCCCCTGCTCTGGCGTGAAACTGGACAAAGGAAATGGGTGTAGCCACCCCTCTTTCCAAACCCTCCCATAGGTGGGTCCCCAGAGTTAGTCCAACCCCTTTCTTTAGTATAAGTAAGGGAACCCTGGCAACAGGACTTTAGATATCCCTGGACGAAACTCTGTAACTGAATCCTGGAACTTCGACGCTCTACTGAAGACTAGAGGACTGACGAAATCTCCCTTGGGGTCTAGGAGTGACTCCCCTGCTTGGCAGGCACCAACAAAGCATTTGCCGGTCTGCATCTCCGAAGCTCCCGCCGGACTCCTAAGTACTTGCAGCCCAGGAAGAGGATTTCCAGACATCTCAGAGGCCGACCCGAGTCCCCAGTAAAGCTGAGACCTGCAGCCCTCGTGAGTAGTGTGGAACCGGAACTCCTGGTCACCATGCACATTTGCTAGTGCATTGACTTCTCGATGACTCTTGAAGTCCTGCTTTGGGTTACTCGTAGCCCAGGCCCCGAGCACCATTTGCACCGAAGATTGTGAGCCTACACTCCACGAGCGTTCCGTGGGCCCGCTTCTTGCATTTCCGCTCAAGGCTCCTTTGCGATCCCTGGTCTGTCAACTGGTGGGGCCCTGTGAAGGCAACTCTGATTTTCATTGGGCGTTTCTGGTTTCTCCAGACGTGCCCTAACTCCCCACCAAGTGGTGAGTCCCTCAGACCTTGCTGGTCTGCTCTGAAGCATCTTTCTCCTTTCTGCGTGGGTTGCTGTTGCCAAGGCTTGTTCTATTCAATCCGGACACCAATGCTGCAGCACTCGACATCCTTTGTGGGGCAGCTCGAATCCAGCTCCTGGTTGTCATCGATGCCTCCTGGTCCTCATGGCTGAAGAGTCAAGCTTCACCTCTTTCACCTGAAGCACCCGACATCGGTGGGCATTCGACTATCGTGCCCCTGGTCACTGGCAAGTGACCCAGACTCTGTCCCCTCTGCTTTCAGGTTCTTCTCTTCTCCAATCCAGGCTTGGATCTCTTCGGACACTTCGCATCTTCCCGGCATTAGCACTTCTCTGCAGACTGCCATTGAAAACGACGACGCGACCCGACACCAGTTGACACCTATGCACCCGGCTTCCCTGGGTGAGGTAACTCGAGTACTCCGGTGCTCCCTTGGGTGTTGACCCTAGAACTGTCTAAGTCCAAGAGGGTTTGGTCCTAGTCCATTTCTAAGTGTCCTTAAACTCTAAAACGAGAACTGCGACTTTCCCATAGACTTTAACGGAGCTCGCGGCTGTGTTCACACACTGCACACAGCCCCCGTGGGTCCCCTGTGTCACTACCTTGAGTGGTTCCTTGGGGTCCCAGCGATTTTACAGGCTCTAGGCCTTGTGTCTACTTAAGTCGTGGTTCTTATATAGGCTTTCCTGTTTTCAGTTTCTATTTTTGGTAAATTCTGGTGGTGTTTTTTCAGTGTTTTCCAGTGATTTCAATACCTCAAAAAACAGTGCTTTTCAGTGGTTACTCATTTTTGCGCCATAAAAAACAACTGAAACAGTGTTTTATCTGTGTTTATGAAACGCTTTGCTTTTATTATTGCTTGCTTTCTTCATTGGTGCATGGTATATAGACAGTGTACGTACAGTGTATATGAGGTCCAAATACATGTTTACAAGTCGAACTTATTGTAGTACACCATACAATATTTCTTCAGTGAGTCTTTGGTCATTCGCGCTCTCTCTTTCCTTCCCATGTAAACTTTTATTTGTGAAAAGGCCCTCTCGACATTGGCACTTGAGACTGGCAGTGCCAAAACAGCCAGTACACAATTTGCCAACTCTGGCCAGTGACGTAGCTTTCCATGCCAATACTGGTGCACCTGAAGGTTGACATTCTCTGGGACAGGTTCTGCAACATATGCATTGAACTGGGTGCATATGCCCTCAGAGGTATTAAAGCGGTCAAAAATTAAGCTGTACTTTTCAAAGTCTGGTGAAAATTCCCCTTTACGGAAGGGATCTAACACTTGTGCAGAGTACCACAGTGAGGCTTCATTGGCTTCAAACGCCATGGTTGGTGAAGGGACATTTCTATGCATCATTGCTAGGCATTTCTCATGCATTGTGAAATAAAATTTCCTGAATTGGTCCTCAACACTTCTTTGCTTACCAAGTGGCAAGCATTCTAACAGGGAACATGTTGCAGTGCCAAAGTCACTAAATGTGTCGCCTAGCCTACTCTCGAGGAGATGTTTCACATTTACACTAATTATGCTGAACACTTTGTAGACAAGCGTGTTTTCTGACTCTAGGTTTTTGATTATGCCCACTACAGCAGTCATGTTTTCATGTAAGAATCTAAGAATGCAGTAGAGTGTACTTTTTTTCACATCACTATCAATATGCACCCGAAGATCCTCACATTTCTTGCCTTTTGCATCATCACTAAGCAAAAATTCAGTAAACGGTCGCCACATAGATAATATTGCATTCACGGCCTCTAGGACTGAGAACCACCGACTAAATGACACAGTTGGGATGACTCTTTCTTTGCTGCCACACAAAACACAAAATGAGAAATATTTGCGTTTTAGTTCCCGCGCATAACGAAACAGTGCACCTGAATGGACTACAAAATCAATAGCATTCTTCATTAGCTCAGAAGATTGTAAAGATGCTTTCAGCATACCATCTAGCAAGTGGCAAGGATCTCGTACAGGGAAACACTTCACCTCTCCGTGTTTATGTGAATTTCCCAAAAAATGAAGACAATCCTACACTTATGGTTCGGTAACCAGGCTTCCTCTATTTTTGTATTGCATAAGGTTATCAGCATTTGTATAGTGAGTATCACAAAGCAAGTGCCAAGACAACAAAATATCATGGTAGGAGCCAGATGATGAGTGGACTAAGCCTGCAGTGCGCATGTGCAGGTGTCAGCACGTTAAAGTACAGGCCTGTACTAGTACACAAGAAATGTTGGGCACGCGTCATCAAATTAAGGGTTGTGTAAATAGTGCTCAGAAGAGTGGCAAATTATGCTCTTTAAATTACCAGCCAGTCTTACATAATTCAGGAGATTCAGGAGATGCTACACAAATACCTCCACTAGGCCTGCACTGGCTTGTCCATGTGCAGTCAGAGCACACAATAAGTTTTACACGAAGGAAGATACGCAATGGTTGAAACCACATGACTAGCACTGGAGGAGCCACTAATGTTCCTACAGATGCAGTATCAATTTGGAGATGACAAAATGAACTCATCACGTCTGTGAAGAAGCAATGAACTCAGGAACGGGTAATGTACTTACACAACAGCCACTCTGCCTATGGCTGGAAGAATTAGCCCCCCGCCCCCGAAATGTTTTTCAGCCCCCCCGAAATTTGGCGCTAGTTGCCCGCCTGGTCACTGCCCAACAGAGATAGTCACACTGTGTACAAATGAGTCATTGATTCGTTGCTTAGACAAAGGCACTAATTGTTTCTTCAATTGCGTCTGTTAAATAAAACTCGACAGGACTGATGTAAACACGGTCACCTGGTTTTGTATTTAAAACAACTTTGTCTGAGGTTTACCACTGTTGTAGTGAAACAGACGCAGTATCGTTTTGGAGATGACAAAATGAACTTGTCACGTCTGTGAAGAAGCAACGTGCTCAGGAACGAGTAATGTACTAACACAACAGCCAGATGATGAATGGACTCAGCCTGCAGTGTGCATGTGCCTGTACTAGTACACAAGAAATGATGGGCATGCGTCACCAAATTAAGGGTTGTGTAAATAGTGCTCACAGGAGCTCTTTAAATTACAAGCCAGTTTTACATAATTCAGAAGATTCAGGAGATGCTACACAAATACTTCCACTAGGCCTGCACTGGCTTGTCCATGTGCAGGCAGAGCACACAATAAGTTTTAAGCGAAGGAAGATACGCGAAGGTGGAAACCACATGACTAGCACTGGAGGAGCCACTAATGTTCCTACAGACGAGACAGTCACATAGTCACTGGCAGGCGCGCAACACCCATTGAGCTCACTGGGCTTCAGACCCCCCCCCCCCCCCGTCCCGTCGTGTGTGTCAGCCCGAGGTGAGACAGCTTTGCGGGCTGGTGACCATCTAATTGCAGCCGCACCCGAGCACTTCACAGGTCTTTAAAAGACCATTTACTTGTTAATGTGGCTTCTATTGTGTTTTCACCCCTTCTTAGAGCCACTCTGCCTATGGCTGGAAGAATTAGCCCTCCCTTCCCCCGAAATGTTTTTAGCCCCCCTCGAAATTTGGCGCTAGTTTCCCGCCTGGTCACTGCCCAACAGAGATAGTCACACTGTGCACAAATGAGTCATTGCTCACAGGAGCGGCAAATTATGCTTTTAAATTACCTGCCAGTTTTACATAATTCAGGAGATTCTGGCCAGTGTTCATGAGTGATGCACGAAACAGAATACCGTCATTTCCTGTACAGCAATCTAACATATCAGAGTTACCTGCTGTTAAAAGCTTTGCAAATACTTTAGAGAGGTTTGCTATGCTTTGTTTGTTTTACAATTAGTTTGAATAGGTAAGTATTTCACGAATGTAGCATATTGTGTTCTCATCGACGTCAAGGCGGCCCCTGAAGAAATGAAACACTATCACCCGACGGAGATGTACAAACCCCGTGAACAGGAGCAGGCCTCAGGTGAACGCGCCCTAGTGGCATCTCCGGTGTCACAGCTCAGCCTGCTGTTAACCTTGTCAACAAAGAACTGCAAATTCATTTTTAGTTTAACTTCTAGCTTAAACCGATTCATTAGGTCTTACATAGGCTCCAAACGCATTTATAATGCATCTGTGAAAAGTAAATTGCATTCCACACTGTGGGTGACCTTTAATTACGTGGCGACAAAACAGTCTTTTCTCTGGTTTGCGGTGTCAGGCACGTTTCAGCATCTCTGGTGGGGCGTGGAAAAGACAGCGCTCAGGCATTTGCATAAAAATATGTTTGGTTCTTCAATTTACTCAGTAAATACCGGGAGGAAACATATTGTATTTGCTTGTTTTTTCACATGAAGAGCAGCTGGACAAGGAGGGAAGGCTCTATCGATTAATGAAGCAGATGGCTCCTAGTACTTTTCAAACCCCAAATACAGAGCCCGCTGTAAAGCGCAGACAGAGCGTGGAAACAGAGTCCGATGTGCAGTGCAGAGAAATTGTGGCTACAGAGACCGCTGGAAGGCGCAGAGACAGCGTAGACACAGAGTCCGGGGTGACTCGCGTTCCAAGCTGGTTCCTTCTGGGGCCTAAATTGCAGTGTCTGCAATGCTTTGGCTCCATCAAGTGGCCAAGTGGCGCAACAACACTGAAAATCAGTGACACGGGTTAAACCGGGTCAGCTGATTTTCATTCGGTAGGGTACTGGCGGGCACAGTCGGTTTTAACCGAATTCCGGACAGCCTATTCTTATACCACTTTCTTAATATATGGTTTGGTATGCCCCTAGGGCTAATCGTATATTGTGCTATTTTACTGTGCTATTCGACTTGTAACTTGTGTACTTTCACCTCTAGCCTCATAAAGAGACTATTGGGTTGTGTTTAGTAATAAATACATATATTTTATATATATACCTGGTGTGGTTCTCCTTTCATTTGGTCATTCATGAGGTTATAACTGGTAAAACAATAGCTTAACACTCCTTCAAGACTTAGCCTGAAGGCTGCTCTCCATAGCTACCACTAGGATAGCTTTCAATAAAGGTTGTCTTTAAAACTATCATCAATAAAGGTCGATTGGACTGGTGCAAGGTGCCCACTATAACTAGTGGACAGCATATACCAGGCCAACTTCTCACAATCACAACCTACAAGATACATAGTTCTTTACTGAACAACAACAATTGTTATTATTGGTAAAATAAAAGTATTAACTGGCGCTGACGGCCCTCTCCAAGAGGCCTGGTTCTCCCATTTCCAGGAATGACCATCTGATCAACCACAAACGTTGGTCAGCCATATAGTATCTAGTTCTCAACCCACCTTTGTCGACTGGTCTTGTGGCCTTTAAACAACAGTCACTTACTGTTTCCACCCTATATTACATCGAAGAGTTGGGTTTGTGTCTCTTTGGGGGGAAAAATGTCACTTCAAAGTCATGGATAATACTACAAAGAAATAGAGTAGCCTAGGTAGCCTTGGTGATGGCAACCCTACCTAATGGTGATAATGGAAGCTGATCCCAAAAAGAGATCCTTTGTCTAATGGTACGGACTACTTTGTTTTTTTTCCCCCTAGTTTTATATAGTGCGAACTAGACCCGAGACATCGGGTATCAGAGCACTTAACAAGAGCACTAGTTTCGTTACAGATGAACACATTCATTTTTGTTAGGCACGGGGAGATTAAGTGATTTGCCCAGAATCACAGGATGTTGAGCGTCGTTGCCGAGACTCGAACCTGGCTCCCCAGGTCCGAGGTCGAGCGCTCTAGCCGTAAGGCTACATCCTCTCCCACTTTGTGTAGGTTACCACCCTGGAGCTCATGATCCTCTTGGGATATGTGTAGCCCCCAATTATTCAAACGTGTGAAATTCGAAGAGGGGTTTCAGTATCTGGCACACATTCCATGGACGTCAGTGATCTTAGGAGGACAAGACAAGACCTATCCCAGTTTACATGAAGATACTAAATATTACCAAACTGTCAGTACCATCATACCTGATGCCAGCCAGGTGTTAGAATCTCTCTGAAATAAAATTAAAAAAGCATTGTCTACACAGAGGGCGACTACATGCGTGCTGTTACAGATGGAAACACACCAGACTCATAGCAGCTTGAAGCGAAGTGAAAAAAGATATGGTCTAAGATGGTAGGAATTGGGGGGCGTGGCTTGAGCACCGGCGATGATGGCGGCCACCTGATACTGCTCCGCTCTGATCTCGAGAGAGCCGATTCATTTTCAACGATGGAGGTGCTTTGAAGAAAACTCTATTCACAGAATTGAGCACCGGAACCTTTACTGCAGCCGAGGATACCTTCTTTGAGCCGCGGTAAGCCCGCATTCCACCTGAACTCTGTCTTTGATATGCGGCGCGCTGAGTGAACAGCCCGCGACCGCCATCTTGTGCCCTCGGTGACTTTTACCTCACACAGCGGTCGTCACTTCATAGAAATGCCGCTTTAGTCAAAACGCTCCATTTTTTCACCGAGCTTCAATACTTAAAGGTCACCTTTTATTATACTGCGATAATGCCACATTCCTTCTGTTTTCCTCTTTGCTGTGTGGTGCCCTCACTGACTGAACTCCTATTTTGTTCAAATTGCCTCTCAGTAATGGTTTTGTTTCTCTTTACATTGTGCTATTGGAAAAGGAATGTGTCATATTTGAAAGGACACTTTATATTTCGCAGCAACTATTCTTTTCAGTTTGTTGAAACTTGCTCTAGCATGCAGTAATTTCTTTGACAGACTTATGAATGCCATCCTGTGGTTCTTTTTTTCATCTATCTGCTGCTGCAATTTTCTCTCCACATGAAAGCCATTTTTCAAGAAGATGTTTTATTTTTGCTATCTTGGAAGAGAATGACTGCCGCCTGGTGGTTCTTTTCGGCATTTACTACTGCAATCTCCTTCATATAAATTCCATTTTTCATGGAATTTACGTCTTTTCTTCCTCCTTGTGATCTACCATAATTGTTTTTCAAATGCTGGAAGTTATTCTATAATTTTGACCACTAATTTTTCAACAGTATTGCTGCTTCTGCTGTGATCTTTCTGATGTATCAGTGCTTTCCCATTAAGACCTGTCAATTCTCTACTCTACAAATACTTGCCTATTTGCTGTTCTCATGTCTATGGGGAGAACCAGAGGAGGACGCTGCAACACTTTACCTAATTTGTCTGCCTCCCGCTTAAAATCCACCATGCTACCTACTTCTAACCCCTTCTCTGTTCTTCAAGACGACGTGGAAGATCCTACACAAACAACAGTACCCCATCTCGCTGAAACCTCATCTACCATGCCCGCTCCTCTACTTGTTTCCGATCCTTCTTCCTCTCAAGTCAATGTTAAGACTACACCTAAATCAGTTGTTTCAACGTCACTACCCTCCAGTAAAAGAGTCAAAACAAACCCTCCTACACCTACTGTTTCTCCTCCACCTCTCTCAATTGAACTGCTTTTGGATGAAATACGTGCTCTGAAGCTGTATATGATGGAAACGAATACTCGTCTGCAAAGCCTGGAGGTTAACTGGTGTTCACTTCAATCTAAGCTTACTTCTGTGGAAGGTCAAATCGAGTCACTGCAGGTTTCTTCTCGTCAAATCTCCCCTATGAAAGCTGAAATTTTACAACTTCAGAAACAGGTTGAAAATCTCGAAAATCGCAGTAGACGTAATAATCTACGCATTTATGGCTTAACCGAAGGGTTGGAAGGATCCAACCCTTTAGCCTTCTTCCAGTCTTTTATCCCACAATTGCTTGATCTTCCAGATTCTCCTCTTCTGAACATACAAAGAGCTCACAGACTGGGTCGTGCTCCCTCTGCTTCTTCATCTCAACTTAAACCGAGAGGTGTCATACTCTATTTTTTGGAATATACTGACTTATTGAAAGTTTTACAAGCAGTCAAAATTAAACGTCGCGTCTCCTGGCAAGGTTCACCACTGTTTTTCTCACAAGATTACGCCAAGACCACTGCAGATAAAAGGAAAAGCTTTCTGGCAATGCGACCAGCACTACGAGATTTAAATGCCAGATTCGGTTTGATACACCCTTGCCTCTTCAAAGTAACTTATAAAAATAAAACCACCACATATGAAGACCCAGCTTCACTTCAACGTTTTCTTGAAAACTGCAGAGAGGAATCTATGGATTTTGCAGTACCATCTCCATCCTGAAAACGTTATCATCTTTTCGATGCCAAGTTGTAGTCATGTACTTATTTTATGTCTTCTTAGTGCACGATAACTGAATTAATTTTCCTCTTCTTTCATGTCTTTTATTTTAGGTGTCATTTACTGTTTAGTTCTAACCTTTCATTGTCCTCCATTCTTTAATATTATTTCACGTTTTCTTCCTATGAACGTTTCTTATCATTTTATGTTATACTTGTAGTCATATATTTATTTCCTGTTTTCCTCATTCATGACAAATGAACTAATTTTCCCTCTTTTCCCATATCTTCCCCTTTTAGGTATTATCTCCCTCCGGTCTCTATCCTCCATTGTTTAATATGGTCTAGAATACTTCCCTCCTCGTGATCTCCCCCGGCGGTGTTAAGTTGGTTCGTCTTCACGTCCAGTTGCCTCAACACCCTCCACCCATGTTTGAGTCTTTGGTATGTCTTGATGTTCTTCTTTTATCATTATCTTATATTTTCCTCCTCTATCCTTCCTTTTCTCCTTTTTTCCTTGTTCCATTTTCCTCTTTCCTTTCTTTGGTTTACTCTCAATATCATCCTCCTATCTTTTCTTATAGTCCAATTCTATCTTTAGCTCATCATCATTTTCTTTTCTTCTTTTACTCTCCATTTCAAAAATTGTTTTCCATTCTTTGCTCCTTAATTATTACAAATTATTTATTGCATTTGTATTTATGCTGTAATATTGTAAATGTTTCTACTTTATATGGTTGATTAATGACTTTACGTGCTATTTCTTGGAACGTTAAAGGTTTGGGTTCACCTATTAAATGACAACGGGTACTCTCCCATTTAGCTAATCTTAAATCTGATATTGTTTTCCTACAAGAATCCCATTTAGTAGTTTCAGGAGTTCTTAAGCTTAAGAGACAATGGGTGGGATATGTTTTTTCTCCCCCAGGCACTAGTAAACGAAATGGTACCGTAATTCTTCTTCATAAAAAACTTAAAGTATCTTTTCTATCTCAACATTTAGATGACGATGGTCGATGGCTAATTGTTTACCTTAAAATTAATGATGTACCTATTACCTTATTTAACATATACGCACCTACTAAACCAGATTACACTTTCTGGCCACACATTTCCTCACTTTTGATGTCTATTGATACTCCATATGTCATTTTCGGCGGAGATTGTAATCTAACCGTTGATCCTTACATTGACCGTACATCCAAAACACCTTTCATTTCCTCACCAATGCACCAACAATTCACCAATCTTTTTGCTCACAGATCCCTCATTGACTCTTGGAGACTCTGCCACCCACAACTCCGTGAATACACATTCTTCTCTCCCACTCATCACTCACAATCACGGATAGATTATTTATTTGTCTCAAAAGCACTGACTCAATCTATTATACATGCAGACATCGGATCCATTTTGATTTCTGATCACGCTCCTGTAATTTTAGATCTAGAACTACTTCCTATTACTACTGCTCAAAAGAGATGGCGTTTTAATACCTCGTTGCTAGCTGACCAATCTTTCACTTCCTCTTTTGAAGATTTCCTTACTGAATTTTTCAATCATAATTTATTTTCAGTGTCATCCTTTTCTATTGTTTGGGATTCTTTTAAAGCCTCTGCCAGGGACTTTATTATTTCTTATGGTGCTAAAAAGAAACGTCAAAATTCACATAAAGCGAATGAAATTCTTAAATCCATTAAATTACTTGAATCCCTTTATACATTAACTAATTCTGTAGCTGATCTTAATAATTTAATCAAAGAAAAATATAAATATAATAAATTATCCACCGAAAATGCCTCTGCCTACCTTCTTAGAGGTAGTGCTCGTTACTATGGTGGTCAAAACAAGGCGGGCAAGCTGCTTGCCTCATACCTCAAAATTAAAAAAGACCGTTCAAATATTGATTATGTATTAAATTCTGCCTCTATTCCAGTCACTAAATATCCTGAGATTTTAGATGAGTTCAAAAAATATTATACTTCCCTATATACTCCCAAATCTTCCCCAGATTCTATCGACATAAAAAATTATCTTGCTCCCATACAAAAGCACTTTCCCACAGATGTTAATTTTTCTTCACTGGAGCAAGACATCTCTATGAAAGACATTTCTCAAGCTCTAAAACTCCTAAATACAGGAAAAGCACCCGGCCCAGATGAATTCCCTGTGGAATTCTATTCCCATTTTTCCAAAGCTCTTCTTCCCCAACTTCTTTCTTTGTTTTCATACTTTATCTCCTCTAATTCTTCCTCCGGCACTTTTCAAGATGCTCTTATTTGTTTAATCCCTAAGGAGGGGAAAGACCCCCATCTCTGTAAAAATTATAGACCCATCTCGTTAGTCAATACTGATTATAAAATATTTGCCAAAATACTTGCTCTCCGATTAGAACCTATTTTGCAATCTATTATTTGTAAAGAACAGTCTGGTTTTATTAAAGGACGGAATATCTCGGATAATACCCGGACCTTCTTTAATATATTACATAAAGCTAACAAATACCCTCACTCTCTCGCAGCTATTTCTTTGGATGCAGAGAAAGCTTTTGACCGTATGGATTGGTCTTTTATTTTTTACACTTTATCTTGGTTCGGTTTTGGTCCCAAATTCATTTCTTTTATTTCCTTACTATACATTTCACCCAAAGCCACTATTTTTACTAATGGTTCTTTTTCTGAACCCTTTATGTTACAGAGAGGCGTTCGCCAAGGCTGCCCCCTTTCCCCTCTCCTTTTCATTCTAGCTTTAGAACCATTTCTTGCTAAGATCAAACAAAATTCTAAAATACATGGGTTCCAGCATGATAAACTGCATATTAAATTGAGTGTCTATGCAGATGACATTCTCTTATTTTTATCTAAACCGCAACTCTCTATTCCAGCCTTTGTAGCAGAAGTCAATGCTTTCTCTTTACTTTGTGGTTACAAACTAAACCATGATAAGTGTGAAATCTTACCTTTGAATATCTTTTGTTTTAAGCAAGATTTTCTCTCTACTAATTTTTCGTGGAACCCCCAACAAATTAAATATTTAGGCCTTTTGTTTGCCCCCTCTATTAAGAAAACGCTTTCCCTAAATATGACTCGTCTTTTCTCTACTCTATCCACTTCTACTGACAAATGGCATCCTTTATACTTGTCCTGGTGGGGCAGACTCAATACTATTAAAATGATGCTGGCTCCCATTATTTTCTACATGATTTCAGCTATCCCTCTTAATCTTCCTGCATACTTTTTAAAAAAAATTAACTCTATTCTTTCAGTATTTTTATGGAATAAGAAAAAACCTTGCATGTCTTTAATTAAACTAAAGCACCCTAGATCTCAAGGTGGCGTTAATTTTCAAGATTTTCAACTTTATCACAACGCCTTCCTTCTTAAGCAACTCTCTAAATCATTAAAGGATTCTACTCCTAATCCCTCTCCATTATGGAAGGATTTACAACTTTCCTTTCCATCTCCTTTCTCCCTTAATGAATCCCTCACCTTCACTCATAAATCTTGTTTTCTCTCTTCACCTATACATAATACTACTCACAAACTATTTCATTTCTTTATGCTATCGCACCTCTCACCTAAAGAACGATTTCTTAATTCATCTATTTGGCATAACAAGTTTCTTAAAATTAAAAATAAACCCATTTTTTGGAAAACTTGGCGTGACAGAGGTTTACTTTGGATCCATCAGTTATACTCAAATCACTCTTTCCTTACCTTCTCTGATGCACAATCACTCTATCAATTACCAAAATCCTTCTCTGTCAAATTTAACTTACTGATCAAACAATTAACAGATTCTTTACTCCTTCTACCCTCTATACCACACTCCTCTTTATCTCAACGCAACATTCTTCCCATTTTAAGTGCTCAAGTTACTGCCTCATCTATTTACAAATTTCTTACTACTCCCAGTCTACACAGATCTAAGACCTCTACAGAGCTCCAATGGGAATCTGATTTTCATTCATCATGGCCGGCTACAGTTTGGGATAAATTATGGTTGAAACTCCGCAAGACCTCAAGATCAGCCAGTACGACTCAAACACTTTTCTTTATATATAATCGACTTTTGTTTACGCCGTTATCCTTACATAAATTCCACCCCACCCTGTCTTCAGATTGTTGGTCTTGTAATACTTCTCATGCAGACCTATTTCATATGCTCTTTTCCTGTCCCTACACACATCAGTTTTGGTTAAAAGTATGGTCTCAAATTAATACTATTTGCCATACTCGTTTCCCTTTCTCCCCTGAAGCTGTATTTCTAGGTACATTATCTGATCATTGGCAAACCTTTT
Organism: Calotriton arnoldi; assembly: GCA_963921515.1. NCBI lineage: Eukaryota > Metazoa > Chordata > Amphibia > Caudata > Salamandridae > Calotriton > Calotriton arnoldi. The sequence continues at coordinate 204,867 of CAWUFW010002917.1, forward strand.
CTCATAACACGGACATTGTGGATTTATTGATTGCCATTGCTTTTCAGCAAATAACAAAAAGTTGGAAACATTCCACACAACTGTCCTTTCAATCTTGGTGGTACAGTGTATGTTATAACCATCGATTAGATCGTGCCTATGCGTCTCCTATGTCTCTATTCCTGAAAAGAGAACGCATGTGGTCTCCTGTGACTACTTTCTTGGACGCATCTGCACGAAGATCCACCCATCATCACCCATCATCGGAAGAGGTCCCCAAACCACCATGACTTATTGATATTGATAGACTGTTGTTCTATATTTGTAATTATATATTTTCTCTTTTTTCTTCCGATTTAAATTGATGTTATACTCTGTTTTTACAGCAATTTATTTTTTTCCTTCTATAGTTCGTTACCGTTAAAAAATTACTAAACTTTTCTACCATCATATATATTTATTTAATTGCAGTATTAGTATTTCCTTTGTCCTTGTCTCTCCTTTTTCCCCCTTCCCCCCTTCTCCCCTCTCTTTTCTCTCATACGTCCTATAACAAATGTTCTAAATGCAACTATTTTCGACGCAATATTTCTTACCTCCTTATTGTGTAAGTTATATTTCACTTAATGCTTTTACTTGTTATTTGATAGTCTGTTTGATTGTTTGTACTTGGCTGCATTTTCTCAAAAATAAAATCCATGTTTAAACTAAGATGGTAGGAATATTTGGAAGGATTGAGCTTTGAATTTCGTCAAAGAAGGAGCAAGCATGGCATGCAAAAGGAGGTTGCTCAAGCATCTCTGCCCATATACAGAGAAAGTCTGTAGCCATGACCTGTCCTAGAGTTGTTTGCATGGTCTGGCGCTACATCAGTATGAGCATGCACAAGTACCAGACAGTCTGCAGCTTTACCGGTGCTCAATCTTTAATACGTGGGTAGAAAAGAGGATATAGTGCCCAGCCTCACTGGAGGTATTCTTAAGACGTGAGAACGGAGGAGGACAGCTGTTTTATGTACATGCAGCTATATGACCAATTTATTTATTTATTGTTTTACATAGTGCCAACCAACTTCACCACACCGGGTTTCAGAGCGCTGTATCTAAGGAGGGCGTGAAAAGACCAGCGATCTGTTCTGCTATTCCCATGTCCTTTTGTACTCATTTACTGCTCACCTCTGCATCGCTTCTCCTGGAAGCCTGACCTCTGCATTTCCCTTCCTTCTGTGAAGGAAGGGGGCTTAATGTTACTCCGTACCCCCACTCCTGAGTGCTCTCCTTTTATCGCCCCTCCTACTAGCAGCCCTCTTCGCCTGAGGCAAGCACCTCTTTAGGAGTGTGACTGTCCCTCACCTTTACCAGTGCCCAGGCCAGGAAACAACCTGAATTTGGCAAATCAGTCTATTAAATAAAATATAATTTATACCCTGTTGATGTATTCCATGCATCCTTGGCAATGTTTGCCTGACTCGTCATGCCAATGCACTGTGTTGTATAGCATGGTACAGATGTTCTGGTTCGGCTTCTGTCTGGGAGGCGGAGGGAGGGGGGAATCAGGCCCAAACTTTTCGGAACTGGTTAAAAAGGTTCACCCCAGCTTTACACAAAGTTTGCACACATTTGCATTCGTTATTCAACAATATTTCTCATTTAATCTTTGAGAGATGTAATTCTGTCATTTTGACCGTTTATGTCCTGTTGTGCACACATCCTTGTTTTTCTGCTTCCCCCATTGGGCCACATATGCCAGCTGAGGTATCTGCAGCCTGAGTAATCGTTCGGTAAAATGTACTGTATTTTTTTCAAAAGAAAAGTATGTTTGTTTTTCCAAAGTTGGATTACTGCATTGTACATGAATTGATCAAAGTAAAGAACACATACATGTTTGCTCGGTAGTTGTTAAAAACAAGTTTTTCACTATTGGTAAATGCATGATGGCAAACTGTAGCATCCCGTTCCAACCTGTCCTTTGCAATTACTCGAATACCTCCAATAAATACAGATTTGCACAGCATCACCTAAGCACCACCTCAGTATCACTCAGCACCCCCTCAGCACCAGTGCAGCACCACCTCAGCACCAGCACAGATCAGCACAGCACCACCTCAGCATCAGCGGCGCACCACCTCAGCATCAGTGCACCACCTCAGCATCAGCGCAGAACTACCTCATCATTGCACCACCACCAGTGAAGCACCAACTCAGCATCAGCGCAGCACCACCTCAGCATGACACAGCACCATTCATCATCACCCACTTCCTCATCAGTGCACCACCACCTCAGCATCAGCACAGCACCACCTCAGCACCAGCGCAGCACTATCTCAGCATCAGTGTACCGCCACCAGTGCAGCCCCACCTTAGCACCTGCGCAGCATCACCTCAGCAGCAGCTCAGCACCACCACAGAATCACTCAGCACCATCTCGGCATCAACACAGCACCACCTCCTCACCAGTGCAGCACCAACTCAGCATCAGTGCATCACCATCTCCGCATTAGCACAGGGCCACCTGAACACCACCACTGTACCACTTCAGTATCAGCACAGCACCATCTCAGCATCAGCACAGCACCCCCTCCACATTAGCACCGCACCATCTCCACATCAGTGCACCACCACCTCAGCACAAATCAGCATCACCCAGCACCACCCGAGTACCACCTCAGCACCACCTCAGCATCAGCGCAGCACCATCTCAGCATTAGCACAGCACTACCTCCTCATCAGTGCACTACCAACTCAGCATCAGCGCAGCACCACCTCAGCACCAGCTCAACATCAGCACAGCACCATCTCTGCATGAGCATAGCACAATCTCTGAATCAGTGCACCACAACCAGCACAGCCTCACCTCAGCAGCAACTCAGCATCCATGCAGCACACCACTTCAGCATCAGCGCAGCACCATCTCAACACAGCATCACCTCAGCACCACCTGAGCACCAGTGCAGCACCACCCACTCAGCATGAATAAGCACCACCTTAGCATCACTCAGCACCACCTCCTCATCAGTGCACCACCATCTCAGCATTAGTGCATCACCACCTCGGCACCAGCGCTTCACCACCTACGCATTAGCACAGCACCATCTATACATCAGTGCACCCCCACCTCAGCACAGCACCAAATTAACATCACTCAGCACCACCTGAGCACAAGCTCAGCACTACCTGAGCACAAGTGCAGCACCACCACCTCAGCATGACTCAGCCACACCTCAGCATGACTACGCACCACCTCAGCCTGTTCTCAGCACCACCTCAGCATCAGCCCAGCTCCACCTCCTCATCAGTGCACCACCAGCTCAGCATCAGTGCAACACCACCTCAGCAACAGCGCAGCACCACCTCCGCATTAGCACAGCACCATCATTGCATTAGTGCACCACTACCAGCATAGATCCACCTCAGCACTAGTGCAGCCCCACCTCAGCAGCAATGCAGCACCACTTCAACATCAACATAGCATCACCTAAGCATCAGTGCAGCATCACCTCAGCACAGCACCAACTCAGCATCACTCAGCACCCTCTGAGCACCAGCTCAGCACCACCTGAGGCACCAGTGCAGCACCACCACCTTAGCATGACTCAGCACCACAGCATGACTCAGCACCACCGCAGCATCCCCTCAGCATCATCACAGCACCACCTCATCAGTTCACCACCAACTCAGCATCAGCACAGCACCACCTCAGCACCAGCGCAGCACCACATAAACATCAGCACAGCACTATCTCAGCATAGGCACAGCACCATCTCCGCATCAGTGCACCACCACCAGCGCCGCCACACCTCAGCATCAGCGCATCATCACCTCAACACAGCACCAACTCAGCATCACTTAGCACCACCTAAGCACCTGGCCAGCACCACCACCTCCGATTCACTCAGCATCACTCAGCACCACTTCAGCACCACTTAGGACCACCTCAGCATCACTCAGCACCACCTCAGTAACGCTCAGTATCACCTCCACACCAGCACACCACCACCTCACCATCACTCAGCACCACCTGAGTATCATTCAGCATCACTTGAGCATCACCTGCACACCAGCACACCTCCACCTCAGCACCACTTCAGCATTACTCAGCACAACCCCAGTCTGCCCTTGGAATCTGGCATCTGTTGCTTCTCCCCTAGTGTCCGCTTGTGTTGTCATTTAGGTACAATTCCTCAACCTCCACTCTCCCGTTGTTTGTCCCCCCTTCATAACAAAAGAAAAGCTATAACAAACAAGCATTAGAACAGGATGAAGAAGTTGCCAGCATTGCAAGGACAAAAAAACTAGAAGACATTTTTTATGTTATTTTTTTTTAGTAGGGTTGTTCAGTTGTACATAATGTTTTCTTTAAACTCCACTACATAACATTTCACAGCACAAAATATAATTCCACATAATCACACACACACAATTCCAATAAACTCAAAAACACATAATTAAATATCCACATAATGCAACTGCACACCATACCACATAATTCCAATACACAATATCCACTCCACACCACACAGTTTCACACCACACAATACCACAGTAACAATTCCAATCGAACCCACATAATTCCACTACACACCACATACATCCACTCCAATCCATAAGACATAGGTAAGAGACATTTACAACGCCAATAGCTCTAACTCTTTCCCTTTTTTTAAACACCCAAACACACAGATCTGGAGCTTAGCTCCTACCTATTTGTACTTTTTCGTCACCAAAAATGCAAAGCTATCCACACAGTTCCACGCCAAACAATTCAACTCCACACATTTCCAATCCACACCACATAATTCCACATCATGCCGCAAAATTCAACAGCACTACACATAATTAAACTGCACTATATACCACTCCACAACACAAAATACCATTCCACATAATTACACTCCATAACACAATCCCACTCTATATAATTCCACTACACTGAATACCAAGTAATTGCTAACCATATAGTTCCACAGCACACCATGTCACATAAATCCACTACACAAACCCACTCCACACCACACAATTCCACCCCACACAATTACACAACTAATTAATCCAATCCAACCCACATAATTCCACTACACATCTCATACTCGACTCCATAAACATAGGTAAAAGACATTGCCATGTACAAGGTCAATAGCTCTAACTCAAACAAATGCGAGACCAATTGCATTTCCAATGCTTGTTTTCAGTGTCTTGGTTTTAACTAAGCAGTTGGGTTCAGCACAATGTAATGTAATGTAATGTAAATAGGTACTTATAAAGTGCGCGGCTACTCCACGGAGTGTCCCGGCGTTGTAACAGTTTGCCATAAGGTGGCGCTGTATGGCTAATTTAGAAATGGCCACAACAACAGACAATTATTAATTAAATATACATTAAAAATTACTATTACCTGCCACTCAAGCCATTCTTATAGCTTTGGGGGCCTGAAATAGTCCGAATTGTCACACTTGTAGGAGTGTGATGGTTAGTAGTTGTGTTGTTACTATCATTGGCAGCGCTGGAGGGGCAATGAGTGGTGGAAGGTGCAGTGGCCTCCTGACGAGAGCCCTGGCACTTGTTATTTTTTTGCAAATTAAGCACTGTAGAGAAAGACTTGAGATGGCTGTTTCTTTGTCAGATGGAAAACGCTAGCCTGCGAGGTGTCTCCAGCAGCATGTGAAGGATCTCCACTCACACAGCTGCTTCCCCTGCCTTTTGATTTTGAGCGTGCAAAAGATTAGGGTGAATTTAGCCTTGATCGCCTGAGAAACAAATGCTCAGTCTACGACCAAAGCGATGCAAAAATGTTGTGCAATTTACCAGTTGATGTTCCTCCCTATATAGTTTGTTAACGGTATTGCCTGCGCCTATTTTTCTTGACATTGTAAAACTGTTTTAAAAGATCTGACCATCCATTCGAAACTGGATGTATGCTTTTATGCGATGTTTTATGCTGAACATTTGTGTGAAATCTTTTCCTCTGCCCCAGCCCTACCAGCTCTTCAGAGGTGAAGGGACCACAGAATGTTGGTAACGTCTAGATTCGCTCTAGGATGCTCCACCTCCCCTCAGAAGACCTTTAACTGTGTCTGACAATGGCCCCGGAAGGGCTCGAGCGAGGGTCCAGGCCGGCAGAAGGGTGGCAGATGGTTTAGATCAGAGGTCTTCAATCTGTGGGGCGCGACCCCCAGGGGGGCCGCAGAGGCCAGGGAAGAGGGTCGCACATTCCCCAGCTTTGCTTGTACCTGCAATCCAAAACGTTTGCTTTCGTTTTGGATAAAGACAGCAGTCCTGGGAAGGCTTATTTAGATCTTTATCAGCTGAAATCCATCAATTGAGTCTCTTGTGCTGTGAAAAGATTTGGTGCAGGGTGTGGGCTTGGCTGACTGAAATGCAAATGTGCCTAAGTTAATCTGCAAGTGTAAAGGGTGCTTGGGGGCTGATTCTCGCTTTATTTGATCAAATCACTCCAAGTTTTGTGATGACAAAGATTTGTTTTTTTTAGTGGTAGTGCAAAGAGTTAATAACTGAGCTGTGAAGTGTGTGCTTTTAATTTTAACTGCATTTACAGAGCCCTTAGTACATCCAAAGGTGTGTTGAAGGGACAGTTGTGTAAAAAGAAAATTGCATTACATACGCTCTGGTATCACTAAAATCTACATTTTGGAAGCACCATTTTACTGAAAAACTATTTGCATTTTTTGCAGTACTCTATCTTACACTGTGATGTCCTACAGTGCCTTTCCCACTGAGTAACAATTTTTAAAATTTATTTTTCATTTACGCTGCCCAATATTTTATATGTAGATACCTGATAATGCAAAACCTAAAAAACGTACAGAATATTTTGGGGCTTATTTATGAGAGGCTTTCATCACCAGAGCATCACTTTTTTTTATGCTCCGGCGGCGCAAGCATCTCAACCATACCTATGAGGCTGTGCAAAGTCACCCTGCATGTCTTTGCATGGCCTCATAGATATGGAGTAAGACATAGCAGCGCAAGTCACTGACTGCGTTGCCTTACTCTGTGTCAAGGAGGTGTTCTATGGGCTTTGCGTGGGGTTCCACGCAACACTCATGGATTTTGATGCTGCTCCACATTTAAAAAATCACGTAAACCTGGGGCAGCTCCAAAAACAGACACCTCCCCAGCGGAGGTGTAACGAGGAGAAATGTTTTCATTTCTACTCGTTTTTTCCTTATTCCATGTGTGCTGCATTCTGCAGCTCATATCGAAAGAGGAAAACACCTCTCTGGATTGTTTTCTTGAAGGAAGGTGCCCCTTCCTGTACAAAAACAATCCTGTCTATGTTGGTGCTAGGCAGCAATTTATGCGTCAACGCAAAGGAAAAGGACAAGAATGCACCGTATTTCATAAATACTATGCATTCCTGCCCTTTCACATCTGCATAGGGCAATGCAGCAAGAAGACTTGCGGCGCTGCCCTACTCCAATTCCTCATAAATAAGGCCTTTTGTTTTTAGCTACACCTTTGAATACACCCCCACGCTCACTGACCTTTGGTTTGCTAAACAGTGTTTAATATTATTTCCCCACTGTAAAAATTATTTGCTGTGGAAATTGGGGGCGTTTATGGTTGTCGATAGTTGTCTATGATGAGGAGTACCAGGTTCTAGAAATTTTCATCAGAAGGGGGGTCCTTACGCCTAAAAACGTTTGACAAGGGGGTCTCGGCATCAAAAAGTTTGAAGACCTCTGGTTTAGATAAACTAAAAGCTGCCGCAATGACTATTCATTCTAGAATAAAAATCTGTCAGACAAAGGAACCCAGGAATAAATCCTGTCCCAAAGCAGCAATATGACAGCCCAGCCATCCCTCCTACGCGGAATCCGTCTCATTAGATTCAGAAAAGAAGTTGAGACATTAATGCTGTCACCTCCAGACCCCGCCTGCCCCAATTGCAACTCACCCGCTATGGCAGAGGAGCGTGTGTGTCCTCCCCTGCCAGCAGCTTCAAAAGTTGACAAATAAAACAAGTTTATTATTGTTTTACTTTTCAACTTCTATGTGCTGCGTCCTGGAGGCGGGGCCATCGCGCGGGCAGTCAGGAGAGGGAGTGGTGGGCAGCACTACTATCACTGCGCCTGACGGTTTGGCCGGTGGTCTCAGGCCGGCCAAATGCCCATGCACACTGAGCTGTCTCCAACCCAGCTGTTTTGCCAGGTTGACACAGGCTCCCAGTCTCCCTGGGAGTTTAAATCATCGGCGCTCAGGCCAATGCTGAAGCTGCTCTCATGCATGAGAGCAGCATCAGGATTGGCCGCAGGGGAGGCTAGGAGCTTCTGCCTGCAGTGGAGGCACGAGAGGAGCAGAAGACCAGTGATGTGGTGGGCTGCAGGCAAGTTCTTTTTTTTCTCTTCTTTCTCGCCCCCCCCCCACCGCCTCTCCACTCTGTTGTAAAGCTGGCTGCTACTGCCCGACACGCTCTCATTCTCACAACTAACCCCCCCAATGTGGTAAGGCTTTAAGCAGCACTGCTGTCCACGTGCTCCTCTGGCTTGTAGCATCCTAGCAGCCAGTTACACTGCTCAGGGGGTTGATGCGCCCTCTGCAGAGATCTGAGAGAAGTCGGTAGGTTCAATTCCTGTCTTCTCTGTCTTCCAGCTTTCTAACATTGAAGAAAGGTAGAAGTATGTGCTATGCGTGCACGCATAATCACAGTCTCCATTCTAGTGCCCAGATGCACTGGATCACATGGTATATAAAACATACATGACTCTTGGATCTGGGCTAATTCCATTGGTGCTTTATTTCACTCATGCAGGTTGCAATTCTCAGACATAGACTGACCCACAGAGAAGTGCGAAAATGCACATTCCATAGAAGCATTGGCAAAGCCAGCGATGACCCTGTTACACTTTTTTTTTAACTTTAAACCATTTAGCACAGCAGTGCATCTAAAAAATACAAACAATAACTAAGTCAGTAGATCTGGCAAAGGCATCCCTATTGGCAGGGTCGGATTGGGAAGGCGGGCAGTCGGGCATTGGGCGATGGGCCGGTGCCTAAGGGTGACATGTGGGCCTCTGCTTCATTCCTGCCAAGCCATCGCACTTCAGGCTATGGTGGGTGTGCAGGCGAGGGTGGTAAATCTAACAATTGGCCTTACTGGGGGCCAGGTGTTGCTCCATTTGTTTGGCCATTCTTACATCACCCCCACCCCTGCGGCTAGGTTGGCCCAGAAGGAGTGTCTTGCCCCTGGCCCCTCCCCTGCCAGGCCATCACATTCAGGCAATGATGGGTAAGAGTGGGGGGGGGGTTAGAGTATGCAGGGCCCTCGCTGGGGGGCCGGGATTTTCTGGCTTTGGGCCATCTATAACTCAGCCCCCACTGGAGCAGCAGTAGGTGTCCTTTTTCATGACCCGTTCACTGCAATGTCATTGCCCTGAGGCTGGGGAGGGAGTGACGTAAGAGAAGCCTTCCTGGAGGGTTTGTGTGTATTTGCATAGGCCTCGCTTTGAGGCAACCTTTATTAAGCTTTTATTAAACTAAGGAGGAGGTGGCATTAAAGCTAAACCTGCTGACTTCGTAAGTGGGAAACCAGGTTCCACTCCCGGCGTAAACTCAACATTCTGTGATTCGGGGCTAATCACTTAATCTCCCAATGCCTAAAGTAACAAGCATTGGCATAGCCAATAGGTCTCGCCTTTGGGACCTGCTGCATAACTAAATACTTATAAGGTCCCAAAGGTGAGACCTATTGGCTATGCCAATGCTTGTTTTAGAAAGCCTTAGAAGAACATCAGCAAAATGTGCTGGGCAGCAAGTTCGAAATACCAATTTGCACCAATATCCCTTATGTACCTGTACAAACCTAAAGAGCTACTGTTAGTGTAGCACAGGGTGTCACCGAGACCGTCTTTAAGATGGCCAATAATCTATGTAGAAAAGCATCGCAAAACACTCAACACAGACACCACCAGATAACTCAATCAACTGAACATGTTATACAGAATTTATTACTCCCACCCAACACAGACGGGATAGATATCTACTGTCCTATCTACCAAAAACACTACTAACTCCAGTTCACAAGCAGACATAACAATATACTGGGCAAGGCAATTAACCCAGACAGCAACTGAACATTTTTGGCAAAATCTCCACCCACACTCATTTAACCTCTTAATGTGGCAAACTGGTAACTATTGAAATACGCCTATTTTAAGCAACAACAGAACTACAAATTCACTACTGGCATTACATCTGACAAACCCAACCAGACTGCAGTCGAAGGGCCTGTTCTGCAAGGCCTTACCAATGTCAGAAGCTCCTACACAAATATGACTAACATAACATTAACATTATAGATAAAATGATATATCATTTGACAACCATGTTTATGACTGAATTCAGCTATCCTGCTCTTACAGTTGTACAGCCATTTGATGCATAATTTATATTAAATATAGGTGTAAATTACAGATTGGGGTGTATTGCACCAAGAAAACCACTTAATGTGTTACCGTATTTTCTTTTAAATCGATTTGAGTTATTACTGCATAAATTCAATTTAAAATAAAACCACCTACTCACCTTTTGATGGGGTTTGCAGTACCTGAGGAGATGTGTTCTTGGGCTAGTATTCCGAACACTGAACAGTGGTGCCTTCAGGTTTGTCGTGATAAGAGCGCCTGGCAGATAAAGCCCGACTCCAGGCGCCTGTTTGCACAGGAGTCCTGTGGCACAGCGCACAGGCCACGTTCACCTTGTCAGAAAGCCTGTTTATATAATCTTGCAGCAGAGGACTTGAAAAGGTTGTTTTCCGCCAGATAAGCAGTCTGGCCACACTAGACAACTATTCAGATCTTGGAGAAAGAAGTAATTTTTTTGCACCAAAATCTCTCATTCGCAGCAAAATATACAAAGGAGTTTCTCTATCTACCTCCTCGCACAATGGAGTTTGCAGATATGTGGGATTTTAACTCTCAAATCGCTTGCAATTCGCTAACGTGTTTCAGAAATAAGCTGGAAGGGTTGGTACGATGCTTCCACCGCGCTATCGGAGAAACGTTTTCTGAGGTGTTTGAGTTTCCATGCCGTTCCAACTCTGACAAAACAACCGAAGCATTCAGAGGGGGGAGGTGAGAGCTAACTCCGAAAGGACACGTTGCTACTCCCATGCATTTTTCTACAGTTCCGTGGAGATGAAAAATGCAGGCTAGCCCCTATCAAAAACGTAGCTTACTGGGTTCCGGAGATGTATTATTTTGTTTCAGTATTTATTAGGAACAACACGCCACGAATAATGCCATATTCGATGCAAAGTACAGGAAACTCACTGCTTTATGAGACAGATCATGTCACGAGCAAGACAAAACAAGCGCGCGCACGCCTTGCGCGGCAGCAAGGGAAGAAAGGAGGGGGGCCTGCGCGATTCCCTTGCGGGAGCGAGCAGCAAGGCGCGATAATTGCTACCATATGGCGCCGCTCGCTCCCGCAAGTGAATCGCCAAACGTGCACGCGTTGCCATTGAAGGCAATGGAACGCGTGCACGTTTTTGGCTGAAAAGCCGAAGCGATTCCAAAAGGTCTTTTTGCCTATGCAGCACATGCGCGCTGCGTAGGCGCAACCTAAAAATGAATGTGACCTTGTGTAGTCTAATTGGTGCTCATGTACGTCGCTCCAATGCCCTAGCACTGAGTTCACCCCATGTAAAAGTATAAGAAAGCAATTAGAAACAAATGGCAGTTTATTCATGTTATAAGATTCTTCAAGGGGCAGAGCATGATAATTAGAGAGCACTCTTTATATAGAAATATCCACATTCTTTTTTAACATGGTTTTTCTGGCTTTGTTCAGTATAGCTATTAGTCATGGATGAGTAAAGCAGCCTAAGAACACATTTTAGAGTGCTTTCACCTTATGTTGACTGTTTAAAATACATACTGATCAGAGGAAAAAATACAGACTTTCAGTGATTTTCTTCATTTTCGCACCAACCAGGATATTTAAAATACAGGTCACATTGGTAAAAAAAAAACGGCCAGGTGGCAACCCTAGCCAGGTCAGGTATTGTGGCCCTTGGGCTATTTTAGTTCACCTAGCCCACAGTTTTCACCAATCTTACTAATTCTATAGGAAGAGGTGTGGCGCAGCGGCCAGGGCGACTGACTCCAGATCCTGGGGCTCACGGTTCGATCGCCGGCGGCAGATCAGCCCAGCACCATGTGACTCTGGGCAATAGCTCGCTTAATCTTCCCGACGGCCCCCAGCGCCAGGACACCTCTCCGGAGGTAGCTGTGCGCTTTACAAATACTGGACATTTAATTTAAATGCGTAGGTTACCTAACATTTCTCCAAAAGCGAGTCCAATGAGACTAACTAATTGATCTTTCATGAAAGGGCACAATCAGCGAATGTGGGCCACTTTTTGGGGACTGCCTGGGTCTAATTGCGATCCCAATCTGACCCTACCTATTGGCTTTTCCATTGCTTGTTCTAGCGGCTGCCTCTATTGTGTTCCCTGAAGTTCATCCTGGAGGTAGGCGGCCTCTGCCAGCCGCCCCGCCCCGCCCCATTTATGACTAATGTAACTGAAAATCTCGTCTGAAAACCTCTGAGCAGACCTCACATCGATCGAGAAAAGGAAACCCCGACCCCGAGCAGGCGTGACGCTCTAACGTATTTGTGCAATTATAGTCCGATAGCAAGGTAGGACATTTACAAACTATTTTGGCACTTTCGGAACCTGTGAGAACCGCAACGAACGACGTTAACCACCGGGAGGGAGGAGGGTTGCGCAGAATATGCACGACTTTTTTCATTGGCGGTTCAAACGAAGTTTTGTTTTTCGGGGTTAACTCAATTCCTTCGTATTTCGATTGGTAATTCGTAGATACTCATTCTCAAATTAACTAAATTGTTCATTAGAAGGCGAAGGCAGGGTTTTTCGTAGCGGAAATATTAGTTGGATTGGTCAGCAAAACCTACCTGTAAAGAATGTCGCAACTCGCAACCTTTGTCGGTACGCGCAGCTTTACATCCTTCTGAGGGTGATAAAACAGGGACATTTTTTTGTTGTTGTTGTAGTTTTATATTGCGGGAACTTGACCCAAGGTATTGGAGCGCATTACATGAGCACCAGTTACCTCACACAAGACACATTCGTTTTTGGTAGGCATGGGGAGATTAAGTAATTTGCCCAGAATCACAGGGTGTGTTGAGCCGACGCCGAGACTCGAACCCGGTTCCCCAGCTTCAAAGAAGGCAGCTCTGGCAGTTATGCCACATCCTCTGGGGGAGGATGTGGCACCTGGCGCTAGTGCCTTGAGACGACATAGTCCATAGAAGTGTGGTTTATCTCTACTTAATACGTCGCCTCGATGTCGTTAGAAATATACAGCTCGAGAGTCGTTTTGATAAAAAAACGATTCATTTTATGTTGAGATTCTTACTGGATGAATATATTGGGGGGCTTATAAAATGATGTGGCTAGTGATTTGTCTATATAAAGGGTGTAATGTGAGGTCTCATCTTTTGGAAATGAGGGCCACTTGTGAGTTCCCCATCAAAAGACCAATCTGAAACAAGCATTGGTAAATGCATTAGGTTTCGCCTATGTGATTAATATTAAGCTGTTTTTTGTTGTAAGTTGTAGCTTGCTGAGTAGTTATACAATATTACAGAAAGTTTTCTGAAGTGTTATGATTTGTTTAGGTATAAAAAGACAATGTATTGTGCTATCACTAGTGGTATAGTGAGGGTAAGAAATAGCAACATTTAAAAAAATTAAATGAAAGAGGAAATAATAGAATTAATTGATGTAATAGCAATTTTATATGTATAGATTCGTTCTGACAGCTTTTTTGGCCCCTGCACCTGCTGCACCATTGTAATCATGAACCTATTGCGTGAGAGGTAACTGCACTTGTGACTGCTTATTTAGTAGTTAAATATAGCAATATTTGGTGTTTAGAGGAGTACTGACAACATTTAGCCCGGTGTCACTGCACCTGCAACACCATTGAAATCATGGCCCTACTGCCTCCTAGATGACTGCACTTGTGACTGCCTGTTTAGTAGTCAAATATAGCAATATTCTGCGTTTAGTGTGGTCCCAAGAGCTTTTGGTCCTGTTGCTACTGCACCTGCTGCACCACTCAAATCAAGCCCCTTTTACCTGCAAGATAACTGCAATTGTGTCTGCCTTTATAGTAGTAAAATATAGCGATATTAAGTGTTTAGAGGAGTTCTGACAACTTTTGGGCCCAGTGCCACTGCACCTGCTGCACCATTGAAATCATGACCCTGTTGTGTGCAAATTAACTGCACTTGTAGCTGCCTGTTTAGTTGTAAAATATAGCAGAGCTCTTGTATATTAACTTTATTTTTAATGCACACTGTTTATTACAACATTTAGAATTTGATCATAATGACCAAATAAATTAAGTTGTAAAAATCTATCCGATAATGCCTACAAAATGCAAAGAAAGGTACTGAGGCATGAATAATAAAGGCCACAAAGGTTCTAAGGCTAAAGCATCTGCTTTACATAACTAAGTGATAAAAAGCAAGAATTCCAGCATATTGTTAGAAGCTGTCTGCCTTTTCGGTGGGAAGAGATCTTATCTTGACAGTGAATGGGGCTTAAACAGTGTGAACAACTTTTTTTTTTTTTTTTAAACTTTATTTATCATTGATTATCAAACGACCACAAATTACGTTTCATTTGGTGCAGTTGTCCATTGTACAGTATAACAGAAATAACAGTGGAATATATTCATCTCTCCTCTTAATACATAATGGTTACTCGTCAGATTATACCCATAACATCTCATGTAACACAATACATGCCATCCAAGTCCCAACAGCTCGACCTGCATAGAATGATCCCTGCAGTTTTATCAAAGCGGTAGATAAGTACCCTTTATCCGTTGTTGTCCTTGTCCTAGAGCTCTCGGTGATGTGGGATGAACGAGAGTGATGTGGAGTGAAATACACCCATGCAACATGATGTCGTACATGACATGTCAGTGTGCAGACCGAATGTCCTAACCAACCCCCGTGGGTACTATCCCTGAATTAAGCTGGGAGAGTGAAGAGTTGTTCAGGGTGACAATATATGCTTTATATGGGCCCCAGATGTCTTTAGGGCATGCTGTGTTGGGTAGCAGGCTAGAATAGAGTTTGCTATTGGTACTACAGAACGCTAAGCTATTCAGCCAGCCTTGTGTCGTAGGAGAGGTCCTGCTGCCCCAGTGTAGTGCTATCTCACGTTTTGCCAGAAGGAGGCCAAGTGAAGCTAGCTGCCGGACAGCTTTAGGAAAGTTGACCGTGTAGCCCAGCAGTGCCACCTCCGGAATAGGAACCAGTGTGAGCCCGAGAATGTCCCCAAGTGTTTTGTGCACCTGGTCCCAGTATGAATAAATGCGAGGGCATGTCCAGGTCAAATGGGCGAAATCAGCGTGTTGTGCGCCACATTTCCGGCATGTGTGTGGCCTTTCCGGGTCAATTTTATGTAGTTTTGCTGGCGTCATGTACATTCTACGAAGAAACTTGTAGTGTAATAGTTTATGGCGACTATTTAATGACACGGTTTTGGTAACCGTGCAACAGGCGGACCACTGGTCGTCCGAAATAGGATGCCCCAAGTCGGTCTCCCAGTCCAAACGGAGCTTGTCGTCCACACTAGGAACTTGTGCAATGCAGAGTTTATAAAGTGTGGAAATGATGTGTGTACCACTCTCCTTCTCAATGAGTAGAGTCAGCGGCTCAAATGAGTCCGGTTCCAACGGGAAGCCAACTATCGTAGCTCTTAATGCTGAATAAAGTCGTCTGAGGACGAATCTATCCATAAACGTAGCGTCATGGAAGCGCGTGTCCTCCGAGGCCGAAAATATGTGTCCGCCATGATACAGCTCGCCTATTTTGGCAATACCAAATTTAGTCAGTGTGCGTTGCACGAGTTTCTCGCCTGTTATGGGGAGCCAACGAGCATTCGGTAATGGGAGGGCCGATGAATATAAAATTGAATTGCCCGTATAGCGAAGGAGCCTGCTCCAAGCCCAGCTAGTGGTCGAGACCGTTTGTATGTCGACTAGACTCCTGGGTAAGACAGCAGCCAATCGCTCAGGGAGGACAAAGTCAGCCTCCGGGCGTAGAAATGGGATCCGCGCGACTGGGTGGTACCAAGCAAAGGCATAACCACATTGAGCTACCAAATAGTATAAATAAAAATCCGGCACTCCCAATCCGCCTCTATCGTATGGTAGAGTGAGTACCTTCCATCGAACCCGAGGCTGTCTGCCACCCCATACCAGTCGGACAAGAAGGGATCGCAGTGTTGCAAAGAAACTCTGGGTGAGGGGCATGGGGATATTATTAAAAGGTATAAAAATTTAGGGAGAACCATCATCTTAACTATAGCAATTCTGCCTGCCATGGATAAGGGGAGGCGTAACCATTTCTCTACCTGAGTCTCCAGTTTCTCCATCGCTCGACCATAATTGAGGCGTATGATCTGGTCTTGCTTCAGGTGCACATGGATACCCAGATATTTGACAGAATCTGAGCACCATTCCAATGGAAACTCGCATTCCCAAGGGGTTGTGCTGCTGGTTAAGGGAAAAATAATTGACTTATGCCAATTAATGCCCAGCCCAGAGTGTCTACCAAAGCGGAGTATTTCCCGTATGAGCGGCGCTAGGTTCTGATGCGGTTCTCTGACATAGAGGATGGTATCATCGGCGTAGAGGGAAACCAAGAGAGGGCCTGTATTAAACTGCAGTCCTCTGTGGAGATGTCGTTCCTGGAAGTGCCGCAGAAAAGGGTCCATGGCAAGGATGAACAAAAGAGGTGACAGTGGACACCCCTAATGGGTGCCACGGGTTAGTGCGAATGGGCCAGATATAGTGCCATTAATGCGGAGTCGCGCCGTGGGCCGACTGTATAATAGGCTCGTAGTGGCTATAAAGCCTGCTGGCATACCCATCCGACGCATTATAGACAGAAAAAAGGGCCATTCGAGTGTGTCAAAGGCTTTTTCTGTATCTAACAGAATAGCCGCAGCGGGAGTTTCGGGATTTATTCTGTGCAACACTGCGAACAGAGTTCGTAAATTTAATGAGGTCGAGCGATGAGGGACGAAGCCCGATTGTGCCGGGGAAATAATAAACTCCATTAATTGTGAAAGTCTGTTGGCCACGATTTTAGCAAGGATTTTATAATCTATATTCAATAGCGATAGAGGTCTATACGACCCACAAAGCGATGGATCCTTGTCGGGCTTTGGAAGGAGAATGATGACCGCTTCGTTTAATGTGGGAGGCAGGGATTGTCTTTCCAGGGCCTCAGCATAAACCTCAATCAGTTTTGGCGCTAGAAGATCTGAAAAGGCCTTGTAGAACTCCCCGGTAAAGCCGTCAAGGCCCGGGGCAGAGAAACCACGCAGTGCTTTAATTGCCACACGTACCTCATTCTCCGTGATGGGTTCCGCCATGAACTCCTGCATGTTTTTTTCTAGGAATACTAAGGCAATTTCGGATAGATAATCCTCCTGTGCGGTTGTATCACTGCTGTGTCTAGATGTGTATAGTGCCGTGTAGTATGTAAGGAACTCGTCCCTAATATCAGTGGAAGTTGTGAGAAGTGTTCCATCCTTATCACGGATCTCTGTGATGTATGCATTACTGTAGGGCGGTCTGAGGATCTGAGCTAGGGTGCGACCCGGCCGGTCACCCTCACCGTATCTACGAGCAGTTTGATATTTACCCAAGTAAAGGATCTCACGATCCGCTGTTTCCCTGTATTCGGAAAGGAGGGCTAGTCTCCTACCGTGCAATGAGTCAGGGGTAGCGTGCTGCATCTCTGCATCTAGCGTTTCTAGTTCTCCCTCCAGCCGTGCCAGTGTTGTGCGCAGTGCTCCGAGTACCCCTGCGTGTTTGGATATGCACACACCGCGAATGTAGGCCTTGAATCCCTCCCACAACACGGCCCAGGAATCAACCGAGCCAGTATTAATAGTAAAGTAATCTTCAATTGCTTCACTGACCACAAACAAAAAAGGTCGTCTAAAAGAGCGCGGCCGGGAAAGCGCCATTGTCTTTCAAATCCTTTGGGGCGTGGAACTTGGAGACAGAGCTGAACAGGGGAGTGATCCGAGTACGTCCTAGGGAGGGTCTTCAACGCCCGATACCATGGGGACACATCCGGGGAGATCAGCCAAAAATCGATCCTGGTCCATGTGTTGTGTTGACCAGAGAAATGTGTGTAATTAGTAGTGGTGGGGTTGCGCCTGCGCCAAATGTCTATCAGTGAAAACTGGTCACAAAGGTCACGGACCGCTCGCCTCGCTCTAGGTTTGGTGTCTGCGGTGCCAGATGTGCTATCCAAGCCTGGATTCAAAAGGAGATTGAAATCCCCGCCTATCATAATCAATGCAGGTTCTAGTTTGGAAAGTTGAGTGTGTAGTGAGTGGAAAAACTCCGGGGAGTCAGTATTGGGGGCGTAGACACAAATCAGAATGACCCTGTGCCCCATTACCGATCCTACCACTATAACATACCGACCCTCCCCATCCCTGATGACCAGCCGGCAGCTAAAAGGGCCTCTCTTATGGATTAGAACTGCCGTGCCTCTCGCATAATTACTAAAATTGGCAAAATACCTATGGGCACCCCAACTGGCAGCAAAACGCGCCGCATCTGTGACAGGTAAGTGAGTTTCTTGCAGAAAGGCGATGTCTATGTTATGTCTATTCAAGTAGTGCACTACTTGCCGTCGTTTACGTTGATTATTAAGACCCCTGACATTCCATGACAACAGGGACAAATTAGAGGGACCTGTGTTGAAACCTAGCTGTGCCATCTGAGAGTTTTAAGAAATTCGACGAGGACAAATGTCATGGTGTGGACAATAAACCAATACCAAGGACAACATGCGTGACAATCAATAAGGAAAGCATTAAACCCTACCCCAATCCCCCTCCCTCCACCCAGCCTCACTGCAAAAATGGTAAGGCCTGCCCCAACCTGTGAACAAAAACCAAAGTACCAATCGACTGTACAATAGTAGAACTCAATTATGAACAGGTACATTCGAATCAGCCTGAAAGAACCCAAGGTATCCACCTAGGGGGGTGGCGACGCCACGTCAGCAGCCCAACTATGAAAAATATACTCAGTCAAGTTATAATGTGTCCCCAAGTCTTGCAAGTTACAAAAAGGAAGGAAGGAAGGTCAAATACTCAACAATGTCAACAATGTCACCCCACACCGGAGCCAGAGAACAGATCCACGCTTGCGACGGATCCGCTGTGCGGAGGAGACGGGTCGTCCCTGCCGTCCCGCTGCTGGCCATTGCTGTTTTTATAGGTGCGACAGAATTCTTGGACCTTGTTAGGATTGTCAAAGAAACGTACCCGGCCCCCAACCTCCACTCGAAGACGTGCAGGATAGAACATGCCGTATTTAAGGCCAAGGTTCCGGAGTGCGGCCTTTACCCCAGTGAATTTGCGTCTGGCTTCCTGCACCATCACCGTGAAGTCAGGGTAAAGAGCGATTTTTGAGCCCTGCCAGGTGACGTCACCACGCTCCCTGGCCAAACGCAGGGCCGTATCTCTGTCTCGGAAGTTCATGATGCGGGCTATCAGGGGGCGAGGCGGGAGGCCCGGGTTAGGCCGAGGACCAAGGGTGCAGTGGGCCCTCTCCACCACAAAGCCAGGCGTAAATGAATCCCTCCCAAACATGTCCGCCAGCAAAGTTTCCACAAAAATGTCTAAGCGACCCGTAGCTGTGGACTCCGGAACCCCAAGAATGCGCACATTGTTGCGGCGGTCTTCATTCTTGATGGCCACTTCCTTTAGTATACGGTCCATTCGATCTAGTCGTTTGGTTGCCTGTGCGGTACCATCCTCAATGTCGGAGATCCGCGCCTCTGCCACATCTAGATGCCGGTCGTGCGCTTGGATCTTTGCGCCCATGGATTCGAGCGTTTTGTCCAGGGAGTCGAAGCGACTGTCCAATGACCTGAAACCTGCTCTCATTTCTTGTAGCCACTCTGCTGCAGGGGCCAAGGCTGATGCATCTCCAGCAGGGCTACCTGCCCGTTCCCCCATGATGGGGTCTTCCTCTGCTGTTTTCTCCGCCAGTTTTTCAAATGGGAGTGTCCTTTGTTTCGGGTCTTTGCGACCCATGCCTTCGCGCAGTGACCGGAGACTGCCCAGCCACCGCTGTTGCCCCCAGGATGCTACTGGCCGCGTTGGAGGTGTCGAGGTGGAGGAGTATCGTAAGAACTGCTGGGCCCCGCAGTGACCCCAGAAGCTTTAAGTATTGCAATAGTGAGCTGGCAGAAGGATAGTGCAGAGGGTCGGCGGGCGTCAGAGACAGGCAGCGGCCATTCTCATTCAGGGTGCACGCAACCACCCCTTTGAAGCAATAGCGCCTTGTGTGTGGAGACAATGGGGCAAAGGGCACTGCCGTTGAATGTCCAGCGCATTCTATCGAGGTTCCGCCCTTTTAGGTGGGGGACCGCGCGGGGGCCACACCAGGCGCCGGGGGCATTTAGCAGGCTCGTACACTCGTCCCCCCCGCGATTTTTGCGTCGCCTCCGGACCAGCCGCGCCTGCCCCGCACCAGGTAATAGCGGCAGTAGGGGTCGGGAGGTAGCGCGGCCGGAACCTCACAACAGCGCCTGGTCGACACTGCCTCAGCCACGGAAGCTGCGCTTATCGTGCAAAGGCGGGGGGGGGGAGCCGAGACCACCAAACCGGCACCCGGGCACTCACCGCACTGCAGGACCCAACACCGATCAGACAGCCGCTCCAGCCTCTGCGGGGGTAACGCTCGATCGCGATCGTCGTCCTAGGCCGCCATCTTGCCTTGCTCCGCGTCTCGGACGGAACTCGCGACAGGGCTGCTCCATGTGCGTCCCATCACTCGAATGACACCCAGCTCATGTCCCAACGGTTCAGGGATGCAGCGACGTCTCTGCCACCATCATGTTGGCGCTGTAAGGTGGGGACAGCGCATATATCGTCGGTCTGCCGGCGGAGCTTCAACACCGCGCGGCCATCTCAGCCCGCGGCTTGGCCACGCCCCCCCAGTTTGAACAACTTTAGCAGAAGTTTCGTAAATGCGTGCAGCCAGGGGAAGTTAACAAAAAAAAAAGTTTCACACAAAAGCGAATGAACACAGTAATTCGGTATTGGGAACTGATAAGAGCCCCCTTTTATGATATATTAAATTCCAGAGATTGTGCAAGCGCTGTGCAGGCGAAACCTAAAAACACTTATTAGTGGAGAGGATGTGGCGTAACGCCCAGAGCTGCCAACTTTGGGACTGGGGAACTAGGCTCTAGTCTCAGCGTTGGCTCAACATCCAGTGATTCTGGGAAAAATACTTAACCTCCCCGTATAGACCCAAAAATAAACAGCCATTGGTAAATGGAATAGGTTAATAATAAGCTGTTTGTGTTGTAAGTTGTAGCTTGGCGAGCAGTTGTGCAATATAATTTACTGAAACTCCTTTAAAGTGTTATGACTTGCTTATTGAAAAAGGCAATATATTATGTGGTACCTGCTGCACCATTGAAATCATGACCCTAGTGCCTGCAAGGTAACTGCACTTGTGCCTGCTTATTTAGTAGTTAAATATAGCAATATTTGGTGTTTAGAGGAGTACTGACAACATTTAGCCCGGTGTCACTGCACCTGCAACACCATTGAAATCATGGCCCTAGTGCCTGCTAGATAACTGCACTTGTGACTGTCTGTTTAGTTGTAAAATCTTGCAATATTCTGCGTTTAGTGGGGTCCCTTGAGCTTTTGGTCCAGGTGCCACTGCACCTGCTGCACCACTCAAATCGAGCCCCTTTTACCTGCAAGATAACTGCAATTGTGTCTGCCTTTATAGTAGTAAAATATAGCAATATTAGGTGTTTAGAGGAGTTCTGACAACTTTTGGGACCATTGCCACTGCACCTGCTGCACCATTCAAATCATGACCCTGTTGTCTGCAAGTTAACTGCACTTGTGGCTGCCTGTTCAGTAGTAAAATATAGCATAGCTCTTGTATATTAACTTTATTTTTAATGCACACTGTTTATTATAACATTTAGAATTATCATAATGACCAAATAGATTAAGTTGAAAAAATCTATATGATAATGCCCACAAAATGCAAAGAAAGGTACTGAGGCATGAATAATAAAAGGCCACAAACGTTCTAAGGCTAAAACATCTGCTCTACATAATTAAGTGATAAAAAAGCAAGAATTACAGCATACGGTTAGAAGCTGTCTGCCTTTTCCGTGGGAAGAGATCTTATCTTGACAGTGAATGGGGCTTAAACAGCGTGTACAGCTTTAGTAGAAGTATAAAAAATAATTGCAGCCAGGGGAAGTTAAAAAAGAAAAAGTTCCCCACAAAAGCGAATGAATACAGTAATTCGGTTTTGGGAACTGATAAGAGCCCACTTTTAAGATATATTAAATACAAGAGATTTCACAAGCACAGCGCTGTGCAGGTGAAACTTAAAAATTGCCCCTGCGTTCTGAGCATTCATCAGCCCTTCGCCTCCTGCATTTGAGATTTTGTGTGCATGTCCTTCGGCTATGGCCCAGGTTTATTTCTTTTTAATCCTAACAATGTGAAAAACGGAAATGGATGTTGATGTGCGGGTAAAATTAAAGTCAACCTTGTCCGAACATCTGCTGCACAATGCGATGTTTCTTGATTTTTTTTTTTTGCTTGACTGAATTAAAATACTGCCTCACATCTAGTAGCTAAACGGTGGTCGCTGTTTTGTTGCACCGTGGAAACATTTCTTTGCCCTACCCTACTTATGGATCGCATTTTATAATTCTTTGAAGGCTGAAAAGGTGGGTTGGCTCTGCCAGTGTCCAATGTTTTAACCAACGGCTACATTTACATTCTCCAGCCTGCAGCTTCAAACACTGCCACCTATTAGGCGAGTGAGAGCTTCAAGAACTCTGGTTCATTGTGGTACACCTAGTATTGCTGGTGGAAAGGAGTGCAGAAGGCAATACGGACAGTGGGAAGGGA
This sequence comes from Calotriton arnoldi, assembly GCA_963921515.1. NCBI lineage: Eukaryota > Metazoa > Chordata > Amphibia > Caudata > Salamandridae > Calotriton > Calotriton arnoldi. Next base: position 227,853 of record CAWUFW010002917.1, read on the forward strand.
GGATAGTGCAAAGCTAAATAATTCTTTGATGCAACAGTGTGAAGGGAGCAGGGAGCCGGAAGGGAGAGGGGGCGGAAATGGCCTGCAAAAACAAGCAGTCTTATCACGCAGTAGCGGCCCGTGGTGGTAGTGCTGCCGGGCGCTGACGTGGGGTGGGGGGGAGGAGCAGGGTGGGGGGTAGTAAACTATGGATTACGGCCCATTAGAGGTAAGTAAACATATAAGTAAATAAAACGAATTTTGTTGTGCGCGCTGCATCGCCAAATGCAATGCAGCGTGCGCAACGAAATTCGTTTTATTTATTTATATGTTTACTTACCTCTAATGAGCCATAATCCGTAGTTTACTACCCCCGCCCCACGTCAGCGCCCGGCAGCACTCCCACCACGGGCCGCTACTGGTCTTATGCAGTGCTGGAACTTAAATACAAGAAAACAGCTTTACCACACCCCCATCTATTTCAGGAGGAGGTTTAGTGTTTTTCTTTTTTTTTAGATGCAAGCTGGACCTTTAGCCCCCACTGGTTTCACAGACCCCTAAAACTCTCCTAATGAACTGTCACCATAGCATGTGACACCGGCTCGAGCCAAGTAACTCTGCATCCCTTAGCTTCCACGTTAGATGTAAAACACTTGACAACCCCAGGGACAGTGGCCGTGCAACAGTAACATCGCCACTTACATTTTTTAAAGTAAATTATTTAAATTATAAAAACTGGATGTACACAAGAAATTGTTTTCACTTCAGCTGAATCTCTGTCATGTTCGTCCACAGAGCAGCAGAATTGTATGAGAGAATCTTGATTTAAAAAAAAAGCTAAAAAACATTTAATTCCATATTTTGAGTTCAAACAAATATAATAATTAGGGGCTTCATAATACCCTGCATCTGTATGTGTCGAACTTACACTAAAAGACAGTATTTTGAGGGTAGAGCAAGGCAAAAACGCAGGAGCCCATGACAGTCCCTGTGATCTCAGACACTTTGATATGTCGGCTGTGAAAGTTCACAGCTGTGTCTGCAAGCTTATGGGAAGAACCAAGTTAATTTTGTGATAGAGGATGGGCATAGTTAGGGCCACTGGAATTATGTGGCAGTGGAAGGCCACATTATGCGGCAAGGTTGAGTAAGTAAGTAAATTTGTTTATTGCTTGATTATAAAAACCTTTGTAATACAAAGAATAGAATACAATTACAAATATGTGAGGAATGCACATTAAAATGTTTTACAATCTCATCTTAAAATCAAGGGGTAAAAGGAGGGAGATAAACTGAAAGGCATGGGCTGTTTGGTAAAAATTACCATATTAAACTCATCCTACCCCCAATCTGCTCATACATATAAACAGCAGTTTGTAATGAGCCCAAAAACAAGCAAATAAGTAAAATCACAATAAAATATTGTCATTTAAAAAAATACATTTCCCAAACAGGCCTGACAGTGAAAGCCATAGCTAATTACAAAACCTGAGCAGACAGTTGGTATACATACCAGTTAAGCTAGAGTTGTTAAAGGAGACTTTAGGCAATAAACACGAAAATCAGTAAGTGCAAAGTGCTTAAACTTAAAGATAGATTAAGGGCTTAAGCGAATGATGCTAAAGTCAGTTTTTGCCAAGGCTGTATGTCTGAAAGATCAGCCAAATGATACATCTACAATACGCCTGTTAATCTTTACATAAAAAGCTTTAGGGTCAGTCCAAGTAGTATACTGTACGAGGGCAGGACCCAGTTATTTTATGGCTAGTCCCACCCTGTCTCTTCAGCTACTGGAGCTGAGGCTTCCACTTTTTAAAAAAAAACTGTAAAGGAATTTTACCAAAGCACAATTTAGGGTAATGTCTGATGGATCAAAACAAGCCAGCATTGTCTCCCGGCAGGACCTCGGGCCCAGAGCAATCCACCCTCTTCGAAGCAGCTCCCTCCTGTCATCCATTAGGGATGGGCATAGTACATGGATTATATCTTCTTTATGTTGTTTACATTGCCTGTTATCCACCTCTTTTCCACACTGGGTAGTAAGTTGAAATTGGAATTACCCCCCATCCTGAGTTTCATAAACTGTACTTTCTGCCAGTCGGAATCGAGCTCGCTTAAGTAATGCTGTGGTTTTATACATTTATAGATGTGCAGTATCAACCAGCCATGTTTACATTGAGTGAGGCAGGCCTTGTCCTCTTGTAATGAGAGGAGTTTAACACTGATTTTTGCCACCCTTTTAAATTCCTGGAGACTATTGCCAAAGTCCCAGGCATTCACTAAACCAAGTGAATTCAAAGCCCCTTGCCGGGGGCTTTGGTGTTGATCCTAGTTCTAGCCAAATACAATGGCCCAGTGAGTCCTTGTTTGCACACCTAAGTTTGTAACAGCATATTGCAAAGTCCGCCTTCTGTTCCAACACCTGCCTAGAGATCCCAAACTCCAACCCTACTTGGCTGGAGAAGTGTTGGAAGGAAGCTGAAAATTTGTTCTGTAGGTCTTAAGAAGCATCCTGTCCAGAGTTGGAGCATCACGTCTTTTAAGGACCTCACTTTCGCAAGCTGACATTGGGAGAATCTTTGCCTGAGCCACCTGGAGGATTGGCGTGAGCGTGGGGCCTTTTAGGTTTGTATAAAGAGACCTAAGAGCAATAGAAAGTGCAACACCCTTCTTCTTGACTTCATTCAGTTGGTCACAATATCTCCCATTGTTATTAAAATGGACTCCAAGATACTTATAGCTTTTGTTCCACTCCAACCTTTCTTGGTCCAGAATCCATGACGGTTTTTGCGTTTTAGTACCCCGGACCATAAGGATCTTGGTTTTCTTTTTATTGATATTCAGGTCGTTCTTGATTGAAAAAGCTGAGGTGACGTCCAGAAGGCTTTGCAGGCCAACCTTGGTTTTACTATTGAGGACTGCATACAGCAGGCTTGATAGGTGGAAACCCCCTGGTTTGAGCGGATGGGAGTGTTTGCTTCGCACATCCAAATAATAGAAAATACAGCTCTCCCACATGGAGGCACACACACGGTGAAGCAAGAAAACACCTGGAAAAGGGTTTCACTCTCATAAAATGAGGCACATCCAAAGACAGTTTTCAGAATAAAGCATGGGGTTTGATTTGTGCAACACTCTCTAACAGAAAGGCTTAACCAGATGTCAAATGAAACAACATATAAATGTATATAGAAATATATATATATAAATTTATATGTGCAAGCAATAATAACACACTTACAAGCAAGCAAATGCAACTGTTAAATGCATATTATAAAATACAAGGAATAAAATACAAGCAGATAATAATGATAATAATACTGGACGTCCACTGCAGAAATAGGCATTTTGAAATGCAAGTAAGCAGTTGCAAGGAATCAAAAGAAAGCATGAAAAGATATAAAGTTATATACACTGAATACATCAGATGATTATAACCACTGGAGACTTGAATGTGCACACAGACACACTCACACATCGCAATGGCAATAATCAGAGAAAGTACATCACCGGCTGCAATAACTTCATCTTAGCCCACTCCGGACTGGGGGATTCCCTGCAGGGGTCAAGAGACTCAGCAAGCTAGGAACTGCTACACTGAATTAGACACGTCCATCCTTCATTCAGGTCCAAAATCCCACCTTACAAGTGTTGTAAAGTGGATTATTAGTAGTGGCAGATATGCATTTACCACTGGCAATAATACCACTGACACGATATAGGGCTCAGAATAGGTCTTAGAAAACTATTCCCATGCTCAACCCTTGGTAGCTTGGCTGCGAGCAAGCAGGCTTAACTTCAAAGACAGGTATGTAAAGCATTTAAACACACCAATTCAGTAAATAATTAAGACACAACACACAATAAAATTCCATCACCAAGTTATAAAAATAGGAAATATTTTTAGCGTTAAACTGACAACAAAACGAAAATAATCTACAGTAGGGAACCAGAGATATGAATTTTTAAAGATTAGTCACTTTCTAGTGCTTAGAAACCAACAGTGCCACTTTTGGTCATTTCGGTGCTTTTGGCAGGGACACATTCACATTTGGCAATTGTTCTGGAGGATCTCTCACCAGACTTGTGCAGCCCCCTCCAGCAGGCTTGATCCTGTTAGAACTCCTTCCTGAAGTTCTTCTTGCGGGTCCAAAGTGTCCCACACACAATCCAAGGGTCTGGAAATCTCCAAGAGGGTCCTTGAAAGTGTGAGACTTCAATTCCCACAATCCACTTGGACAAAACCCTTACAAATCCACTGGTAGTACTCCAGGCTGAGGATTCTTTGTGGTGGTGGTCCAGGTGAGCTCTGTTAACCTGTAGCTTGCAGGGAGTCCACTCTTTAGTCCTTTTGAAGCAGGTTTGATCCACAGGGCTGTAGTTTCAGATGGTGCAAAAGGTGCACTCAGAGTTCAGTGCCTGGTGAATGCACATCAAACTCTTCAGCCCTTCTGATTCTCTTAGGTTTCAAAAGCAGATCTGAGAGGCACTGCCCCTCTCAGATACTTATTCAGTGTTCTCTGGGGTCAAGCAGGTGGGCACTCCTGCCCAATGAGGTGCAGGGCAACACCCCAGAGCATGACCACTTCCTCCAAAGTGTGGCAAAATGCTAACCCAGAAAGCACCATTCCTTCAAAATTCAGTACGTCAGAATTTTCAGCAGAGGGAGCAGATCTAACTAAACCAGCCCACAGGATGGCTTCATCTGCATAGGTCCACTCCCCTTACATCTGGGAATTCCTCCTTAATCCCCCCATCTGGCTGCAGGGCAGAGAGGAGAGGTGTAAATGAAAACTAGTTTCTATAGCTTGTCTCCTCCTTCCCTTGAAGAGCATTATTTACTACCCCTCTCCTGGCTCTGGCATTCCTATGCCCAGCAACCTCTCCTCCCAGAAAGGCTTCCTAACCCCAGGGGTCATTTATCACCTCTGCAAAGCAGCCAGGCTAATCCACTTATCTCTGACCAATCAAGGAAGAACAATACATGGCTGAATTTTGTCTTACAGACACAGAAAGTCTTATAACTTCTTGTCTATACATTTTAAAATAAATCCAACAATACCATATTTTTGGATGTATCATTACCATTCTACTGAGTCCTCTAATCCTAGTTTTATGGCTTTACTTTCTCCAGTTATTAACTAATAACCTTTTCCAATGTTAACCTATGGGCTGGGGCTCTGCAATGGAAAAATGAACTGGGCAATTTCTCCAATACCAGGGCCTATAAAACAGGTTTTATAATGACCCTGGTTATACCTACAGGACCCCCCACCCCTGGAACACCTAGGAAAGACTTCAGGTGTGCTGAATATATAAAAATATTGCAGATCCACATTTCACAGTGCTCCTGGCACAAAAGTCGATTTTGAGAAGCACTTTACAACAATGTGAGGAGTGAAATGTGCAATTTCACTAACCCCAGGGCATATAAAAATCTTTTTATAAGGATTCTCCTTATAAGTACCTGCCCCCCCCCCCCCTGAAACACCTAGGGGAGACCCAGGGGGTACCTACCATGCCCAAACATTGCAGTTTATTCATTTTAAGTGCCCCAAACACAAAAGTCGAATTTGGGCACAATTTGCATTTTAAAAGTAGTCCTGCAACACAGGGCTGATTTTAAACTGACCTCAGGCTCCAGCAGTGCACACATGCAAGTGCAGAAAAGGCTGCTGGTCCCTAAACTGCCCTGCCATATTCTATACTAGGGACTTAAAGGTAGTTTCAATCCCCTGCCCAACATGAACTAGGGCTTTATAGGGGAGGTCATGCCAATCACTGGGGTACCCTAACCCATAGTGTATCCTAGTGTATGTAAGTGTTTTTACTGTATTCTATGTGTGTCTTCAGCATAGCACTGGCCCTTGGCCTGGTTAGACAGAGCCCAGGGTCATTCAGAGTCAGTTACCACCTGTTCCCGTCAGCAAAAAGTTGGGGGGTGCCCAGGGCACATGATGATGACTTTGCAACAAAAAGTCAACAGACCCCAGTTTTATAATCTCAATGCACTAGAAGTTTCCGAGAAGACCTCCTCTGAGCCAAGGAAACTTACTGGAGTTGGCCACTTTGCATGCAAGCATTTCAAAGGCAAAGGAGTTCTCACATATTCTTCTGCTCTCCCACATGTTCCAGCGCCTTATCTTAGCGAAGCTTGTGAAAGTAGAAAACATCTCCAAAAGTACAGAAAACAATCTTGAACGTGAATAGCCTAAACAACTTGAGTGATCTGGGGGCCTGCTTGTCTGCGCAAAGCTCAAGCTAGACAGAGTCAGAATTCAAGATGGCATGAGGGCATGTCAAAGCCAATAGTAAAAACTTCATAAAACTTCCCAATACACAACATAATGCGCATTTGTGCACCACTGCATATAACACTACACTCTGACACAGAGAAGTACATTACACACCTTTCTCTCTCTCATGCTTTCAAACGCACATCCCACACGGTCTGTTCCTGGCAAGGCTGTAAAAACAAATCAACCATTGCCACTCTGCAGCTTTAAGGAGGCATGAAATGCAAGCACAAGGAAGAGTGCACATGCAGAAAAATTATGTTGTACATTCAAGCTAGAATAAATTAAAACACCTAAAATCAATTAAAACAATGGTAGACAAAGGTCATTACGTGGTCCTAATACACGGGAGTGCCTCTGGCACTACAGGGAGTTAACTAGGTTCAGAGCCAGATAAAAACAAATTGAAGAATTTTGGAGCAAGTACGCAGACCTGATTAAGGCCTTGTGAGGTGTTACTTGGCCTAGATATGCATGACCCATCACCAATTTTTATTCTGACCCATGTTTCATGATGTAACAATTGCAAGGCTCTGAGCAGGCCTTCCTGCATGTTAAATTGAGCGAGTTTCTGCCACAACGTCTCCCTGCAGCCACATCGAATGTGAATTTATAGTCGATAATCCCCAGGAACACAGAATGTCTATTGGATTCTGCATGATTGATTAGAAGAGAGAGGGCCATCAGGTTCACAGACGTCCCAGTGTGCTTAATGAATACGGTTTGGTTTGGCGGGATGCTCTTATTTGTCCTAGCCCACAACTGCAACTCGTCTAGAAGCACACCTGCAAAATATTTAGCATTGGTATCAATTAGTGCTACCAGAAGATAATTCCCTGAAACACTCTTATTACCACCTTTAAATATTGGAGATAGTGTTGAACCACGCCATGAGGGGGGGGATACTATGCCGCTGTGGTATGGTCAGGTAGAGCGGAGTCAGTTGAACTGCCCAAAATATAGCTTCTTCCTATTAAATGGCTGGTGGAATTCTGCCTGGGCCCGGTGCCCCCTCTCTATGGCCCTTTCCTATTTGTTTCTAGACTAAGACTTCAGTAACAGTACACCAAGATGTTTCCGAGAGACTGCTCTTAGGAGCGGATTCCAGAGAAAGGCCAACTTCCAATCCCTCCTCCTGTACAGGGAGCTTGTCCGAATTGGCCAGCTGGTTAAATTGTTTTTGCAGGAAATGGCACCGGGTTTGCTCTGAGATGCTGAAGGAGGCCACATTTGGGAGCATTCTCCCTAGTCCATTTACAGTTCGCCATTAGTTTGTGGAGTTGTTTGACCTAATATCAAACAGTAGTTTAGCCCAGAAGGAGTTCCATTTTTCCCTTTATTTATCCTTTTTCCACCCTTATGTTTCTTCAAGCCTCTCTCAATTTGCATTTTATGTTTGGGCCAATTGGTGATATATTGAGGCTTCTCCACAATTGGTTAACCATTTTATTAGCGCTCCTGATGGGGCGGTTTGTTCCCCGCTTTTAGACGGAGGTCAACATTTGGAGATTAGAGTTGTTGCTTTTCCTTTTAACAGGCTTTGCATGCTGATTTGCGAATTTTTCTGTGAACCTTACCCAGCAGAGCAGAGGGTCTCCCTCCAGCTTATAGGAGGTGGCTAATAGTTGTTTGGCTTCTGTGGCCAGGCTTGGTAGAGTCAATTGTGTACTTGATGTGCTTGAGATTAACTGTGTGAACTTCGTACCCTGGATCTACTGCGCAATCATACCTGTCCAATCCAATATTGAGGGTTTGCTCCTGAGGTCGGCGATCACTGTCCAGTTTATCCCCAAAGCCAAAGGAGGTTATAATATTCAATAAGGGGAAACTGACAAAGGTGTAGTCAATTAAAGAAGCCCCAGAGCTTGTTAGATCTGAGAGATCAGGAGGTTTGTTGGGTGATATTCGGCTGTTTATGGTTCTAAGTCCAAGATGTTCAAGGTGCCCTTGTAGGGACTGTCCTCTTTTGTTGTCTTTGTACCCCCCGGGAGTATCTTGAGGTGGTATTGCCTAGTCTACATCTTGCGCCTCAGGCATAGCCAAGGCCACTAGAATTATGTGGCAGTAGAGGGCCAAATTATGTGGCAGGGTTGAGTAAAGTATGTAGCAAGAAAAGGCTAATTATGTAGCACCTCTTGTGACAGTATTACTTCATTATTTTGTCAATTATAAATGTGTTAACATTGGCCATTTGTTGCATCTCTTTAGTACCAGTTTAACACCCACACATTGCAATAAGCTGCAGAAAGGGGACTAGTCAACTTTTGTAAAGGGCAATCCGCTGTGCGGCAACACGTGTCACTGCATTTTTATTAAACCGTTTGAGCTAGAAACAAATTTTCTTTTTGTTAAAATCTGCAGAATATGAAGCAGATGATGAATTATGTGGCACATGCGGCAAATATTTTATTATGCGAAAATCACTGTGGCTGCACAATCACATAATTCCGGTGGCCCTGGGTATAGCTTATCTGCGCTATTTATGTGCCTTCTTCCACAGGACTGCTCTGACATGCCTCCTCTCTGCTTTGAAGAGAAGAGGGTGCTGGAGGAACCTATATACAGACAGCAAAGAGAGGGAAGCTGGCAAGGAATATATTGGAAAGAAGCAAAAAAGAAAAACACCCAGCACATCTGTTGTACAGGAAATGAAAGTGCTGAATATAGATTAGCAATACTGAGTGACATGACAAGTCTTTTTTTAATTTTTTTATTACATTTTATTGAACATTATAATGCAGTGCATATAGTACGAGGGGACATATCATATTGTACTTTACAAATAAAGTATACAATTATCAAGTGTGACCTTATTGACCAGCAGGAGTAAACTGCGTGCTACTCGAACACCCGCTATATAAACAATTATTGGCCCTTCTAGTCCAAATTCATGATCTATTTCTTTCCTCTGTCTATAGCTGCGCTTTCATCTCGTGTACCCTCCGACTCCCCCGTTTCCTTTCCCACCAAATACTGCTGAAATAAAGCCCAAAAATTATTCGGTCTATTCCGCGGTGGAAGCAGTTCACTGTAAAGCTCCGACTGCGTATTGCAATATATCATATCTCTGGACCACTCGGAAACAGTCATAATCGGTCCCCGTGCCCACTTGATGGCAAGTCTTCACTTAGCTAACAGTAGACCTATATCAATTAATCTTCGAACACCCTTGGGTAGCATCCCAGTATATCCCAATAATGCCATCAACGGGGTTGGCACAAGAACAAGGTCACAAATTTCACTCAATGATTGAAAGATCTGGTCCCAATATTTAGCTATGTGGGGGCGTGACCAGGCCAAGTGCATAAACCCAGCTTCGTCTGCGCCACATCTTTCACATGCCGCCGATTCGCAAAGCCCAAATTTAAGTAAACGCTCAGGCGTGTAGTAAGCTCTTTGGAGAAATTAGAAATGTATGAGACGATGTCTGCCATTCAGCGATACTTTTTTAGTGAGATCACAACAATATCCCCAAATGCCGTCCTCCAGCGGAATACCCAGGTCGGTTTGCCATTCAAGCCTAGCTTTAGTGTATTGGTGTCGTCGTTCATTCTGTGTAGTAGAATATATAAAAGAGACCATTTTTCTAGGGGTTTTGCAGCTTATAATATGGGAAAGAGCCAGTACTACAGGGGGCTCCTGTACCTCCGCACCCAGCATCTCCCTCAGTTCCTGCCTGACTGTAATACTGAAATCAGACTAATTGCGAGGGAGGCTCCACCTCTTCCACCAGTTCCTCCCAGCCACGAACTCTTCCATCTACAAACAAGTCCTCAATCTTAGTAACTCCTATTTTTTTCAAGCGCCTGAACCACTCCTTTCTCGTGACTTATTGGCATCCAGTCACACCACTCAATAGGGGTTAAGGGGGAATATAGAATGATGCCTGCCTGTCTTTTAAGCAGATTGTTCCAAGCGTGGGCTACAGAATTTATGGATTCCAGGATCCCCGCTCTTCTTATTGGAGTGCGAAACAACCTCACTGGCAGTTGCTCCAGCGCCACCACCGCTCGTTCTATAAATAGATGCGGAGGACACATTTCTCTGTGCATCCAATAATAAGCGTGAGAGCATTGAGCCGCTCTATAGTAAAGCTCTAGGTCCGGGGCTCCAAGACCACCCATTGAGTATGGAAGTGTCAGGATGTTCCAGCTGACCCTTGGTTGTTTTCCCGCCCAACCTAGCTTTATGAGGAGCGAGCAAAGTAATTTAAACATATGCATGGGTAGCACCATGGGTATATTTAAAAATGGGAACAGAAATCTGGGCAATACAACTATCTTCATAAGAGATACGCGTCCCAGGAGTGATAGGGGCAGTCGTATCCAGCGCTCAATATCCTCCTCCAATCTAGAAATATGTCTGCTGTAGTTCTCTCAGATCACTAGGGCAGAATCCGTATGAACTCTGATTCCAAGATATCTAATGGCTTCAGTTGACCACTGCAAAGGGTAACCGAGCTCAACTTGGAGCATGGAAGGCGTTAGGGGGAAAATGATCGACTTCGTCCAGTTGATTTTCAATCCCGATCTGTTCCCATACCTTACTACCTCCTCAATAATAGGGGAGAGATTAACCTCAGGGTCCCTTACATAAAGTAAAGTATCGTCAGCATAAGTTGACACAATGAGGTTGTACTCAGGGAATCTAGTACCCCTGTGGCTATGGTATTCTCTTGAGAGCACAGGCGAGTGGCTCAGCTACAAGAGCATAGAGCAGCGGGGATAGGGGGCATCCCTGCCGCGTGCCTCTCAATATGTTAATAGGAGATGTAACTATATCTCCGACTCTTATGCGGGCAGCTGGGGAACCATATAGAACTCCTACCAGTCTCAGGAAGACCTCACCCACTCCCATGCACTGTGGAACCACATAAATGACCACTCTACGGAGTCAAAAGCCTTTTCGGCATCTAAAAAGACCGCTGCTGCTTTGATTTCAGGTCTGACGTGTTGTATTGCACCAAAGATCGTTCTGAGATTATACGACAAATTACGCTCTGGGACAAACCCGGCCTGTTCAGGGCCAACCAGCATGGGTACCAAAGGGGCAAGTCTATTAGTCAGGACCTTCGTGTAAAGCTTTGTGTCTACATTAAGCAGCAATAAGGGGTGATAAGACGAGCATTCGTCCGCCGGCTTTCCAGGCTTTAGTATCGTCACAATAAGCGCTTCTCTCATAGAGGCTGGCATCAAACCCTCCTCCCCCATGTCTTCAAAGAGAGTGCACAGTTGCGGGATTAATAAATCTTTAAATTCTTTATAAAACATGGCAGAGAGCCCATCTGCTCCCGGCGCACTCCCTAATCTCATCGAGCTCAGAGCCACCGATACCTCATAAGCGTCTAATGGCCTCATAAGATACTCCCTGTGTTCATTAGTGAGCCTGGGCAACCGGATCTGTTACAAGTATTCAATGGATGCAGCTTCGTCCGTGGAAACTTTTTTTCTATATAGTTCGGCATAGAATTGGTTGAATCTGTTCGCAATGCTAGCGCTGTCAGTTAGCAAACTGCCATCTGCATCACGTATTTCCATTACTTTCTTAGTTTCCCTTCTGCCACGCAATAGCGCAGCGAGAACAGCGCCTGGCCGGTCTCGCTCACCATACGTCCTGGCCACTGCATACTTCCCCATATGCTTAACTTCACTGTCAGCGATTTCATGGTATTCGTTTAGCTTCTCTTTCAATCTCTCAGAGGCACTAGGGCAATCGTCCTCTAAAACTGCCTTTTCAAGTTCAGCTAACTCAGTCTCCAAGCAAGCCAATCGCCGACGAATAGAGTACAATACTCCTGAATGCTTGGACATGGCTTCGCCCCTAATATAAACCTTAAATGTCTCCCACACCGTGGCAAATTTCTGAACCGATCCTATATTTGTTGCAAAGAACCCCTCTAGCTTCAGCTAGTTCAGCACGGAACACGTTATCCATTAATGAAAATGGTGGGAAACGCCGTGTGAAGGGAGCAGGCTGTAGGAGAGTAGGATCTGCCTCTTATGGTTACCCCCACTTTTTGCTGGTGTATCACTGTTTTTCGACTTTAGTCTGGCTGGGGCCCTGCTATTGAGGACCCCAGCCTAGCTGCTTCCTCTCTAAAATGATTCCCTGTACTTTAGGTACATCACAGATTGGATTCTGTGGTGCCCTTATAACTCCCTAGTATATGGTATACTATGTACCCAGGGCATAGGTACCCCAGAGGCCTACCAGAGGCTGAAGCATGTATTGTGCCACCCCTGGAAAGCCGTCCAAAATGACACCACAGAACTGCTACTGCAGCCTGAGTGAGGTGGTGCATGCACCCCTTACAGAGATATAGGTTCACTATATCTCACCTTACACTGCACATAGAAACCTATCAGTCACCCCTCTGGCAGGCCTTATCAATTCTGAAGGCAGGGTGCTTGGTTATATGTGAGAGGGTGCACATGCATGAGCAGAGCCCCTCTGCAGCCCTCGGAATCTCCTATCCGGGGTTGTCTGGTGCAGCCTGACCATATACTCTTAAGTGCATTATAACCTTGCGGTAAAATGCTAACTTTGGACTGGCTGCACGGAAACATGTCGTGTTTGGTGTCAAACACCTTGGAAACCTACCCCCCCCGCCAGTCCTGGCGGCGGGGGTAGAATTCCACCCTTCTAGAGGGAGAGACATGTCCCCACCGGTATACCCGGTAGAAACCTTAAAGAGCCCTGGCATCACAAAATGGATGTTGCAGCCACAGACACGAGTCTGGCCTCCTGCTGCTGACCGAAACTCCGGCAGGGGAGGCCTGGACAATAGGTTTCCTGACCACCTCCCAGACAGGCCTTAGTGGATTGGGGCTGGGTGGGTGCACTCTCTGAGTGCTGTGAAGTCCTGCACTGGGGGCACATTTGGTGTCCTCATGCATACCCCAGTTCAAACCGGTTGCAGGGGCTACCAGCCCCTGCTCTGGCGTGAAACTGGACAAAGGAAATGGGTGTAGCCACCCCTCTTTCCAAACCCTCCCATAGGTGGGTCCCCAGAGTTAGTCCAACCCCTTTCCTTAGTATAAGTAAGGGAACCCTGGCAACAGGACTTTAGATATCCCTGGACGAAACTCTGTAGCTGAATCCTGGACCTTCGACGCTCTACATCAAGATTAGAGGACTGAAGAATCTCCCTTGGGGTCAAGGAGTGACTCCCCTGCTTGGCAGGCACCAACAAAGCATCTGTCCGGTCTGCATCACTGAAGCTCCCGCCGGACGCCGAAGTCTTTCCATCACCAGAGGTGGATTTCCAGACTTCCCCGAGGCTGCCCTGAGTCCCCAGCAAAGCTGAGGCCCATAGCTGTCGTGGGTAACGTGGAACCGTGACCCTTGGACACCAAGCACATTTGCAAGTGCACCAACTTCCTGAAATCTCTCGAAGCCGTGCTTTGGGTTCCAAGTAGCCCTAGCCCCGAGAACAAACTGCAGCGAAGATCACTGGCCTACACTCCACGAGTGTCCCGTGGGCCAGCTCCAAGTGTGACCGCTCGAGGCTCCTTCGCGATCTCTAGTCCGTTGGCTAGTGGGTCAACACGAAGGCAACTCTTCAATTGCTTGGGCTTTCCTGGTTGCGCCAGAAGTGCCCTGACTTACCCACGCTGGGTGAGTCCCTCAGACCTTGCTGGTCTGCAACACAGCCTTTTCTTCGTTTCCCCGTGACTTGCCGTTGCCATGGCTTGTTGGGTCCATTCTGGTCGCCGACACTGCAGCACTCGACAGACTTCGTGGGACAGCTCGATTCCAGCTCCTGGTTGTCGTCGACGCCTCCTGGACCTCGTGGCTGAAGAGTCAAGGCACCTGTCAACTCACCTGAAGCACCCGACATCTGAGGGCATTCGACTATCGTGCCCCTGGTCACTGGCTAGTGACCCAGACTCTGTCCCCTCTGCTTTCAGGTCTTCCTCTTCCTCGATCCAGGCTTGGATCGCACCGGACACTCTTCCTCTTCACGGCAGCAGCTCTTTCCAGGAGGTCGCCATTGAAAACGACGACGATTCCCGACACCTTTTAACACGTATGCACCCGGCTTCCCTGGGTGAGGTAACTTGAGTATTTCGGTACTCACATGGGTGTGGGCCCTAGAAACTCTTAAGTTTTAAGGGGTTAACTGGAAGTCCTCTCCGAAGTGTCCTTTTTCTTTTAAAATCCAAACGCGACTTTCCCCATAGAAGTTAACGGCAGTTCGCGGCTGTGTTCTCACACTGCACGCGTCCCCCGTGGGTCCCCTGTGTCACTACCTTGGGTGGTTCCTTGGGGTCCAAGCACTTCTACAGGCTCTAGGCCTTGTGTCTAGCTCAGTCGTGGTTCTTATACCACTATTTTAGTATATGGTTTGGTACGCCCCTAGGGCTCAAACGTGTATTGTGCTAATAACTGCTGATATTTGCCTTGTAACTCATGTACTTCGAACTCTAGCCTCATAAAGAGACTAGAGGGGTGTGTTTTAAGACTAAATACATATATTTTATATATATATACCTGGTGTGGTCCTCTTTCATTTGGTCACTCAAGAGATTATAGACTGGTAAAACAAGCTGCTTTACATTCCTCCAAGACTTAGCCTGAAGGCTGCTCTCCATAGCTACCACTAGGATAGCTTTCAATAAAGGTTGTCTTTTAACCTATCATCAATAAGGGGTTGTTTGGACTGGTGCAAGGTGCCCACTATAATTAGTGGACAGCATATGCCAGGCCAACTTCTCACATTGGTGTGCAGCGTGTGGGATTCCAGCTTGCTATTGTTTTACCAGATAATCTCAATTGAATTGATCAACTGAAAACCACTAAGGGTACCTAAGGTACATATAAATCAAGCTTAGTAATACAGTAAGTTCTACTGAACTTAGAGTTGTGTGTTAAGGGACAGCACACCCTTTCTACAACTCAAGAGAGTTTAGTAGGCCACACTAGAGTAGGTAGTGCATACACCACACCTCACTAGTGATGTCTTCAGTACCAGGAACCAGTAGGTCCCTGCCAGGAACCAGTGGGCTCCTACCCTCCAAATATGACAACCTCCCATTCTTGGAATTGAGAGAGTTGTGCAAGATTAGGAAGCTGAACACAGGCAAAAGTGCCAACACCCAACGTCTCATGGAGATGCTTCTGCTGGATGATCTCAAAAGACCCCTAGGGTCTGCAGGGGTAGGCAGAGAGGGTGGGGCAGAAGATGAGGAAGGGACCAGGGGTGAAAATACCCTGGACCTGACCTCTGAAACTGGCCAGGAAGATGACAATGATCTTGCCCTGGACAATCCAGCTCCTCCTGCAGATGAGGAGGAGGATCAGAATGACCTCCCCTTTGTCCCACCAGGAAGAGTTGTGAGTGTGCCTAGAAGGTCCAGATCTCCTTCTCAGGAGTCTAACCATTCTGACACCTCAGAAGGGACCTCTGTTTCTTCTCATAGGAGGGAGACCTCTAATGAAAGGAAAAAGAGACTGCTCCAGTATGAAGAAGCTCAGCTTAGGATCAGAAGAGAGGAGCTGGCTATAGACAGGGAGTCCCTAGAGCTTCATAGACAAAGAAGAAAGTTGGGACTAGAGTCCCATGGTGGCAGCAACTTCCCTAGTGGTAGGGAAAGGTCTTATGACCATAGAAACCTGAGCAAGATTGTCCCTCCCTACCAGAGTGGGGATGACATCCACAAATGGATAACTGCACTGGAAAGGGCCTGTAAAGTTCAGAGGGTCCCCCAGGAGCAGTGGGCAGCAATCTTGTGGCTCTCCTTTGCAGACAAAGGTAGAGACAAGCTCCTCACTGTAAGAGAAGAGGATGCTGATGATTACCAAGTCCTGAAGAGTGCCCTGATAGATGGGTTTGGCCTAACCACTGAGTAATACAGGTTAAAGTTCAGAGATACCCAAAAGGCACAGACACAGGACTGGGTGGACTTTGTAGATTGTGCTACCAAGGCTTTGGAAGGCTGGTTACTTGGCAGTAAGGTGTGAGACTTCAAAGGATTGTATAATTTAATCATGAGGGAGCAGATTCTTAATAACTGTCAGAATCAGTTGCTACATCAGTACCTGGTTGACTCTGATCTGACCTCTCCCCAAGAATTGGGAAAGAAGGCAGACAAATGGGTCAGAACCAGGGTGAAGCAGAA
The DNA here is from genome assembly GCA_963921515.1 of Calotriton arnoldi. Lineage (NCBI taxonomy): Eukaryota > Metazoa > Chordata > Amphibia > Caudata > Salamandridae > Calotriton > Calotriton arnoldi. The sequence goes on from CAWUFW010002917.1 coordinate 244,249, forward strand.
GGTACAGAACCAAGGTAGTGACCAGAAGAAGCAAGATTCCAAAAACTCTGACAAGGGTGGGGAAAAGGGTAAAGACCAGAAGTCTTCTCAAGGTCCCCAAAAATCTGCATCTGGTGGGGAATCCCAATCTAATAAAGGAAAAGGCCAAAAGAAACCATGGTGCAAAGTCTGTAAGCAAAAGACTCACTGGACCAGTGATTGCACCAAGTCCAAAGACTCCAATCCAGCCACCATTGCCCCTAAGGCAACTGTTCCCCCTAGTCCAGCTACAAGTGGTGGTGGAAACACTCAGAATAAGGGTTTAGTAGGGTTGACCCTGGGTACTGAGATGGGCTCTGGCCTAGTCAGAGTGCCAACTCAGGCTGTCCTAGTCTGTGATGGGGGCATGGATATGTCCCCCTTTGTGAGTCCCAATAATTTGGGCAAATACAGACAGCAGCCTTTAATTAATGGAAGAGAGGCTTTGGCATTCAGGGACACAGGAGCAAGTGTCACCATGATGACACAAGATCTTGTGGATCCCGGGCAGATTATACTTGGTGAAATGTACCAAGTGACCAATGCTAGCAATGTCAGAACAGACCATTCTCTGGCAGTTGTTAACTTCTCCTGGGGAGGGGTAACTGGCCTTAAGAAGGTTGTGGTGAGTGCAGACCTACGAGTAGAATGCTTGCTTGGCAATGATCTTGAAACCTCAGCTTCGGCAGAGGTGGAGCTCAGGAAACATGCAGAAATGCTAGGGATCCCTGCACATGTCTTTGCTGTGACTAGGTCACAGGCCAAAATGTCAAAAGCTTAACAGGCCCTGGATTCTGGAACAATGGACCAGGTGCCTCCCAAGAGAAGGAGCAGTAGGGTTAAGGCAGTGCCTTCCCCCTTGGCTCAGGAAGCAGATCAGTCTTTTGAGGAAGATGATCTCAGGCCTGAAGAAGGAACTGTCCCAGAGGAGCTTGAACCTGATCAGGTTGAGTTCTTGGGGACAGGGGGCCCTTCCAGGGCAGATCTGAGCCAGGAGCAGCTGAACTGCCCCTCTCTTGAACCCCTCAGACAGCAAGCTGCTGCTGAGGCTGCTGGGAGTGCTAGTGGCACCCATAAGATATATTGGGATGATGGACTCCTGTACTCAGAGAGTACAGGACCCCAAGCCTGGAGCAGCCAGGAGGTTGGTTATACCTCTGAAGTTCAGGGGCTTCCTATTGACACTAGCCCATGATATTCCCTTAGCAGGTCACCTGGGCCAGAACAAGACTTGGGACAGAATTGTCCCTCACTTTCACTGGCCCCACATGTCTGAAGACACCAAGGAGTTTTGTCGCTCCTGTGTTACCTGCCAAGGCAGTGGGAAGGCAGGTGGCACCACAAAGGCCCCCCTGATACCACTACCTCTGGTGGGAGTCCCCTTTGAGAGGGTGGGGATTGACATAGTTGGTCCCATGGATCCCCAAACAGCATCTGGGCACAGGTTTATCCTGGTGGTGGTGGACCATGCCACCAGGTACCCAGAAGCCATTCCCCTTAGGACCACTACAGCCCCTGTGGTGGCAAGGGCCCTCCTGGGAGTTTTCTCAAGAGTGGGCTTTCCTAAGGAGGTAGTATCTGACAGAAGTGCAAACTTTATGTCCAATTACTTGACTGCAATGTGGAAGGAGTGTGGAGTGACTTATAAGTTCACCACACCCTATCGCCCACAATGCAATGGTTTAGTTGAGAGATTCAACAAAACCTTGAAGGGCATGATTAAAGGGCTCCCAGAAAAGCTTAGGCGAAGATGGGACATACTCTTGCCCTGCCTTTTATTTGCATACAGGGAGGTGCCTCAAAAGGGGGTTAGCTACAGCCCTTTTGAACTTTTGTTTGGCCATCCTGTCAGGGGTCCATTGTATCTGGTGAAGGAAGGTTGGGAGTTACCTCTCAAACCCCCTAAACAGGACATAGTGGACTATGTACTTGGTCTCCGCTCCAGGATGGCTGAGTATATGAAAAAGGCAACCAAAAACCTTGAGGCTAGCCAGGAATTACAGAAAGCCTGGCATGACCAAAAGGCTGTGCTGACTGTTTACCAGCCAGGACAGAAGGTGTGGGTGTTGGAGCCAGTGGCCCCAGCAGCCCTCCAAGACAAGTGGAGTGGCCCCCATACCATTGTTGAACAGAAGGGAGAGGTTACCTATCTGGTAGACCTGGGAACTCCCAGGTGCCCCCACAGGGTGCTCCATGTCAACAGGCTGAAGCCATATGGGGACAGGGCTGACATGGGCTTGCTCATGGCAACTGATGAGGGACAGGAGGAGGAGAGTGACCCTCTCCCTGACCTGCTCTCACAGAACCCTGATGATGGGTCAGTGGATGGTGTATCCTTGGCAGGCAGCCTCACTGCCCAGCAGCAAACTGATTGTAGACAGGTGCTCAATCAGTTCAGACACATGTTTTCTCTGACTCCAAGTCAGACCACCTGGTGCACTCATGAAGTGGACACTGGGGACAGTCTGCCTGTTAAAAGTAAGATTTACAGGCAACCTGACCAGGTCAGGGACTGTATCAGGACAGAAGTCCAGAAAATGTTGGAACTGGGTGTGATTGAGCCTTCAGATAGCCCTTGGGCTAGTCCAGTGGTCCTGGTGCCAAAACCTCACACAAAAGATGGTAAGAGAGAGATGAGGTTTTGTGTGGACTACAGAGGCCTCAATGCAGTCACTAGGACTGATGCCCATCCAATCCCCAGGGCAGATGAGCTAATAGACACTTTGGCCTCAGCCAAGTATCTAAGCACATTTGACCTAACAGCTGGCTACTGGCAGATCAGACTAGCTGATGATGCAAAGCCAAAAACAGCATTTTCTACCCCTGGTGGGCTTTACCAATTTGTGGTGATGCCCTTTGGTTTAAAAAATGCACCTGCCACTTTTCAGAGGTTGGTGAACACAGTCCTTACAGGTCTGGAAGCCTATAGTGCAGCATATCTAGATGATATTGCTGTCTTTAGCTCCACGTGGGAGGATCACCTGGTCCACCTCAGATATGTTTTGGAGGCCCTGCAGAAGGCAGGCCTAACTATCAAGGCCACAAAGTGCCAGATAGGGCAGGGTCAGGTTGTGAACCTGGGCCACCTTGTGGGTGGAGGCCAGGTTCAACCATTGCAGAGCAAGATCCAGACCATCATGGACTGTGTTGCTCCAACTAGCCAGACTCATGTGAGAGCCTTTTTAGGCCTGACTGGGTACTACAGAAGATTTGTCAAGGGGTATGGATCAATAGTGACACCCCTGAATGACTTAACCTCTAAGAAAATGCCCAAAAAGGTTCAGTGGACAGTTAGCTGTCAAAAGGCATTTGATGACCTGAAGCAGGCCATGTGCACTGCTCCCATTCTGCAGAGTCCTGATTACTCCAAAAAGTTCATTGTGCAAACAGATGCATCTGAGTTGGGGGTAGGGGCTGTACGGTCACAGTTGAATGATAAAGGTCAGGATCAGCCAGTAGCTTTTATTAGCAGATGGCTGACCCCCAGAGAGAAACGTTGGTCAGCCATTGAGAGGGAGGCCTTTGGTGTGGTTTGGGCTCTGAAGAAGCTGAGGCCATACTTGTTTGGTACTCACTTCATTGTTCAGACAGACCATAAGCCCCTCTTATGGCTAAAACAGATGAAGGGTGAAAACCCCAAACTCTTGAGGTGGTCCATTTATCTACAGGGGATGGACTATACAGTGGAACATAGACCTGGGAGTAACCATGCCAATGCAGATGGACTCTCCAGATATTTCCACTTAGAACATGAAGACTTAACTGGTCAAGGTTAGTTTAATGTCCCTGCGTTTGGGGGGGGGGGTTGTGTAGGAGAGTGGGATCTGCCTCTTATGGTTACCCCCACTTTTTGCTGGTGTATCACTGTTTTTCGACTTTAGTCTGGCTGGGGCCCTGCTATTCAGGACCCCAGCCTAGCTGCTTCCTCTCTAAAATGATTCCCTGTACTTTAGGTACATCACAGATTGGATTCTGGGGTGCCCTTATAAGTCCCTAGTATATGGTATACTATGTACCCAGGGCATAGGTACCCCAGAGGTCTACCAGGGGCTGAAGCATGTATTGTGCCATCCCTGGAAGGCCATCCAAAATGACACCACAGGACTGCTACTGCAGCCTGAGTGAGGTGGTGCATGCACCCCTTACAGAGATATAGGTTCACTATATCTCACCTTACACTGCACATAGAAACGTATCAGTCACCCCTATGGCAGGCCTTATCAATCCTGAAGGCAGGGTGCTTGGTTATATGTGAGAGGGTGCCCATGCATGAGCTGAGCCCCACTGCAGCCCTCGGAATCTCCTATCCGGGGTTGTCTGTGGTGCAGCCTGACCATATACTCTTAAGTGCATTATAACCTCGCGGTAAAATGCTAACTTTGGACTGGCTGCACGGAAACATGTCGTGTTTGGTGTCAAACACCTTGGCATCCTCCCCCTCCTCCCCCCCCCCCCCCCAGTCCTGGCGGCGGGGGTAGAATTCCACACTTCTAGAGGGAGAGACATGTCCCCAACGGTATACCCGGTAGAAACCTTAAAGAGCCCTGGCATCACAAAATGGATGCTGCAGCCACAGACACGAGTCTGGCCTCCTGCTGCTGACCGAAACTCCGGCAGGGGAGGCCTGGACAATAGGTTTCCTGTCGCAGGGAGGTGTGACCACCTCCCAGACAGGCCTTAGTGGATTGGGGCTGGGTGGGTGCACTCTCTGAGTGCTTTGAAGTCCTGCACTGGGGGCACATTTGGTGTCCTCGTGCATACCCCAGTTCAAACCGGTTGCAGGGGCTACCAGCCCCTGCTCTGGCGTGAAACTGGACAAAGGAAATGGGTGTAGCCACCCCTCTTTCCAAACCCTCCCATAGGTGGGTCCCCAGAGTTAGTCCAACCCCTTTCCTTAGTATAAGTAAGGGAACCCTGGCAACAGGACTTTAGATATCCCTGGATGAAACTCTGTAGCTGAATCCTGGACCTTCGACGCTCTACATCAAGATTAGAGGACTGAAGAATCTCCCTTGGGGTCAAGGAGTGACTCCTCTGCTTGGCAGGCACCAACGAAGCATCTGTTCGGTCTGCATCACTGAAGCTCCCGCCGGACGCCGAAGTCTTTGCATCACCAGAGGTAGATTTCCAGACTTCCCCGAGGCTGCCCTGAGTCCCCAGCAAAGCTGAGGCCCGTAGCGGTCGTGGGTAACGTGGAACCGTGACCCCTGGACACCGAGCACATTTGCAAGTGCACCAACTTCCTGACATCTCTCGAAGCCGTGCTTTGGGTTCCAAGTAGCCTTAGCCCCGAGCACCAACTACAGCGAAGATCACTGGCCTACACTCCACGAGTGTCCCGTGGGCCAGCTCCAAGTGCGACTGCTCAAGGCTCCTTCACGATCTCTAGTCCGTTGGCTAGTGGGTCCCCACGAAGGCAACTCTTCAATTGCTTGGGCTTTCCTGGTTGCTCCAGAAGTGCCCTGACTTACCCTCGCTGGGTGAGTCCCTCAGACCTTGCTGGTCTGCAACACAGCCTTTTCATTGTTTCCCCGTGACTTGCCGTTGCCAAGGCTTGTTGGGTCCAATCTGGTTGCCGACACCGCAGCACTCGACAGACTTTATAGGACAGCTCGATTCCAGCTCCTGGTTGTTGTCGACGCCTCCTTGACCTCGTGGCTGAAGAGTCAAGGCACCCGTCAACTCACCTGAAGCACCCGACATCTGAGGGCATTCGACTATCGTGCCCCTGGTCACTGGCTAGTGACCCAGACTCTGTCCCCTCTGCTTTCAGGTCTTCCTCGATCCAGACTTGGATCGCACCAGACACTCTTCCTCTTCACAACAGCAGCACTTTCCAGGAGGTCGCCATTGAAAACGACGACGATTCCCGACACCTTTTAACACGTATGCACCCGGCTTCCCTGGGTGAGGTAACTCGAGTATTTCGGTACTCACGTGGGTGTGGGCCCTAGAAACTCTTAAGTTTTAAGAGGTTAACTGGAAGTCCTCTCCAAAGTGTCCTTTTTCTTTTAAAATCCAACCGCGACTTTCCCCATAGAAGTTAACGGCGATTCGCGGCTGTGTTCTCACACTGCACGTGTCCCCCGTGGGTCCCCTGTGTCACTACCTTGGGTGGTTCCTTGGGGTCCAAGCACTTCTACAGGCTCTAGGCCTTGTGTCTAGCTCAGTCGTGGTTCTTATACCACTATTTTAGTATATGGTTTGGTACGCCCCTAGGGCTCAAACGTGTATTGTGCTAATAACTGCTGATATTTGCCTTGTAACTTATGTACTTCGAACTCTAGCCTCATAAAGAGACTAGAGGGGTGTGTTTTAAGACTAAATACATATATTTTATATATATACACCTGGTGTGGTCCTCTTTCATTTGGTCACTCAAGAGATTATAGACTGATAAAACAAGCTGCTTTACATTCCTCCAAGACTTAGCCTGAAGGCTGCTCTCCATAGCTACCACTAGGATAGCTTTCAATAAAGGTGGTCTTTAACCTATCATCAATAAGGGGTTGTTTGGACTGGTGCAAAGTGCCCACTATAACTAGTGGACAGCATATACCAGGCCAACTTCTCACACAGGCCTTTTCCCGAGATTACCTATGTCCAGCAGTATCGGGGCATGGTCCGAAAGAGAGCGAGGGAGCACCTTACAGTCCAACACCTGTGGCATCAATCTACGAGTTATAAACCAATAATCAATTCTGGTATGTAAGTGGTATGGGGCGGAATAGTGGGTGAAGCCACCCACACCAGGGGAACGCTCCCTCCAAACATCCAATAGGTCCATCTGCAACGCAATGTCATTAATTACCCTGGCTGATGCTGAGGGGCGTCTTACTGGCCCTCCAGATCTATCTAGTGTGGGGTCCATCACACAGTTAAAATCCCGGCCCCGGATAATAGGGACCTCATCCTCCACTCTCATGTGCTGCAACAAGTCACAGTAAAACTGCGGACAATAGTAGTTTGGCCCATAAACATTAACCAAAAGCCAGTCAATACCCTCACCAGTACACCTAGATATGACATATCTACCAGCTGCATCCGTTACAAGCGCTCGTAGTTTAAACCCTGATTTGGGGTTTACCCATGTATTGACGCCCCTGGCATGTGTAGTGAAGCCAGCTGTATGAGTGTGGTCCAGAAGAGCTTTATGTTTTAGCATGGTGCTGCCGACTGGCAAATGAGACTCCTGTAACATGGCGTTATCCACCTCGTGCCGTACTAAGTACGCCATCACCTTGCAAAGCTTCCTATGGTCATTAAGGCCCCTGATATTCCAAGTAATGATTCTAATTTTAGCCTTCTTACCAGCCATCAATGATCAACACAGTCATAATCCCGGAGCCATTCATATAGACAATGTGGAGCATGTTTCTACTTGAACACAGCATTAATTGTGAACCATCAACTGCACAACTCCCGCCCCCGCACTGTAGCACCAAACAAGTAAAAAAGAAAGGAACCTCCCACCACCCACGCCATGCCATCCCCAACAGGGCATGGTCGAGACAATGCAACCCACCCCATGTCGCATAATAATGCCATTCCGATTAGAAAAAAGAACTACATCTAAATTCAAGAGTCTAAGGGGCACATGCATCAACGAAAATACCGATCGCAAACTGGCAGATTCGCAGAATCTGCCCCTTTGCGACCGGTATTTTTGCATTTGGGATGCATCAACCCAAATACAAATTCGCAATTTAAGTAATCGTAAAATTTGCGATTACTTAAATTGCGAATGCATTTAGGGAATCGCAAATTGCGATTCCCTAAATGCAATGCATGATGTAATTCCTAATTGCGAATTCGTAATTACGGATCGCAAATTACCATCAATTTGAACTTGATGGTAATTTGCAAAAACTTTGAAAAATGCACTAAAGTGCATTTTTCAAAGTTTCATGTTGCACACACACATGCCCTTGGGGCATGTATGTGCACAACATGTGGTAACATCTCAATTTCAGGGGTGCAACAGGGTGTCCTTTTGGCACCCTTGCACCCTTGAAATTGCATGCGCAATTTGCGAGTACCTATTTGGTACTCGCAAATTGCGCATGCAATTCCCAGGAGGCCCATAGGTATTATTGGGTAGCTATTCCTTAATTGCGACTCGCAATTTGCGAGTCGCAATTAAGGAATATGTAGGAATTGCAATTTTTTTTGCGATTCCTACATGCATAGGGATTTGTGAGTCCTAAATAGCGAGTTCTTAAAATTCGCTATGTAGGATTCGCAAATCCTGAGTTTGATGCATGTGGCCCATAATGAGTAGCGGGTAACACACAGGGGCGGATGTTACCGGCCAAGCGCAACAAACCCAATAGTGGCGTTCAAACTTAACGCTTAGCCATCGACATATATAATGCATTCCTTCCCCAGTTTTCAAGTAAAGAGTCTCTATTGGGCAAATAGTGCAGCCGCACATGCGAAGAAAAGATTCATCACAGGCTTCTTCAGAACTATACCCTCAGAGTCGCTAATATAGACAAAAGCACATTAAGTAGTCCCATGACGCAGCCTTAGTACGGACTATGGACTCCCCCACTCCCGTAGAAGAGAGTATAAAAAAATAAGGCCCCTAAAGAGAACAGGTAAGAGAGCAAGGGGACCAGATCCCCAATAATCACTGAGCGAACCCTATGTCATTAGTTCCTATAATTAACAGACGCCAATTATGTACAAGTGTTCATCATAGTGCATCACAGCTCCCCAGGCACCTTATCCCCTGTGTCATCTCCCTCTGGCTCTGGCAATTCCTGAGATGAACTCCCTCTTCCTTCCGCCTTCTTGCAGTTCTTGAGTGCCTTCTGTAGAGACTTAGGGTCAGCAAATATTTTCGAGGTGCCATCCATTGTGACCCTTAATCTGGCCGGATAGGGCATAGCGTAATCAAGCCCCAGGTCTCTCAATTTTCGTTTCATCGGGGCAAACTGACGTCTGGTTTCCTGTACCTTAATAGTAAAGTCAGGGAATAGCGACCGGGTGGAGCCTTCATACTGTAAGTCTTTCAGCCCCCTGGCCTGTTTCAGGGCAGCATCTCTATCTCTGTAGTTTAATAGTTTCGCAATGACTGGGCGAGGGGGGGCCCCCGGCGGTGGCCGAGCTCCCAGAGATCGATGCGCCCTCTCGACTATGATCGAGAACGTGTCGCGGCCCAGCAGGGTAACCAACAGATTTTCTGTGAAGACCTCCATGTTACCCATCGGAGTGGTCTCAGGAAGCCCAATTATTCGAATATTGCTGTTCCTGGACCTGGCTTCTAAATCTTCAGCTTTGTCTTGGAGGGTCGTTAGCAATTTCTCCATCTTCTTTTGCGCAGTATCAGTTTCCATTTGCGCCTCTTCGACTTCTGCCACCCTCCGCTCCGTCATGTTGAGACGTTCCGCCTGCTTGTCCATTCGCTCCGACATTCTATCCATCCTATAAGCCAGCGTGTCAATCTTGGCGTCTATGGTGGTGAGACTCTTTTGCATAGCAGATAGGATCTGTCGCAGGTCCCCTTCCGAGCCCCCCGAAGCCATTTGCTGGTCTGCTCCCTCAGGCCCTGCATCCTCTTCTCTATGACGCAACTTACACTGCTCAAACTGCAGCTTCTGCTGTGTTTTGTCCACCTTACCCATCTCTGCAAGGTGACTGGGCCAACAGTTGTAGGCACCAACTAGCCTCTGATCCACCACCGCGGGTGCTCTCTCTGATGGCGTAGGGATATGTGTCAGGCACTAATCTGCTTCTGCGGGACCTCTGCACGACTACAAGGCTAGCGCTCCTCGTCAGAGCAGTCCCCCTGCGCAATGATCTGGACTTCAGCGTTCTCCTCCAAACTACCCGCTGCACCGTAAGTTCAAATAGGCGTAACGCCTATTATGCAGGGGAGGATGCGTTCATACAGACAGTTGTCAGTTGTAGATCTGGCAGTGCAGTGCTATGGGGGTAGTGCTTCTCATGTATTATGGTGCACTCACTTTCAACCTCCAAGTTGCAATCTGCAGACTTGCCTACACAGCACACCAATGTTGGCCTTAGAGCAAATATTTATTGCCTCAAGTGAATGGTCTGCATCACTGCCATCTTGATAAGCCTGTGAAGACCCCAATCAGTTTTTATATAATGTTCTACTAAGGGGCCACCGCCGAGGCACAACGATCCTAGCCTCAGTGTCAGCTTCGGCCTCACATCTCCCGGCAGTCTGATTGCCCCGCCAATCCCCAGTGCGTGCTCAGACGTCTTCGATCGCAGGCTCAGAGAAGCCTGCTGGGCCGCCCGGATACTCCGCCGCAGACCAGAGGTCCGCAGGAGACGTGGCAGTCAGCAGCAAGGTGGGGTTTCCACAGGGCTCTCACCCAGCCGCGAGTAGATTTTGCAGCCGCCGCTCAGTCTTTCGATTCTGGGGCGCGTCAGCCCCGCAGCGTGTCTCTTCCCCCACGTCTTCACGCGCTGAGCGCTCACCTCGTCAAGTGCATCGGGGTGCAGGTGTCAACCACCCATTACTTCCAGTCGTCTTGTCGCCTCACAGGGCCCACACATTCACGTTCCTCGGGAGGGGGTCGGCCACCAGAGAAGCAAGTACTCCGGCAGGGCTCCGCAGTAGGCCACGCCTGCCACGCTCAGCAGGCCTCGCCGCGTCAGCCTCCGAAGCCACAGTCAGCGATGGCGGTAGTCGTCAATAATGGGCTTGATCGACAGCCCATGAGCACGGCAGTCTCAGCGGCAGAACGTGTAGCCCAGGGGATCGAGGGAAGCAAGGATAAATAATGGATAAATAGTATGGCTAGAGGAGCGTTCTTACACCGCGGCCATCTTGGAGCCAGGCAAGCCCCGCCCCTCCCAAGTGACATGACAAGTCTTAGTTTATGTGTCCACAAAAGAGGGGGAACTAAGGGCTTTTTTCAACAGGTCCAGCATACATGCCCAATGACAGATAAATACAAAAAGGGTATGCAGTTCCTAACAGGATAAAACAGGTTGTGTAAGCGAGCGAAGGCTCGTTTAATTCCTAGACTACGGGGGCGAATTCCTCTTGTTGGAATTAGGACCCTCACACACCCAGCCAGCTAGGTGTCATGCTTCATCGTTGGGTCTGCTCCTCGTCGGGTCGGCGCTGCAATACCCGACGGGCACCCATGAAGGGGCTCTTTGGCGGAGATCTTTTGTTCCTTGCCTTTTGGTGCGGTGCGTGTGAGGGGCCTAGTGTGTGTAGATGTAAAGGAAGTGAGGCTAAAATAGGAGGAAGGGGTCCAACCAGAACAATTTTAATGAGTGTGGCCCCTCTCCTAGTTAAAATTAAGTGTGGCGCGCCCCTGTAGTGGTGTTACAGAGTACCGCGTTCTAAGGTCAACATGTTTCTTGCCAAACTGTCTATTGGACGGCAATTCTTCAGGACCAGTATCGGTTTCTATCTACACTAACAATCGTGGTCAATTGTAGTGAAAGTGTGAGACCACATACAGCACCCTAAAAAGTGGTACCTGTCACTCTAGAAAGACAACTCCATTCGAGTCAGAAATTCATGTCAACGTATTCCAGCAGGTGATGACACTGTAAAGACTAGTGCCGCGTCTTCTCCGTGCAGTGGCGGAGGACCTACCCCTCACTCTGCTGGAACCGGGTGCTGTATGTGGTCTCACACTTTCACTACAATTGACCACGATTGTTAGTGTAGATAGAAACCGATACTGATCCTGAAGAATTGCCGTCCAATAGACAGTTTGGCAAGAAACATGTTGACCTTAGAGCGCGGTACTCTGTAACACCACTACAGGGGTTATACAGGAGGAGCTCAACACCGAACTTCATCCTAGGACAGGTTACACCATCCCTCATTGGAGCAGCAACCGTCAAGATCAGGGCCAAACCTGGAGGCACAGCCACCTGCACAGTGTATGCCATCTAAGGCGGGTTATAAGGAATAGCCAGGGGCCCCGTCAACGCAGACGCAGGTGGTGTGCGAGTAACGGGACTTCCGGCAGGCATCTTGGAAAGTAGCTCTTGTATGTATTCAACAAAATAAATTACCTTTTTTTTTTGCTAACACTACAATAACAACACTAAACATCCGTGTCACTGTATGTAATCATGTTTCTTTAGGCCTGCTCCCTCTTTTGTCCGTGCAAGCTCAGCCACTTCTCGAGTCTGACTAGCCCTTGATTTCTGTGCAGCCAAACCTCATCATGAATGTGGTTTGCGGTCCCTCGTTGCACCAACATGCCTTGTTTTTCCAGTGGAGACTGCTCATATGCCATTAGTATTCTAAAACCTTTACCACGCATTTGCCTTTATCATACATGCCTTTAGAACGAAATTTGTCTTAAAGGCATGTGTGGTAAAGGCATATTCGTGGGAAAGGCATGCGTGGTAAAGACATGCGTGGGTAAGGCATATGCGTGGTAATGGCATTGTTGTAACGGTCACGTGTGGTAGTGACACATTGTTATGGCTGTTTCCCATGGGGTGGGTATAAGGAGGTCAGATGGGGTGTATAACGGGACGGTTAAAGTAATTGATTGCAGCTTCATAACGCGTTTTTCCCTCTGTCAATTGGGAGATTTGAGAAGTGCAGGTATAGAGATTTCACAGGAAGTGTTCAGCATTGAAAGCTTTGCAAGATCTGCTTCTGCTTTGCCTCATCCGGCAATGGATTGAAAGAAATTGTGCGAGATTAGCTGTAATTTAAAGCGTATTTTCAATGGTAAGGTAAGGTAAATTTTATTGTACAGTTAATTAAAACCATTACAAACATCTGTCAGTTTACACAATTTCATAGTAAAAGCGCATGTCATAACACATTGCCATTATGGCTATTCCAGGATTAAAAGAGAAAGAGGCGCTATTAAATACAAGAAATAAAATCTATTAAAATACGGCTAATGATTTTTGGGCGTAAAATTAACCTGGGCACTGTCCCAGTCCCCGTCTGTAAGTGCAAAATTCGCAGCTGGGTATCTTAGGCCTGCGGAAAGCAAGAAAGTAAAGTGCCGTGTGCGCGAGCGACTTGAGGCCTAGATCGGCCAGCCGAGAAAGCATTAGGTGGACAGTTTTGTTATTCAAAGTCTATATGCTTAGATGCGGCGCTTACAATGTTGAGCTGACCTTAGGAGCAAATAGCGGGGTCTGTATGCACAGAAGTGCCTCAAGATCTATAATCAGTAAAATCCGGGTGCCAGTTGAAATTCGTACCTGATAGGTACCGGGAAGTACATGATGTATTTAGTGTACAAATATTTATCAAGCTTAGGTTAATGACAGTTTAAGTAAAAAGTAAGTTGAGAATGATGACTGGCAGCTATTGCACACCTGTGATTGACAACATGGCCTGGCCAATCAACCTCTTAATCGTATGCTTGACAGCGGTGTAGTTCGGACAGCCGGTAACAGTGTACAGGAATACAGGGAAAGGTGCTTAGTGCAAGAGCAGCATTAAGTGTAGCCGGTGACAATGTGCAGATATACCGGGGAAAGTGTTTAGTGCAGGAGCAGCATTAAGAGCAAGAATAGGTCATCAGGGGTTGGCTCACCACGTGACCTTGCGCTATCTTATTCGTCATTCCAGTTCAGCAAATAATTAAAGCCTGTAAGACAAAAAAAACAACAACAAAAAAAAACAACAGTAGAGCGGATGATTTCCTAAGAGTCCATTAAAAAGGATACGCGGAGCTGATTGTTCAGAAGGCCCAGCTCGCTTGTTTATAAGATCTTTGCCGCAATCTCTTCGACTTTAAGTCCTTGTTCCATAGATTGGCATTAGGGACCGACTTCCAAGCTGGACCCTCATTCCCTCCAGATTACTTTTGCCTCATGAGGGGCAGGATGTGCGGAGATTGGCGGCGCTAAGCTCCTTTGTGCGCTGATGGTGCGAGCGAGGACCTTCTCGGTAAGGGTCATGGTGCTAGATTCCGCATAGCATCTAGAACCCTGTTATCTGCTAGACCTTCTTTCCGTTTGTTGAGGTGGACCTCCGTGGCTACGAGAAATTTTACCAAGCGTCAGCTCAGTTGGACATCGTCACCGAGGAAGCTTGCCAGCACCGCTTGCCTGCAGGACCGTATGTGTTTTTTGTTGAAAAGCGGTCTCAGGAGGGTCCTGCGTTCCTGTAGTAGTTCCCTACATACGGTGATGAGGTGTACTATGTTCTCTTCTCCCTCCCCACAGAGTCGGCAAGCTGCTGGCATTGAAGGGCGTAGCCACGGCGGCAAGTGGTTTGCGGAGGGCAGCAGCCCTAAACGGAATTTCAAGAACTTTTCTTTCATATTTTTGGAAAAGCTTGTGTGAAGATATGCTTGGGGCGAGGGTTTAATGTAAGATTGTATGGTGAGCCAGCCATGTGCACGCTCTGCCAGGGAGGCTTTGTCTTGCAAGAGAGATTCTTTCTTTACTATGTTGTTTACTACTTTCTTAAAACTTGCAAGGGTCCCTGGTTGTTCCCAAAGTTGCCGTAGCCCCAGCTGGTTAAGAGCAGCCTCCAGATAAAGTCTGGCAGGGCAGGCCTCTTTGGCTTGTAGTTCTTTCCACAGAAGGGCGTTTAGCGTTTTCGGTTCTCCCCTTCTGATTTTGTGCCAGCTTTGATAAATGTTCCTTTGCGTGCCAGCTCTTCTCTGGATAGCCCAAATTCTAGCCTCATTTGTGCAGGGGATGTGTATCCCGGTAAGCCAAAGATCATTCGCAGTGCTCTTGCTACAGTGCCGTCTAATGTATCCGCGTCCCTCCCTCTCATAGCTTCACTGCCGTAGGTGATGGATGGGATTAATTTTGCCTGAACCACCCTTGTTGGAGGGAGGAAGCTTGGGCCAGTGATCTTGTTTTTTAGATTCCTTAATGCCACTGCTGTCATTGTTCCTCTCCTTTTTATGGCCTCGCATTGGGGCTTGTAGTTGCCTTTATTGTCGATGATAACCCCCAAGTATTTTTATTCAAGTACGGTCTCCATCTTGCGTGATGCCAAGTACCAGTTGTTTGCTGTTTTTGTTTTGTGGATGTTAACACACATAGCTTTGTTTTTTTCTTGGTTGATGCTAAGCATGTTGGTTTCTGAGTATCGCGACGTGATGTCCAGCAGACGCTGTAGGCCTTCAGGGGTAGCACCAAGTCGTCAGCATAAAATAGGTTGGATAGCTGGAAGTTCCCTAACTTGGGTGCGTGCGAATTACTTTCATTCAGCAATAGCTCTGCCATAAAGAGATTAAAAAGTGTAGGTGCAAGCACGCAGCCTCGTTTTACCCCAGTGCTTGTTGGGATCTTCCTTGATAAATAATCCCTGCGCCTAGTTTTACTTTCACCCAGGTATCACTATGCAGGAGAATTAGTTGGTTTAAAAGCGGCAGTGGAATATTCAGCTTTTTAAATTTTTGCCTCAAAAGGTTTCTGTTAACATGATCAAAAGCAGAGCTGTAAATCGATAAAGCACAGGTATAATGGTTGTTTTATTGCGAGTGCGGCGTCTATCATTAAAGAAAGGGCTAGAATGTTAGATGTCGTCCCCATATTTTTGCAGAAGCCAGTTTGATTAAGTGGAATTGCTGTAACTTCTGCAGCCCAAGATGTAAATTCCTGAAGTAATAGGCCCGCAAAATATTTAGCCTCATTATCAAGTAAGGCTACTAGCTGGTAGCTTCTTTGATCATTCCTGTTTCCTTTTTTGTAAATTGGGGAAATAATTGCACCCCTCCAAGATGATGGTATTGTTGATGATTGCAAGATTTTTTCAAACATTGGTTTATGTACAGATGCCCAGAATTCCGGCACTTGTTTAAATAATATGGGGGGGATCCCGTTGGGACCTGGCGCACCCTCGCGTCTTCCCTTTGCGATTCTGCTGCAGATTTGTGCATCCATGATTGGAATTTCCTGTTCCGCTGCTTGGTTTTCATTGGCATACAGTAGTCGGGCTTCCAGGTCATGCAAAATTTGTTTGTCCCAGGTCGAATTTCTTGAGCTTTGTTGAAATGTGAGTCGAGGAAAGTTATCCAGGCCTCTTCTGTGATGTGAGATTCGATGCCCTGACACCCTTCGTTGGTCAGATTGTTTATCCTTTGCCAGAACTGTGGGCCGTTGTTGGTTTTGGCGTTGTGAAGAAGTTTAGCTTATAGAGTCTCGTCTGCTTCTTTTTTGAGTCGCCATGTCAGCTTTCTACAATCATTCTTTAGCTGTCTAAGCTCCTGTTGGGCAGCGGGTTCTTTCCTCAGTCTCCGCAGAGCTTGATTTATCAAGACTTAACTTTTTTAGTTGGACGTTGTTTCTGAAGTTTGGATATTTCATGTGCTTCAGAGCTTGGGCCATTCCTTTGGATCGAAGGTTTCCCTTTTTTGTTCCAGTGTTATTTCGTAAAGTTTTTGTAAACGCCTCCCAACTCTCAATTATGCCTGGTTCAGCTGCTTGTGCTTCACCCAGTGCCTCCTTTGCCTGAGAGAGGAGACTTTTTGGATCGTCCCTTCTACATTTTATCCGTCTCTCGTTAGCGGTGTATTCTACGCTGTGTGCATTAGCTAACGGTAGGTGTAATATTGAGGAAGCCTCAATCGTGACTTCCTGAGGCAGGTGGTCACTGTGATCTAGCGTGCCAATGTGGAAGTCCCTTGCCATTGGGTACAAACTGCACAAGAAGAATGTGAAGTCTATTGTAGAGCTGGCCGTTGCGTTGTGAAACGTTGCTGCCTGAGGGCGGTCTCCTGGGAATCTGCCATCGAGTGCTCGAAAGCCCAGCTCTTCCAATGTTGATAAAAGACTCTCTGCTGTTTTCGAGTGTCTTCCTCCAGAGGTGTTATCTTGGGAGCTTGTTTCCCATACAAATGTGTCCTCCTCCCGGTTGATGTCTATGATTGAATTGCCGAGCATATTTAGGTTGAAGTCCCCGCTAATAATCAGGCTATTTGATTTCTCGGCCCTTAGTATTTTTATGAGCTCTTTTTTCAGCAGCTGACTTCCTCTGGTTTTTTCTCGCGGGTGTAAGTAGAGATTTATCATGATTATGTCCTCCTTTTTATCCAGCTCCTGGGTGGAGATTCGTGAAGCTTGCATTGCATTTGGGGGAGCTAGCTTGTATGGTAGGGGCGCTACTGTGTAGATGCTCCGTATGGAGCTGTATGTAGCGAGGCTGCCCTTCCTATGGCCAAATATTGCACTTTTGTAGCAGGAAGGAAATGCAGGTTGTATCCCTGGAGTGATGGCGGGGAGTCGGACCACGTTTCTTGGAGTGCAATGATGTCAAATCCTTGCAGATATTTTTGTAGTTCCAGGTCAGTGAGCTTGTCTCCTAAACCGTTGATGTTCCATGAGCACAGGTTAAGGGTGTTTATGTTGTTCGTGCCACTGTGCTTAATTTGTCACAGATTTTCGGTTTTGATGTTTATGGTCCTAGAAAGCTAGCTCCAGTTTTGAGAGTTTGAGCTTTTTGTTGTAATTAATCTCTTGTTGTGCAGCTCGCTGGGGCCTGAGCTCTCAGGGGTATTACTGCGGGCGCCTCGCAGCACAGAGGATAGTCGTGAGATCGGGTATTTTCAATGGTGTCTCTAGCGGCTGCTACAAAAATGATTCTTGTTTATTTTTTTTCAACGCACATGCTTTAATCAAGCTGTGAATCCGATAGACAATAGGGAAAAGACTACTTTAGAATTTTCAAGAGTCATCTAACAGCTGTCTAAAAAGACACCAGGAAAGTGGCTTCTCCAAGGGGCCAGGAGGAAGGATGTGCAAAAAGTGTCCCTCACATACAATGAAGGAGGAACCACAGCTGCGTCTCACCGCTCTACAGTGGCTGCCAGCATTAAACATTTCATACATTAAAATCTGCCCCCAAAGAGACTGCAGACCGTACTCACAGATAGCAAAGTTTACTGGTGCACCTAACGTACCACAGATACTTGATTAATGGCACTCACGGACCCACACAAATGAGCGCTCAGATTAAGAAAGCGCCCGTGCTATTGTAATATAATTAAGCACTATACAAATGACAAAACCGTAGCATGGCCAGTGGCTATAACACTGCTGCTTTATGAGGGGGCCCGTGGGTATACCCCTCGCAGTTCAGTGGCAGGTCCTCCTAAAGGGCAGAGGGGCGTTGCCCCACCTGGTGCGGGTGCAGCATGTAAATGTAAATTAATTAAATGGGCAACAGGATGACGTGCCAGGGCATAGTGCACATGTCGGATTGCCCGACTGTCTTGAGATGGCCAGCCCAACATGCGTTCTTCAGCCCACACCAATCCCAGGGGTGTTAAACTGCCAAGGGATTGCAGGCACAGACACTTAGCCTCAAAAGGAGTGCTGGGTTTGTCGGCTCAAACCAATATTGGCACTTCTCTCATTCTGAAAACAGCATGAGAGCAGCTCCAGGATTAGTTAGGTTCAAGTTGGCTTTCTCATTTGTAGGACGTCAACCCCTGGGGCCCAGGGCAGACCCTTCTGCCTCATGGCTCTTTCTGGTTTGTAAAAACTTTAATATGTGTACTGATTATGACGCTCCTAAGGGAGGAACAACCTGCCATGTGTATGTTTGCTAATCAGTAAAATGAGATTAGAGAGATACGAGTGCCAAATGTCACATTGGCATTGGTTTTTCGTTCATGCCACAAGGAGCCGAGGACACTCAGTCCTGCCAAGTGACACCCATCAGGCGTTAGACTAACGCATTTTAGTGTGGTAATCCGCATCACCGTACTAAAATGCATTACTCACATTTTTAGCACCACTGACGCACTGTGAGGGAGACGATACCAGTGATCACTAGCCGCATCAGAGTGGAGCTGCATGAACAGCAGCGTGCGGCCAGCGAGTTCGGTGCATCTGTGCTGCAAGAATCGTACTGCCTCATTTGTGTTGAAAAAGTGCTTTAAACTTTCAAACCTTGGCAGCTATGGACACTGCTCCCTTTGAACCGCCTCTGTAGACAAACAATCTTTAGACAATGAAGTAAAATTGCTGAAATGAACCCAATAAGACCTAATCGAGTAGCTGCGCTGAACTGATTATTTCCTTCCCTGTGTAAACGTTGCAGGGGGCCCCACTCTGGGCTCCCTTAGGAAGGCCGACCTAACTCGAGGGCCTTAGCCGAGGGAAAAAGCGCGGCCAGGTTTTGATAAGGCACACAGCAAGACGACGGGCATTTTTTAGGTCGAGCCTAGCGGCAGCGTGCAGGCGCTGCTCTCTCTAAGAGACTGCTGTAGTAGAGTATTGGAGAGAAGCCAAGCCCACTCTCCTCCCATATTTTTCAGTGGCTTGTGTCATTGTCTTTCGTAAATGCTGCCTTCGGATTCTTTAATAGGCTTGTTAGTCCATCCTTAGTACGGCCTTGTCTTCATTTGTACCCTCCCATGGCGACTGGCCCTTTTACTTCAGAGCTTACACAGGACCTGTTATTTAGTCTGTAAGCAGTATTTACTTTATTGAGTTTCTCTTACTGCAGGTCGGACATGCGCTGCTTGAGCTGAAACCACTTGTGTTTTTTTAAGCAGCACGGCCTCCCCCGTAACACGGGCACCTGCTTTCATTTACTTTAACCCGGCATTATCGCGTGTCTGTTTCAACCCCCCAGCTAAAATGGATTTAGAAATGATTATCGAATTAAGTCATGTGAATTCCAGGTAGCACATAATCCTGTGCTAATGGGCGGAAGCTGACAACAGCACATCTGGGTTACATGTCATCTGTACTAAAGCCACCTGACAGGTTGTTTTCAAAAGCCCGTTTTTTAACAACACCACCACCACCACCAATACCACAACCACCACCAATACCACCACCACTAATACCACAACCTCCACCAATACCACCACCACCAATACCACCACTACCAATACCACCACCACCAATACCACCACCAATACCTCCACCATCAATACCACCACCACCACCAATACCACCACCAATAACACCACCAATACCACCACCACCAAAACCACCAATACCAATACCACCACCAACAATACCACCAATACCACCACTAATACCACCACCACCAATACCACCACCAATACCACCACCACCAATACCACCACCATCAATACCACCACCACCACCACCATCAATACCACCACCACCAATACCACCACAACCACCACCACTCAGTACCACTACCACCACCAATACCACCACCACCACATCAATACCACCACCAATACCACCACCACCACCACCTCCACCAATCCCACCACCACCAATACCACCACCAGAACCACCACCACCACCACCCCCAATGCTACCACCACCACCAATACCACCACCACCAATACCACCACCAATACCAATACCACCACCACCAATACCACCACCAATACCACCACCAATTCCAATAACACCACCAATTCCAATACCACCACCAGTACCAATACCACCACCAATACAATACCAATACCCCCAATACAACCACCAATACCATCACAACCACCAATACCACAACCACCAATACCACCACCACCAATACCACCACCACCAATACCCCACCACCAATACCCCACCACCAATACCACCACCACCAACACCAATACCACCACCACCAATACCAATACACCAATACCACCACCACCAATACCAGTACCACCAATACCAATACCACCACCATCAATACCAATACATCCACCACCAATACCACCACCAATACCACCACCACCAATGCCCCCACCACCAATACCACCACCACACCATCACCAATACCAGCACCACCAATACCAGCACCACCAATACCACCATCTCAGCGCCTCTCGGTCACTAGTAATAGCAGGGGCACTGTACGAGGCCGGAGCTGCAGCCAAGACCATCCCTCCCTCCCTCCATGCCTGCCATAAAGCATTGCCCGCCCTGCACCAGGACATGAAGCCAGAGCCCTACTACAGCTGGAGTGTTTTTTATTAGGCCAAAGATAGCAATGACATTACGCAATGCCACACTGCACACTCAAACCATGGAGAGGGCAGGAAATAGCCCCCCCACTCTTCCTCCTGAGCTGTGACAGTGTAATCACAGAGTGAAAGGTGTTGGATCGCTTTGTTAGTGTTTATAGCTCGGATCATATGTAACTCTCACTTCACACTTTACGTCTGTGTAATTTACAACACTTACACATCTTCTTCACTGCACTATTTATCACTACTTTAAAGACCTCGCAGGCCGGTCTCTTCCTCTGATATTTACAATCTAACAAGCGGTCGAGATGCAATGCAATAGGTCTCGCATTTGCGAGAGTTTAAGCTATTAGTATTGTAAATGACAATGCATTTTATTTATGTTTTAAAACACAAAAAATCATAAATAAAAGGCAATGTCATTTACAATGCCAATAGCTCAAACTCGCGTGAATGTAAGACCTATTGCATTGCAAATGCTTGTTAATCTTTTTATGTTGTACAGCTCGAAACAAATGTTGAGAGCCTTGGCATATCTATCTTTATTGTTACTGGCTGTATATTCATGAAGCGCCGCAGTTGCGCCCAATCATTCATGCGCTTTTTAGGTCGAGCCTGAGCCAGCGCGCAAGCACTGCTCTGGGGGTGATCTGTTGTAGTTCAGTACGGGAGAGAAGCCCCACCCACTCCCCCACGCATATTTTTCATTGGCTTGCGTCTTTGTCCTTCGTAAATGCTGGTGTCTGATTCCTTAGTAGGCTAGTTAGCCCCTCCTTAGTACGGCCATGTCGTCGTTTGTAACCTCCCATGGCTATTGGCCCCTTTACTTGGTTGTTACATGGTATGTGTACTATTTCCTTTATTGAGTTTTTCCTTTGTTAGGCACGATGACGTGCTTCGATTACATTCAGCAGGCCATGCCCGCTTCAACTTTCGAAGCAGCCGGAATAATGCGGCCATTTGTTTGCAACGCCATAGGTCTCGCATTTAAGTGCAATACCTATAGCATTGCAAATATTTTTATGAATATTCCTTTCTCCCAAGATAACCTCTTTAATGATCTGCTTCTCGATCTCGCCTCCCAATCCCATCTCTAAAGACACGTTGCTTCGCTCGCATGTCCTATCTCTATGGGCACTGCTGCTCGAGCTACTGAGCAGCGTGCCGCTCATCCTCTATTCTGCTCTCTATGATGATGGCTACTCTCTCCGTCTAACCCGCTCTCTATGATCTTGGCTCTTCTGATCCTTGTCCGTGTTTCTGGGTTGTCTGTGCTGATGGTTCCAGGATGGCGCTTTCAGGTTCTATTTTCTGTTTGCTGTTGGTTTTGCAGAGCCCAGTGGTTCGAGCGCTCTCCGAGTTGGGAAAATGGAGTGTTACTGTGGACAGTGTTAGCATGGGTGTGGAATTGAAGGCTAATAGGGCGGGAGAGAAGCCTGCATGCACGCACACCACAGCTCCCCGACGAGGGGCTCTGTGGGAGACGAGCAAGCCGGGCTGTCTTCTTCCACGAGCCGGAGTGGGCAGATGCTGCTCTCCTTTTTGGCCTGGCTTCTCCTCCTTAGGAATGATTTTACCTCACGAGCGGTAAGGGCAGATTTGGTCTGCCATGTTTATTTACAAAGGGCAAGTTTGGGGGAAGAGCAGCATTACTGAGAGGGATATGCGTGTGTGTGTCGTGTGGAGGGCCCGGGAAACAGCTGTGTGTGTTGTGTGTAACCCTGGGCGTAGGACTACGCTACGCTCGCGTAGTTTGCATAGTTTGCGCAACTACGCGGTACGCGAATTGCACGTAGCACAGTGCAAATACGCGTAGCGGGCATTTTTTGCTTGCTCGCGGTCCTCAACATCAAGTTGGCGACCGCGAGTGAGCAAAATAACATCCCGGCGAGACTTTTTCCTCGTTCGCGATCAGCAACATCAAGTTGCCGTTCGCGAGCGTGGAAAATAAACCTCCCAGCGAGATTCTCAACGCGGAGAGGTCAGGTTTCTCATTGCGAGTCATCGCGTATGCTCTCGACCGCTCGCAATGAGAAACTACCAGTCCGCGTTGAGAAAGCTGCCGCTCGAGTACAAATCTACTCGAGCGGCAGAAAACGACCGCTTGCACTGTGCAAGATGCGGTTTGAAATTATTGTACAGTGCGGACAAGCATCCGGCACTGTACAAACAGCATTTTGCACAGTGCACTACGCAGTTCGCGTAGCTTGCGTAGTGCGACGTGCACTTCGCGTAGCTATGCGTAGCGCTACTACGCGAACTACGCCCAGGGTTAGTTGTGTGCTGCAGGTGCACCTTTGGTTACAGTATAGGTTAGAGCTGCAAGGATGGTTTTCTGAGCCCCTGATATTCAGAGTCCTAATTACGGATGCAGGGTAGCTCTTTTTGATTGCTACATGTTCAGAAGCATCTTTTTTTAAAGCGCCACCTCCCTTTCTCGTGCAGCGTAGAGTCTAGGGCATGGACGGTAGACTTTCTTTCATGTGGCTTCTGCATGTCAGACACAGAGCAGCGGATAGCGCCTTATACAGCATTTCAGCCTTTGTCTATTAATGCAAGGAACAAAACAGTAAATGCATCTATTCATTGGGATGTGCAGGTTCCTAACATGCTGCTGGTTCATCATTATCGTCATCGCACGTTCGCAATGGAGATATTTGCACAATTCTGCCATGGTGTCAGGGTACTGCGTATGAGGTGATCACAGTCCAGGTGGAACAATATCCACAGTGCCTGCTTGCAACCCTGCGCCCCACTGTTTAGTATTAATGCAGAAAGAGCGCATCACTGTGAGTGTATTTTATGGCAAAGGTTGGCGCAGTCAGGAGATACTGGGGTTCTTTCTCCAATGCCTGCTGGTGCAGTGACTCACAATGGTCTGGCCCATGCGTTCCTAATCAATGTTAGAGACTCCAGAGCATAAATCAAAATTTTAATCCACAATTTAAATTAAGATGCATTTGCATGATTTTGTGCTTTTAAAATGTAACATGCTGCTGACAAACATGCATCAATTTGGAAGGTAATTTGCCATCTCCAATTGTTGACGACCTCTGCTTTTGGTTAAAAATAAATGGTATGAAGGTTATCTCTGCATCCCTTTCATTCATATTGTAGCATTCAAAGGAGGGACCTAATAAGTCATCACTGCACCAGATTTTAGATTATACCATTACCCTGCTCATGCGCAGTTTGCCCCTTACTGTTTTTACCTTCCATCCTTTCATGCTGATAGAGCGCTGATAGCACTCTATTTTGTATGAGTGCACTACACACTTAAACGCACTCTCATGTATTCGTATTGTTTGCAGTGTTTCACGACTATTAAGAAACATTTATTTGAATCATTTGATGTTGAAAACTAGTGAACGCATTTAAGTAGAACTTTGTATGTATTATGATTCCTTCATGCATAATGTGCAGGACGATATTATTTCTATACACCGTAATTGTGGTTGGTTTAAGTTGCCTGAATTATAGGCCCAATGTCTTAGGTTTTGATTCTCCTTGCTCTCGAGAAATAAATAATTAAATGTTGTTGTGTTCAAGGTTAGAATGTTCTCATCCTACTGCAGGTGAAAGAAACGCATCGTTATTTTCAGAGTTAAGGAGAGACCCAGAATGTCTTTGAAGATGGCTGGGAAGCGAGAAGGGAGGATGCCTTGCGTATCTGGTCTGTCTGAAAGCCCAGGCCACTGGAAAGAAGATATCATTAATTAAATTTGTGCCATGAAAGAAAAAGCTACTGCATAGAGGTGCAATGGAAAGTGTTAAGAAGAATGACGTTTTGTGGGTTGAATCCCATCTTTTGTATGATGCACAGGGACAGCGAGACCAGACTTCTGCTAGCTTTCGGAGAAGAAGGAGCATCTTAGAGCAAGCTCCATAGCCATAAGCTAAACGACCCATTTGACGTGAGTACTTCTTAGGAAGTCGACACGTGCTGACACCGTTGGGGAATGATAGAAGAGAGACAGGAAGGGCCCTCAATGTAGAGCAGTGTAGGGAAAGATTTTGATTTCTTTCAATGAGTCGAGAGCTGAATATCGCATCCATTCTGTGTTGCGTTGTGATTTTGGAATTTATAATCATCTGTCTTTTGGGCCGAATTACTTATATTCGTAAACTTGGCTCTGTATTCAATTTCTGTACTTCTATTCTTTGCTATTGAGATGTATTTACATCCAATTGTTTTTGACCTTATAATAAATATTCAAACTGCACTTTGGAGTTGGTGGTCTTTCCAGGCATGACAACTTTGCTGATATTTATCCGAGTTGTTTCCTCCCCTCAACCACTTTAGGTAAATAAAAGATCTATCGCTTACGCTATATTTAGTAGGAAATATCAGGTGTGCAATTTAGCGTAATCAAATGGTAGCAGAGGATGGTTTACCTTTAAAGTGGTTTACCTCTAAGGTGAGGGGAGTAATCAGGAGTAGGGTTGAAGGTTGAAGAGCCCTGAAGTGGAGTGAAGACGGCGGAGACCGGAGACTGGCGGACGTTGATGGTGCGGCGGAAACAGTGGTGGCGTGAGTATGAAAGGAATTGTGGTGTTAGATTGCAGTGATGAGTAAGTGGGTGATGTCTTGCGGAGTTGGGATGTATGTTGGGTGAATGTGGTTTTTGGTTTACTGGTCCGGACACTAGCGGAGCAGGAAGTTTTGGTGAGCGGACTCAAGAGAAGTCCAAGATCCCGGGATAGTTTTGTATTGTAATTGTCTGATTAAATGTGGGTGTTGTGAAGCGCTATCAACGATCCACTTGTGTTAGGAAACTTTGTGTGAATGAGGAATAGGTCGCGGTAGAAAGCCTCAGGTACCGGGGGTGGACTATGGCGATTGAGTGACCAACGCAGGTCGGGGGTCACAACGGCTGAATGTTCTTGTGAGAGTGTTCTATCGATCTTTAGAGACAGATAATTACTTGTTTATGTGACTAAGTTATTGTAATTGTGTAGGAACAGTTACTTGGTTTAATAACTTTTGGATATAAAGTTACTTGTGGTACGAATGTGTGTAAGCGAGTTTACGGTGAAATTGTAAAGGCGGATGAGCCGCTGCAAGGAGTGAGAAGTGACGTTAGGGTGCGCTGCGCTGTGATAGGTTGGTTGGTGTAACGCCGCGCTGGGATTGGTGGAAGTTAGTTTGCAGTGAAACAGGGTATTTTGGGCTTGCAATTGATCGATTTTACAATGAGATGCTTTAGGGTATTGCGAGATTTGTGTAGAGGCGACACAGGGGTAGTGACTCGGGTAGGAGAAGAAGCTCCGCAAGAAGACACACCGGCACATTACATGGCAACGAATGTAGGACTTCATACTATAGTGTGGCTTCAGAATTGGCATAAACTTACAGAGAAAGAGGGTGAATTGGCCTTCCCTCGTTATAGGTCTTTTCGTATGGAAGTGCTGACCCAGCTGAGGGGGGTGATGAATGCACTGAAACCTCCCCCTAGACCCACACAATTTAAGGCATTAGATGCATGGATGAGAGCTGCTCTAGTTAAAAGGAGAGAGGCTTCACAAGGAAGAATGAGGAAAGCAATGAAGGCATATCATGATGCTAGATGGGATGCCCAGTTGAAAAGATGGAGAATAGACACCACAGAGGGAGAACGCTTGTACCCATTTCGTACGTTAAGAGAGTGGGCTGAAGGAAAAAAGACGACAGAGGAGGACAGTGATACAGAAGACAGCTTCCTCGATAGATTGCTAGCGGACCGTCCTCCACTGTGCGACTCTAGATCAGAGACAGAGAGGTTGCGCCCATCAGAAGAGCTTTTAGGGGTGGGACAACCGGGTTCAGAGGAACAATCGGCAGGAGTAAGAGGCAAAATTACAATGGTACGCATTCCGGGAGGATCTGGAGGAATGAGGTATCCAAACCCTGAGCCAGTACAACCTGCAGGAAACATGCAGGTACCAGATGCTTTGTCGGTACCAGTCACAATAGGGCCGGTGGTTCCGATATATACTCCTAGAGAAAGAACCGATGACCGTCAACAGAAAATAAGTGAAGGGGAAGAGACAATGTCTGGAGGGAGCCTTGCAATGAGTGGGACTGGGTTAAGTCGGATACCAGTGGAATCTAGTACCCCACTGCCAGCTACAGCTGATCCATCAAGAATGAATAGTGAGTCAGAACGAAGACGGACAGGAGCTCTAGCGAATTCTAGGTCTGACCTTCGAATGTGGGTTCAACCAGTGAGAGAGTCAATGATGCTGAGGGAAGAAACAAGCAAGAGGCAATAAGCGCCTATAGTACTGTTTGAGCCACAGGTTGTTTGTGCAGGTGACCATTGGAGAAGTCGAAGCTTGGAAAGAGAGACGCCCGGCTTCAAAGATAGAAGAGGGTGCGGTTCCTAGGAGAACCCAAAGTTGTGACAGGGAAGATACAAGAAACGAGGAAATTCAGAAAGTGTTAAAAAGCGCAATAAAAGTGCCAATGCTAGATGTGGTACGATTAAAGGCAGAACAAGATAAGGTGATTGAAGGTAATTTACCCCTGATCAGAATTGAGACGTATGACTTGAGCAAACTACTGTTCGTAGCAAAGGACATGACAAGAAAGGCCAAACGAGCTTATGATGCATTGTTGCTTTTGGCACAAAGGTATGAGGTTGATTTGTCAAAGACGATCTGACACAGGGTTCTTGCAGACTAAATTACACAGATAAGGATTTGGAAGAGAAGCGAACGATTGGATTGAAAGCACAAATTAGAGAACTAGTGATAGGGATGCGAACATGGAAAGAATTAGACAGATGGAAAGAAAGATGGGCCAAAAAGAAAAGCTTCCAGACTGGAATAGGAAATACTCCCCCTCCGGGTGGAGGGACGGGAGCTGCAGGAAATTTCCCCCTCAGGGAGGTACAGAATGGAGGGTATGTACATGTGCCATGGAGCAGGGGTGATTTAGCAGCATTTACGAATGATTTTCCTCGGCTGAGGGAAAAACCTGCTGAGTGGTACAAGCAAATAGATCGGTTTGTAAAGATTTTGAAAGTATTGTGGATTGATTTAAACACCTTGTTTGATATAGTAGTGCCGGCGGATTTGTGGGCAGCATGTAAAATTGCCATTGAGTGGCCTACTGCAGAGCCACCTAGAGATTCAGTGACTCATGGTCCTTCACCTGATGTAAAGAGAAAATACGAGCAAGTGATTACGTGGTTGCAGTCGAAGGTAGCTCCTCAAACTGTTGATTGGTTGAAGATTGATCACACCACTCAAGACTCTAAGGAATCAGTACATGATTATTACGAAAGATTGTTGTTGGCTTTTAAGCAGCATAGTGGATTGGATACAATTGAACAGAAAGATATGGGACAGTTTGTCTCGAAGTTTGTGTTGGGACTGAAGTCTGATATTAGTTTGATGATACAGCAGCACTTGATATGTTGGCAGAATAAGTCGGTGGACGAGATTCTGCGTTATGCTAAATATTGCAGTGATCAAGTGGAGTCGACACAGAAGAAATTGAAGGATAAGTTGATGTTGGTGCAGTTGAGAAACGATTATATAACGCAGGGGATTGGAGGAGGTAGAGGAGGTGGAAGAGGAATGGGACAACAGATGGTGACCCAACCTGGTCAGGGTAGAGGAAGAGGAATGGATCCAGGTGTAAGTGAGTGGGTGGCCCAACAGAAAAGCGTCACTGCCTGCCATTATTGTCACAAAATCGGGCATTGGAAGCGCGAGTGTAGATCGAATCCAGCAAATCAGATACAGATGGAAGGTGAGGGACAGCTGTCCGAGACTGTCAATACTGTGACAAGACCTAGGTCTATGTATGGAGGAAGATATGAGTCGCAAGTGCAAGTACCTCAACCTCGTAGGATACCCATGCAAAATCAGTTATACCATCAGATGCCTTATTTTGAGATACGAGATAGATTTGATCAAAATCAAGATTTACAAGAGTGCCAGAGGGGGGTGCACGAGGAATGCACCTTAGATGCGATCCTAGAAGTAGATCAGAGTGGGCCGTTTGTAGATGCAGATGTGAACGGATATCCTGTTACCTCCTTATTAGACTTGAGAACTGAAGTAGTCCCAAATTTAACTCTTTCGGGACAATCGATTCAAGTAGTGGGGGTTAGTAATCAGAAAATGACTAATCCATTGACAAATGAATTACCCGTAAGAATAGGACCATTTCGGGATAAACACCAATTTGTAGTGTGTAATTCAAGTCCGGTCTGTCTTTTGGGACGAGACCTTCTGTGAAAGCTCAATTGTACTATATCGTGCACTCCAAGAGGTGTGGAATTGCAAACATATGATGACGATGCTGATTTTAAGATGGCTAACATGAGTCTGTGTGCAGAAATGTTTGTGGTGCTCACAATAGCAGAATTGCCACATGACTTGAGAGACTCAGTTGATCCGAAAGTGTGGGATTTTACAGGCGAGTATGTAGGTCTGATGAGAGGGGTTGAACCAGTTAGGATACAGGTCAAACCCAATGCTGAATTCCCACGAACGCCACAATATAAATTCCAGAAACTGTGGCCGGAATAAGACCTGTGATTGAGACTATGATTGCCCAAGGTATTCTTAAGGAGATAAGAGGAAGTCCCTGCAACTCACCTATCATGGGACTGCAGAAGCCAAGTGGCAAGTACAGAATAGTGCAGGATCTGTGTCGGGTTAACGAAATTGTGATCCCATGTTGTCCTGTGGTACTGAATCCAGCTATTATTCTATTCCAGATACCATGCAAGGCAGAATGGTTTACAGTGATAGATTTGTGTCATGCATTTTTCTCCATACCATTGCATGAAGAAAGTCAGTTTTTATTTGCGTTTAGGATGGACGATCGTGTATTAACATGGGAAAGAATTCCTCAGGGGTATACAGAAAGCCCCTCCATTTTTAGTCAATGTCTGAAAAAGAATCTTGAAGGACTGGTGATGGCCCAAAACTCAGTCTTAGTGCAATATATAGACGACCTTTTGGTCGCCTCAGAGACTGAGGATGCTTGCAGGATTGACACTGTGGCGCTGCTGAATCATTTGGCAAAGAATGGACACAAGGTGTCTCCCAACAAATTGCAGTATTGTTTGTCTGAAGTTCAGTACCTAAGACACCGTATTGAGAAAGGAAAACGAAGGGTGTCACCAGATCGCATAGAGACGATTCTGCAAATGGGAACTCCGAAAACACAAAAAGAAGTCTGCATGTTTTTGGGAATGGTCGGCTATTGTCGACAGTGGATCCCAAATTTTTCCTTGCAAGCAAAGCCTTTGTTGAAACTGACTCGAAAGGATGTTAGTGATCCGGTACCATGGAATGACGAGTGCTTGAAAGCCTTCCGTGAGCTGAAGGAAAGTATCTGTCGTGCTCCAGCTCTCGGAATGCCGGATTATAACAAGGCGTTTTTGCTCTTTTGCTGTGAAAAGGAGGGATGTGCGTTAGCAGTCCTAGTGCAGACACATGGGGGTGCCCTTAGACCAGTAGCTTACTTCTCAGCTACATTAGATCCTGTAGCTTCTGCGTTGCCCGGATGTCTGAAATCCGTTGCTGCAACCGGTGTCAGCATTGAAAGATGTGAAAGCATAGTGATGGGTTATCCGCTCATTGTTTATGTGCCCCATTCAGTAGAATTGTTGATGACCAGAACGAAGACACAGTATCTGACCAACAACAGACTTACCAAGTATGAGCAGGTTATCTTGGCCGCTGAAAATGTTACCCTGAGACGTTGTACCACCCTGAACCCTGCTACATTGTTACCTGTTCCGGCAGAGGAAGGAGATGAGGATTGTGAAGAGCATGACTGCCTAGATGTTACTGACCTATCTACCAAACCCAGACCTGACATTGTCGATGAACCTTTGCCCCAATCTGATTTGATCCTTTTTGTTGATGGTTCATGCTTAAGAGACAATGAAGGGTATTTGAGAGCAGCGTTTGCTGTGTGCACCATCATGGGAGTAGTGGAAGCTGCCTGTTTAAATAGAGTATTCTCTGCTCAGGTGGCCGAAATTGTCGCTTTGACACGTGCCTGTATCATTGCAGCTGATATTCGAGTGACTGTGTATACTGACAGTCAATACGGATTTGGTGTAGTTCATGACTTTGGGCAGTTATGGTCACAGAGGGGGTTTCTAACGTCCTCAGGGTCACCTATACGTAACGGCGAGTATGTGCGCCAACTATTGGAAGCTTTGCAGAAGCCCAAAGAGATAGCAGTTGTTAAATGTGCAGCTCATGGAAAAGGAGAAGACTTTGTCACTAAGGGCAACAATTATGCAGATGAAGTAGCACGATTTTGCGCTGAACATGCTTGTATTTTCAATGGAGAATATATAGGCGAGAGCACAGAAGAGACCGAGCTCAGCATGATGTTAGCTATAGCCGATACTTGGGATGAGGTGAAGCGGTTGCAGGATGAAGTCCCAGAAGAGGAAGCTGCTTCATGGGTCAGAGCAGGTTGCACAAAAAGAGACGATGGCATTTGGGTGTCCACAGATGAGAGAGCAGTATTACCCAATTGCCTACTGAGCCCAATGGCAAGGCAAATTCACGGAGCAGTTCATCTGGGAAGAGATGCTATGGTGCGAGTGTTTAGGCAGACGTGGTTTAATCCACGCTTTCGGTGTGGGCTGAAACGGTATGTCACAGGTGTGTTACTTGTCAACAAATGAATGTTGGAAAGAGAACTGTGGTTGCATTGAGTCACATTGGAAGATCTGGAGGTCCCTTCAATAGGATACAATTAGACTTTATTGAAATGCCGAGGTGCAATAGGTTGAGATACGTTTTGGTGGTGGTGTGTATCTTTTCGCGTTGGGTGGAAGCATATCCAACTAGACGATGTGACAGTCTCACAGTAGCCAAGTTGTTGTTGAGAGAAGTGATCCCGAGATACGGATTTCCGACAGCAGTGGAGACAGATAGAGGAACTCATTTCCACAGTGAAATCATGAAATTGTTGTGCTCTGCTTTAAACATTGATCAGAGGCTGCATTGTAGCTACAGGCCGGAGGCTTCAGGTCTTGTAGAGCAGGTTAATGGCACCATCAAGTCGAGAGTGGCAAAGGTGTGTTCGTCAACTTCATTGAAATGGCCAGATGCGTTGCCTCTGGTGCTTATGAGTCTGCGTAGCACCCCTGATAGGAGAACAGGGCTGTCTCCCCACGAAATTTTGACCGGAAGAGCTATGCGTTTGCCTATGGTGCCAGCTACAGCATTGATAAACATCACTGATGATTTAGTGTTGGATTATTGTAAGGGACTGGCTGATGTGGTTACTTCTGTATCCCACCAGGTCGAGGCTGCGACTGCATCCACCTCGAGAGACCTGCTGCATGATCTTAATCCAGGTGATTGGGTACTAGTTCGCAAGCACGTGAGGAAGAGTTGTCTTGATGCTCGCTGGCGAGGACCATATCAGGTGATATTGGTCACAAGTACCGCTGTGAAGTGTGGAGGATTGCCGAACTGGATACACGCTTCCCACACTCGCCGAGTTCAAGCGCCTGCAGAGGAAGAGAGTCCCCTGGTTCCGAGGAGCGTGTGTGGACCTGACACAGACAACGACGAAGGCACAGACCCAGCTGTAAGAGTTTCGGATGAAACGGAACAGCCGAGTGAGCACGAGAGACGAGAGCTGAGTGCTCCTGAACTGAGCCCAGATCCTGAAATAGATGATATTGCAGAAGTGAACTGTGCACCAGAACAAGGTGAGAGGTCTATTTCAGAAGGATCAGATCAAGAGGAAGAGAGGAGAACAGATGCCAGAGTGGAGAAGTGGCCAGCAAGAAAAGAAAGGCTGAATATAAGGCTCGCATCCGAGAAAAATCTCACTCCGATTCCTGAAACATCTGAATCAGATCAAAGTGACGCTGAAGAAAGACCGGATGGTCTGAGACGTTCCAGAAGAGAAAGAATAGCGTCTCGAAGATACGCATCTCCTGAGTGGACGTACCTGGCTGCAGATGCAGAGCCCAGCGAAGTCCGGGAGGTTGGGAGCTGGTACGGTGAGCTACGGAGGGGACACCCTCTCGATTGAAATACAGTTGCTGGTCCCAGGCGTAGAAGCATTTGGAAAGCTAACTCTGCAAGTTCCAAATCCTCCAAAGCTGAGTGGATTGCGTTTCCTGATCCTCAATCAGGTTATTTTCCCTTCATTTGGCCGACAGCTCACCGCGCAAGAATTAGGAGAAATTCGTGCGGAGATTTTGCAATTTGTCCTCGAAATACTTGGATCAAATATCATTAACGATGAAGCTTGAATCATAACCAAAGAAAGCATTAGGCCTTAGAAAGAAGATAACTTAGACCCCAGTTTAAGAAGATTTAAAATTAGGGACTTTCTAGTAGATGATGGAGTGAGGAGTAGGGCTGACTACATCTCTTCAATAGGTTTAGTATCAATTGAAGGAACTTGGACAATTAATTGCATGACAGGAGAGAAGTGAGAAAGACATTGTTAAAACAAAGAAAACAGAAAGAGACTGTGTTTTCCCTTTTGTGCTTCGGAACGAATCAGTAGAAAACCACGGTGTCCGAAAAATCAACACGCAAACAGAAGTGCATCATTGGCACCCTCATTGTAGTGGTGCTTATTGTTATAACTGTGGTGATCGTTACATCTCTAGTTGGATCTCAGGATGACGGACAGAATAGGGTACAGGCAACACTCACTACACCAATCTCTGAGATAGATGAGGATGCATCCGCAAGGGATCTAGAAATGATTAAGGAAACTAGTCGTAGATTACATGTTGATTTGTCAAAGGGTGATTTTACTTTGAATGCGTATGCTCGATTATTGTATGAGTATGTGGATACCATGGAAGCGAAGGATTGCTATGTGTGTATGCAATTACCAGCCTCAGTAGAAGAAGGCATTCGATACCATCATTTGCCTTTGACCTATGGCATTACATGTAGTGTGTTGTTGAGCATGTTTTATAGCAAAGCACCACTTCGAGTACTATTTCTCAAATTATGATGTGGTACTCTCAGAAGTCCCCATTCTTAAATACATGAATAAATATGATTATTATAAGGAAGTAGAGCAAATGTCAAAGTATTTCGTGCCTACCATCACTTTAGATACGTCCTATGCCCATAGACACAATTTAACCCTGTATGTTAACTGACATTGAAAAGACGTTTATAGATCAGATAGAAGATCGGCATAGACAGACTCTATTTAGACCAGATCCAAAGCACAAGGTTACCCCATGGACTGAAGAAGAATTAGATCACAAAGCAAAGGGGAGTTTTGGACCCATAGCATTAGATTTCCAGCAGAAGGGGAAGTTGTGTATTAGACACCCGACCACATACTACGATAAGATATTTGTGGGAGTAAGTGATTGTGAGCACGTCTTCTTGATCGAAGAATCAATTAGAAAAGCATTATTGGACAAAATAACAATAGTGCCCAATGTGTATTTTGTGTGCGGAAAGAATGCCTATGTGAAGTTGCCCAAAAATTGGTATGGCACATGTTATTTGGCTGTGGTATTTCCCAAGATTTTTCATGTGAATGATTTATGGCCCTTAGAAAGAAAAAGACCTCAAAGAGGAGAACGTGGTGGGAGTGCAGGAGAAGTGATTGGAGACATATTTGGAGCTATGATACCGAGTATGGGTGTGATTCTGAACGATTTGAAAATCAGACAGCTGGCCACACTAGTGGATAAGCTCTCAATAAATACAGCTCAGATTTTATTACTTGTAGATGGGGAGATGGTTTCGATAAGGGCTATGGTTTTGCAAAACCGTCTTGCCCTAGATGTGCTGTTAGCAAAAGCCAGAGGAGTCTGCAAATTGCTGAAAATTCAACAGTGCTGCACTTATATTCCTGACAACAGTCGGGATATAAGGAAATATATCGATAATATTTCAGATATACACCAAGACTTACGTGAGATGGCTGCTGAAGGACTCTGGGAGCAAGTGGGGAAAGGATTTGGTAAGATAGGCAGTTGGTTTGGAAGTTTGGGACAAGGAATAATGGGATATATCTTGAAGCCTATTATAATAGCCGTCATTTGTATAATTGTCCTACTAGGAGCCATCAAGGCTTACAAATGGCAAAGGGCACGACATCAGGAGACTGTTTCG
Organism: Calotriton arnoldi; assembly: GCA_963921515.1. NCBI lineage: Eukaryota > Metazoa > Chordata > Amphibia > Caudata > Salamandridae > Calotriton > Calotriton arnoldi. The sequence goes on from CAWUFW010002917.1 coordinate 279,192, forward strand.
AGAAAGCGAGAGCGCCAACTTGAACGACTGCAGGACAGTCATTACCAGCACCTTAAGGGGTTAGAACAATTCAGACAGGGACGGCAAGCTACAGCTTCTGTTTAGGTCGGTCTCTTCTACAAGGAGAAACAACAGAAGAATAGAAAGTTGGTGTTATGACACTAGTCATAAGAGGGGGGAACTGATAGAGCGCTGATAGCACTCTATTTTGTATGAGTGCACTATACTCATGGTTTAAACGCACTCATGTATTTGTATTGTTTGCAGTGTTACACGACTATTAAGAAACATTTATTTGAATCATTTGATGTTGAAAACTAGTGAACGCATTTAAGTAGAACTTTGTATGTATTATGATTCCTTCATGCATAATGTGCAGGACGATATTATTTCTATACACCGTAATTGTGGTTAGTTTAAGTTGCCTGAATTATAGGCCCAATGTCTTAGGTTTTGATTCTCCTTGCTCTCGAGAAATAAATAATTAAATATTGTTGTGTTCAAGGTTAGAATGTTCTCATCCTACTGCAGGTGAAAGAAACACATTGTTATTTTCAGAGTTAAGGAGAGACCCGGAATGTCTTTGAAGATGGCTGGGAAGCGAGAAGGGAGGATGCCTTGCGTATCTGGTCTGTCTGAAAGCCAAGGCCACTGGAAAGAAGATATCATTAATTAAATTTGTGCCATGAAAGAAAAAGCTACTGCATAGAGGTGCAATGGAAAGTGTTAAGAAGAATGACTTATTGTGGGTTGAATCTTTTGTATGATGCACAGGGACAGCGAGACCAGACTTCTGCTAGCTTTCGGAGAAGAAGGAGCATCTTCGAGCAAGCTCCATAGCCATAAGCTAAACGACCCATTTGACATGAGCACTTCTTAGGAAGTCGACACGAGCTGACACCGTTGGGGAATGATAGAAGAGAGACAGGAAGGGCCCTCAATGTAGGGAAAGATTTTGATTTCTTTCAATGAGTCGAGAGCTGAATATCGCATCCATTCTGTGTTGCGTTGTGATTTTGGAATTTATAATCATCTGTCTTTTGGGCCGAATTACTTATATTTGTAAACTTGGCTCTGTATTAATTTTTCTGTACCTCTATTCTTTCCTATTGAGATGTATTTACATCCAATTGTTTTTGGCCTTATAATAAATATTCAAACTGCACTTTGGAGTTGGTGGTCTTTCCAGGCATGACAACTTTGCTGATATTTATCTGAGTTGTTTCCTCCCCTCAACCACTTTAGGTAAATAAAAGATCGATCGCTTACGCTATATTTAGTAGGAAACATCAGGTGTGCAATTTAGCGTAATCAATGCCGTGTCTGGTGGTGGAAGCAGAAATTCCTTTGCCTTATAACCTTTCAGGGATATTATGCCATTCCAGCAGTGTGCCAGTTAGTGATGTTGACCCAGTACACAGCACCCTTTGGGTCTGGTACAAACTGAGAGAACGAGCGAACAATATACTCCCTGCATACTGCTTTTGGGTAGCCCTTTACCATAATCTATATTGGAGCGAATGGCACAGGCGTAGTAACAAAGGCTGGGAATTGACGCAGTGGGCAGCATTTTACCAGGTGTCAGTTTTCTGACAATAAAGGCAGTACACACCTGGATTTCTTCTGAGATTTCTGCATACGTGCTGCAATATAGTCTACATACCTGTCCCAGCCCCAATTGTTTCAACCACTCTCACAGCTGTTTTCTCGCCCAGTTCAACACTTTGATTCCTTGTTTCAACATGTACAAACATGCATAATTGGGAGATTGTTGGGTGTGGTCTGAGAGTGAGGGGTGGATGGGAGGCAGATCTAGGACATTCACTCACCTAAGCTAAATGGCTCTACTGTGGTACTCAAACCAGTGAGTTGTTCTTTAACCAAAAGCATAGGTGGTGTCAGTACAGATATCTCCACAGGGTGCACCACACATCGTAGAGCCTATTTTATTGCGGTTGGAGGGAGGATGTGAGATGGTACTGCTGTTACGCTGCCAACTTTCTTTACCCAGACATGTTAACAACTTTTATTGGGCAGAGTAAGTTTCCAGTGGGAGAAAGTTAAAATATTGTAATGCCTGATATATTCCTCTCTGAATCTGACATACATGTCTGTACTTTTTGTGACTGCAATGCACAGATGCTCTAGGCAGTAAAGCCTGTTATTATTTTACTTTTGCATAAATAGCTTACAGATGCAGACATGCATTTATACACTTTTAACTATTCGTGTGGCATAAAATGATGCCCTTGTGAAAACTCCTGCTATGTAGCCAAGTCTAAATTGAGGAAAGCATATCTGTTTTTAAGAAGTGAGAAACTGCGTAAATTTGCTTTAAAAACCATGTTGATTTAACAGCTGCTATTTTGTATGCCGATATTAAACACCGCTGCCCAGGCTGCCTCACCTCTGATATACTAAGCCCCACTCTCATAGTTGACAACTGTAAGCAAGGATTTTGCATTTCCTTGCCTAAAAGTTTTCATTGTCTAAAGTTATTGTGCATGTATCTCTTTTCAAGGCCTTCTGCTTTCTTCACATGAGGAAGTTGTGTAAATGTGGTGCTATCCAAGTTCTGGTTTCAGGGACATATTTTCTTATGATTTTTTAGTGCAAAATGTCTATATGCTGGCCACTGTAAAGGTGTTTGAGCAGCATTACATGCTCAGCCGCTGTGAGAGGGAGTTTTTGGCACTTAGCGTTGTGATTTTGTACTTTACTTCTTCTTGCTTAATAAATATGTTCCGACTTTAAGTAGACTTGAGAGCGGATTTTATTTAACAGAATCACTGCATTCCTTGGCTGTTAGCTATTTGATTTGTTGTATGACATATGAAGTGAAACACAATTACTTGTGATACAATAAACAAGTTATGTTTTTGTTGAGGGAGTCAGCTTATACACTCACTGCTACGTGAAAATGAATCCTCATGTCTGTTAATGTTCTGCAGTAACTTTCTAACTTCATGATCACATACCAGAATAAATAAATCAATATAATCACACCTTGAAATGTGAAATAAATACTCGAGATTTCATTTGTAAATCACATGTTTTCATCAAAGAACATTTGAGCAAGAGCCTGGGTACCATAGCTGCCAAGGTTTCAGTTTGCTTAAGAGTGGCATTCCCATGTGTGCAGTGCGTTTGTCATTACATTTCAAGCCTTGTGAGTGACACTTTATTGTGAGTGAAATAAGACAGTTGCATCCATGTCAAGAGATTTATCTTTCACCGTGATCGATATTCATTTTTTGTGCAGCTATGAAGTAAAATTGAGCATCTCTTATATGAAATGGCCTTTGTACTTTGGACAGCCAGGGTGTAGGCTTTTTGAATGCGGTTTGAAATTAGTTCCATCTGTGCACAAAATCACCAAATTTGTATACATTCTGCTCCATGGCTAAATACTTATAAGTTCCCAAAAGCGAGACCGATTGCATTGCAAATGCTTGTTTTCAAGCGAAATCAGGAAAGGGACTAGTATCTGTGTAACAATGACTTTGTGCAGAGAAACCAGGCTCCGAACAGCAAACACCCTTCGGCCTCCGCCTCAGAAGTTGACCTCTCATCGATAGCGCTCCGCGAGAGGCACACCACGTGGCGAGTCAGTAGAGGCCTGGAGCTGAGTCACACTGCCATTAAAATAGTGCAGTCACATACACCTGTGCTGTAGGAGAGTCAGGATTGAGCGCCACTGAAACACAGAATTCAGAGAAAAACGGCGCACAGGCCTAGATGCCTGTACTCCACGTAAGGGAAGAGAGGCAGGATCGGAAGTAGAGTTTCCGATGTACTTAAACCGATCCCAGATGGGATGGAATGACAGCGCTGGTAAGAGCGCCCATCAATGACGGTGTCCTCCGTGCGTTGCTGCGTGACTATAATGTGGCGATTGAGGAAGGAAAACAGTAGGAAGAGTGGTAAGGCCTGAATCCAAAAAAGCCATTGCTGTGCAGCCCGTACCCTGAGGCTTAAAGCAGACTCACGGTGAGAGGAGCAACAACTAAATAGAGGACGTGGCTTAACGGCTAGAGCGGCCGACTTTGAAGCTGGGGGAACCAGTCTCGAGTGTCGTGGGAGGCTTATACATCCTGTGATTTTGGGCAAATCACTTAATCTCCCCGTGCCTAGAAATGAATATGTCCGTCTGTAATGCAACTGGTGCTCATGTAAAGTGCTCCGATACCTTCGGGTCGAGTTTGCGGTATATAAAACTGCAATTTTTCAAAAAAAATTAGAGTTGCATGGGAAAGACACTAAGAGGTTGCTGTCGAACCCACGGAGTACTCTCAACCATACTCCACGCCCGAATCAATCAGAGACTTTGTGAGTTCGGCATTACTGTGGGATACTCGGCTGTAATTTTAGCCGTGCTCCTGGTGCAGCGGAGGAGTTAAAGGGTGTGAGAGCCACAGCCGGACTGGGAAAAGCAACCAGCCCTGGCAGATTGCTGTTCGACCGGCTTGAGTTAGGATGACAAAATACAGCTCTTAAGCAGTGCACCGCTCCTGTGAAGCAGTGAGCTGGTGTAAGATCTCTGGCTAGCTTGTGATCATGTGATAGAGTTTTTTTAAGGCCCTGGTGCAGTAAAGCAGTGTGAGCAAGTAAAGAGTCTTGCTTTTTAGGTCTCGCCTAGCGTTGCAGCGCGCATGCGCTGCTCGCTGTGCCGAGGCATGCAGTATACACTATAGGGTGGACGCTTTGTGGAAGCTCCGCCCACTCTCCGCCCATCTTTTTTATTGGCTTGTGTCTTAAATGCTGCCTTCCGATTGGTTGTAGACTTGTTAGTCCCTCCTCCTGACGGCCATGTCGTCATTTGTGTCCTTCCGTGGCTACTGGCCCCTTTACTGCACAGACTACTTTCTTCTGCCCCCCCTCCCGCAGTCCGATGCCTTCTCGACCGCCCCCCTCCCCCACACCCCCGTTCGTGCCTTCTCACTCGCCCGCCGCCCCCCCTCGCCGTTCGTGCCTGTCCGCACTCTCGTTTGCAATGCAATAGGTCTCGCGTAAATGCGAGTGCTATTGCATTGCAAATGCTTGTCTTTCTCCCCTATCAGTCTCTGGCACTCATCTTTTCTACCCGCCTCTCTCCTAAGTGACGCCCACCAACCTAGATAATAGAGTAAGCTAATAGTTTTTGCAAGCCAAAACCTATTGACTCTGCCAGTGTTTGTTTTTACAGGCGCCAGGCTCACTGATTTCTTTGCAGACGAGGGACAGCTATTACAGCTTCTACCATTCCAACCAATCACAGTGCGATTCTCAGGCTGCTGCCTGCTCGAGCTTTAGCCAGTGGCAGTCAGAGGGATTAACTTGGGCCAATCAGAGCCTGCACCACTCCCTCCATTCACCCCCAGGGGTGCTACTGATTGGAAGAAACGGTGGAAACCCGGAAAGGGCTAACGCTGAGAGTGTACGCATGCGCAGAGCTCAGCTTGCAGTCATGTGACCCGCCTCCGTTGCTTGGGGCTGGCATGGGTGATAACGGAGCCCTGCCGGGACAACAGGCACCATGGTGGACGAGGGCCGACGGGTGGAGGAGGAAGAGCGCGGCCCCGGGGCCGCCTACCACATGTTTGTACTAATGGAGGATCTGCTGGACAAGCTGAAGCTGCTCAACTAGGAGGAGGAGGTGCTGAGGCAGCACAACATGAAGGCGCTCAGCAGGTAACGGGGCGAGGAGCCTGCACTGCCCGTCCTGCAGTGAGGGCAGAAGAACACACCGCGCTGATGGGACTCCTTCCCGTGCAATGCTTGTGTTACACACCAGTCACCATTAGAACATGCGTCCTACTCCACGAAATACAGTGCTGTGGACAACCCACCCTCTGTCCCCATTGGGGTTCTCTAAAGGTATCTCCATGCCATGGCCCAACCCACCCCTGACCCCATTGGTGTCTTCTAAAGGTATCTCCATGCCTTGCTGCAACCCACCCCTGGTCCCATTGGTGTCCACTAAAGGTATCGCCATACCATGCTCCAACCCACCCCTGCCCCCATTGGAGTCCTCTAAAGGTATCTCCATGCCATGCTCCAACCCACCCCTGGCCCCATTGATGTCCTCTAAAGGTATCTCCATGCCATGCTCCAACCCACCCTCTGCCCCCATTGGGGTGATCTAAAGGTATCTCCATGCCATGCTCCAACCCACCCCTGGCCCCATTGGCATTTTCTAAAGGTATCTCCATGCCATGCTGATAATTCAGGAATACTACAGGCAGTAAGCAGTAACCTCCATACCCTGTCTGGGAGAGGAAGGAAAATGTGGGAAGCAGTCAATGAGGAGGAAAGAGGGTTCCCCGCCCCCCCAAAGCTAGGGGAAACGCCCATAAAATATTGGGCACTGGTTGAGTTGAACATAGCACCCTTAAGAGCCTAGATATATAACAACAGGGGACTGGACTTTTGGTAACTTGCTGGCACATGTGTAACATAATGAACTCTGTGTGTCCTGCTGTCACTTCAAGTCTACAGACAAAGGCGCGTGGCTTCAGGGTGGGCCAGGATCAGGTGAGCCTGAACTCTGAGATGAGTGGGGCATATCACACTCCTCAAAATAAAATTCTACCTGCTGGTAAAAAAAACATACAATGTGCCGTTTTATTTTTTGTTTGTTTTACTTAATGTATGAAGAGGCAGCCTGAAGGTACACAAGCGCCATAAAAAATTAAGCACATGTACGAGGCTCACGTTTTCCAAGTCCATGCCCATCCAGTCCAAGTTTCCTCTTTCCCTTCTGGTACTTGTAGTGCTGATTTTATAATAGGACTCCGACTCCCAGAATGCATAGAAAAAGCATGGTCGGGATGTGGCACTCCCCCAGGAGTTTAGTAAACTTGAGACACTGCTCATCACATGGGGCCAGACACCATCCTGTAAATAAGGACGTATGCAGCAGGCAGTATACAGAAATGTCTCTCCCATGTCGGTCGCGGGAAGTTCGTTTAATCCAGGTAATTTCTTGGCTTCCTGGTTCTAGCACTCTATCCCGTATTTTAGGACAGTCAAGTTTTTTGAGTACTCTTGAATTCGAACAGCAGATATTAAATCAAAAAATACTAGAATTTAACCAGAAAAACACACAAGGTAGATGGCTGTTTCGCAGTTGATAAGAGCAGCTTTGGGGGTGAGAGCCATATATATGCTTTAACATGTCCCAGTTTGCTGACAGGTTTGTCTGGTTAATATTGTGTAATCAAAGGGGGGAGGAAGAAGCTGTGATCCATTCAGCTTCCTATCTAAGGCAAATAATCAATGGGAGAGTGGATCACTTGTACCTGTAAACCCAGGGTTAGGTGTGGTAACCAACTTAGAAACCCTTATTCACGTACAGGAGCATTCAGAGCGGTATATCTTGATTCTCCGCTTCTCTTAGAACTTGAAAGCATCATCATCGGGTTTTCTTTGATAATATGCTTCCCTCCACCTGGAGGTTGACCCACTGGTTTTCACAGTAGTGATCAGAGATTAGGTGAAAAAGTAAAAAGTAAAGTGAGTTAAAATTGCTTCGCATTCCCTCCTAAACACACTTTATTCAGAAGAAGAGGTGGCAAGGTTAAAAAGTGGTGGTGCGTATATAGAAATGCTACTGTTCTATAGCACCGTGTAGTACATGTGAAAGGTCGACATGTTTCAGCCCCATTTATTGCCCAGGAGGGGTCGGAGGGCTTTCTTCAGGACCTAATTAGAATTGATGGGTTGCTAATTTTGTAAGCACCCTTAGAGAGTAGGTAATTAACTCATCCTTCTTCTGAGTCACAGGTCAGTGGTACCTATAACTGGAGTAAAAACAGATTACATAGACTTCCAAAAAATACTTGTTGTATATTCATTTAGTAGAGAATGAAACTCCAGGTGAGTAATCAAAATTAATGACACAAACAAGAATTAACACGTATAAGATGTTGTACCAATCATGCAGTCACATAGACGACAAGTATATTAATGATTGATGGACCACAATGTGCATAGGTCTTGTGTGGTACATCAGGCAAAGTTAATGATACAAACACGAATTGACATGTATACAATGTTGTCCCAGGTCTGGCAGTCACCTAGACAAAAAGTATATCACTGATTGATGAACCACAATGTGCAGAAGCATGGTGTGGTTCGCGTTACCAAAACAATGTCGGTTTGAGAGCGTGACTAGAATAGGCTGATTTACAAGCCTCGAAATGCTAAGATATCGTGTGTTTGGCAAAGCGGGCTAAGTGAGGGGCATGCGTGTTATTGCAAACAGAGCCGGTTGATGATTGTGTACAATGTGATATGATCAAGGTTAAAAAACTAAATAAGGCGCATGGTTATGTATAGCTTTGCTTGGTTAGCGCGCTTGATTAAATGCCGTTGTGAAAGGGGAAAGTTAGTTTAGGACTATGGGTGCCATTGTTACTTTGGGCGTTGGGTAGAAGAAACTGTATGGCGATTTAAATTTGCTGAGGCATTTCATGCGGCGCGCTCGCGTACCTGAAAAGTGCCAGCGTATGGCTTCCTCGGGGTGACCGGCGGGCCCAATGACCTGCTGGCCGAGGGAAAACAGAAAAATGAGTAAACGGGGGCAAAGGTGCTCTGTTGAGTGGGACGCTATGTCAGGTGTGCGTTTACCTTGATGGCAGGCTCTCGCGCTTGTGCTCGCTCCTCTGACGATACCCCGGTGACGCGGGCCCGTTGCAAGTGGTTATTTAAGAGACAACGATGAGCATGGTAGATAGTAGATGTTAGTCACTCATTGGCTGCAATATCAAAATAATTCCAATACTGGCCATTATTAATAAAACCAAATGTCAACTGTTGCCAAACATGCAATATTTTAGAAAAATCAATTGAAACAGATGCTGTTGTCTATGTATTCTAGAAGGACAATAGGCATGGTAAATAGACTCTGTTTTTCGGCCAAAAAATTCGGAAAATACCAGTACTAGTCAAAATGATTATAGTAGTTGTAAACCAAAATGATAAATGGTGCCAAATATTGCCAGATGTAAAGAAAATAGGGAAAAAGTCATCGGAGTTCGCCCAGGCTCGCCCAGTGAGTGGTAGGCGGAGAGACACCGCTGTGTAATCTTTTGTTAGGTCAGAGTGATTATGTTACAAGGTTATTGACTTATTGAGATTTCATAAGCTAGGTGATGACGGTATCTGTTCCGACTGTATATTGCGGGCTGGTTATGGTTAGTCTTTCCTCATGGTACGGATTAGAATACTCGCAACTTATTGATCATGGGTGTTATCGTGCGAGTGTATGCCAAGAAATAACATCGTTCAGACCTGTTTCGTGTGTCTTAAGACGGTACACCCACCGTTGTTCTTTTTCATACAGAATCTGTTCTGCGTTGTGATTTTTGATCGGCAGCGTCTCCAGAATCACCCATTGGAGCTCGTCAATTGTGTGGTTCGATTCAATAAAGTGGTTACTCATTTTGGTCGTGACTTTCTTGCATTTTATATTACTGCTGTGTTCGCAGATCCTCTGTTTTATCTTGCAACAAGTCATTCCGAGGTACCTCAGACCACATGGGCAAGTAATCATGTAGATTGCATGTGTTGTGTTGCAGCTGGTGTGATACCGGATTGTCCAGATCAAGGTTGGTGTTAATTGTATGGACTTAGTTGGTTTGGTTAATTTGCACACTGAACACCTGCCACATGGGTAGTGGTCAATTATGGGGGTCATGTTCCAGGATGTCGTGATTGTCTCTCTCCTTGGTAGTGGTGTCTGTGGTCGTGTGTGAACTAAGATGTCTTTAATGTTCCTAGTCCTTTTATTCGCAAATCTTGGTTTTGGCCAGTTATAGGATCCTGAGGTAAGAATTCTCCAATTCTTATTCACAATTTTTTTAACTGTGTTAGACGCTGCACTGTAAGTTGTCACACAGGTGAGAGTGTCAGTGGTGGTCTTAGGTGTATCTTCAAGCAGGCTCTCCCTAGGTTGATTTCTTGCCCTTTTCTGACATTTTCGTATGGTTTTTGGGGGGTAATCCCTGTCTTTCAGTTTTTGACAGAGGTTGTTTGCTTGATCCTTATAGTGCTCCAGTCTACTGCAGTTTCTCCTAATTCGTAGGAATTGACTGTATGGCAGATTTTCTCTGAGAGGTCGTGGGTGGAAACTCTTACAGGATAGTAAGCTGTTCTTGGACGTTGGTTTATAGTACGTCTTGGTATTTATGGTGTTGTCCTCCACATAGATAGTAATGTCTAAGAAGTCCAGTTTTCGGTTATCAGCTGTGTAGGTGAACTTCAGGAACTCATCCCTCGTGTTGATCCAATCATGGAAGTCCGGTAGGCTCTCTGCAGTGTCATTCCAGATCATGATGACGTCGTCTATATAACGTCTCCAGAATAGGATTTTGTGGCTGAATGGGTTGTCGTCATTCAGGATGTGTGCTTTCTCAAAGTTACTCACATACAGTCCTGCCACACTCGGAGCAAATGTACTGCCCATGGAAGTCCCGTGGCATTGTAGATACAGACTTCCGTTGTACTCAAAAAAGTTTTCTGTGAGGGCCATACGGCAGCATTCCAGCACAAAGTGCCTAGGTGTTCTGTGTTCCCATTCTTGCTCCGAGTGTGGCAGGACTGTATGTGAGTAACTTTGAGAAAGCACACATCCTGAATGACAACAACCCATTCAGCCACAAAATCCTATTCTGGAGACATTATATAGACGACGTCATCATGATCTGGAATGACACCGCAAAGAGCCTACCGGACTTCCATGACTGGATCAACACGAGGGATGAGTTCCTGAAGTTCACCTACACAGCTGACAACCGAAAACTGGACTTCTTAGACATTACTATCTATGTGGAGGACAACACCATAAATACCAAGACGTACTATAAACCAACGTCCAAGAACAGCTTACTATCCTATAAGAGTTTCCACCCACGACCTCTCAGAGAAAATCTGCCATACAGTCAATTCCTACGAATTAGGAGAAACTGCAGTAGACTGGAGGACTATAAGAATCAAGCAAACAACCTCTGTCAAAAACTGAAAGACAGGGATTACCCCCCAAAAACCATACGAAAATGTCAGAAAAGGGCAAGAAATCAACCTAGGGAGAGCCTGCTTGAAGATACACCTAAGACCACCACTGACACTCTCACCTGTGTGACAACTTACAGTGCAGCGTCTAACAGTTAAAAAAATTGTGAATAAGAATTGGAGAATTCTTACCTCAGGATCCTATAACTGGCCAAAACCAAGATTTGCGAATAAAAGGACTAGGAACATTAAAGACGTCTTAGTTCACAAACGACCACAGACACCACTACCAAGGAGAGAGACAATCACGACATCCTGGAACATGACCCCCGTAATTGGCCACTACCCATGTGGCTCGTGTTCAGTGTGCAAATTAACCAAACCAACTAAGTCCATACAACTAACACCAACCTTGATCTGGGCAATCCGGTATCACACCAACTGCAACACAACACATGCAATCTACATGATTACTTGCCCATGTGGTCTGAGGTACCTCGTAATGACTTGTCGCAAGATAAAACAGAGGATCTGCGAACACAGCAGTAATATAAAATGCAAGAAAGTCACGACCAAAATGAGTAACCACTTAATTGAATCAAACCACACAATTGACGAGCTCCAATTGGTGATTCTGGAGACGCTGCCGATCAAAAATCACAATGCAGAACAGATCCTGTACGAAAAAGAACAACGGTGGGTGTACCGTCTTAAGACACACAAAACAGGCCTGAACGATGTTATTCCTTGGCATACACTCGCACGATAGCACTCATGATCAATAAGTTGCGAGTATTCTAATCCGTACCATGAGGAAAGACTAAACATAACCAGCCCGCAATATACAGTCGGAACAGATACCGTCATCACCTGGCTTATGAAATCTCAATAAGTCAATAACCTTGTAACATAATCACTCTGACCTAACAAAAGATTACACAGCGGTCTCTCTCCGCCTACCACTCACTGGGCGAGCCTGGGTGAACTCCGCTGACTTTTTCCCTATTTTCTTTACATCTGGCAATATTTGGCACCATTTATCATTTTGGTTTACAACTACTATAATCATTTTGACTAGTACTGGTATTTTCCGAATTTTTGGGCCGAAAAACACAGTCTTTTTACCATGCCTATCGTCCTTCTAGGATACATAGACAACAGCATCTGTTTCAATTGATTTTTCTAAAATATTGCATTTTTGGAAACAGTTGACATCTGGTTTTATTAATAATGGCCAGTATTGGAATTCTTTTAATATTGCAGCCAATGAGTGACTAACATCTAGTCTATCTACCATGCTCATCGTTGTCTCTTAAATAACCACTCGCAACGGGCCCGTGTCACCGGGGCACCGTCAGAGGAGCGAGCACAAGCGCCAGAGCCTGCCATCAAGGTAAACCCACGCCTGACATAGCGTCCCGCTCAACAGAGCACCTTTGCCCCAGTTTTCTCATTTTTCTGTTTTCCCTTGGCCAGCAGGTCATTGGGCCCGCCAGTCACCCCGAGGAAGCCATACGCTGGCACTTTTTAGGTACGCGAGCGCGCCGCATGAAACGCCTCAGCAAATTTAAATCGTCATACAGTTTCTTCAACCAAATGCCCGAAGTAACACTGGCACCCATAGTCCTAAACTAACTTTCCCCTTTCACAACGGCATTTAATCAAGCACGCTAACCAAGCAAAGCTATACATAACCACGCGCCTTATTTAGTTTTTTAACCTTGATCATATCACATTGTACACAATCAACCGGCTCCGTTTGCAATAACACGCATGCCCCTTACTTAGCCCGCTTTGCCAAACACACGATTTCTTAGCATTTCGAGGCTTGCAAATCAGCCTATTCTAGACACGCTCTCAAACCAGCATTGTTTTGGTAACGCGAACCACACCATAACTCTGCATATTGTGGTTCATCATTCAGTGATATACTTTTTGTCTAGATGACTGCCAGACCTGGGACAACATTGTATACATGTCAATTCGTGTTTGTGTCATTAACTTTCCCTGATGTACCACACAAGACCTATGCACATTGTGGTCCATCAATCATTAATATACTTGTTGTCTATGTGACTGCATGATTGGTACAACATCTTATACGTGGTAATTCTTGTTTGTGTCATTAATTTTGATTACTGACCTGGAGTTTCATTCTCTACTAAATGAATATACAACAATTATTTTTTGGAAGTCTATGTAATCTGTTTTTACTCCAGTTATAGGTACCACTGACCTGTGACTCAGAAGAAGGGTGAGTTAATTACCTACCCTCTAAGGGTGCTTCCAAAATTAGCAACCCATCAATTCTAATTAGGTCCTGAAGAAAGCCCTCCGACCCCTCCTGGGCAATAAATGGGGCTGAAACATGTCGACCTTTCACATGTACTACACGGTGCTATAGAACAGTAGCATTTCTATATACGCACCACCACTTTTTAACCTTGCCACCTCTTCTTCTGAATAAAGTGTGTTTAGGAGAGAGAGCGAAGCAATTTTAACTCACTTTACTTTTTAACCTGATCAGTGATCACTACTGTCAAAACCAGTGAGTTAACCTCCAGGTGGAGGGAAGCAGATTATCAAAGAAAACCGGATGATGATGCTTTCACGTTCTAAGAGAAGCGGAAAATCAAGATATACCTCTCTGAACGCTCCTGTACTTGAATGAGGGTTTTTAAGTTGGTTACCACACCTGACCCTGGGTTTACAGGTACAAGTGATCCATTCTCCCATTGATTATTTGTCTGGTTAATAGCCACCAGCAGTGTGGCATTCTGGGAGTTGTGGAATCACTCTTAGCATTCTTTTATTTATTATTTTTTAGCCAGTTTTGTATAGTGCGAAATCGACCCGCAGGAATCAAAGCGCTTTACAGAAGCACTGATTGCCTTACAGACGGAGACACGCCTTTTTTTGAGGCACGGGGAGATTAAGTGATTTGCCCGGAGCCTACCGCCAGACTCGAACCTGGTACCCAGCTTCAAAGTTGGCCACTCTAGCCATAATCTAAACAAGCAGTGCGCCGTTGGCTACAATGTGAGTAGTTGTGAATGGTCTGCTTGGGTTCGGGGGGCTGATAACAGCTGTGACGTAAGGGTTAAGGTTCGCCTTTCAAACAAAACTTCCCAGCTGAATCTTGCACCTTTCTTTTTGGTCATTGCTTCTCCGTCCCACCCATCCATCTACTGGGACTATTCCCCGTTAAGTGCGATGCAGTCATAAGACTGTCAGCCATACGGCCATTTATAGGATCAGGCCACCCTGGCAAGCTGGCATGCTACAACAAACATTTGCAATGCAATAGGTCTCGCATTTACGTGAGTTTGAGCAATTGACATTGCAAATGACAATGCCTTTTATTTTTGTTTTCGTTTTTAAAACATAAATAAAAGGCATTGTCATTTACAATGCCAATATCTTAAACTCACGTAAATGCGAGACCTATTTGCATTGCAAATACTTGTTTTAGTTGCAAGACACAGACCTTTAGCAGTGCTCGTGGTGCAGTGAAGCAGTGTGATAGTGTAAGATCTCTGTGTAGGTTGTGCTCACATGATACAGAGCTTTAGCGGGGCCCTGGTGCAGTGACACAGCGTGAGAGCATAAGAGCCTTGCTATCAGTTTTGTGCCAATTCAATATGTAGGATAATATAAAATAACATTAACTACTTCCAGGATGTTGTTTCTGTACTTCTTCATGTAGCACATTACTCTTGTGCAGTGCATACTTTGAACTGAGTGGCGCCACTTGTTTGCACGATTGAGAACTCTGGAGCTGTGGTTGAAGGCACTGCGAGTTTCTCACAGGGTCTGTCAGTGGGTCAAAAAGGTGTTCAGAATACAAGGCTATCATTGGCCTAACTAGAGCGCACAGGACAGTGGGCACGTATTTCAATTGTAATTGTGATTCTATCCAAGTAGGTGCGATTGGGGGTATACAGTTTTCAAAATTATGACAAGGCAAAAGTAAGCAAAAATGCAGTGGTTGCTCGCTACTTAAAGCTCATTCCTAATTTTTTACACCCCACCACTTTCAAATGACACCAGCCACCATTGAGTTACATCCACAAGACCGACACAAGATTGTCAACTCAGTGCTGCTACTCGAAGAGTGAAAGTAGGCTAATCTGGCATGTGACTGACTCATCCCCAGCTCTGCCGCCATTTCAGGAACCTCACAATGTCCCTGTAGACCATAAAAGGGGAGGGCAAACCTATGTGCAGAAGCAATAAAAGAAAAGCAGTTAATTTCCTTAACTTTAAAACGGCACTCGGTTTGGCAGGAAAACACCACTGCCTGTGTTCGATTCTTAATCCGACACAGACTGAATTTAAAACATTACACAGTAACTGCACTAGCCATTCTGACTTCTCCGTGCCCCCCCCCCAACAGAGGCCCATTCTACTAGGGAGCGTCAGTGCTAGGAAAAACAAGCATTTGCAATGCAATAGGTCTCGCATTTGTTGGAGTTGGAGCTACTGGTATTGTAAATGGCAATGTTTTTTATTTATGTTTTCTTGTTTGCAGTGGAGTTGTTATTTAAAAAGTGCACACTATACCATATTATAAGCTTTTATAGCAACGGTACAGTAAAGCTATAGCTATGTTAACGTAGAGGGGTGTGAATGGATGAATAAAAATCCAAGAAAAAGGATCTTAAAATGTAGGATGGAATGTATAGCAGGTGACAGGGACTACCTATTGAAACACACAGGTGGCTGAAGGCTCTTTTATATGATTTCGGAGCAAAATAAACAAATATGAATAATAATTAGAGAGTGACTTTATTTGTCTTATCAGTCAATCAATCAATCAACAAATCGGGGGTTTATAAAGCGCGCTACTCACCCGTGAGGGTCTCAAGGCGCTGGGGGGGGGGGATGCAGTTCCGGATCAGTCGAAGAGCCAGGTCTTGAGGCTCTTCCTGAAGGTGTGCAGAGTGGGGGAGCGTCTGATGTTGACTGGGAGCTCGTTCCAGGTCTTTGCTGCGACGTAGGAGAAGGCTATTCCACCTGCTCTGGTTCTGCAGATGCGTGGGGTCTCTGCCTGGGTGAGGTCGGTGGAGCGGAGGTTTCTTTTGGGTACGTGGAAGGAGACTCTTTCGTTGAGGAGGGGCTTGTAGGAATGGGTGAGTAGCTTGAAGGTTACTCTCTTCTCGATGGGGAGCCAGTGGAGGTCTCGTAGGTGCTGGGTCATGTGCTCATGTCGTGGGGTTCCGAGGACGAGTCTGGCTGCGGTGTTCTGGATGGTTTGGAGCTTGTATAGCAGGGTTTTGTTGATTCCGGCGTAGAGGGTATTACCGTAGTCCAGTCTGCTGGTTATGAGTGCGTGGGTGACGATCTTTCTGCATTCAGGGGGGGATCCACTTGAAGGTCTTGCGGAGGAGGCGGAGGGAGTTGAAGCAGGTGGAGGCAACGGCGTTGATCTGGCGGGTCATAGTGAGGGAGGAGTCTAGAACGATGCCGAGGTTTCGGGCATGGTCTGATGGAGTGGGTGGGTTACTGAGGGCGGAAGGCCACCAGGTGTTGTCCCAGGCGGTGGAGGAGGGTCCAAGGACGAGGACCTCTATCTTCTCCGAGTTGAGCTTCAGGCAGCTGTTGTTCATCCAGGCTGCGACGTCTTTCATTCCTTGCTGGAAACGGAGTCTGGTGTTTTCGGGGTTCTTCGTGAGGGAGAGGATGAGCTGGGTGTCGTCGGCATAGGATACTATGCTGAGCCCATGCTGTCTAACAATGGCGGCAAGGGGGGCCATGTAGATGTTGAAGAGCGAGGGGCTGAGCGAGGATCCTTGGGGCACTCCGCAGTTGATCTCTGTGCGTTCGGAGAGGAAGGGTGGGAGTCTGATCCTTTGGGTTCTGCTGGTGAGAAAGGAGCGGATCCAGTCGAGGGCGGTTCCCCGTATGCCGGCGTCATGGAGTCTGGCGGCGAGAGTGCGGTGGGAGACGGTGTCGAAGGCTGCAGAGAGGTCTAGTAGGATGAGGGCCGCAGTGTGGCCCTGGTCGAGTAGCATGCAGATGTCATCGGTGGCGGCAGGGAGGGCGGTTTCTGTGCTGTGGTTGCTGCGGATTCCGGACTGGGAGGAGTCGAGGATGGCGTTCTCTTCGATGAAGGTGGTCAGCTGGGCGTTGAGGAATCTCTTGGTGACTTTGGCTGTGAAGGGAAGGAGAGAGATGGGCTGGTAGTTTTTCAGGTCCGTCGGGTCAGCCGAGGGTTTCTTGATGAGGGGCTTGACCTCTGCCCGCTTCCAGTCGTCGGGGAAGATGCCGCATTCGAAGGAGGTGTTGATGGTCTGGCATAGTTCAGGTGCTATGGCGGCGGCGGCTCTGTGGTAGATGTGCGGCAGGCAGGGGTCCGTGGGGGCTCCTGAGTGGGTGTTCTTCATGGTCGTGGTGGTGTCTTCGGTGGTAGCCGGTTTCCAGGTGGTGATGGTGGGCTTGTTGTCGGTGTTGGAGAGGAGGGTTGTGTCTGGAGTCTGTTTGCTGAAGTTGTCGTAGAGGGCCTTGATTTACAGGTGGAAGTCGGAGCTGAGCTTGTTGCAGAGGTCCTGGGATGGTGTGACGCCCATGACTTCGCTGGGGGGTTTGGTGAACTGCTGTATGACGTTGAAGAGTTCTTTTGCGTTACTGGCTTTGGTGTGGATTTTGTTCTTGATGAAGGTCCTCTTGGTGGCTCTTATGCGCTGGTGGTATTCAGTCATGGCGTTCCTGTAGGTGTTCTGGTCTTCAGTGGTTTTCCAGTTCCTCCAGAGTTTCTCGAGGCATCTGCAGGAGCGCCTGGCTTCTTTGAGGTCGGTGGTGAACCAGGCGGCCTTCAGGGGGCGTTGTCTGACGGGGTGGCGGATGGGTGCGAGTTTGCCTGCGCAGCTGGTGATCCAGCGGTGTAGTTCTTTGGCTGTAGAGTTGCCGTCGGTCGTGGCGGGGGCTGGGGGTCGTGGAGGAGGGTGGTGTTGAGGTATTCCTCTGTGACCTTGCTCCAGTTTCTTCGTGGCGAGCGCGGAGCGGGCTTGGGT
Organism: Calotriton arnoldi; assembly: GCA_963921515.1. Taxonomy (NCBI): domain Eukaryota; kingdom Metazoa; phylum Chordata; class Amphibia; order Caudata; family Salamandridae; genus Calotriton; species Calotriton arnoldi. The sequence goes on from CAWUFW010002917.1 coordinate 297,197, forward strand.
GCGGTGGTGGTGTTGAAGGTGAAGTGTACACAGTGGTGGTCTGTCCAGAGGGGCTGCGTGGTGTGGCTGAAGTGGATGTTTGTCCCTCCTGCGAAGATGGGGTCGAAGATGTGTCCGGCTTTGTGGGTGGGGGTGGTGACGAGCTGCTTTAGTCCGAGGTTGGCGAGGTTGTCCAGGAGGGTGGTGGAGTCGGGGTCGCTGTGGTTGTCGAGGTGGAAGTTCAGGTCTCCGATGAGAATGCAGTCCGTGGAGGCGATGGCGTGGGGTGCGACGAGGTCGGCAATGGTGTTGGCGGAAGAGGCGCGAGGCGCAAGGGGTCTGTAGGGGAGGGTCCCGCGCACCGTGGTTCTGGGGCTGGTCTGGATCTGGAAATGGAGGTGCTCCGTGTTGGAGAGGGGGTCGCTCGTGCTGGAGGTGGAGAGTCGGAGGGAGCTCTTGTGCGCGATGACAAGTCCTCTCCTGGGCGGTGGGGGGGGGGGTCCTTTCTCTGAAACTTGTATCCGTCTGGGATGACTATGTCCGGGGCGGAGGTGGCGTTGGTCAATGTTTCTGTGAAGAAGGTGACGTCTGGCGAGAGGGAGTCGAGCAGGTCCCAGATCTGTAAGGCGTGTCTGTGTAAGGAGCGCACGTTGAGGAGGATGCACGTCAGGCGTCCAGCGTGGGTTCGGTGGCTGTGGGGGGGCTGTCGATGGTGAAGGACTGTCGGCAGGAGAACTGGCCGTGGGTGGTGTTTGGCGTCGCTCCCTGGCAGCTGTCGTTCCTTCTGGGGTTGAGTGCGAGGAGATCAGTGGGGTTGTAGCGGCGGGAGGTCGTAGATCCAGGGTTCCTGGCGCTGGCCGTGGTCGGGTCGCGGACGGGTGCAGACCGGCTTGCACCAGCGGTGCATACGCTGCGCGCATATGCTGCGCGGCCGCCATTAAGTAGGGGAGGGAAGCGCAGCTGGGAGGCGGAAAGCGGGAACCGGCAGTGGGGAGGGGCCGCGGGGGCAGCAGCGGCGGGAAGGGCACAGAGGGCAAGGGGCACGGAGACAGAAACGGCACAGAGGACACAGGTACAATTACTGGCACAATAAAAGGCAGAAAAGAAGACAGAAACCGGGCACAGAAAGACAGAAAAATGGCACAAAGACCGACACGGGCACAGAGACAGAAAAACAGAAAAATAGCACAAAGACAGACACAGACAACAGCGGCCAGCAGAAGAGCAAGGCTCTCCCACTGGACCACCAGGGATGAGGCGCAGGCAGGAGCCTGCGGGTGGAGGAGGGCCTCTAACACCTACCTGAGCGAGCAGATCACGGTGCCCGGAGCGGTGGCACTTAGGAGCGGAGCTGCGGGGGGAGAGCAGGTCCCTGACCAGGAGGTCAGAGGTCTTGCCAACTTAAATGACTACACATTCTACAAAGAACTAACCAACTATTCTAAGAGTAGAGCAACGTTACCACATAGTAAAGAAAGATAAACAAGCCCAAACAAAAACAATTGTAATTTACACTCAAATATCCCTCGCGGGTATGTAGTGCGCTTTATAAGTGACATGATTGATTGATTGATAGATTGAATAAAGGAGCAGGACCGTGCTAGACACCAACCAAATAACCAACTTTAGGGCACACTAGACAGAGGTACAAACATATGTATTCAGTGCTAAACAAATATGCAAACATCTCTCCTAGAGGATGGAAAGGCAACATATCTAGTGTGTATTTATCAATGACACAACTCTACACATCACATAATTAGCGCATACTCCAAAAAACAAACCATTTGACTGTACTTTGAGCAAATAGGTACACAAGCCTAAGGCACATTAAACAATTCTCCGGCAAGCTGACGAAGGCCACAGGCCCTCTAACCACTGAGAAAGACATCAAATACAAATTCAAACAACTTTCCTACACACTGAAAAGGGAACAAAATAAGCAAATTACTAAGAGGGCCTCATCCAGAGGTACTACAAACACACCGACAACAACAGAGGAGTATTTACCTTCAGTGGAGAAGTCAATCAGAAGTGTGGCTACTGTGTATAGGAATATGCCGATGAGCCTGGTGACCATCGTCCCAAAGTGGTCAAAGATGAAGCCAATGGGCAGGGACTGGAAGCTGTTGAGGAAGGAAGCGATGGTGAAGATCAGGGAGAAACGTCCATCTTGGGCGCTGCAGTCTCTCAGTCTGGTCCCAACCCTTCCTCTTCCTGCTCTTCCTCCCGGCGGCAGCAGCGACTAGACCGCGCATGAATTAATGTATTGCCATTTCTGGTATTAATGGAACACTACACTGTGCGATTTTGCAGCTTTAACACACCTGAGTGACAGGACCGTGATCTGGCAATGGATGGTATGGGATTATTGCCCCACCATAAACTGAAGATGTGTTTTGAGCAGTTTTGAACATCACACACTTTGAACCCGATCCCAAAAGAGGTCTGCACAAGTGTACTGGTATAAATATTCTAAAATATATAAAGGCTTCAAGGATGCTTGAAGTGGCAGATACTGCCACACCTCCCTTTGAGACCACTGAGTCCCAAGGGTCATAACCCAATGAACAACTATATTTATATCTGGAGACAATTCTTGCATTGTAGACAAGAGCACAAAAGCAACTTAATAAATAATGAAAAAGTTAAAAAAGCGCTATGAGCAGCCAGCAATGAACACGTAATAGCATTTATTTTGTAATTTTACTGACTGTGCTGCTGTGTGACGTGAAGTGCAATGTTCTAAAACAGCACGGGATTTGGGGCTGGCAAACAACACGAATGAGAAGGGTGGGGAACAAAGAATGTGCAGCAGACACACACATTGTATTCTATGCCATCTGACATGGTGGTCAGACTTTGATATTCTCCCACATCCTCATCCACTGAGTTTGTGCCACACTGGATGTAAGAAGGGAAATTGCCAGTGCACCATGGCTACTTTATTGGGTTGGGGTCACCGTCCCCTTGCACCGATAACAGTATGAGAAAATAGGAAAGCGCACAGTGGACTCTTTCTGATCTAGAGTTGTTGCTTCACACTCTGATTGACCAACAGGCATAATGTAGGTGTGGCTTGCATTAGCTCCACCTGTCTAAAAATTGTGCAGTCAGTGACCTGGCCAAAGAGGGCATGAAAGAGCTGAAATTGGTTTATAAATTAAAAGCTGTTCCGAACAGGGCCCCAAAATACATTTGGCCCAGAGCCCCCAAAATCCTTAAGTTGTCCCTGTTCCCAGTCCCACCAAAGGTGCTGTGAAGCATTTGAGATGCTGCAGGAGCGCTAGCTACACAACAAAATCGATAATAACAGCCGTTTATGCAAAGTTTGTTTACTGCTCGACCACTTGTAAACCTCAACGAACACACAGTTGTCACTTCCAGTCACATCTGCATGGGGTGTGGTGCGATGCTGCACTCCCTGTTGAGGTGTCTGTGGGTGCCACCTAGAGTCTTGTCATCAGAACACCATGTTTCAAGCTCTGGGCTCTTCTCCATCAATCAATCAATGTTTGTAAAGCGCAGGGTGAAGGTCTCAAGGTTTTTAGTTACTATAACTGATTTGAGGTGTGTCAGACCAGTTTGCTCAATGGAAGTAACACAGGACTACAACTCCCAGAACACACAACCTGTGAAATGAAAGTCTAGGACTTGAAATGGTGCTCTAAGGACGTAGGGCGAAGGAGGCACCTGATCACGCCAACCTTTACTCCTACTTTTCCCTACTAGATTTAATGCAGATGGTCTTTTATTTGCCTGCTAAAAGTGGTAGACGGGAAGAAAACGATTCAAGATCATACTTTCGATTTAGTCATGCTGTAATAGACCACAGACTCTGACTTTAAGTTTTGTGGATTTATTATAAGGCCAAAAATAATTGAATATAAACACAACTCAATATTAGAGTATAGAGGTACAAGAAAATCAATACAGAGCCGATTTTACGAATATAGGTCATTCGGCACAGAAGGCATAAAATGATGAACCCCAAAATCAAAATACAGCAAAGAATGGAAGCGCAGTCCAATTCTCTTTTCATTTAAGAAGGAGCAAAATCTTTCCCTACTCTACTCTCAATGAGAATCCTACCTATCTCCCTTGTATCATATCCCAAAGGTGTCAGCACGTGTTGACTTCCTAAGAAGTACTCACGTCAAAATGGGTCTGATAGCTTAAAGCTATGGAGCTCGTTCTAAGATGCTCCATCTCCTCCGAAAGCTGGTAGAAGTCTCCCAAATCTGTCCCTGTGCATTATACAAAAAGACAATAATCAGCCCACAATACATCATGTGTTAAACTTTTCCACTTGCAACGGTTTGCAGTAAGTTTCCACAGAAGCTTTAATTAGTTGGCTCTTCTTCCAGTGGCCTTGGTTCCCAGATAGGCTATGCACGAAGGTGTCCTCCCTTCTCGCTTTTCAGTTTTCTTCAAAGTCATCCCATGTATCTCCTTCAATCTAAGAATAACGAGGTCGAATTCCTGCACCTGCAGTAGGATGAGAACAGTGTCTTCGAGCACACCAGAATTTATTTAATTAATACTTGAGCAGCTAAGAAGAAACGAAACTCAAAACAACCTACAATTTGGGCCTACAAATTGGGTAGCTTAAACTCAACATGGTTATATTATATGAATACAATGTCATCCTGCACATTACACATACAGGAATTATATTTCTAATACATACAAAATCCTACTTAAATGTGCTCACTTCACTTTAATACTAATATGTATAGTTCTATCATTTAAATCCCCAAGATTAGTCAATGACATATTATGCAGATTTAAATCCCTGCGTTTAAATGAAGAGCAAATTATGGTTCTACCGCTTGGCTTTTTTTTACAAACCCCCGATGCAATGTAATAGTCAACCGAATGTATTGACCCCACTTTGCCCACTAACCCTAGGCACACAGTACTATTCACCTCAAATTGTTGGAGCAAATTATGCAAATTTCCCCCTATTTTCTATCCCCACTTCGAATAGATTTGATACCCTTTCTAATCTCGCTGGGGTAGACTGACTAAATGATAATTTGTCTATGATCATTCCAATGCAAAGATCTGGCACCCCGTCTTTTGATACAAACTTGCAGCTATGTCCTAGCCCTGGAGATATAACGCCCTTGTCACCTTTTGAGCAAACTAAAGAGCTCTCGAGTGATCCCACGCCTTTAGACCCTACTAATATTAAGACGATTTCCTGGAATGTAGCGGGGCTGCGCAGTAAGCTTAATCTACCAGAGTGACTAAAACTAATAAGTGAATTCTCTATGGTCTGCTTACAAGAAACATGGGTTATAGATCCTTGTCATCTAAATGGATTTAAAACCTATAACCTGCCGGCTATTCCATCTAGGCATGGTAGAAACAGGGGTGGACTTTGTACGTACGTATCAAATAAATATTCCTCTTTTCCTGTAAAACTTAGGGCTAGTAGTTTCTTTTACCAAATTGTTAGCATTGTTCTTTCGGGACGGCTCATGGTTTGCTTAGTAAACTTTTATAGTAATGCTTGCGGTTCTGATATTTTGGCCACATTGTCCTCCCTTGAAAGTGTACACACAACAAGGAGCTCTAGAGGGAAAAACACAAGGCCAGGTCGCCCTCCACTCAATAATCAATATATCCACAAAGACCTGGTCTGTAAGGCACCTCTCTTCAGGTTTCAACAATATAAGCGGAGGTAGGGTTTTTCAACATTTCTTTCCCCATATACGTCTCTCCTTTTTTTTGGTAATGAGATCGCAACCTCCCACTTTTTTTGCCTTCAATTTAAAAAAAAAAAAAAAAATAGAAATGTTTTTGCAAAAGGCAGTCCTTGCAACCACTATTTGAACCCTGACCCCTGTACAGGGAAATAAATCTGAAAGGTGCAGGAAATTACCACATCCCATTCAAAAAATAGTGAGAAGGCCAGATGGTACCTCACGTGCGCACCACCAATCGGGCTAGCTGGTTGGTACTCACCAGTAATGCCCACTTGTATCATCATTGGTAGCCATCTTGCCTCGAAAAATAATGATTCAAAAAAGTGTCCAAAACAAACAAAAGATTAGTGCTGAGAAAGAAGTGAAGTGAAACAATCAAGTCCCACAATGCGACCATGTGAATTTAAAATTGAAATAAGTTGCACATTACTCAATGACCACTTTCTTTATTCGTTGTGCACTTATTCAAATTAAAAATCGGTTGCCTAACATGCATACCGCTTCATACTGAGCCGACATGTTTCATTGCCACAATTATTTCAAGGCAATTTCTTCAGGGCAGAAAGGTCGCCTGGCACCAGTACTGGACACTTAAATAACTTTTTTCAAGAGCTGCCAAATGCAAAAACAAAACAAATACACACCCATTACTCACACATAGTCCTTCCGAGGAGAGTATCTGCCCACCACTCCTCACAACTACCAACTGTTATATTACCATAGAAGAGCCATCCATCTTCATACCAGCTCTACTTCTTCAGGTAATGCAAAAGACTCCCACTGTGAGTCCTCACAATGCATCAGCACTCATCTGTAATGCCAATCTACAAATTAATAAAGATTGTTGTTATTCTTCCAACGTGTACACTCTAATCCACTACATACTCCTGACAGCCTCAGCTCCCTATCATCTGCATATCTAAAAGACCGGGGCTCTTATCAGTATAGACTCATAGTACCACGGTCTTCCCGTGACAGCTCCGAGCGCTATTCTATGCACTCGTGCATGATTCAACAAACTTGACAGACAGGCTACTCACAGCTAAAATCTCTTACCCTCATCCTGTATACTGAACACCCTTACCGCCTGGGGCCTCACGGAGCGCTTTGTCTCGACTGTTTGCTACCCCATCTGGGCGCCTCGTATTTATATTCCCGGGACACTGCCCCCTTACTTCCGGCATCAGAAAAACATCGGCGCCATCTTGGAACAGGATATTTAGATCAGTTTGCTACCCCAGCTAGGCGCCTCGTATTTATATTTCCGGGACTCTGCCCCCATTACTTCCGGCGTCTGAAAAACGTCAGCGCCATCTTGGAACAGAATATTTCGATCAGATCCCCGACCTATTACACTATATAACAAAACCAGACTCCGTGTATCATTTATTTTTTTATATACACCGACTGTGATCTATAACTTGTGCATTGTCTTAATTATTGACACTGTAAGCTACATGTGTTACTTAGTTATTGTTGCGAAAAAAACTTTATCAAAAACTTTGTGAACAACATTCCTGGAATTAATATAGTCTGGAATTATCGAGTTATAAGTGCTTCTTAGCTTCAATATGGCCTGTTGATCAAATGAACTGATAAAATAAATCTGTTGATAAAATGTATCTTTGAACTATGTCTGTAACTCTTGGGTCAATGTGACACCTAACTCATATCTTCCACTCATAAAGATTTTTAAAGATTTTAGAGTACCGAGTAGCTATCTTTGCCTTCTTTCCTCATACAGGGCAAACTCGTCACTTCTCACATATCTGGATTAGGTTATTAAGTCACAAAAAGTTCCTAATGCCCCTGTTCACACATAAAATCGTGTAATATTTTCAAGGGATTCACCACATACTGCGCTCATGGACACCAAAACAGGATAATCTTTCAACTCTTTCAAAGACGGTTAAAGCTTCACTTTATTCCATTCTATAAAATCATTGAGCCCAATCTGATCACTTTTCTCCTGAAAAACCCAGCGTGCTTCTTTTGCGGCCAGTACTACCTCAATATTCTGCGGGTCCCCCACTATTTTCTCCAGTACAACCCAAGTGAAAGTGTGTCTCTGCTCATAACAGTGCTGTACTAGTTTAGTGGATAACTTCCCTGACCTGATGGTACTGAGGTGTTCCTGCACTCTGATTTTGATTTTTCTAGTGGTGAGGCCTATATAGTGCAAGCCACATTGGCATGTCAACCTATAAACCACATTCATGGTATTACAATTGCTGAATCGTGTCAAATACCACATCTTCCCCGAGTGCAACATTACACTCAGGGTTTTCTTAGTCAGACTACATACTGAACAAGTCCCACATGGATAATGTCCCAGCGGAACAGTGGTGTCTATTGGTTTCTGTCGTGAAAAGTGACCTGGATGCCATTCTCTTACGGGGGGATGGGGAGAAAATAATACTCTGGGTGGGGGATTTTAACATTCAATTATGTAAATTGCCTTCAAAATCCTTTTGTGGGTTGACTTCATCAACAAACGGAGATATCACCCACTTTGCACATTCTGAGTATGGTAGGAAGCTCAACGAGCTCATTTTTAAATATGATCTAGGTTACTGTAATGAGCTTGGTAAATTGCCAACTGAGGTGCATTGTACCTTTGACGGCACTATGGGCAAAAGTGTTATTGACTTTTTGCTCTTCCCAAACCGCTACTCATCTTACATAGACAATTTTACCTTACATGATTGTGCCCCAAGTGATCACTATCCCCAGAGCCTTTCGTTAAATCTAGGATCAGTAAATGAGCGGAGAGATTCTTGCCGTACCTATGCTGCGGAGAATTTAGAGCTCACTTGTAAAAACAGATTTGCCCTACACTGGTCGATGGTCAATCCAACTGTCTTTTTAGAGAACTTAATCCAGAAACATAAAAGCGCCTTAATGTATGTCTGGATAACACAAAGGAGGCTATCAATACTACAAAATCCTTCGAACAAATAACTAGCGCCATTAAGGCAGGGTTATTATCACGGCAGAAGGCAGGTTCAGAACACAGGAAGGGATGGTTCGACCACGCATGTAGCACGACCCATAAAAAACTTATAGGAGCACTGAAGAAACACCCTAGAAACACGGAGGAGATTCAGTACTGGAGGCGGGAATATAGGCTCATTTTAAAAAAACGTAAGAAAACATTAAAAGAGGACATGTGGGAGAAATTGCACAAGGCTAGCAGTTGTAACGATAGCACAGCATTTTGGCGTGTGGTCAACTCCCCTTTCCTCATGAACTATGATACACCTAAAATTGAGATTGCTGTAACCGAGGAAGAGTGGGTAACACACTTCTCTGCCCTTTATTCGTCTAATGCAACTAGTGCACCTTGTCTTCCGATATCAAGTGATGAGGCTGCCATACAGGTGTCTGCCCCCGCACCTGACTGGGCCGCTCTAAACTTTACTTTGGAAGAAGTTTTCCTTGCTATTAGATCTAGTAGGGGAAACAAAGCTCCTGGACCAGATGGTGTCCCAATCGATTTATTCAAAGCTAATACCGATCTCTGGGCTCCCCTTCTTACTAACGTTTTTAGATCTTACCAATGTACGGGGCTACCTTTGACTTGGGCAGAGTCTCAAATTGTACCCATATTCAAAAAAGGTGACCGTAACTGTCCATCGCATTAGAGACCGATATCCTTACTCGACTCATTAGTAAAGGTGGTGGGTCGGATAAATTTTAGTTAGGTTACAAAGCTGGGCTGACAGCAACAACAGGATCTCTGATTTACAATATGGATTCCGCCAGGGCATTGGCACTATTGAGCAAGCAATTAACTTGAACTTGTTACTGGGCAAGTATACATGCATTAAAGACAGTAATCTGTACACGGTATTCGTTGACTTGTCGTCAGCTTTTGACTGTGTTATCCATGAGAAATTATGGTCAGTGATGAGCACAATGGGTATCGACGGTGCAATTATTGCCCTCTTAAGACAACTGTACTCGAACAGCCACGCTAGGGTACGGTTTGGCATTAAAGGAGACTGTACCCGCCCATTCAGAATAGAAAAAGGGGTTCGTCAGGGGCGTGTGCTTGCCCCTTTTCTATTCAATCTTTACATAAACGATCTGGGTAACACTCTGGCTAGTTCGTGTGCGGATATGCCGTAAGTAAAACAGCGACCAATTCCGGTATTACTTTACGCGGACGATGCCGTTCTTATGGCACGCACTCCTGTAGCTCTGCAACGTCTTCTTGAAAAATTTACCCTGTTCATGGAAAATCTAGGTCTGCGAATTAACACAAACAAGACATTTGTTATGAAAATGGGTGGGGGGACGAAATGCCGGAATATACATTTAGGTAAGGACATTTTACCCCAAGCGCGAACATTTTCTTATTTGGGTATTTTATTTGATAGCGAAGGTACATGGAAAAGCGCAATTGAATCCAGAAGATTGCAATTTTTAAGATCGATTGCGGCACTTCGCAATTTTGCTAGGAAATTGGGGAACATACAACTTAAAGAAATGCTATCTATCTACTATGCAAAGTGTAGAGCTATTGCAATGTATGGCTCGGACATCTGGGGTTATGCTAACGTTGAACCATTACAGACGGTGGAAAATATGTTTTTTTTAAATCTTTTAGCACTTCCCTCGAGTTGCTCAAACTATGTATGTCACTCAGAGCTGGGGACTAATTACCTAATAGACTTGGTAAGGACTCAACCACTCTTGCTATGGCACAAAATATGGACCTCTGAACATATGGCCTTGAATCGTGCCATAGTCAAGGACTGCTATGACTCTGAAATGGCCCTAAAGATCCCCTGGCTAAAGTTTATTAAGAATTCTTTGACAGATATGGGCCGTTTGGAATTCTGTGAGCATCCAGAATCCCTGTTAAACATCTCGAGGAAAGGATTAAAAATAGAGTCTCTAAACCATCTGGCGGATCTGCGATTATGCGTGGAATTGGGCAAAACAACTGTGAAACACAACCAAACGGTCCTGACTACTTTCTCCATGCAACCATACCTTTTTAATGTTCTTAATGCACAACATCGATTTGTTTTAACTCGTTTTAGACTAAACATCTTCCACCGCTTGATAAGTTTCCCAAACCCTAATGATTGGTCAAAAGATTTACAACGTTGCCCATGTGATAATGTATCAAACCAATCAACCATGCATATTGCACTTTTTTGTAAATTCTATAAGGATCTGAGAAGTTTTTTTATTGTACCTTTATTGAAATCACAAAATTTTAAACAATGCAGGCCGGCCTTTTTATACCTACAATTGCTCCTCAGTCTGTACACGTGTGTGGTACTTGCAAGATTTCTTAGGGCGACCCAAGCATGAAGGAAAACAATAGTAGCAAAGTGTTGATTTATGATCTCTTGGCTGAAATGTGAACTGCACTATTTCATTCTCTGATACCAATGAATTTTATATGTATGTATTTGTTTTAAGAAATTTTAAGTGCATGTACTCTTTTATGATTCACTTTGTCTGAATCGAATAAAGATATTTTGACTTTTTTAATACAATGTCATCCTGCACATTACACATACAGGAATTATATTTCTAATCCACACAAAATCCTACTTAAATGTGCTCACTTCACTTTAATACTAATATGACGTGAATAAATGCATCTTAATAAATCGTAAAACACTGCACACGACAAAAATATATATGAGTGCGTTTGTATCAGGAGTATAGTGCACCCCTACAAATTAGAGTGCTGTAAGCGCTCTATCAGTTCCCCCCTCTTATGACTAGTGTCATAACACCAACCTTTTCCCTTCTTATAAGTTTCTCCTTGTAGAAGAGACCGACCTAAACAGAGGTTATAGCTTGCCGTCCCTGCCTAAATCTTTCCAACCCTTTCAGATGCAGATAATGACTGTCCTGCAGTCGTTCTAATTGTTGCTCTCGCTTTTTCAAAGAATTTTCAAGCATGTCGTGCCTTTTGCCATTTGTAAGCCTTAATGACTCCCAACAGTACAATTATACAAATGACAGCTATTATAATAGGTTTCAAGATGTATCCTATTATTCCTTGTCCCAAACTTTCAAACCAGCTTCCTATCTTGCCAAATCCTTTGCCAATTTGTTCCCAGAGTCCGTCAGCAGCCAGATCACGTAAATCTTGATGTATCTCTGAAATATTGCTAATGTACTTCCTTATATCCCGACTGTTGTCAGGAATATAAGTACGTTCTCAGAGACAGAGGTCCCTTAATAGATAGAAAATAGAAACGGATGGCCACAAGGTAACAATGACGTTTGAGGCTATTCCATGTTATTAATACACAATATTTAATTAGGAAAACAAATAAACAGAACAATAAAAAACAGTAAGTGAGCATGGCGTGAGGGGGTAGAGGGAAATCAGCCGATTTCCTTACCACAGGCAAGTGACTTTAAAAGTGACTTTACGAGTTAAATGAAAATATTAAAGCCACAATGTAGGGTACATCTACTACTCAAGAATGCAATGTCTATAGACCAAGAGTTAGAGATGTAGGTGTCGACGACGTTTCGATCCCAACACAAATCATGGGATCATCATCAGGGCTAGAATTGTTGCAAATGCCTGGGAAGTTAGCCTGGGAAGGTGAAGGAAGAGGGGAAGGAAGGGGAAATAAAATTACACAATTCCATATGCCTGAAAAAGAGCAACCTCTGTACTGACAATCTGTTAGAACTATTTGTGCAATTACATTAGCTGGTGTGACAATTACGGTAACCCTGTTGTAGTTAAAGTATCAATATATCACATTATACAGTGCCTACAATGTGCCTGCAGAGGATAGCGCAAAGCGATACGTGGTGGCTACATTGGTACCAGCAGAGCTCAGGGTTTCCAAAACCAATGTCGCATGCTACTCGGGTGGGTGCCAAAGGATGCAGTGCACTGTGGTCAGGGGTAACCGTGTGAAAATTGAGAGGAGAAAAAACTCACATGTAGCATCTGTGAATTCCATGCATAGAAGGGCAGACATCAATGGTGCTAGAACATGAGAATCTTGTCCAGGACCTAGGGAGTCGTAGTGAAAGGAGTTAAGACATGATCAAGGTATGTACTAGCTAGGGTGAGGTGGAATCATGTGCTTAGCTTACCCAAGGGAGGTTGAGGATAGGGCCGGAGGTCCGGACCGGGGGGCGGACGTGGAGTGTGCGGTCCACCTCCTACGTCAGCAGCGTGATGGCAGAGGTTGATCGGGCGGTGAAGGACCCCGTGGAGTCCTAATGGTAAAGGGCGGGCAGAATCGCCAGTCCTTGGTAAGTTGATGAGCGGAAGGCTCAAGGATCCGCCTAACCAGGCTCCTATGGAGACAATTAAGGCATTGGTGTGCAACCTGTATATGAGGAGATACGGGAAGTGCGGGAGGCAGCGTCATGGTACTTACTCGTGAGAGTCCCCTGGTCGGAGCTGAGATGCCGATGAGTGCCGGTGCAGTTTGCAGCAGGAGGCGTGAGTGAAAAGCTCTCCTATATGTGCAGCATGGTTGCGAGTGAACCTGCAGTGTACAGACTTCCGGGTCTGGAGCATGCTGGGTGTGCTGCGCGTGCTGCGCATGCGCGTACCGGAGCATGCTGGTTTGTACTGTGCATGCGTGTACCGAGTAGAAGACTAGACCGCTGAAAGAATCGCGAGCTGGATGCGCTGCGCATGCGCGTACCGAGTGGAAGACTCAAATGCTGATAGAATTGCGTGGTGGTAACAGTAGGTGGAGTCACATTCGTGACAGGGCGCGCTTATGGAGGCACTGCCAGTATCGGTACAAGAAAGAAGAGTAAAAGGTATGCAAAATATACACAGTGGCGCTGAACGATAGTGCAATCCAATAACATATTGTGTGGGAAAAATATCTTGGTATGTGAACCATGGGGTGCATTTCAGTAGGTCGGTAATGCTTCAGCACAGTACAGATAACTTGGCGTGTGTTACACAGTCGAAAAGACAACCCAAATCGCGCATGATTAATATCGGGCACCAATTTAGAATTGTTAGCTACTGTTGCCAATTAAACGTGTAATTTCATTCCACAAGAAGATGTGTCCAAATACAAGGGCCCTATGTACATAACAATACCTAGAGAGGTCTAAATTTACAGCAGATTCGACCAGTCCTCCATGCGGTTAAGGCCTGTGTGGAGGCTGTTGGTCCGTATGATCCATTTTAGTTCCTCTTTGTTGAGGATGTTGATGATGTCTGCGTTCCTGGGTGGGTGGTTGTTGAATTACATTGATCACCTGCCAGTGTAGATCTTCCTCAGTATGACAGGCATGTGTAAAGTGTTCAACCAAAGGAGCATTTGCGGTTTTACAGCGTATCCTGCTCCTGTGTTGGCAGATCCTCACTCTGGTCTTTTGGGTTGTTTGGCCAATGCAGATCAAGCTGTAAAACCGCAAATGCTCCTTTGGTTGAACACTTTACACAGGCCTGTCTTACTGAGGAAGATCTACACTGGCAGGTGATCAATGTAATTCAACAACCACCCAGGAACGCAGACATCGTCAACATCCTCAACAAAGAGGAACTAAAATGGATCATACGGACCAACAGCCTCCACACAGGCCTTAACCGCATGGAGGACTGGTCGAATCTGCTGTAAATTTTGACCTCTCTAGTTATTGTTATGTACATAGGGCCCTTGTATATGGGCACACCTTCTTGTGGAATGAAATTACACGTTTAATTGGCAACAGTATCTAACAATTCTAAATTGGTGCGATATTAATCGCGCGCGATTTGGGTTGTCTTTTCGACGCCAAGTTATCTGTACTGTGCTGAAGCATTACCGACCTACTGAAATGCACCCCATGGTTCACATAACATGATATTTTTCCCACAATATGTTATTGGATTGCACTATCGTTCAGCGCCACTGTGTATATTTTGCATACCTTTTACTCTTCTTTCTTGTACCGAAACTGGCGGTGCCTCCATAAGCGTGCCCTGTCACGAACGTGACTCCACCTACTGTTACCACCACGCAATTCTATCAGTGTTTGAGTCTTCCATTCGGTACGCGCATGCGCAGCGCATCCAGCTCTCAATTCTTTCAGCGGTCTAGTCTTCTACTCGGTACACGCATGCACAGTACAAACCAGCATGCTCCGGTACACGCATGCGCAGCACACCCAGCATGCTCCGGACCCGGAAGTCTGTACACTGCAGGTTCACTCGCAACCATGCTGCATATATAGGAGAGCTTTTCATTCACGCCTCCTGCTGCAAACTGCACCGGTACTCATCGGCGTCTCAGCTCCGACCAGGGGACTCTCACGAGTAAGTACCATGACGCTGCCTCCCACACTTCCCGTATCTCCTCATATACAGGTTGCACACCAATGCCTTAATTGTCTCCATAGGAGCCTGGTTAGGCGGATCCTTGAGCCTTCCGCTCATCCGCGTTAACTTACCAAGGACTGGCGATTCTGCCCGCCCTTTACCATTAGGACTCCAAGGGGTCCTTCACCGCCCGATCAACCTCTGTCATCACACTGCTGACGTAGGAGGTGGACCGCACACTCCACGTCCGCCCCCCGGTCCGGACCTCCGGCCCTTTCCTCAACCTCCCTTGGGTAAGCTAAGCACATGATTCCACCTCACCCTAGCTAGTACATACCTTGATCATGTCTTAACTCCTTTCACTACGACTCCCTAGGTCCTGGACAAGATTCTCATGTTCTAGCACCATTGATGTCTGCCCTTCTATGCATGGAATTCACAGATGCTACATGTGAGTTTTTTCTCCTCTCAATTTTCACACGGTTACCCCTGACCACAGTGCACTGCATCCTCTGGCACCCACCCGAGTAGCATGCGACATTGGTTTTGGAAACCCTGAGCTCTGCTGGTACCAATGTAGCCACCACGTATCGTTTTGCGCTATCCTCTTGCAGGCACATTGTAGGCACTGTATAATGTGATATATTGATACTTTAACTACAACAGGGTTACCGTAATTGTCACACCAGCTAATGTAATTGCACAAATAGTTCTAACAGATTGTCAGTACAGAGGTTGCTCTTTTTCAGGCATATGCAATTGTGTAATTTTATTTCCCCTTCCTTCACTTTCCCAGGCTAACTTCCCAGGCATTTGCAACAATTCTAGTCCTGATGATGATCCCATGATTTGTGTTGGGATCGAAACGTCGTCGACGCCTACATCTCTAACTCTTGGTCTATATACATTGCGTTCTTGAGTAGTAGATGTACCCTACATTGTGGCTTTAAAATTTTCATTTAAGTCGTAAAGTCACTTTTAAAGTCACTTGCCTGTGGTAAGGAAATCGGCTGATTTCCCTCTACCCCCTCACGCCATGCTCACTTACTGTTTTTTTATTGTTCTGTTTATTTGTTTTCCTAATTAAATATTGTGTATGAATAACATGGAATAGCCTCAATTGTCATTGTTACCTTGTGGCCATCCGTTTCTATTTTCTATCTATTAAGGGACCTCTGTCTCTGAGAACCGACTAGCACCCTTGGTCCCTTTTGATTTCAAGGGTTCCCTTGTTCCTTTTCTGTTCTAGAGAGGAATACAAGTACAGCACTGTGAACTTTCAATAATTTACAGACTCCTCCAGCCTTTGCTAGTAATACATCTAAAGCAAGACGATTTTGAAGAA
Source organism: Calotriton arnoldi (assembly GCA_963921515.1). NCBI lineage: Eukaryota > Metazoa > Chordata > Amphibia > Caudata > Salamandridae > Calotriton > Calotriton arnoldi. The sequence continues at coordinate 313,509 of CAWUFW010002917.1, forward strand.
CCATAGCCCTTATCGAAACCATCTCCCCATCAACAAGTAATAGGATTTGGGCCGTATTCACAGAGAGCTTATCTACCAGAGTTGCCAGCTTTCTAATCTTCACATCATTCAAAATCACACCCACACTAGGTATCATAGCTCCAAATACATCCCCAATAATTTCTGCAGCACTTGCACCCCGTTTTCCTCTATGCGATCTCTTCCCTTCCAAAGGCCATAAATCATCCACATGGAAAATCTTGGGGAATACTACAGCCAAATAACATGTCCGATACCAATTTTTGGGCAATTTCACATAAGCATTTTTACCACACACAAAATACACATTTGGCACTATGGTTAATTTATCCAACAGCGCCTTTCTAATGGATTCTTCAATCAAGAAAATGTGTTCACAATCACTCTCACCCACAAATATTTTGTCATAGTATGTGGACAGGTGTCTAATGCACAGTCTTCCTTTCTGCTGGAAATCTAAAGCTATTGGACCAGAACTCCCTTTTGCCTTATGATCTAGTTCTTCCTTTGTCCATGGGATCACCTTGTGCTTCGGATCTGGTCTAAATAAGGTCTGCCTATGTCGATCCTCTATCTGATCCACAAACTTCTTTTCAATGTCAGTTAACATGCAGGTCAAATTGTGTCTATGGGCATAAGATGTATCTAAGGTAATAGTAGGCACAAAATATGCAGACACCCTTTCTACCTGCTTATAGTAATCATATTTATTCATGTATTTAAGAACTGGAACCTCGGAGAGTACCACATCATAATTGGAGAAGTAGTACTCAAAATGTACCTTACTATAAAACATACTCAATAACACGCTGCTTGTAATGCCATAGGTCACAGGTAAGTGATGGTATCGAATGCCTTCTTCTACGGATGCTGGCAGTTGCATACACACATAGCAATCCTTCGCTTCCATCGTATCAACATACTCCTACAACAAACGAGCATATGCATTCAGCGTGAAATCACCCTTGGACAAATCTACATGTAACATCCGACTAGTTTCCCTAATCATTTCTCTATCTTTTGCGGATGCACCCTCTTCGAACTCTGAAGTAGGTGGGGTAAGTGTTGTCTGTTCCCCATTCCCTTCGGCACCGTGTGACTCAACCAAGGATGTAATAATCACCAAAGTTATGACAATAAGTACCACAACGATAAGGGTACCAATTATGCATTTCTGCCTGCGTCTTGGATTTCCAGATTCCATTTTGAACCACCTTCGGTTTCAAAGCGCAAACAAATCAAAGTCCCTTTTCTTTTCTTCTTGCCTTATTTTGGTATTTTCAATGTCTTATTATTGTCTTTTCCCATTCGATTATTGCAATGTTCAGTCCAGTATCTGTGTCCTATTGAAGAGATGTAGTCAGCCCTAGCCCTCAGTTCTTCTTCTATTGAAAGTTCCTAATTTAAATCTTCTTCCACTCGGGTCTAAGTTATCTTCTTTCTAAAGCCTAATGAATTCTTCTTTCAGAGTTCAAACTTCATCATTAATGATATTAGATCCAAGTATGGTAAGAACAAGCTGCAGAATTTCTGCACGAATATCTCCCAGTTCCTGTGCAGTGGGCTGTCGACCAAATGTGGGGAAAGCAACCTGGTTAAGAATCAAAAAGTGCAAACCACTTAGCCTTGGTGGATCGGGGACTGTCAAAGTTAGGAGTCCAAAGGTTCAACTCCAGGGACCAACAGCTGAATTTCAATCGTGAGGATGTCCCCTCCGTAACTCACTGTACCAGTCCCCAACCTTCCGGAATTCTTCGGTTTCTGCATTTGCAGCCAGGTACGTCCACTCAGGAGAGGCGTACTTTTGAGAAGGTACCCTTTCTCTTCTGGATCGTCTTAGACCATCCGATCTTTCCTCAGTTTCGCTTTGATCTGATTCAGACGTTTCAGGAATTGGAGCGTGATTTTTCTCAGATGCAAGCCTTATGTTCAGCCTTTCTCTTCTTGTTGGCCACTTTTCTGCTTCCGCACCTGTTCTCTCCTCCTCTCGATCTGATCCTTCTGCACCAGGCCTTCACTTCGATCTGGGTCAAAGTTCACTTCTGCAATTTCGTCTATCTCTAGATCTGAACTCAATGCTGGAGCAGCTGAATCTCTTTCTTCTTGCTCGGTTGGTTGTTCAGCCCCGTCAAGAATTCTTACGACTTGACTTGGTTCTTCATTTCCTGTAGCATTTTCAGCAAGAGGAATCATTGTCTCCTCAGGTTCTGGAACACGACGAGTATACGAAGCGTGAATCCAGTTTGGTAAGCCTCCATACTTCACAGCTGTACTTGTCACCAAGATCTCCTGGTGAGGTCCTCGCCAGCGAGCGTCAAGGCAGCTCTTCCTCACGTGCTTTCGAACAAGCACCCAGTCACCAGGATTAAGATCATGCAGCAGGTCTCTCGAGGTGGATGTAGTCGCAGCCTCGACCTGGTGGGACTCAGAATTAACCACATCAGCCAGTCCCCTACAATAATCCAAAACCAAATCATCTGTGATGTTTATTAATGCTGTAGCTGGTACCATAGGCAATCGCATAGCTCTTCCCATCAATATCTCGTGAGGGGAGAGTCCTGTCCTCCTATCAGGAGTACTACGCAGACTCATCAATACCAATGGTAGCGCATCTGGCCACTTCAATGAAGTCGACGAACAAACCTTTGACACCCTCATCTTGATTGTGCCATTTATCTGTTCTACAAGACCAAATGCCTCAGGCCTGTAACTACAGTGCAATCTCTGATCAATGTTTAGAGCTGTACATAACAATTTCATGATTTCACTATGGAAGTGTGTTCCTCTATCTGTCTCAACTGAGGTCGGAAATCCAAAGCGTGGTATCAATTCCCTTAACAACAGTTTTGCCACTGTGAGACTGTCACATCTTCTAGTTGGATAGGCTTCAACCCAACGTGAAAAGATACACACTACCACCAAAACATCTCTCACTATTGCACCTAGGCATCTCAATAAAGTCCAACTGTATCTTATTAAAAGGCCCTCCTGACCTTCCAGTATGACTCATTGCAACGACAGTTCTCTTTCCAACATTCATTTGTTGACATATAACACATCTGTGACACACTGCTTCAGCATGCACACGAAATCGTGGGTTGAACCAGGTTTGCCTGAACACTCGCACCATGGCATCTCTCCCTAGATGAACCACTCCGTGAATCTGCCTTGCCATTGGGCTCAATAGACAGTTAGGTAATACTGTTCTCTCATCTGTTGACACCCAAATGCCATCTTCTCTCTTTTCGCAGCCTGCTCGGACCCATGATGCAACTTCCTCCTCTGAGGCTTCATCCTGCAGTCGCTTTACCTCATCCCAGGTGTCGGCTATAGCTAACATCATGCTGAGCTCAGTCTCTTCTGTGCTTTCTCCTACATATGTTCCATTAAAAACACAAGCATGTATAGCACAAAAACGCGCTACTTCATTGGCATAGTTATTTCCTTTCGTAACAAAGTCCTCTCCCCTCCCATGGGCTGCACATTTTACTACAGCTATCTCTTTGGGTTTTTGCAAAGCTTCCAACAATTGGCGCACAAATTCTCCATTACGAATTGGGGCTCCTGGAGATGTCAAAAATCCCCTCTGTGACCATAACTGCCCAAAGTCGTGAACCACTCCAAACCCATATTGGCTGTCCGTATAGATAGTCACTCGGACTCCATTTGAAATGATACAGGCTCGTGTCAAAGCAATAATTTCAGCTACCTGAGCAGAGTATGCTCCTTTCAAACAGGCAGCTTCCACCACCCCCAAGATGGTGCACGCAGCAAACGCTGCTCTCAAACACCCCTCATTGTCTCTTAAGCATGAACCAGCAACAAAAAGAATCAAATCAGTTTCAGGCAGAGGTTCATCAACAATGTCGGGTCTGGGTTTGGTAGATAGCTCAGTGACATCCAGGCAGTCATGCTCTTCACAATCGGCTTCCTCTTCTTGCGGAAGAGGTAATAATGTAGCAGGATTCAAGGTGGTTCAACGTCTCAAAGTAACATTTTCAGAAGCCAATATAACCTGCTCATACTTTGTAAGTCTGTTATTCGTTAAATGCTGTGTCTTAGTTCGTGTCATTAGCAACTCTACTGAATGAGGCACATAAACAGTAAGCGGATGACCCATCACTATGCCTTCACATCGTTCAATGCTGACACCTGTTGCAGCAGCAGGATTTGAGACATCCGGGCAACGCAGAAGCTACTGGATCTAATGTAGCTGAAAAGTAAGCCACTGGTCTGCGAGCATCTCCATGTGTTTGTACAAGGACCGCTAACGCACATCCCTCCCTTTCACAGCAGAAAAGCAAAAACGCTTCATTATAATCCGGCATTCCCAGACCTGGAGCGCGACATAGGCTCTCTTTCAGCTCGAGGAAGGCTCTCAGGCAGTCATCATCCCATGGTACCGGATCGCTAATGTCCTTTCGAGTCAATTTCAACAGTGGCTTTGCTTGCAAGGAAAAATTTGGGATCCACTGTCGACAATAGCCGACCATTCCCAAAAACATGCGGACTTCCTTTTGTGTTTTCGGAGTTCCCATTTGCAGAATCACCTCTATGCGATCTGGTGACACCCTTCGTTTCCCTTTCTCGATCCGATGACCCAAATACTGCACTTCATTCAGACAATACTGGAGTTTGTTCGGAGACACTTTGTGTCCATTGTCTGCCAAATAATTCAGCAAACCCACAGTATCAATTCTGCAGGCATCCTCAGTCTCTGAGGCGACCAAAAGGTCGTCAATATACTGCACTAGGACTGAGTTCTGGGGCATCATTAGCCCTTCAAGATTCTTCTTCAGACTCTGACTAAAAATAGAGGGGCTTTCTGTATACCCTTGAGGGATTCTACACCATGTTAACACACGATCGTCCATCCTAAATGCAAACAAAAACTGGCTGTCTTCATGCAATGGTATGGAGAAAAACACCTGACATAAATCTATGACTGTAAACCATTCTGCTTCACATGGTATTTGGAACAGAATAACAGCTGGATTCGGTACCACGGGACAACATGGAATCACAATGTCATTAACTCTGCGCAAGTCCTGTACTATTCTGTACTTGCCGCTAGGCTTCTGCAGTCCCATAATAGGTGAATTGCAGGGACTTCCTCGTATCTCCTTGAGAATGCCTTGTGCAATCATAGACTCGATTACAGGTCTTATTCCAGCCACAGTTTCTGGAGTTAATTTATACTGCGGAGTTCGTGGAAATTCTGCATTTGATTTGACCTGTATCTTAACAGGTTCAACCCCTCGAATCAATCCTATCTCCTCACCCGTAAAATCCCACACTTTTGGAGACACCGAATCTCTCAAATCATGTGGCAACTCCTCTATCGTAAGGACCACGAACATTTCTGTACACAAGCTCATATTAGCCATTTTAAAATCAGCGTCATCACACGTTTGCAACTCCACACCCCTCGGAGTGCAAGATATGGTACAATTTAGTTTACACAACAGGTCCCGTCCCAACAGACAGACTGGGCTTGAATTGCAAACTACAAATTGATGTTTGTCTCGGAACGGTTCTATCCTCACAGGTAACTCATTTGTCAATGGGTTGGTCATTTTCTGATTGGTAACTCCCACTACTTGAATCGTTTGTCCCGATAGGGACAAATTTGGAACCTCTTCAGTTATTACTGTGGAGCGCGCAGCTCCAGTATTTAATAAGAAGGTAACAGAGTGTCCATTCACTTCTGCATCTACAAACGGTCCATTTTGATCTACTTCCAGGATCACATCCAAAGGGCATTCTTCCTGCACCCCCCTCTGACACTCACAAAGATCTTGTGGTTGGTCAGATCTGTCTCGTATTTCAAAATAGGGCATCTGATGATACACCTGATTATGAGTAGGTATCCTCGGAGGCTGAGGAATCTGCATTTGCGGCTCATATCCTGCCCCATACATAGACCTAGGTCTAGTTACAGTATTCAAAGTCTTTGACATCTGTCCCTCTCCCTCATTCTGCAACTGATTGGCTGGATTCAATCGACACTCGCGCTTCCAATGCCCGATTTTGTGACAATAATGACAAGCAGTGACCTTCTTTTGGTTCGCCACCCAATCACCTCCTGTACCTATATCCATTCCCCTGCCTCTTCCTTGTCTAGGTTGGGTTACCATCTGTTGACCCATTCCTCTACCACTTCCTCTACCTCGACCCATCACTCCTCCAACTGCTTGCATCTGATCAGGCCTTTCGGCATTCCTCAACTGCACCAACATCAACTTGTCTTTCAATTTCTTTTGTGCCGATTCTACTTGATCACTACAGTATTTTGCATAACGTAGGATTTCATCCACCGTTTTATTTTGCCAACATATCAGATGTGTTTGTATCATCTAGCTAACATCAGATCTTAGTCCTAGCACAATATTTGAGACAAACGGTCCCATATCTTTCTGCTCAATTGTATCCAATCCACTATGCTGTTTAAAAGCCACTAAAAGTCTCTCATAATAGTCATGTACCGACTCCTTAGAATCTTGCGCAGTACGATCGATTTTGAGCCAATCGACCGTTTGCCGTGCTACCTTGGATTGTAACCATGTAATCACTTGCTCATATTTCTTCATTACTTCGGGAGAAGTACCATGATTTTTCGGGTCTCTGGCTGGTTCTACAGCGGGCCAATCGATGGCAATTTTACACGCCGTCCATAAATCTCCTGGGACCACTAGATCAAACAAGGTATTCAAATCAATCCAAAGCACCTTCGAGATCTTGACAAACCGGTCTATTTGCTTATACCAATCAGCAGGTTTTTCCCTCAGCCGAGGAAAATCATTAGTGAATGCTGCCAAATCACCCCTGCTCCAAGGCACATGAACGTACCCCCCATTTTGCACTTCTCTCAAAGGGTAATGTCCTGCCGATCCCGTCCCTCCAGCTGGAGGCGGAATGTCTCCTATTCCTTTCTTGACACTTTTCTTTTTGACCCACCTCTCTTCCCACTTGTCTAAGGCTCTCCACGCTCGCATCCCTTTCACCAATTCCCTAATCTGTGCTCTTAATCCCGTTGTTCGCTTCTCTTCCAATTCCTTATCTGTATAATGCAATCTGCACGTTCCCTGCATCATTTTAGTCTTTGTTAGATCTACCTCATACTTCCGTGCCAACTCGGACAATGCATCATGAGCTCGCTTTGCCTTTCTGGTAACATCTTTAGCTACAAATAGCAATTCGCTGGAGTCATATGTGTCAATTCTCTCCCATGGCAGATTTCCTTCTATCACTTCATCTATTTCAGCTTTTAATCTTACCACATCTAACACTGGTGCCTTTATTGCAACATGTAAAACCTTCTGACCTCTTTCACTTCTCAATTTCTCCCTGTCACAACTTTGTGTTCTCCTTGGACTCCCACTCTCCTTCATCCTCACAACTGGGCGACTTTCTCTTTCACAGCTTCGACTTTTCCAATGATTTCCCTCACATACATACTGTGGCCCGAAAGGTACTCTAGGTGCTTCTTGTTTCAACCCCAATTCATCATTCAATATCTGTGACTCCCTCACCGGTGGAACCCACATTCTGATGGCTGACTCAGAATTTGCTAAAGCCCCTGTTCGTCTTCGTTCTGACCCACTGTCCATCCTTGAAGGATCAGCCGTAGCTGGCAGTGGAGTACTGGCTTCCACTGGTATCTGAGCCATGCCTGTCTCACTCATGGTTAAGACTCCCTCCAGATATAGTCTCTTCACCTTGTTCTGTCTGTTGTTGACTTTCCCTTGTTCTCTGGGGTTATATATTGAAACCACCGGTCCAATAGTAACTGGTACCGAAAGAGCTTCTGGTAATCGCCTGTTACAGGCAGTCTCTCCTGACTCCGCGCCTGCGTACCCTATCCCTCCAGACCCTCCTGGAATTCTTCTCATTTCCACTGAAATCTTCCCACTGACTCCTCTGGTCTGCTCTTCTGAACCTGGTTGTCTCGCCCGTAGGATTTCCTCTGATTGCTGTGTTTTCTCCATCTCCAGGCTAGAGTCATCAGGTGGAGGACGTTCTGCTAGCAGTCTATCTAGAAAACTGTCATCTGTATCACTTTCCTCTTCTGTCTTACTTTGCCCTTTAGACGCTTCTTCTAATAACTGAAATGGATACAATCGTTCTCCCTCTATGGTGTCTATTCTCCATCTCTTCAGCTGTGCATCCCACCTGGCATCCTGATATGCCTTCATTGCCTTTTTCATTCTTCCCTGATAAGCTTCCCTTCTCTTTGCCATTGCTGCTCTCCTCCAAGCATCCAATGCCTCAAATTGAGTTGGTCTAGGCAGAGGTTTCAGAGCAGACATCACTCCTCTTAGCTGATACAGCACCTCCATACGAAATGACCCATAACGAGGAAAAGACAATGCCCCTTCTTTTTCTGTAATTTTATGCCAATTTTGAAGCCAAACTATAGTATGGAGTCCTACTTTGTTGCCATATAATGCGCCGGTGTATCCTCAGGCGGAGCTTCTTCTCCTACCCGTGTCACCACTCCTGTATCACCTCTACACAAATCCTGCAACACCCTGAAACATCTCATCATGAAAATCGATTGTCTGCCCTCCCAAAATCAATACACAGCTGCGAGCGTCTACCAATCCCAGCGTGGCGTTGCACCAACCGACTAATCCCAACGCGGCGCACACTGACGTCACTACTCGCTCCTTGCAGCGGCTCACCCTCCTTTACAATTTCACTCGCTCTCACATTCACACTACAAGTAACTGTATAACCAAAAGCTATTAAACCAAGTAACTGCTCCTAACACAGTCACAATAACTTACAGTTACATAAACAAGTAATTGTCCGTCCTCTAAAAGATCGATAGAACACTCTTACAAGAACAGTCATCCGCTGTGACCCCCGACCTGCGTTGGTCACTCAATCGCCATAGTTCACTCCCGGTACCTGAGGCTCTCTATCGCGACGTACTCCTTTCACACAAAGTTCCCCATCACAAGTGGATCATCGATAGCGCTTCACGACACCCACATTTTTGATCAGACAATTACAGATACAAAACTATCCCGGGATCTTGGACTTCTCTTGAGTCCGCTAACCAAACTTCCTGATTCGCACGTGTCCGAATCAGTAAACCAATAAACTCACAATCACTCAACATGCATCTCAACTCCGCAAGACATCACACAAATATTTCATCACCGCAATCTAACATACCACACAATTTCATACTCACGCCACTACTGTTTCCGCCGCACCGTTAACGTCCGCCGACTTCCGTCAAGGTCCGGCGTCGTCTACTCCGTATCCGGGGCCTTAATATTCTTCGAACCCTACCCCTACTCTTTCTCCCCTCACTCTTAGAGGCAAACCATCCTCTGCTACCATTTGATTACGCCAACCTTTACTCCTACTTTTCCCTACTAGATTTAATGCAGATGGTCTTTTATTTGCCTGCTAAAAGTGGTAGACGGGAAGAAAACAATTCAAGATCATACTTTCGATTTAGTCATGCTGTAATAGACCACAGACTCCGACTTTAAGTTTTGTGGATTTATTATAAGGCCAAAAATAATTGAATATAAACACACCTCAATATTAGAGTATAGAGGTACAAGAAAATCAATACAGAGCCGATTTTACTCTACTCTCAATGAGAATCCTACCTATCTCCCTTGTATCATATCCCAAAGGTGTCAGCACGTGTTGACTTCCTAAGAAGTACTCACGTCAAAATGGGTCTGATAGCTTAAAGCTATGGAGCTCGCTCTAAGATGCTCCTTCTCCTCCGAAAGCTGGTAGAAATCTCCCAAATCTGTCCCTGCGCATTATACAAAAAGACAATAATCAGCCCACAATACGTCATGTGTTAAACTTTTCCACTTGCAACGGTTTGCAGTAAGTTTCCACAGAAGCTTTAATTAGTTGGCTCTTCTTCCAGTGGCCTTGGTTCCCAGATAGGCTATGCACGAAGGTGTCCTCCCTTCTCGCTTTTCAGTTTTCTTCAAACACATCCCATGTATCTCCTCAATCTAAGAATAACGAGGTCGAATTCCTGCACCTGCAGTAGGATGAGAACATACTGTCTTCGAGCAAACCAGAATTTATTTAATTAATACTTGAGCAGCTAAGGAGAAACGAAACTCAAAACAACCTACAATTTGGGCCTACAAATCGGGTAACTTAAACTCAACATGGTTACATTATATGAATACGTCATCCTGCACATTACACATACAGGAATTATATTTCTAATACACACAAAATCCTATTTAAATGTGCTCACTTCACTTTAATACTAATATGACGTGAATAAATGTATCTTAATAATCGTAAAACACTGCACACAACAAAAATATATATGAGTGCGTTTGTATCAGGAGTATAGTGCACCCCTACAAATTAGAGTGCTGTAAGCGCTCTATCACACCTAATGAACTCTGCAGACATAATATTTATTATCATCTGTGCTAAATTTCCCAGGCCCATGCGAGAGTAGATTCTCCAGTCCAGGTGTTGTAGTCTTGTTTATTCCAGTAGAAAACCAGGACTATAGGTCCTGAATATAAAGGAAAAAATGGACAGAAGCAGCTCTTCACGCATGGACTCCGGTAACTTGGCAGCTATGTTTATCACTTTGGCACTGCCACTGGATGTCTGAAAGGAGAGGGGCTGTGAGACAGTGGCGGTGTTACTTGTTTAACCTCCCCATCATCAGAGGATGCAGGAAAATAGATGTGCTCCTGATGACCTATTTTCGCCCTTATTGTCAATGGTGTGAAAGGTCATACTGAATATCCCTATTCCCTGGACTTACAGTGCATAAAATATACAACTTTAAAAAAAAAAAAAGTGTTTAGTTACAATCGCACACCGGTTGAAAAAGTTCCGTTGCAAAGGTTACTTGGTGACTCTGTCATCAGGAATAGCAGACTCCAGGCCAGGTTTTCCTTTCCCAAACCACTGTAATGTAGATATTTCGTGAAACTGAATCAGTGACAAAGACTACAACTCCCACAATTCAACAGGCTTTTAAATTCATGAATGTTCATGATTGGAACTCGGTGTGCCCAATCACATGAGAATTGTGTCACCTACTGCCAAACCGCACAATCAAATCTGTTCCCTCCATTCCCATTTCGTAGGTACTGAAAAACGCAGACCCCATGAGGTCTGAGAAATACAAGAGTGGAGAAACACTGACTGCTCCAATAAGCAAGAACCAGTCACCCACCTCACATGGAACCCGGTTTTTTGACTGGAACAATGGAGCACCCCCTCTCTTAATGCAGCAGTCACAGGAAGCTGGCGCGCGGCAGACATTTTCCGTAGCACCCAGTTCGTCGTCGCGCAGAAGCAAGCAGCTTTCAAAGCACGCATTCATGGGCACAGACATCCATTTGTTCATTGACACTTACCTACATCGACTGCTTGCTGTTGGAGGGACGCAGCATCCGCCGTGCTGCTGCTGTTGTGAAGAGTAGGCCCTCCCCTCTCCCCGCGGGGTGGATACCGGAGCACCCAGGCCAGCAAGGGCGGTGTTTCCTGCTCAGGGATGTTCAAAAAGTTCACGAGCAAGGCTGGTCTCTGTAAACACTGTGCTGGCCGGGGGGCTGGCCAGGCTGGTACAGCCACGTACGGTGCAGCACAATCTCCTTCAGTTTTATTAATATTTGATTTTAAATCTCACATCCGTCCGGAGGTCAAAATGCAAGAGAAAGAAGGAGTACCAGTGGAACTGTGCGAGGCTGAGGGGGGTGGGGGTGGGGTCGATGGGAGGCGGGCGTTCATGGAAACGGGTGCTTTTCAGCTCAGCAGGAGTCAAATATAAATAGTTAAAAGATACAATGAAATACAGATCATAGAACAACGGCATGGGTTGGCTGGCTAAAGATGGGGTCAGAACTAGTTATATATTTAGAAGAAAAAGGAGGCCATTCGAAACTGTAAAATACAATGTTTCAGTGATATAATCCTTAACTTATACAGCGCAAACCATGTCATCGTCATCCCATACCTTTACAAAGTGTGTGTGAGGGCGGGGGTAGGCGGGGCTGAAAGCTTGGAAGTTGGAGGCCTGCGAAAACACGAGCAGGGGCAGGCATACCAAAACAAGTTACAGAGCAAGGAGGAGGGGCCATCACACCCTGTACTGTGTGATGGCCAACTAAAATGCTCTCTGAGTGAAATCGCCAGACTTCAACAAAAATACACCCAAAAAAAACCAGCATTTCTGAATGCAGCAGCTAACAGCCAATAGCAATGGGTGGGTTTGCCAAAGCCACACGGAGAGATACAAAAGGTCATCGCTGATGCTCGACCGAAAAATGACATGGCACACTCCTGTGTGCCATGCCAAAGTCACTGCATTTAATATAAGTAAGTCACCCCTACAGCAAGCCTTTTGAGCCCTAAGACAGGGTGAATTATATTTTATGTGAAGCCATATCTGCATGAGCAGAAATGCCTCTGTGATGTCTAGTTCTATCATTAGATATCATAGGTGAACAGGGAAGCCATCTTAAGGTATGTACTGGGCACTTGTCAAAATGAGTTACCCAGCCACATAATGGCTTCACTGATGCATATGGTGTTTGGTGTCAAACACCTCGTATTAATAAGCCCACAATGATTCTAGTGATTGATTTCTTAATACATGCACCCAGAGGGTACCTTAAAGGTACCCCCTGAACCCTACTAGTCCTCTAGTGTGCTGGCTGACTGGTCTTGTCTAGCCTGTCGCCACAGATGAGTTTCTGACCCCCTAGGAGGTGAGAGACACGCTCTCAGAGGTCAGGAACAATGCCTGCTGTGGCAGGAAGTGTTTACACCTCCTCCAGCAGGAGAGCTAGTAAACCAGCATATTAAGGCCAGAGGCTTCAACGCCTCTGCCGCCTTTGATATGCAAGCCTGGCTTCCCCCAGACCTGAAGGATGCCACCCCCTGCCCTGAGGCCTATTTGGGACCTGGACAGATGGGAAATTAGATAGTCAGGACGCATGTTGCACTGCCAGGCTAGACACACCTCTGGGGTGGGTAGCCTGAAGTGAACATGAAAGAAAGGATTCCATCATCTGGAGTGTGGTGGAATTAGGAACTCTGGGACAGGGTGATGTGCACTCATCACAGTAAATGGTCATCTAGGGGTTGTAATAACCCCAGGAGTAAGTAGCCCATTGGCTACTCCCCAGAACGCCCGTAAATTGAGTATTTAGGTGGCCCCCTGACACCAGGAAACCAGATTCGGCAACTGGAAACTGAGGAAGAAAGAAGAAGGACCGAAGAGAGCGAAAACTGAAGACCTGCACCTAAGATTGATGCAAAACCCTGCCAGGCTGCTTGCACTTCGACCATCAATGGGGCCGACTTCGCCAAGAGCTGGACATCATCCTCAAAACCCTTAGAGGACTGCTCAGCATCTCAACAACTGGAAAAGATCTCCCATGAAGCAGAGGAGCTGCTTCCCTGAACCTGCAGGCAACAAAAAGCATCCAACGGTCCACCGTGTTGCTGGCCATCAGGCCTACCGAAGGAGCAGCACAACAGGAAAAGATCTTTGTGCTCCAGGAGGTCAGATCCATCTCCTTGCCAAGTTTGGAGACGCCATGAGCCCCGAGAGCCACCCAGCACCAATACCCTGGGTACTGGAGCAGTTGCTACAACCAAAGCTTGTTGGTGGTCCAATCCGAACTCCAACAGCACAAAGACAGACCTACCGTAGAGGGACGTCAGGATCCACAAGGCCTGCACCGTGAGTGGCCCTACTGCCCTATTTCCCCTCTTCACCAGGTCACCAAGACACAGAGGGAGTCTCTGACTGCCGCCACCCGACGCCTGAAAGCACCCCTGCACCCGAGCCGCACAGCCCGAATCCGAGAGAGGCGACAGTGCCAACAGAGTCCTGAGACCCTCAAGAGCTGAGCTCACCCTTGAGTTTGGCCATACTGGTCCACCAGTCGAAGCCTGCAACCTCTTTCTGCAGGAAACCAAGAACCGCAAGAATCTTCAGCAGCGTGACCCCGCCGGACAAAGCCTGACTGCACACGAGCCCCCCAGTCCGCGTTTGAGTGGACCAACGGTGTCCCTGCGTGCCCAAGACCCCCAACACCAGAGCCCCCATTTGCGTTCAACCGGACTCAGGGGTCTGGAATTTTTTTAATAATCTACTTGGCCAAGGGACAAAATGCCACTGAGACCTACATGTCCTTTAAAATCCACTTGTCCCACCTACTCCCGTCCCTACATCAATTGTAAGGGTGACAGAGAAACATTTAATATATTTTTGTTTTATTAATCAATAAACAATTAAACGCTTTGCAATAATACAAAAGAAAAACTTGACAAGTGATATTATCCCTTTTATCCAAACATATAGTAATTGTATAGAAAGACAACAATAAATGATCTTGCATGGCACGCTGCTCTAACATTCACATTGACAATACTTCAAAAGTTATGATAGATGTGGCCTTTTATGTCCGCACACATGCTTTGTGCCTCCTGTTGTAGCCAGAGATCAATAGCTCTGCTGGGGTCAAAATCCTCAAAGTTGGCTCCTTCTATCTTAAGAAGCATTAGGTCTTGGAGAACATCTTGATTTAACCGTGTTCTTAGTCGGTTCTTAATGATATTCATTGCAGAAAACACACGTTCAGCTTCTGCTGTAGATACGCTGAATGTGAACATCATCTCCACAAGCTTTAATATATTAGTCAACGTGGAAGGGTTTGTTGCTAGCAGGGTATAGTATGCAGGCAATACAGAAATGCCTTTGGTCAGAAAGCCTTTCATATGGGTTTTAAGTCCACAAAACTCCTCTACAATTGCCAACCTCTCATCTGTGGTGAAAAGTACCTCAACATGTTGTACAATTGCCTCAATATCAGAGAGCCCATATGTATAGAGTTCCTCTCTACATTCTGGCCACAGTGTATAATCAGATGCCTGAAATCCTTTAACATGCATGCAATTAAAATTTGCAAACCTCTCATCAATGTACTTAACCACACTGTCAATGAGCTCACTGTCACTTTAGATTGTTGCTGCTGGTGGGCAGTGTCCTGATAACTTTATTTCCCAGCCATCAGTAGAAATGTTTCCAAACTTCTTTTCTTCTGGGTGGTACAGTTTTTTAAACTGCTGCATATTTTCACCCATATCACTCTTTAGGCCTACTAGGGTCAATATACAACTCTCTACAGCAGGTGGAACATGCAATAAAAGCAGTTCATTAGACTCAAAGAATTCTGAAAGCTGCGACACTGGCTTCAGAACATCTCTCAGACTGTAAAGGTTTTTTATAAATGTAAAGCTAGTTACAATTGAGAGGTACTTTTTTGCCTTAGCAGCAGAATCATCACTACCAGCTGCAACCTGTCCCAGGTGTAGAACCACTGTCTGCAGGTTTTGTCGCATTGCTGCCAAAGCCCTGGTTTTGCTGGATACCCATCTTACCTTTTTAATATCCGTGAAATGTGCAAAGTTTATCAATTATTCTTGACATTTTTTGGCATCTCTTCGCCTCTTAGGACTATACCAATAACATTTAAAAATCCATTTCAAAGTTTGCTCAAACTGACAAAGGGATTGGATTTTACAGCATCCAGAATCCCAAGCGAAGCTTTTGGGCTACACAGTGAAACGGCAGAAGAAAAGGAATGTCTTTGTTTAGGAGAGCTGCAACCCCTCCCTTAGATCCCATCATAACAGCAGCACCATCGAAATTGACAGCTATTAATGATGAGCCTGAATGTTCTGTAGACCTCATATCTACTAAATCCAAAGATAACCTTTTGATTCCTTTAACTATACCATCCAGAACACATTGAGCATGTGCATGTTCGAGTGGAACAAGATCAGTGGAACAAGATCAGCAAAGAGGGTGTAGGGTTTCTCACCATTAACTACTCTCACCAGCACAGTTTCCTGTTCAGTGATGGCACTATCTGTGCTTCCATCAGCAATAATGAAGATGAAGCGAGAATTTGAAACTATTTTTTTGATGTCCTGCTGAAGTATATTTGCCTCACATCTTATGAACTCTGAGGCTTTTTCACGGTTTACATAATTTTCTCCTATATCCACACCTGCTTTCTTCATAGCCCTACATACGGTGTCCATGTCTGAGAGTGGCTTACCTTGTTTTGCAATTAGGTAAGCATTGTTAAAAAGGATGGTCACTTTCTTTCTTTCTCTCTCCGTCAGTATTTGCAGTGCTTGCATGATGAGGGGCTGCTCTGTAGGGGCACTGGAATTTGAGGTACTCGCTGTAGGAGTCTGAGACTGCAAGGCGGTTTCTTTCATTTCCTGGCGGTGCCATGAAACACGTCATACATGCCTTACTAGTTTAATGAGCTCTGATTGGTTCAATGCGCAACTGGTCACATCCACTTAAGAATGCATTTCTACCTGAACCCGAATAGCTGCTATAGTAGGATATTTTTGGCAAATTGTGCAGTACATTTTTGGTCCTTTTCCCTCTGGACTTTCCTTCAGGGATAGCCATGGCCAAGATTCCACCCAGTGTAATTGAAAAACTTTTCTTTTTTCAGCATCAAACCTTTTGTTCTTAGTTATGTTAGGATTCTGTGCAGTGGTACAAGGCCCAACCTCAGTTGGTTCTTTTTGGTTTCCTTCTCCTGGATTTTCTTTATCAGTGTCTTTACTTTTTTTTAATCCAAAGCTAAATAGACTTTGTTGGGACATATTTGCCTGTCAGCTTGAGAAAGTGATTAAGTCTGAGACTATACTTCATGCAGTTTAAACTCACTGTCCAGAATGGTTGAGCTATTTATGGCAACAGACTTTTCACATAGGAGATTGCACTAAATCTTGAATGATACAGGTTTCCTCCTACACTTTTCCAAACTTTTTGAGAACCAAGGGTTGAGGCTGCCGGCTGCAATGAACCTCTATGCTGCTACTACAGTTCGTAGTGATTCTGTTTCATGCCAAGTTGTGAACGCACTGAAGTCTGATGCTACACTGGCTGCATTCTTGACCTAGAAGCCAAGAAAAGATTTACACTAAGAACAAGGATTTGAGCTTTGGAAAAGTTCAAGCTTACATAAAGACTAATCAAATCTGCCATCCATTACCATTAAAAAAAATAGAAATTGTGTCATTGCCCGTGTTAGAAAGATAGATAAAATAAATAAAGGAAATAATGAACAGAAAGGAAAAAAAGCAAAAAGAAATGAAATAAAAAATGATAATGAATGAAAGAAGTTAATTAAGAAAGAAAAGAGGCAAAAAGGAAAGAAAAAAGGGAAAGGCAAAAAAGAAGGAAGGCAAAAAGGAAAGAAGATGGAAGGAAAGAGGGTGTTTATATTAGTTACTAAAAACCAAATTATACAGTTACCCCACCTATATATCAATAAAACCATTGGTGGAACAGAGTCCAGGAATGCCATGAAATAGCAGCAATACACTTCAAATGGAATTTACAACTACGTTAGAAGGAGATAGGAACTGATAATGCTGTAATGTGCCATGTGCTCACTTCATATGTCCTTTGATCACATCAGGCAATACTGGTACTAAAGGAGAACTCCTCATATGCGGATGTGCACCTTGTGAAAGAGATAAATGCAGCCACTCAAAGGGACTTTAAACAGAGGCTTAAGTATGCTGACCCATTGACCAATGCTGTATGCTGTAATGGGCGGAAGCAAAATGGGAATGACAGATCTATGTGTGAAAAGAGGTGGCCGGAAGCCCCTGTAAAATCAAAATGTCTTGGCTAAAGCCAGACCTGAAAAGCAGTGATGACGCAACCACATCATACCATTTAGACATGCATGGGTGATGAGTACGTCTGTTTGCGCTACTTAAAACAGAGTCACAGTGAAGTTAACCAATGCTGCATTTGGGCAGAAGAAAAATGTTAACAACAAACCATAAATGAAATGGGCTGTCTGAAAACTCCTATGAGAATATGTGTTTCATTTTAGTCAAATTCCCCTACCTCGAAAGAAAATATTTTATTTCCCACCATTACTTTGTAAAACTGTAATGTAGTCATACCAGGATTGAGAAAGATCGAATGACTGCGGGGGCTGTGGGTGGCATAAACTGCGCAAATTAACGTACAGCTAACTAAAGGAAAGAGTGCGCGCAATTAATTATCCTGCAAAAATGCACGATTCCAAACACCAGCATTGACTAGTTATCAATCTTTGACCGGGCTACAAATCTGCCAATGGCACACACCCACCAGCCAGCTCATGAAGTCACCAAACCCTAACCTACCGCCTCGGCAAGAAAGTCTGCTTTGCATATACACCTGCAGGGCCAGCTTTAGGGCGGTGTGACCGGAGCATCGCGCCGGGCACCAAGCTCAGGGGGCGCTATTTGTGCTGTGACCAAAATAAGTGCTGTTGTCCACCTTTCATTCCACAACATCAATTGTCCAACAAATAAATGATGGACAACAGGACTTGCGTGCACAGACGGCGTATGGATTTGCAGTTCTACAAGAGAGCTGAAGATGACAGTGACATATCAAGCCAGGACGCGGGCCCTAAACACTGAGGCACTTTCCCTGCAATGCACCTCTTGCACTGATGGTGGTAGGGCAGGTCAGAGTCAAAGATACATGATTCTTGCCTTTCACCTTTAAACCGGGAGTCTGCTTCATCTGTGAAAGGAAAGCACCATGCTCGTCATGTGCGCCTGGTGTGGGCGTTTATTTTTTGCAGGTTTTTGATATAGCGCAAACATGACCCGAAGGCGAGCGCTTCTAATGAACACCAGTTACATTTACACAAGGTCATCTTCATTTTATTTAGGCACGGGCAGATTAAGGGAACTGCCCAGAATCACTGGATGTTTAGCAACGCTGAGACTCGAACTGGTCCCTAAAGTTTGAATTCAGGAGCTCTGGCTGTAACAGGGAGGGGGTCGGGAGCAGGGTGGTTATGCCTGTGTGTGTGAAGGGCATAGGGATGGGGCTTGGTAATATGGTGAAGCAGCCCAACTCTCTCTTCGCAGTAGGTGACTATTTGCTCCCTTTGCCCAGTCTTCAGTCTGTGAGAGGAGGCCCTGGCCATACCCCTTCTCATGCCCTGCTTGCCACACAAGGCAGTAAGTTCTGAATACTGTATGTAGAGGGCAGTGTGAGCGCAGCGGTGGTAGCAGGGGCAGTGTGAGCGCAGTAGTGGCAGCAGGCACAGTATGTGAGGCTGGAGAAGGTGCTGTAGGCTCAGTGCTGGAAGAAGTGCATTACAAAATATTGTTTAACTTTTTTTTGGTCTTTCACCTTTAGGTAGTACTATAATGGACAGCTTTGATGAAAATAAAATGCAGGTTATAAAAGCATCTGCCAGTTTCTGCACTTATCCCCCGGTTTTACCACATTCCCGTGGCATGGTAGCAAGTGTTGCTGCTAACCGAGCAGAAGTGTAAAAGTTGTCACTTCCACTGGTGTTGGTTGGGCAGGGTGCACTACACTGAAGTCTGTGGCCAGCCTTCTGAGTGACTATGAATCGACCTAGAGATGGGAGACGCAGGAATGCTGGGACATTCAAAGGATCTTGACAGGCAAGAAGTGAGCACAGTTTGTGCAAATGTTAAAGTCTTAGTATCCATGATAACGACTTCTGCTCAGGGAGATGACCTGACGCAAGATCACTTTTTTCAGTAGTTCAGTTATTGATCCCCACGCTACCATAACGCATCTAAGCCTTCCCCCTCCCTGGATTCTGCGGGTCATTTAAAACAAGGCTGGCTAGAGGTCTATTATCTCTCAGGGTCGGGTATTTTTCTGATATCGTGGTTCTTCTTCCTCCCCTTTCTTCAAATTAATCCATCAGGCTGGAAAACCTCTTACTTACTAGGAATTTCGTCATAGAAAAAGTCAGAGGATGTGGCTCAGAACAAGAATAGCATTACCCCTGCACCTCCACGGCAGCACAACATTTCCATTTATTGAGCCTTCAGCACTCGTCCCTGGTGAACAGGCCAAGCACACCAAACTGACAGACCTGTTTACTGGACGGCCTCAACTATTGGGGAAAGGAAATCCTTAAAAAGGTATCAGAAAGTAAAAGAATGATATTGTTATGTTAGTCCAACTTGTATAGCGCAACAGCTGCCTCAGCAAAGAGGCGTCCCGGCACTTACTACTGGCAGACAGCAAGAGACTAAAGCCTAAGCCGCTGCGAAGAGAGGAGTTTTTATAGCCTACCTGAACGTCAAGTAGTTATCCAGACTGCGAATATGAAGGGGGAGAGAATTCCAAAGCTTGGCCGCTAGATAGCGGAAAGATCGTCCCCCGGCACGTAGACGTTTTACCCGCGGAACCAGAGCCAAGCATGACCCCCATGGAGCACAAAGAGCGCAAGGGTGTGTAAGGTACCACCACGTCGGACAGAATACAAGGGGAGGAGAACTTTAAGATTTTGAAGGCCATGGAGAGGGCTTTAAATTCTATGGGCTTGGCCACGGGCAGCCAGTGTAATCGATGGATTACCCCCGAGATGTGGCGTCTTCGCGGGAGACCCAAAAGGGCCATGGCAGCCGCATTTTGGACCCTTTGTAGGCGCATGACCTCAGCTTTATTCAACCCCAAAAAAAGTGCATTAGTGTAGTCAAGCCTTGACAGTATGGCCGCCTGAACAATCAGTTGTCTGGTGGACGGGTCAAAATAGCCCAGAAGGGGTTTCAGACCCCGTAGAAGGACAAAGCACGTGCCTGCAATCTTCTTAGTGTGATCCTGAAGACTGAGGGTTGAGTCCATCCATACCCCTAGGTTTTTCACCACCGACCTAGGGTTGGGTGCGCTCCCCAGGGTGTTAGGCCACCAGTTCTCGCTCCACAGCTTGATGTTTTTACCAACCAACAACACCTCCGATTTATTAGCATTAAGCTGGAGGCAGTTGACGGTCATCCACTCCGCAACCGCCGCCAGACCGCTCCTAAATTTAGGGGCATCCTGCGTGGAGTCGTCGCAGAGAACCACCACCAGCTGTGTGTCATCGGCGTAAGAGACAATGGAGAGACCCCTGTCCCTGGCTATCACTGCCAGAGGTTGTACGTACAGATTAAAAAGTACGGGACTCAGGGCGGAGCCCTGTGGCACACCTTGTCCAACAGACTGGACACGTGAAAGGAAGGGCGGAGCAGACACCTGAAAAGTCCTTTCAGAGAGGAAAGATCTGAACCATTCCAAGGCAGCACCACCGATTCCTGCCTCCTCCAGACGATTTAAAAGAATCTGGTGGGATACAGTGTCAAACGCGGCACTAAGATCTAACAAGATCAGTGCCGTGGTGTCACCCATCCCCATATTTTCACATTGGAAGTGGGAGACCCTTTTAGCAAACTGGCCGCTGACGTCTGTCCTTTTTGTGAGAGGAAGAATGAATAGGTAAGCCGGTAACGCTACAAACATTCTAATGACTTGAGGGCCACATACATATTTCTGCATCGGAGTTTAGCACACCAGCGAGCAATATATTTCTGGCAGTACAGTACACTCCCTTAAAGCTTTACAAGGTAAGCAAAGGAGGAGCAATGCGAATGCTCACAATGGCAAGTCGAGTTAAGTACAAGTCACCGATGCTCCCGTGAAACCATGACCTTATCTACGCAAGACACACGCCCAAATGAATCACTCATGCATGCACACATATCAACACAGTCACACAGTGAGCAGTGGCTGGGGCCTTCATGCACCCTCTAGGCAGCACGGCCCTGGCCTCTGGTGGGAAAGAGTAGAGATAACACCGTAGTGGAGTGGGACTCACTTGGTAATGTTCACCCCTTGAGAACAATATAATTTTAGTATCTCAGAATTCTTTGTTTTTGGTGTAGCGCTTTGAAGCACATAAAATGCAGCTCTAGGAAACAATACATACCAGATCGCTTCAGCTGCAAAACAGAAATAGAGTATGGCATTGTGTTTTTATTTTTATGATTTGTATAAAACGTCTACATTCCGGTATCAGAGAGTACTGCCCCACACGATCCCCTGCTGGTTTTAACCACTGAAGTGTGTGTGGGAGTCGATCGGCGAGGCCTTGGTGCCCATTTGCCGGCTTCCCATTTTGCCACCACTGGCTCTGGGGGCTATTATGCAGTAATTAGCCCCCGGGGAGGCCGCTGTGTTGTTAATCACTGCTGTGCGTGATGTCAGTTTAACTGGTTTTCAGGTCTTCAGGTCACGGGGTGACATGTCACTACTGACAGCTTCTCACATCCTCCATTACAGAGGAGAGGGGTGGAGACGGGGGGTGGCGAGGCAGGAGTGAAAAAAGTTTATTTTCGGGTTACAAAACCCTGCTATAGTGTGTGCATACAGCCTGCTACCAAATGTGAAGACGTGTAGCTCGTAGAATTTGGCAGGTTCGTAGGGGGTGGCGAGGCAGGAGTCCTCTTAGTAAAGGGTGGGGGCAGCGGGCGATGGAGCCCCACCCCATGGAGCGGCTAGTGCAGATACTTCGAGGGAGATACCCCCCTCCCCGACATACATTCAACATAAAAGTCTCGTAATTTTGTACCTTTAAGTTCAGCTCTGCAAAGCACTTGTGACGTAACGCACAGGGCACAGGCAGGCCATCCCGTGGCTGAGGTCGGAGATGCCGCCCTAAGGTGCTGGACACCGGCTGGCGATGCTCATAGTATGCACACCAGCACTCACAGGCAGTGATGCAGCGCACACACACTTCACTTGCCGGTCTCCTCTACTGCTCCTATTTGCTGCCGTTACTCGCCATGAAACCGGGAGAAGCACTGCACACTCACCTGCTCAAAGGCAGCGTCTCAGCCTTTCGTTAGGACTGTTGCACGACTAGCGCGAAAGGGGCGTTTGATTCTGCTCTGCGCTGACCAATTAAAAGATGCAGTCAGCACGGCTACGGCACTGCTCCAATAGCAGCGATTAGCTCAATATGAGCCCGCCCTTCGTGCAGTCACAAGGACGCCTCACTAGACACTATCCATCACAGCAGGCAGTGAGTTTCTATTAATGTTTAGCGCGAGTTGGTTGCCAGAAAATACACCTTCTTAGCGGTCACTATGCCAGTGCTTATTTTAAATATAGTGAAATGTAATCCTCACGGCGGCCCGCAACAAACTACCACTTTCTGAGTGAGACTGACGTTTCACTCCCCCAGCAAATCCCTGGCTAGAGCCCAGTCAGGGCTGCTAGCCAATCAGAGGCCTCTAAAGGGTCCCTGGCTCTCTTCCAGCCTTTCTGATTGGCTGTGGGTACTCCGGGCCTGTATTATTTACGTGATGTAATGTCTACTTGTCCATCGGACAAAATAGACATTACATCTTTTTGCCCGTCACAACAAACAACATGGGTCGGGCGTTGGGCGATACGATTCCCCCACCCCTGTGGACTGGCCCCCCCAGTCCCTGTTTGCAGCCTCTTTTTAACAGGAGTGTTCCCCATTGACTAAACGGGGCACCTGATGTAAAAAAGCACCTCTGCACCCGGACACCCCAGAGTCGAACTAGATGACCTGTTGGTGCTGCCTTGGAACTTGCCACATACTTATCTTAAGTGCAGGAGAACAGTCCTGTAAGTCGTTGACAAGTGACTCTATGTAGTATATGTATCTTTCCTATAGGATAACATTACTACTTCAAAGCTACACATACCGGTGTATTTCTTTATACTTAAAAAGTGATAAATCGCAAAGTACTTACCCATTACGATTCTGGTGTCTAAACTCATATAAAAATCTGTGTTCTTTTTATAAATTGGTGTTAGATTTTTTATTGAGTATGTGTCTTGCTTACTGACTCTGTGTGTACAATAGACGCTTAACACTATCCTCTGATAAGCCTAAACTGCTTGCCCACATTACCACAAAAGAGAGCATTTGGGATTATTATTATATCCCCTGTATACCAGTAAGGGTCGCCTGGACTCTCTGCACAGTGTACCTCATTTTGGTGCACTATATAGAGAGCGAGCTTCCTATAGGAATTTTATGGTCCAAGGAATTATCCACATTGTATTGTATCTGTGTCACTGAGAGCTTTCAAGAGAAAACTCCTTGGGCAACAAGTACTTAAGAAAATGTCTAAAAGTATGGTTCCCTTGGAGTATTATTAAACTGAGAACCACTTAATATTGTTTAAAACATTTTACTGGAAAGAACTAATATAAATTATGATGAGACTTTATGGTCTTCTAAAAAGATCTGAGAACTAGCTTTGATATGAACATCTTAATAGTGAAGGCCAGAAGTATGCACTATGGGAACTTGATGATTAAATTACAGAAGTAAGCAATTCAAAGAGTGAGGCGTTGCACACTGTTCGTTAGGAACAAGGGGCATCATATTCATTTCATGGAATATCATGGCTTATCCTGCCTTTAGACTTGCTTGTCCAATATATGGTCCATATGAAGCAATGTAATCCCATGACGCGCAGCACAACTTTAATTAAATGTATATATGAGGTTATATACAGTACAGGCATGTTAACATGACTAATGTTTGTTCAGAGTTTATTAAAGTGCATGATGTGCTTATGGTTATGAAGACAGGTTTGTTCAGTACTAACATGGGCCTTTTAGCTCTTATATATTGTGTGCTCAACTGCCACATATCTTTCTCTAGCTCTTGCTAACAATCCACAGAAGCGATTTTTGTCACACTGCAATGGCTAACTTTCGCAGTAGATTAGCAACTATAAACGAATTGCACAATTCTGCATTATAGAAATAGACCATAAACAGTAGCAGCCTCCTGTGTGTGCTTCTTGAAATCGGACCAAAAGTACTGATCACTGTAAGTGAAACAAGAGTCAGGCATGAGCAGAACCCCCCCCCGCCCCCTCCAACACACACACACACACACCTTCTCTCCAAAGACTACCAGGTAAGATAAAAGTATAAAATACAGCAATAATTGGGGATGGACAAGGCTGTTGGACTGGTTGTTAGGGGGATGCTGAAAGACGACTCTACGCTCTACGACTTGGTTAAGGATGTGTGAAGAAATATAGTTGGGTGTAATTAGGGCTCATTTTTTATTCACTTTGTTCGCTAAGATACTAATAATCATGGCTATAAATATTGCTCACAACAAATAAATATTAGCTTGTTGTTCTCTGACAGGTTTGTCTGAGTCCTAACACACTTCCTTACTTGATCATAACTCTATAGGAGATGTTAGAGACAACTGCCATTTTTCCTTTTCATCCAAAAAGCTCGTACTTTCCTTTTGGAGCTTAAAATTGAGGGAGAAATATAGTAGTACAAATAATAAAGAGCATTTTGCAGCATACATCATATATCCATGTAGGATGCGACATCACATGTACAATTATACTGCAGTGGGAACCGGGATAAAAATGTC
The DNA here is from genome assembly GCA_963921515.1 of Calotriton arnoldi. Lineage (NCBI taxonomy): Eukaryota > Metazoa > Chordata > Amphibia > Caudata > Salamandridae > Calotriton > Calotriton arnoldi. Next base: position 338,813 of record CAWUFW010002917.1, read on the forward strand.
AAGAAAATCCTTGTAGGTGCTTAAAAAGGTCTTTCACAGTAAGCTTAAAAAAGTGAACTTTGTAATGCAAAAACTGTGAATTTAAGGAATGCCTGACTGTCAAATTGGTCTGATTGATTGTAGTTTTTGCCATTTATTATCAGAACTGCCCTGCTCAATGGCTTTCATTTTATCAACAACCACAAATGAAGAGCTTCAAGGATTCAAAATTGTGTCACATAGAAATCATGCAGATGTTTCCAATTGGCACCTATAAGCCACTGAGCTAACTCTCTGGATCGAAACTTGTGATCTGCATGTCACCCAATGATCTGTGCAGTAGCTGCATGAACCAAATGATCTATCTCAGTAGACTTTGAACTTGTGACTTGCAGGATGCCAGCATTGTTGGAGAAGAGCAACACTAATTTTGCTTCTAAACTGTATTGGCTGCAGTAACAAGCTGCATATAAAGAAAAGAAAACAGTACTGCAGCTGCATTTACTGAGGAGTGGACTCAGTTGCCCGGAGGCTTGCTTTAGCTGGCTCTAAGAGAAGGCTGGCAAAGAGCCACCTGCGCTCTGAGGGCCACAACATTTCCATAACACACTACTATCCCAAAACAGACACCTAGAGAGCTCCTGCAAAGCACGTTTTCTCAGTTGTAGAGTGTTTCTTCAGAAACATATCTATGACTTTTTGACCTTGACTAAGAAATGGGGCTAGAAGGTGCAAAATATCCCAATGAGTTTAACATTTTTCTGATGGCGCAGGAGGGCGGGGGCTGTCACTAACTCTCCTTGGGAGGGTCGGCTCATCCTTGCGAGGCCTACTGGCTAACAAAAATACTGTGACCTGGCACCTCAGTTAAATCGGTTGGAAAGCATGAATTTTAGACATACCAGCATGTGCTCTCGATTCCGGTATTGCAAAAAATGCTGACAAAGGTCAAGACTTATCTGTTCCTCCGAAGGCTGCGAGGGCAACTGTACTCTAAAGCTACATAGAGCAGATTCATCTAAATGAAGTGACTAGAGGCACCATCTTGTGTTCTCTGTTGGTTGTGGGTGCTCACATGGATACCATTAGTGAAATGACCTTGCTTAGTGCACGTGAGCTATACAACAACGGCATGCCTGCTAGGCTCCAATATGCCCTGCAGGGCACTTGGAAATATGGTCAAAGGTAGAATAATGAATGAATGGTTCACGGTTATCCCAAACCATGCCCGCCATTTCATAAGTTTTATACTTCATCACACACCACACCGTATGTCACAATAAATACACTTGTTCATTCCTGCTTGCCGAAACAGCACGCTTACATGCAATGAGTTTAGCCATGTTTGTTGTTTTTGCTTCCACTGTTCAGTTTCTAAACTGTCATTTAATAAAATAAAATGTGGCCATGATTTCTGTTAACTGTCATATTTTCAATTTCAGAACAATAGGATGAATGCACAGGAACACGTAATATACTTTTGTGAAAAAAAATCAAAATTCACACTATAACATAGTTTGATGTTTCCTCGAACCGGTTACAAAAGACAACAAGCATTTGCAATGCAATAGGACTCACATTTACTCGAGACCTATTGCATTGCAAACGGGAGGGAGGGCGGGGGGGCACGGACAACGGGAGTGGGGGCGGGGGCAGAGGGGAGAAGGGGGCAAAAAGGCACGGACAACGGTGTGCGGGCGGGGGGAGGCGGGAGAAGGCACGGACAACGGAAGTGCGGGAGGGGGGAGAAGGGGCGAGAAGGCACGGACAACGGGAGTGCTGGAGGGGGGGTGAGAAGGCACGGACAACGGGAGGGAGGGGGGAGCAGAGAAGGCAGTAGGAGAACCTCATTAAAGAAAATAGTGCTCACAGTCTAAATAACACGTACCCTGTAACACTGGAATTAAAGGGGCCAGTAGCCATGGAAGGATACAAATGACACATGGCCGTAATTAGGAGGGACTAACAAGCTTATAAACCAATCTGAAGGCAGCATTTACGAAGGACAAAGACACAAGCCAATGAAAAATATCGGCAGAGAGTGGGCGTGGCTCCCCTCACGTATTGAACGTCAGATCTCCACCAGAGCAGCGCTGCGTGCTGACTCTAGGCTAAAAATGGACACCATTTAGATAGAACACAGCAAGTTAAATTGTCTCCATGGGGCCAAATTAAAGGCTTTGTGATTACTCAACTCAAAGGCACTCTTCTAATCGATGTTGGGTAAATGAAAAGGTTGTCCTTGCTGGGATTCACACATCTGACATATACAATGGCTAAAACCGGCTAGAGCGGTTGACCTCGAAGCTGGGGAATCGTGTTCGAGTCTCGGCAGAAACGCTCAACATTCTGTGATTCTGGGCGAATCAATTAATCTTCCATGCCTACCAAAAATGAATGTGTGCTTGTGTAACTCAACTGGTGCTCATGTAAAGCACTCTGATACCTTGGGTCGAGTTTGCACTATATAAAACTAATAAAAATAGAGATCTCTGCAGCAGAAGGCACCTAACCCATTGAGCTTTTCTGCTGCCAGAACAGCCATTTCTACAGCTGCTTTCTCATCTGTGTCATGGAAATGTGGGATGTCCTTCACGTACAGTGAAAAGGACAAACTGTAAGCCGAAAGATATAAAATGCATTGCCAGCGGAGGATATGAAAGGCTGGGCCAGTCCCATTAACTATCCCTTCCGCACAGGGGCCTATACAGTTTATGTTTCAAACTCACTTTGTTTGGTAACATGCAGTGTGTGAACACTGGGACATGAAATTTCATTTTTAGTAACAAAGCACAAGAACGCTTACATTCCCAAAAAACTGTTGTCACTGCTTAATTAAAGTGCTTAGAAACTGACACACTTGCTGGCTCTTAGTAGCCCAGCAGTACATGACAGGAGGAGGGCTGCTGGATGTCCAATTTTGTCTTCGGATGGGGAAAGATTCTGGGCTGCTTGAAGTCCGGAAAAATGAAGAAAGCACAACTGCGGCTTAATGTGACCACGTGGCATGGAGGCAAATTCAGAACCGAACTAAATAATTAAGGACAAATGGTCAAAATTCAGCACAAAATTTCAGGACAATGGGTCAAAATTCAGGATAACAATTCAGGACACAATGAGGAGCGGCCATACCCCACTAGTTTATTAATGCATTTATTTACAATTTTTTATATTGCACTCCTTATTCACTGTGCTGTGCATGAGATTGCCTCTAGGTATGCTACATTCAGATGCCATGTCCTTGTTCAAAAGTACATTGATGCCTTTGAGCACGGCGCCAAGGGCATCACTCCTACCAGGGCTTTAAGTTGGATGAAAAAACTGGGGGAGGGGGGGTGTCTCACAGGGGTGTGGCTTAAAACACGTAAGCGAAAAAGCTGCGCTTAGCATAGTGTGCCGCCCGACTGGTATTTTGCTGCTTCTGTCATTGCATCCAGATATATAATACAACAAGTATTACACCTACAGCAAGCCAAAAATATTGGCTTTGTCAATGGTTGTTAGTTGCATAAGCAATAACTAGGACTTCGTTGACTATAAAATGACAATCCTTCAGTTCTGAAATGATGAGACTGTGAAAGAACTTTAACGAGTCTCTTTGAAGTTACCCAAAGGCAGTGAAGGGTGGTCCAGCTGCAGAAGTAAGATTATTTTTTCACCCGGAGGGTGATGGCAAAAATGGAGAGCCCGATAGAGACCCATTTCAACACCTGCTTTTTAGAACTGCTGGTGCTCAGCACCGGAGGACCTGGCCAACTTAAAGCTCTGACACCTACCCAAATATACCCAATCTTTCTTGGAGAGAAAGCAACAGCAACATTTTGATTATGTTTTCAAACATTTCAATAAGCATGGTAAACAGTTTCGGAAACATTAAGGTAAGGGACCTTTTCACCTGTTAATTTAGGCAAGTTGAACAAACACTCACCTGACCCTCCACTAGACGTCAAGCCCATAAAAATTAATGAGGCAGAGCAGATGGTGTGGGTGACAGACTCACACCAAATGTCAGTTTGTGAGGTACCCACAACTTGTCTGTAGTCTCACAGCACTGAAAAGGCCCGACTGCTGCATTAGAGTATGTGTCAAGGACTCTATATTTATCTTGTAACTGGGAGCCTGACCACCAGACAATGAATTAAAGAGCAGGATGAAGTCAAGATCAGATGGGAGATCCCCAGCAACTGGTACAAAGGGTCGTTGATAAGAATCGGATAAATAAGAAAATACAACAATTCGGGACAATTCCTGCAATCAGATAGGTCCTCCATGAGTACTGGAAAGTATTGCGTACCTGGAGAGTAGTCTCGGCAGAGAGGCCAGAAACAGAAGAGGCACGTTCACGTGGTTGAATAAGCACCACCCTCCCACCCTGGCAAACTCTGCCGGTGTAATGGTCCATTGGCAGTGCGTGTGGAGGGCGGGTAGGGGACAGCCCCCTGGAATGTGTGGTCCTGAGCAATTGTACACTCTGTCTATGTCTTAAACTGGCTGTGCAGTAGGGCCAAGCCTGAACATCTGGCTCATCCCAAAGTACCAAAGAGCATGCAGAACCTTCAAAATATTTGGGATACAAATTACACAGCAAACAAAATATAAGAACATGTCAAAGACTTGTAGATAGTGTTTCTTTAACACGTGCAAGTGTTTCAATTTAGTATATTAGATCACAACATTGCACTGACACTTATTTGAATTGGAAGTGTCTAAACATGAACTTTAAAATATTTATTAACCCCCTCCTGGCAAAGTCATGAGTGAACAAAGTATATGAATTGTAAGGTGTCCCTTATATCATGGCCAATATTTTTATGGATGGGGGAACATTATAGGCTATTGGAGCATATACAAGTGAGGTTTTTACACAGGATACATATTGAACTGAATTACTTGATTGTGCTCTCAAATGTCACTATCAAGTAAACTAGACGCATGAAGTAACTTAATTTGATTTAAATCACACAATTTAGTCATGCAGGTGAGCCAGGATTTGGACCCAGGTTTCCTGGTCACACATAGTCCAACTAAGCAACTGACTTGATTACTTTCTTTTTCACAATCCCCTTTAGCCCCAGAGGACAATGTTTCTGTACAATTCTGTCAGATGAGTAGTACACAATTCAATAAAAAAAATACTTTATTTAGACAATGAAATCTGTCAAAGTGCTTTAGTGCCAAGTATAATTAAAATAATAGCTATTGTCACAGTTTCTCATAAGTGTCAATAATTTAACAAATAACCCATAGTTCATCCGCAAGTTTCCTCAGCAGTTACAAAGTTAAAACTACAATTCAATAGACAACTTGTGCCTTAATAAATTAACTTTGGTTAAAAAAGTACTATCTGTCTATTTGAGGATAATCTTTTAAGACTACTGAACTTCCTCCCCTTCTTCGTTTTGGGGTTCTGAGTTTATTCTTAGTTGTTTCTCCGCACTCCCCAAAATTTGTACCAGTTTGGTGATAACTTGCGGCTGCTTGTTATTCAGTTGGAAGCTGACGGCAGATGGTAATGTCTGTGTCTCCTCCTTAGCCCACAGAAGCCGAAGCAATCTTCTGTGGTCTTCCAGGAGTATAGGGCATATACAAAGCAGATAAGTTATTGACTCCTGGAATAGACTGCACAAACTGCATATTTTCGACTCTGGTTTAACCGCCCATGGTGGCGACACGTCTAAGGACGCAAAAGAGCCCATCCGAAGCTGCAGGAATTTCATTTTATAATAGGAAGAGAATGATTCGTTGATATATTTTTGTGGGCCTCTTCTGTCATAGCTGCTGAGGACCAAATGGGCATGTTCTCTTCTAGCAAATGCTCTTCGATCAGATTTAAGAGATGTACTTTTTACCTTTCTATTCAGGGCAGCTCCCTTGAGCGTGTTTGCACCAATGCTTCAGAAAGGGCGTGCGACCAGGCATTTGCATAAGTTGCGCTGTCGGAGCACGCAACTTCCAGCCAGATAAGATGTTTCAATGATCCTTGCTCAGCAGACCTTGTGAAGTGTAGGTATTTTATTATGCTGGCCATCTGTACGAGCAGTTGATCCTGTAATGCAAATTCCATCCTAATTTGAGCTGACGAGGTATTGCCTGGTAATTGAAATAAAGACCTGAACACTGCGCTCTGTGCCCTGTTTAAGAAAGCCCTCAGTTTCCCCGGGTAGGCCTCTGACCTGTATGACAATGTTGTTATAAGAAAAGGGTATGACCCAGACAAAGCCACCGGGACCTGGGTGATTGACAGTACAAAAGGAAAATCTGTCCCAGTGGGACAACTTCAAAGAACACAAAATATTTTACGCCAACACGCATTCAATTCTTTACACTGTGAATTTCTGTTCAATATTATTTATTCATATTGAACATCCTCAAGATGTTCAGAATCCAGCACACATCTGGAAAACATGTATAGTAAAAAAAGGAGTGCCCCAAATTGGAAAAAGGGTAAAGGGAATTGTATGTGCAAATAGTGAGGGAGAGGAAAGGTAGTGACAATATATACATCAGCAGTACTATTTACAAAGAAGAGGCTTGTCCAGCCTGACAATTGAATATGAACAAATTATCTGCCATTATGTGTACTAAATAGGCACAGTGAACTGCACTGTTGCCCAAACTGGCATGGAAAGATTGTCGACGTTACGACCCCAAAAATTCATAGGCGACCTTGATCCAACAGTGGTCTTCCTCAGGACTGTGTATGGGGCACCTGAGAATTTAACAAAGGAGAAAAACTTAAAAACTATTGTGATTTCCTTTTCAACACTAAGTGTGAGGAACAGATAGCTAAATTACCATGCACCACCAACAGCTGGGTGGTTATATTTGTAAAGGCGGCCCTGAGGGCTCTTAGGGCAGAGGGCGGACGGATGGCAACCTGAAAAGACAAGGTTGAGCGCCATCAGTCATGTCACCAAAGATTATTTTACACGTTATTACTCGGGTATGCACGCATATCCAAATCAGTTAAACTCACTTCTCAACGATGTGTCTCCACTCGCACCCCTGTTTGACCCCTTGTTCCATGCTGATTTTTTCCGAAACCGCGGTGCATCGTCCTAGTTTTACTCAAGCCTGTGTGTTGGAGTAGAGAAGCATGATACCTTGTAATAATGGCTCTATGATTTTCCAGGCTGTAAGTTTGTACCACAGTAAGCGACGGTTGACTCGGTCAAAAGCTTTGCTGTAGTCTGTAAAACAGCAAAACAGCAAAACAGCTCTTCCTTTTTCTGTATTTGTCTAGTTGCGAGCATCCTTATGGCCAGCAGATTGTCTGTGGTGCCGGCCTGCGTTCTAAACCGAGTTTGGTTGAGGGAGAGCAAGTTGTTTAATGTTGCCCATTCTTGTAAATCCTCGAGTAGTATCGATGCAAAATTTTTATATCCAGTAGTGCGATATGTCTGTAACTGTCTGGGAGGGAGATGGGGCCTTTTTTGTAAATGGGGTGGAGAATCGAGCCTTGCCAAAACGAGGGCACTGTATGCTGCACTATGCATCTCTTGAATACATTTTCCAGTATGCCCAACCAAAAATCGATGTCATGTTTGTAAATTGATGCCGGGATGCTGTTTGGGCCTGGCGCACTATCTCCTCTACTTTTTCGAATTAATGTTGCTATTCCGCTAGCATCAAAAGTTGTTGCATATTGGTGGCTTATGGCCACAGTTAATGTTGGCGAGAACTGTTCAAGGTTTTGTTCGCTTGAGGCTGGCCCTTCCCTTGACTATATGGAAGAAGCTTGATATAGCATGGTAACGTGCTTTTTCCATTTTTCTGTGGTGACGTTGTTCCCATTTGTCGCAGTGAGAGACAAACCACTATTCAACCTATTTATAATCATCCAAAATTGTCTTGCATTTTTGTGCCTACAAGCCATAAACAGTTTGGAGCAATTCCTTGTGGTCTCGTTTGGCTTGCCAAATCAGTTTTTAATACTGGGTGTGCCGGGATTCGACCTCAGCGATTAAGTTCGGATTTGCTTGTGTTTCTTTTTAGCATCCTCAGCTTCTTTGTATACCAGGGTTTGGTATCCATGAATTTTAGGGGGTCAGGACCTTGTTTGTCCCTGACCAAAGAGGCGAGTAGCGTTTGCACTAGCCTTTCCCAATCACTGATGGTATCTATTAACGGCCTCCCCTGGACAGCTAATGATGTTTTCCAATTATCATACTTTATAGAGGCTTCTGAACTCCATTTAATCCGTCTCCAGATGGATTGCGAATCATTTGTCCCTGTCACTGTTAATGATGGGTTAGTATTGATTGAGGTGCAGACTCCCCAAACCTGAGGCATATGGTCATTTTCACAGCACAGCTGGATGGAGTAAGTTTGGATGCTGTTAAAGAGGGTAACGGAGATGAAGGTGTAATCCAGCACTGCTGACCTCTTTGGGCAATAATGCGTAGTACGAATAGGTTGATCTTCTGCGAAGTGACCATTCAGTGCTCGCATTGACAATACCTCTAAAGCTGCAAGTAGGGAGCACCCCAAGGAGTCTGATCTTTGCGGTCGTGAGGCTTGTGTGGGAATCCGCCATTGGATATCCGCCATATTTTCTGCCATACTTCGATAGGGGTTCTCTAGCAAGTTTAAATTAAAGTCTCCAGTTAGTAGGAAATGGTCCTTCGCATGTTTATATTTAACCAGTTGTTCTAGTTTCTTCTCGCGCTGTTGTTTCTCTGCTGCTGCTGGGTGAATGTAGACATTTATTACAAATAAATTGCAGGTTATGTGCATGTGTTGCCAATTTTTGATTTCCACACATTGTAGATATTTATGGTCCGTGTCATGCTCCCTCCCCTTAAAATCCCAATGGGCAGAGAGGAAAATTGAGAGGCCCCCCCTTGCATAGCCCTTTGTATGAAATCTGGTTGCAGGGGAATAGAACTCACAGTATCCTTCTATTATTGTCTCCTTCTCCCGCCAAGATTCCTGGATGCATATAATATCATGCGATGTTAAAAGGGTCATTGCCTCTGGGTCGGTTAATGAGTTTGAGACCTGCTGCATTCCAGGAAACTACAGATATTGTAGAGTTCTTTGTCTTGTTTCCTACATTCGCTATATTTCTGTCACACCTTGAGTGTCACTGATTATTTGAGCTAGCCAGTGTACGAGCGACCCAGTCCCAGTTCTCCTGCGGTGCTTCTACCAGTGGGGCGGCTAAAGTGCACTGTCTTCCAATCTTATTCGAATTGAAGATGGTTAACGATTGTTGATATATTAGTGACATTGAACATAGTGAGCCCGTTGCGTTTCTTAGCATTGACACCCGTTTCTGGTTAATTTCCCTGTCTTGCCGTTGTTGGATATTTTCTTGTTTAATCAGCTTTGTGCCGCATTCGGCGGTATATTCTTTGTTTGCTAAGGCAAAAGGGTAGCGGGCTTTTTTTGGGCGAGATATCAAAATTTCCCATTCGTCAACTATCTTTTGGTTTTCGCAAATGGTATGAGCTGCTGCGCAGGAGGACCATGTTACTGCAGTTGCTTCTTTGTTAACTAAAATGTCCGACGAGACAAATTGAATCGATGCAATATCTTTGGACTCCAAATGACAGAGCTTTGAATGTGCTGCCAATAATTTTATTATATTGCCTCGGTTCAGAGTATCTCCCTTTCCTTGTGAGACAAAGTTGGGGTGCCATATTGTTGTCTGTGCCTGCTCGTCTTGTTCAAACATGTGTTGAGGTGTGCCAGGGGTTATCTTTTCATTATTAGTTGTTATAGTTATGCTTTGAATACTCTCTTTTTGAGCTAATTCAGGGCTTGGGGCCTGAGGCTCTCTGTTGTCACTTTTTATTTCCTGTATGCAGATGATTTTTAATCTTTCACTGCTACTTCACCGCCTAAGGGGAGGCCTGGTCCTTGCTGTGGACGGGCATCCCTATACTTTTGGAGTGTCCCCAAGCCTGCACCCGAATTGACACATATTGCTTGTTCTGTGTTCGCATTTGTTAACCTTTCCTGGGCAGATTTGTTGGGTGATATATTTATTGAGCTCTGCCTTGGATTTTCTGTTCCTCGGGTAGTTTTGCCGGTCTTGATAGCGTCGCTGAGATCTGGAATCACCAGAGATGAGTTTTCATTTGCTTATTGCCTTGTGGGTGTTTTCTGTTGATTGAGGCAAAAATAAGTATCTAATGTCGTTGCCTGTCTTGTTTCTCGCTGTAATTTGAGTTGTTTTTTGTTCTGTGTCTTTAGCCGCTATTTATTTCTTTTGGATAGTTGAACTGGTGAATGTGGGCGCTTAATATCCTGGGTAACGGGGAGTTTAGATGCTGTTTTCAGGTCCGGGGAGTTCTTTTCTTCTTGTCTCATGAGGTCATTGTTGACCATGGTTGTGGGTTCCTTGTTCCCAGGTACCAAATGAATCTCTGCATTTACTACCACAGTGTTCTTCCAAGCGGTTAAATTACTGCTGGTAGTGTGATTTTTTTTTAGTAGATACAAACTTCTCATCTCTGGCTGTGTTTGAGTGCCTGTGGTGTGCGGGGCCCTAGGTTGTATTATATTGGAGGAATTTTTATTCTGGGCGTGCGCCTTCCTGGTCATTTTGACTTCCTGTAATAGATCGCCTACTATTGAGGGTAATACGGTCACTTTTGCCATAAGAATAGCACACATACAATCTTTGTTATTTTCCTTTGAAGAAAGGGAGGGACAGCCTGAGTGCGTTTGAGGGTTTTGGGCTTCTTGAAGTAGGCTTCCTATGGTTGTATTAAGCCTTTCGAAGCATGAGTCTATGGTTGTAATATACTGGACTAATATTTTGAGCAGCGATTTTAAAATATCAAACTTATTTGATTGGTATTGCAGTGCTTTAGTGGTGGAGTCTAATGTATTAAATAGTTGTCCCCCTGTCCCCATGTTTAGGTGGGGGCTGATGGTCAAAGTTTGAGGGTCCTGCTGGTGATTGAGTTCTGTGGTAAGTTCAGAATCATCTTTATCTGGGGTCTCAGTGGTAAGAAAAGGTGGAAGGCTAGGTGTTATGCCCTGTTCTAGGGCTTGCTTTACCGAGTGTCCTTTTCCGACCTCTTTGGGGGTTCCCAATTTTGGAGAGGAGTGCCCTTTCTCCGGCAGATTGTGTGGTTGTGTTATTATTTGGTCATCTTGCGGTGTATCGGTGATAGAGTTGTGCCCACTAGGATTTGATAAAAAGATAGACCAGTCTGTCAGCTGGGCCTCCTCCCCTCGTATTGAGGAATCAGTTGGTTTTAAGTTTGTGCCTTGTAGCTGTAACTGACTCTCTATTTGCTGTTCGGAAGATGGGAGTGCCGAGGTGATAGTGGAATTAAGGTAAAGAGGTTGTACAAGTGAAGAGCTTTGAATGCTAGAGCCCATTTCATCCGGATCTGTGGGATGCCTCATAGGTCGCACTGGGCTGGGTGTTGGGGGGGTTGCAGTGCTGGATAAATTCCCTTAACCTCCTCTTTTGTGGGGTACAGAGCAACGCCTTCATCCTTCATAAAGGTGAATTTTGATGGAATTTTCTAAATCCTGGGCCATGTTGCAAACATGATATTCGGAAACGGTGTTAACGCAGGGATTAATGTGCCCTCTGTAGGGGCTGGGGACTTCTGTCTGAGCCTCTTTGCTTGTGCTTGAGATTTAATTAAAGTTTGAGGTTCACCTTCAGCTTTGACGCTGGCTGTCCTGTGGCCCTTTCTTTTCCGCTGCACCAGCAGTGGTTCTCCTCTACTACCGCCTGAACGCATTCTGTGGTCTTTATTACCTTCTTTCCTTGCCTTTCCCTCCTTTCAATTCCGCTATGCGTTTCACTGCAGTGCATACTGAGCTGAACTGAGGTGTTGATTTCCAAGTTCTAGCCTCCTGCTTCAGAGTGTGAATTCAAAGTTTGTGTCAACCTCACTTTCTTTATCCTTCTTTATGGCTTCCTTGAGGCTGGGTGGCCGGCTGTCTGCGTCGTAGCCGTCATTGCCGGCAATAGCTTCCTCTGACCCCTTTATCCTGGGTCCTGGTGTTATTCCTCAAGAGCTATTTAGTCTATTGGAATATACCACGAGCTAAAGAATTTTGCCAGAGGCCTTAAGGCACTCGCACAGCGCTGAACCGAGCGTTGAATCAAGCAGACCAAGGGTGCTGGTGGCCACTGGTGGTGAGCGGAGGACCAAAGTCACCACAGGCGGCACCCGGGACTAACCGGGCCGCCTCTGCGGCCTCCCTTTCGCAGGTCACTGGCTGACAGCAACCGCACTTGCTGGTGAGCTGTTGCTTGTTGTTCGTTTGCTTACTCCTTATTTACTTGGGGTGCTTACTCCCTCTCTGTGTCAGATAAGATGATTGACGGTTGACGATTGGCTCTGCGCCTCTTAATACTCCTTGAGGTGTTGATGCGCGGTTGCGCAGTATTTTCCTCTACTCTTTTGTTGTTTTATGTGTTGTTGTTTTAGTGTTTATTGTGCCTATTTGCCTATATAGTTCTCCATTTTCCGATGTCCCTCTTTGCTCGGGCTGTTATTTTAGAGGCGCCTTCTCTCGAATTTCTCTTAAGTAACTTTGTTGTTCTTGTATTGTGTTGTTCTTGTGATGTCCTAGAGTTGTTCTCGTTGTTTTCTTAGCTTTTGACTTAGAAATTCCTTAAGTGGCGCTTTAATTTTATTCCGCCTTTGCCTTATTTTTTGTTTTGTTGAATTTTATTTGTTGTTCCATTATCTGCTGCAAGTGTGGATTTTATGGCACTTCTGATTAGCTTAGGGGCTTCTTCCGGTTCTTCCGTTTGCCCACATGGGTGAGGGGCTAATGTCAATGTTGTTAGTGCTGTCTTTTGTGGTGTCTTTTGTGCTGTTTTTCTGAAGACTGCTCAGAGGGAGACGAGGGAGCAAACCGCACCAACCTAATGCTGCCCTCTTCCGCTCCTCGAAAAAACCACAAGGCCTCTGGCCTCTAGACCTCACCTCGTCCTCCTCCTCTAGGCCTCCTCCAGCTGTCCTCCCTGGCCCTCATGAGTAGTACACTGTGTTAAGTGAATACAGATCACAGGTTAACTTGACATAATGTCTAAAAAACCAAAATAAAAAACCAAGGTATATAGTGAAGGTGAGAGACTGCAAGACAACATATGGTAACATCACTGGATTTCTCAGTGGTCAAAGGGCATTAAAATAAGTACGGGTACTGTGATCCTGAGGGCAATGGGGATGTGGTCAGTGAGTGTTGAGGCAGAATGAAAGGCGTAGCTAAAAAGAACAAAATATTTTGTGACTATCGGGGGTGGGGGAATCATATCGCCCGACGCCCGAGCCATGTTGTTTTTTGTGACAGGCAAGAAGATTTAATGTCTATTTTGTCCGATGGACAAGTACACAATAAATCACGTAAATAATACAAACCCAGAGTACCCACAGCCAATCAGAAAGGCTGGAAGAGAGCCAGAGACCCTTTAGAGGCCTCTGATTGGCTAGCAGGCCATGACTGGGCTCTAGCCAGTGATTGGCTAGGGGAGTGAAACGTCAGTCTCACTCAGAAAGTGGTCGTTTGTAGCCGGCCGCCGTGAGGCTTACATTTAGTTATATTTAAAATAAGCACTGCCATAGTGACCGCTAAGAAGGTGCACTTTCTGGCAACCAACTCGTGCTAAACATTAATAGAAACTCACTGCCTGCTGTGATGGATAGCGTCTAGTGAGGTGTCCTTGTGGCTGCAGGAAGCTAATTGCTGCTATTGGAGCAGTGCCGTAGCCGTGCTGACTGCACCTTTTAATTGGTCGGCGCAGGGCAGATTCAAACGCCCCTTTGGCGCCATTTGTGCAACAATCCTAATGGAAGGCTGAGACGCTGCCTTTGAGCAGGTCGGTGTGCAGTGCTTCTCCTGGTTTCATGGCGAGTGACGGCAGCAAATAGGAGCAGTAGAGGAGACCGGCAAGTGAAGTGTGTGTGAGCTGCATCACTGGCTGTGAGTGCTAGTGTGCAGACTACGAGCATCACCAGCCGGTGTCCAGCACCTTAGTGCGGCATCTCTGACCTCAGCCGCGGGATGGCCTGCCTGTGCCCTGTGCGTCACGTCATCAGTGCTTTGCAGAGCCGAACTTCAAGGTACAAAATTACAAGACTTTTATGTTGAATGTATGTCGGGCGGGGGGTATCTCCCTCGAAGTATCTGCACTAGCAGCTCCCTGGGGTGGGGGCTCCATTGCCCCCTGCCCCCACCCTTTACTAAGAGGACTTCTTCCTCGCCACCCCCCTACGAACCTGCCAAACTCTACGAGCTACACGTCTTCACATTTGGTAGCCGGCTGTGTGCACACACTATAGCAGGGTTTTTTAGCCCCAAAAGAAACTTTTTTAACTCCTGCCTCGCCACACCCCTTCTCCACCCCTTTCCTCCGTAATGGAGGATGCGAGAAGCTGTCAGTAGTGACCTGTCACCCCGTGACCTGAAGACCTGAAAACCAGTTAAACTGACATCACGCACAGCAGTGATTAACAACACAGCGGCATCCCCGGGGGCTAATTACTGCATAATAGCCCCCAGAGCCAGTGGGGGCAAAATGCGAAGCCCCCAAATGGGCACCAAGGCCTCGCCAATCGACCCCCACGCACACTTCAGTGGTTAAAACCAGCAGGGGAGTTCGGGTGGGGCAGTACTCTCTGATACCGGAATGTAGACGTTTTATACAAATCATAAAAATAAAAACACAATGCCATACTCTATTTCTGTTTTGCAGCTGAAGCGATCTGGTATGTATTGTTTCCTAGAGCTGCATTTTATGTGCTTCAAAGCGCTACACCAAAAACAAAGAATTCTGAGAAACTAAAATTATATAGTTCTCAAGGGGTGAACATTACCCAGTGAGTCCCACTCCACTACGGTGTTACCTCTACTCTGTCCCACCAGAGGCCAAGGCCGTGCTGCCTGGAGGGCGCATGAAGGCCCCAGCCACTGCACACTGTGTGACTGTGTTGATGTGTGCATGCATGAGTGATTCATTTGGGCGTGTGTCTTGCGTAGATAAGGTCATGGTTTCACGGGAGCATCAGTGACTTGTACTTAACTCGACTTTCCATTGTGAGCATTCGCATTGCTCCTCCTTTGCTTACCTTGTAAAGCTTTAAGGGAGTGTACTGTACTGCCAGAAAGATCATATTGCTCGCTGGTGTGCTAAACTCCGATGCAGAAATATGTATGTGGCCCTCAAGTCATTAGAATGTTTGTAGAGTTACAGGCTTATCTATTCATCCTTCCTCTCACAAAAAGGACAGACTTCAGCGGCCAGTTTGCTAAAAAGGTCCTCTACTTCCAATGTGAAAATAAGGGGATTTGTGGCAATTTCATTTTTTACTTTCTGGTGCCTTTTTAGGGATTCCCTTTCCCCAGTAGTCGAGGCTGTCCAGTAAACAGGTCTGTCAGTTTGGTGTGCGTGGCCTGTTCACCAGGGACGAGTGCTGAAGGCTTACTAAATGGAAATGTTGTGCCGCCGTGGAGGTGCAGGGGTATTGCTATTCTTGTTCTGAGCCACCCCTCAACAAAATGGAAGATCTTCACTTAGTGTGATTCCAGTGTTTACAGCGGTATTCATTTACTATTAAAATATAGTATTTATTTAGTATGCATGAAGACTATGTAGTATTCCCACAAGCCGAAATATGCAAATGAGGGAATACTAGTTCTACTCAACTACCCTTCAAATACATGATGAACACTTCAATTGATTGCTAAAAGAAGACTAGTAGTATTCTAGAAGAATAGTATTTGAAGCTTAGTAGTATTCTGTTAGGGTTTATTTGCAGCTCTTGTGCTATTTCAAAAGCAAAATGAAGGCTAGTCTCATTGATTGTGACCACTGTTTGAAGACTAGTGGTATTCTTTGTGAGCAATATCTGAATACAAACGACAATGATTGTGAAGACTCAAGTAAGACTAGAAGAATTTAAAATGAATGTTAATTGAACACTATTGTGCTATTTCAAGAGCAAAATTAAGGCTAGTCTCATTTATTGTGACCGCTAATTGAAGATTAGCGGTATCTTTGTGAGCAATATCTGAAGACTAATGGCAATGACTGTCAAGAGTTAAGACTAGCAGAATTCAAATTGAATGTTAATTGAACACTAGTCGCATTAATTCTGATTAATTTATAGCAATTTTATTCATTTGGTTGCTTGCACAAGGCTTCTTTTAATGATGGCTTTTGGACTAAATTTTATGTGTTACATATCTTGGGAGTCAATGATTCTAATATGCCTGTTACAAACTCATTAGTCATGCATTTAGTAAGCATTTTATAATTGTGGTATGTGAGAAGACCGGAGCAAGAGATCGTAGGAGAAGCACAAAGCAAAGGAGCCGACCCAGACATACACAGGATTGTGCCAGGAGCTCCTGCAAGTAGAGAGCCAGTTGAATTGTCGAGAACCTGGCTGAATTCCCACTTGGTCCATGACAAGACAGGATCACCACCGTTTGTTTTCAGGTTATCCAAAATGAGCAATTGTGCAAAATTCAATCAGTTGTCAGATAAAAAAGTAATTGTTCTAATTCCTCCTGTGTTGATTTTCCACCAGACTCCATTAATGTTAGAACTTATAAAAACAATTCACTAAACACGTTTGTACAAGGCGTTTATGGCATTGACTTGTACATTTTTTTTTAAAGGAATTGCAGTTGGACACAAAAGTGTGCGATATGACATTTCAATGATATTTGCCTATGGAAGAGCTATTGGCTTTGCCAATGTGTTTTAGCCATGTTGTGCACTAGCTAGTGGTGTGGAGTGTTGCAGTGTGGAATTGCGAAGAGTGGAATAGAGTGTTGTAGAATGGAGTGGCAGATAGTGTCATGCATTGGAGTGACAGAGTGGAGTCGCGTAGAGTGGCGTACAGTGGAGTGGCATAGAGCAGAGTTACTAATCTGTTGCTGCATAGTGGAAGTCCTTTTGTGAAGGTTGATGGGTCACCTTTCTGTAGCCTATTGCTGTATTTGAGTTTTAAAGTAGTACTAATGGAGTAAAACCTTCGCTAAGCCAGTGTCAACAACAATAAAAATGCCTAAATAATAAATGCAAAAATATGTCACAAAATGTGCTGCATTAGTCTACAAAATTTGCCTTTTCTTACCACATAATTTAGTCAACTATGCCCCATGATTTGGTCCTCTTCAGCTGCATAATTCCAGTGGCCCCTACATAGATTGACAATTTCTTGAGATAATGGAATTACAGTTGCCTGTTGATTCTCAAATATTTACCAGCAGCAGCGAATAAGAAGAAAAATGTTTAGTGGTGAGTAGTGTTACTAGGATGTGTTGTGAGTGGGTGATGGTGTAGTGAGCAAGAAGCACAGTGGCTTTGAGTAGGGTCTGGCAAAACCGAGAGGGATATTGAGTGGTTTTGTTAATGACTGCAGATTAGTGTAAATGTTAGTGAAGCATGTAATATATGCAAAGGAGCTAGTTCTCTGTGCGGGAAGACTGACAAGGTATAGTGATTGAGAGGCATGTGATGCTGGAGGAAGGAGTGCCATGCAGGTTGCATCAGGTTTATGAGATGAAACTATATTACAGGAACATCTCACGTGGAGTCATAGGCTTCATTTAACACATCATAGTATTTTGAGAGTTACAGTCTTGGATTCATTTTAGCGAACAAATTGTACTAACAAAGTGAACAATTTGTAAAAGCAAAGCCAAGAAACAAATGTGTGTCAAGGTGACATGATGTTTTATAATGAACAGTTGGACAGTGAGTGGCTGCGGCTCACTGCTGGTGTGAGTAAAATAATATGACTGAGGCTGTGGTTGCTGGTGGGTTGTGTGGATGACTGGTGTTGTGAACAACTGAGAATGGATAAATCATAAAGCTGAAGGAGAGTTGTTTGATTAAAAGGAGGCAAACATTTGAGGTAGTATGCAAGTGATAGAAGAAACAAACGTGCTAAAAAGAGTTATTGAAAGGAGTTGGTGTACTGACTTAGTAGTAAAGCACCAAAGGTGAATGGCTACTGATCATGCGTGTAGTGAAAGTGGGTTTGTGAATGGTCAAGGGATACAAATGCCTGAGTACGGTGGTAAGCGGTGAAGTTAGTGGTTGAGATGAGAGGTAGTTGTCTGGACAAGTTATCATGTGTTTGTGTGATAGTGTGACTGGTTGTTGCCGATAGTAAGTAGTGTTGCATCTTCCCTGAAGGCTAGAGAGTGAAGCGAGTGACTGGTGCAGTAGGTGGTGCTGTGAGTGTGTCATTGTGGTGTTCTGAAGGGATGACTGGTATTGCATACGGCAACGTGTTTTGTGAGGTGTCAGTGAATGAGTGATGGAGGCAAGTGATATTCCATCTTGTGTGTTTAGTGTCTCAACTGGTGTAATGGTATGGTGGGAGTCGATGGTGTAAATAATTTGTTCTGTGAGAGGTATCAGTTTTTGCTGATGTTGCTGTGTAGTACTGAAAGTGGCTGAGTGGTGCTCTCTTAGGGTGTTATAGTGAGTGAGATGAGCAATGAATGTTGTGATATAGTATGAGTGATAAGTGAGTGGAATGTGCCACTAGCATGACTAAGTGTGAAGGTTGGGGGATGAATGATGTGAACAGGCTGTTGTGTGAATGAGTTATAATGAATGGGTATTTTAGAAGACTGATGTTAAGTGAATTTTGTAAGCAATTAGCTTTGCAAATGGCAGATGTGAGTGCGGGGATAAGTGATCCAGCCTGAAGTGGAGTTATGGTACAAGTGTCTCTGCGCAAATAGATGGCTTGGTAATTAGGTTCTGGATTGTATTGTATGGTGAATAGTAAGCAATGGTACAGGGATTGTAATGAGTAGATTGTAAGTCTATGTAGGAGGTATGACTATTTAAATGGTGAGAGTGAGCAGTGTCGCAACTGTACAAATGTTCATCTAGTGGTGTGTGCAAGAGAAGCCTAGTAACTTCAGGGAATGGTGAGTGAGGGGTGATGTAAGTGGGTATGGTAAATGCTTCTGGTGTTACAAAAAGATGTGGCTAACTGGTGTGGGGGAAAGGGTGGTGTTGACTGGATGTTGAAATGTAGTCAGAGCATCTTAAGAGTTACTGAGTGATACCAGTACTAATCAGTGTTAAGAAGCTTAGTGGTATTATGAGTGGCCCGGGCTATATGTCAAAGGCTTAGCAAAGTGAGAAGGGAAGATGTGAGTGGTGTTAAGAGGCATAGGAGTCGTTTTAGGAATAAGGGGCAATAATCTCACTCCGCATCATTATGGACACTTTCTCAATCCTGAGCTTCTAACCTACACATTTTTGATACGTGGTGTAATAATCTAATTAGTTCAGTGGAAGCAACTCAGGACTGCAAGTCATAATATCGTAGAGGACTGGAAACCGAATGCAAAATGCCATGGAATAAAGTGACATCACTGGTTTCGCCCTGATTGGCAGAGATTAATTTAAGCATTTCATCCATCACTTTTTTTGTGTACTTCACTGTGTCGCCCAATGTGAGACAGGTATGTCCAGGCGTTCTGCTATACCTGGACGAAGAACCCTAACTTGGACGAAACCGGTCCTGGGTTGCTTGTGTTCCGGTTAAGGGGGTGTCCTGGCTTGGTAGTTCAGGCTCAACTGTTCCCACTAGACTAGTACAGGGTCAAGACTGATTTGCATATCGCTGGGCCTGAGGTGCAATGGTGTGCAAAATGAAGAGGGATTGGGGTGCGGCCCAGAGTAATTACGAGTGGCTGGGATTAATTCAAGCATTCCATCCATCACTTTTTGCATACTTGATTGTTACATGAGACTGACAGCTGTTTTAGGGTCTGCATAAGCAAATGGAGGACGAGTTACTCCGTCAGAAACATGAAGATATAACATCCATCTTAGGACCAGGTAAGATACTCAGAGAATCTGGCTGCTGGCACTGGTGAGTGAGCCCAGGTAATAGATACTTTGCAGTGGAGCTTCTTGATGTGTAATGGAAAGAAGCATACAGAAGGTATCGAAGAAAGCAACAACCATGCATGTCTAAAGGCTACAGAAAAAGGTATGGTGACACTGTGGAGTTCTCATTCACAGTCAAGGCCCAGCCGAGTGACACTTACCCTGAAAAGACACAGGACATGTCTTCTAGCCACCGTATTACCTGTGCTCTCCAACATCCAGCAGCCCTTGGTCTCGTCGGACAACATATTTGAATTTTGTAATGGAAGCCTTTTCTTCTTTTGAAACACTGCTTTAACTTTGTATTGAAAAGTGTGAGAGGTGAAAAGTATTTTATTTTAATATATTTTTTCCAGAAAACAAAACATACAGAATTAATCGAAAAACAAGAAGAAAGCAGTTAGTTTCTCTCTGGATGAGGGAACTGGCCCTACTGTTGCTCCTCTTGATAAGGCAGATTTCTAATCCAAAGGCGTCTAAATATCTAGGTTTTCAATAGTTTTGGAATCGAAGATACTTAAAAACAGATGGAGCTATGGGCTAATAGTTTTTCCAGAGTCTCCGACTCAATATTTGGAATATTTAGCCTTTTGGATGATTGTTGTTGGATTGAGAAGAAGCCCCTTATAGGAAAGTATTTTAATTGCAGCCGGAAGCAACTTTTTTTCTAAAAATAATCATAAGGACCACAAAAAATTGTCGTGACTTTACTGATTCTACAGGCCATCCTGTCACATACCCCTTTCATCCCTCTGTCAAGTAAATTCCTGGCCATTTGCTACTTCCTTTTGCCCATTCCATAATCAGTTACTGCTCTCTGCTGCCAGTAATTCTGCTCAGTTGAGATCACTCGCTCCACTCTTACAGCAATCTCTCCCCTCTTGGTAGCCAATCTCTTTTACCTAATGTCATGGCACCAACCCCTCACCATCCTGTGATCCTATCTTGGCACCAAAAAACACTTGCCTTTTAAAAACTTCCTTGTCCCCTCCTGTTTTTTTAATGTTTTTATTGAAGTTTAGCAATAAACATGAATACAGCAGTACATAAGAAATCCGTGGGTAGGGAGTTACAAATAATACGGAAAGTTTCCTGAGTGCAGCAGAGCCTACTCACGGCCGAAGGTTCAAGAGCAGACCTGTCGTACATCAATGTGTGTCAAAATGAACATGTAATGACAGCAATTTGCAAGTACCAGCGGAGTAAGTCTGCAACACAGGGAGCGGTAAGAGGCTGGGTAGAGAAAGCCAGTGTGAAGTAGTGTGTCTAGCATGTAGCAGTGTGAATGAAACAAGGATAGCTGCTATGAGAAATTGAACAGGAAGGTCCGCAGATCGGTTTCGCACCGTTCGTGGGAGAGGAGGGAGAGAAGGATAAGAGTCCGGGGGTCCTGTGAGCTGGGACATACTGTGTAGGATTGCCTGTTAGGACCACCATGAGCCTGCTCTTAGGTCCTTTGGGTTCACGGGGGAGAACATCAGGGGACATGAGAAGTAAAAAGTGTGTCCCATTCTTGTGATATTGAGCGCTTGCGCAAGTGGCAGTGCCTCCTCATATCGCAGGGCTTCACCTTCCACTTTTCCCCACGTGCACACCAAGCCTTGCCATGCTGACGCCTGCGGGCGGCTGGAGCCTGCCTCTAAATTGTAAGTGTTCATTTAGCGAGTAAGAAGGCTACATCCACGAAGCGGATTACCTCCCGCAGCGCCTCATGGGCTCCCCCGCCAGTAGTCCAAGACGGCTAGGCAGGACCCTAACATATGACGGAGATCTGCAACCCCTTGTATCATCATAGGTCCATCCTTATTCCCTCCTGTTAGCAATCCCTTCTTGTACCCTCTCTCCTGTGTGATCCAACTCCCACCTTCAGCTGCATCCAATCCCCTCCTCCCACCTGTCCCTACTCTCAACCATCCCATGAAGCATCTCATTCTTTCCGGTCACCTGTACACTACACCTCTCCTCTGGCATGTCCCCTTTCATCCCTGTCAACCAGCTGTAACACCATTTGCACCTATTCCCTGCCTCCACCTGTTACCTGTTCCCACCTGTGACCCATCGCCTGGTTCCCCTTGTGCTTATGCCTTGAATTCACAGACCTATCCTTTCTCATGGACATCTTTTCTCACCAAGCAATGCCAACTCCAGTGTTCTCATCTATAATTTACCTCTGCTGTTGCCCATCCTAGGTACATTCTATTTACATTTCTCCCAACATCAAGCAATAATGCAGGAGGAGGGCTTGAGGGAAAAGGCAAGCAACAACACAGGGGGAGTGGGAGAGACAGGGCAAGCAACAACGCGAGAGATGGCTCAAGCAATGGAATGGAAGGAACAGGGCAAGAAATGACAGGACAAGCAATGACCCGGAAGGGGGCAAGAGTAAGCAAGAACACAGGAGGGGGCAAGGAACGCAGAGTGGTAAGGGGGTGGCCTGGACACACATGCACTCTTATGTGCTGCAACTTAAAGAACAAGTATTTACAATGCAATAGGTCTCGCAATTGCGAGTTTTGGAGCTATTGGTATCGTAAATGGTATTGTAAATGGCAATGGCTTTTTGAAAATTAATAGGTATTGTAATTAATAACAGTAATTTTCCATTAGTATTATAACCACTACTACTATTATACTATCACCATAGGGTAGTAATAGTAATAATGGAAGTGGTGGTTATGGTACTGGTGGTTTTAGTGGTGGTGGCCTTAACACGCAGCTCTTGTAGGAAAATGCAAGCTTACCTCAGAAACAAATACATAAGAAGGGTCTCCCTCCAGTGCTGGCTGCTCCGCATCCAATGAAATCCATATATTTACTTCCCTGATTCTGATGTTTCATCTTATCTACCCTACCAAACGTGCCTGGCTTCCCAGATCTTGAAATATATTAATAAGAAATAAACTGTACGCCCTATTTAAAAAAGAGACGGATATTCCCGGTTTAAAGAAACACCCTTCCCTTCCATCGTTTAAAACAGGCTTGTCTGGATTACAGCGAAAATAAAAGGGGCGCACCTTTTATTGTTTCCATTCCTGGATATTTCAGTGAAGGGGCAGGGTTGGACAAACCATGCACATTATGTGTCGGGACAATGCAGGTGTGAGAGTATGGATGCAGTGGGCTGGGCGGAGGGGGGCTGTAATCCCTTCTTGCGTTCCTGCTACCGAACCACGCCCCAGAAGATGCCCCACATCCTGATTGAGTTACTGAGGTCAAACCATCAGGCCCTCCCTTCTGCCCGACCCCTTTCCCCTTCATGAAGGTGAGGGCCTATTGTTTTACTCCGCCCCGCCAATAAAGGAGCCGTTAATTGGACTTTATCAGCCCCCGGGGAACAATCGTTGTCTCTAGGGGAGGCAGGTGGGCGCTCGCAGACACAACAGCCCCGGGGGTTAAACTGCTTCTTTACAACCATCCCGGATCCTTTCGAGGCAACAAACCCGTCGAGAATATATTGAGGGGACGTTAACGAGCCCCAGGCACCCCAGTGCCTACCAATGGTTGAAGATGTCGCACTTACCTTCTCAAATCTTATTATATCTGTACCGCCGCTTACGGGGTTGTAGTTTCCACCCTCTTACTCTTCGGATAAAAGCAGTGAGATGGATAACTTTTTTAAAATTTCCCTGCAAACCAAACCCGCTTCCGTCCGACAACCTCAGGCGTCCAATGAAATCAAACCGCCGCAGAGGCTCATGGGCATGTGGTCAGAAAAGACTGTGATTATCCTCGGCGCGGCAGCCATGTTGCTGGAGGCTTGGGTAGCTACGTACAAGTAGTAGGGAGACATCCATCTACTAACCTGATGCTCGGTTGTTCGAGCAGGCGATCGTAAATCCCAGCTAACTTTTCTAGCCACGGAAAAATGCATATAAAAAGTATTGCCCTGTAGTTGAACAATATCAGCATCATTTATTAAAAGAGCAGGTGTAGTGTCGCGCTCTAGTGGTCGCGCGGAGGCGCGATGACGTAGAGCGCGGCCGCCATTTTGGGCGCGTATTCGGCGCCGATGTTGGAGCGGCACGGACGTGTTTCCCGGCGCTCTTCTGCAATTAGCATATAAATTGAATAAATACACTTCAATACACGAACGGTGTGTGGTGCCTTTAATGAGGTAATAACAACATTACAGTGGCGACGAGAAGGGAAAAAAAAAAAGAAAAAAACGCATATAAAACTAAGTGGAGAACAACACAAGAACCCACCGAAGAACCCAGCAAGGCAGGCCACGGACACCACCGGCTAAGGAAGTGACACAGCAGGAGAGCGTGGCAGAGGACAGCGCCACCGCAAGCCTGCACCCACGGAACAGGTAGTTGCAAGCAGGGAATGCTCACAACCCACAACATAGGAGGGTAGAACCACGGGAAGCATAACGCCACCCCTCCAGATCCCCCCATAGGATATCCAGGGCCCTGGCGGAAGCGGTGCAGCACAGCGACGGGGGAGCCCCTGGGCCCCATCAAGACTCCACACATCCCAGAAGCACAGGTGCACCGGGCAGTCCAAGGGGAGACGAAGATATCCAGGAAAGAAGCGCCGCAATGTGTGCGCAGGCGTCTTCACTCACAACACCAATAACCTTCCTACCGAAACCAGGCGAACCATTGATGACATGGGAAGATTGGAGAGAATACTTCATGAACTACCTGGAGGCCTTAGAAGATGAGAGCGGGGAAGCATTCCCCAGCAAAAGGAAGAGAAGAATATTACTCCACAACTTGGGCCCGGAAGGAATCAGAGTCTTCAAAAACATGGTACACGCACAACGGCCGGACACAGATGACGACGTATTCCAACACGCGATTGAAGACCTAAATGACCATTACAGACCAGCAGTGTGCACGTCCATAGACAGATACAACTTCCAACAGAGGAAACAAGCAAGGGAGGAATCCATAGACGACTACGTCGCGGAGTTAAAGAAATTGGCAATAACATGCAAATTTGGCGCCTTGCACGACGAATTTATCAAAGACCAAATTGTCATGCACACGAAGAACACAGCGATCCAAGACAAACTGTGGGTGAATGGGGACGCTACCCTGAAGGAGGTCATAGCCATGGTAAAAAAGGCGGAACTATCAAAGAGATGTGTGGAGGCAGCGAAAAAAGAAAACACAGAACGACCCATGGTCAACAGAGTCACGGAAGCAGGACCGCCGGAGAGAGGAAAGAAGATGGCGGCAGATGGGAGACCACAGAACAGATGGACTCCACGACCCTCACAGGCACAGAACCTGAACAAGGAGGGCACATCCACGTGCTACAGGTGCGGCAGTCCATCCCACGCGGCACATGATAAACGATGTCCGGCCTTCCGGGCCAAATGCATGTACTGCGGAATCGTAGGACACTATGAGAAGGTGTGTCGCCACAATGTGAAGAGGTCAACGGTCAAGTATGTAGCACAAGACGGGGGAGGCGAAGAAGAAGGAGAAGAAGAGGAAGATGACAATGTGCTGTGCATTGAAGGACAGGTGCTAGGCTTAGAAGGCGGTCGCTCCAAGAAACCACAATGCGACATGGTAGTGGGAGGAGTTCGGATCAAAATGGTGGCGGACTCCGGATCTCCGTATACCATCATTCAACGAACGGTGTGGAGTGAGAATTTCCAACCCAGCCTGGGATCACGCCTAGAACCCCCAGACATACGTCCGGTCACATTCACAGGGGAACCAATCCCGATGGTGGGATATCGAGTCCTGAAATTCGAGTTCAAGGATCGCAGTGCAGAGTGCAAATTGTATGTGGCTGAAAAAGGGCCCTCTGTTCTGGGATGGATGGACCAAGGCGAGTTGGGCATACAATTGAACCCGGGAGGGGACACGCAAGTCTTGATGACCAGCGCAGACAATCAATCGAACTTCGAAAGGATGAAGGGCGAATTCCCCACAGTATTCGGAGGCAGAGTGGGGAAACTAACAAAATTCACACACAGAATCGATCTCAAGGAGGACGCCAAACCTGTATCCCACAAGGTGAGGAACATACCGCTAGCAATCAGGGAAGCTGTACAACAAGAGCTACAAAGATTGGAAGACGAAGGGATCATCGAACCCATAAACAGTTCGGAATGGCTGGCCCCGTTGGTGGTAGCGAGGAAACCCAACGGCAAAGTTCGGTTGTGCGTGGACTTGCGCGAATTGAACAAGTGCATAATAGTGGAGAAATTCCCATTACCCCGAATAGACGAAATGCTGGCAAAGACAAAAAGTATAAAATGGTTTTCTACCGTGGATCTCGCCTCGGCATATCATCAAATAGCCCTGCATCACACGAGCCGGAAGCTTACATCCTTCATAACACCATTTGGATGCTACCAATTCCGCCGGATGCCTTTTGGCCTGGCATCAGCAGCGGCGGTATTCCAGAAGTTGATGCACAAACTGTTCAAGGATATAGAGGGAGTACAATACTTCCAAGACGACATCCTAGTAATGGGCAAAGACCAAGCCGACCACAACAAAAGCTGGCAACGGTGTTACAAATCTTGGAAAGGAATGGTCTGACAGCAGAATGGGAGAAGTGCAGATTAGGAATGGCGTCGATCACATACTTGGGACATGAGATCAGTGACCAAGGCATCACGCCCAAACATGCCAACGTCAAAGCGATATGTGAAGCGTCTGCACCAACGAGCAAGGAAGAAGTGAGATCATTCTTAGGGATGGCCGAATATTACAGCAAATTCGTGCAACATTTCGCCACCAAGACACACCACCTGCGACTACTCATACGAGACAGAACGGCCTTTAGCTGGACAGAGGAGGCACAAGGGGAGTTTCAGAAACTCAAGGAGAGTATCAGCAAAGCAGTTCCCCTACAAGGATATGACCCGCAAGGAGAGTCCATTTTGACCACAGATGCGAGCGACAAAGGCCTAGGGGCAGTTCTCATGCAGGAAAGGACAAATGGAGAACTGGCGACCATCAGCTTTGCATCAAGAACATTATCACCAACAGAACAGAAGTTCAGTGTAATAGAAAAAGAGATGCTGGCTGTGGTATGGGCCATGGCGAAATTCCGCCAATTCATATGGGGCACGAGATTTCAACTCAAGACGGACCACAAACCCCTAGTCAAAGTACTAACGTCATGCGGGCACGCGAGTGCCACACCCCGCATTGCAAAAATGACTCTGAAATTGCTAGACTACAGGTATGATGTGGAATACATCCCAGGAGCCAAGAATAAAGTGGCAGATTACCTCAGCCGAGCGTCAGCTATGGAGGCAGCTCCTACAAGTACGGATGAGGACGAAGTCAGGGTGGCATTCATGGACGACCATGAAATAGTGATAAGTGGTCAGGAATGGAAACAAGCCTATGACATTGACAGTGACATCAAGGAGATCAAGGACTTCATACTACAAGGGTGGCCAGAAAAAGGCACCTGAAGGCGGAACAAAGGAAATTCTTTGAAGTACGGGAGGAGTTATCAGTAGGAGACCAGGGAACCTTCCTGTTTAGAGGAGAGAGAGTGGTTCCACCCGCGTCGTTGATACCACATCTACTAGCAGTGTTACATGAAGGGCACTTGGGCATCGTAAAACGAAGTTGAGAACCAAACAGATGTACTGGTGGCCCGCTATGGACAGTCATATCGAGAGGCATGTTCGGGAATGTGACCAGTGCCAAAGAGCGGATAAATCACAAACGTTACTACGCCCATCACTAGGGAAGTTCGACAACCCTACCAACCCATGGGAGGAACTGTCTATAGACATTCTAGGTCCAGTGTTGGATGCGGAGGGAACCCCTAAGTACGTGGTAGTCCTCATAGATCGGTATTCAAAGTGGCCCGAATTGGACATACAAGAAGTGATGGACACAGAGACAGTTCTCAGGTTTCTCACAGCTACCTTCCTCAGAGAGGGCATCCCCCGTTCCATTTTGAGCGACAATGGACCTCAGTTCACTTCTGACAAGTGGAATCGTTACATGGAACGAAATGGAGTCCAGAGCAAACACACATCGGTCTACCATCCGGCGGGAAATGGTCTTGCCGAAAGGTTCAACCGAGTGATAATGGGTTCCATACAGTCGGCCATAGGAGTGGGGAAGGATTGGGAGAAGGAGGTGAGGAGTATGCTGTGGGCCTACCGTATCACACCGACTGGCACAGGATACAGCCCGTTCCAAATCCTAAGGGGACGTGATCTGTTCACTAAGGACAATCTAGCATGGAAGGAAAAGACTGTCACAAGTAAATGGTCCCCGGCAGTCGTTCACCACAACTTAGAGAGAGCACAGAGAACATACACAGAGCAGTACAATAAAAGACGAAATGTGAAGGGGACGTCCCTGGAAAAAGGGGAGTGGGTCAGAGTCAAACTTGCCCAATTAAGGAGGAAAGGAGACAGCAAATACAGCTTGCCCATGAAAGTGGAACAGGTGTACAACAGAGCAGCCTTGCTGAGTGACGGGAACGTCTGGTCGCAAGATCGCATGTCCAAGTGCAATAAGATACTGCAGTGGGACAGAGAGGAAGAATCAAGGACACAAGAGACCCCAAGTTCATCTACAGGACAAGCAGCCCCAAGAGAAGGAGAGAGGGACCTTGGGGAGGAAGGAAACAGGGAGGAGCAGGAAGAAGACGAAAATCCCATCGCAGGTGAATGGCAGGAGGACAAAGGCAAGACTCCAGAGAAAGAGAGCCCTAAACGACTTGGAGAGACACTGGCAAGCCGAGCTGAAGGAAGGGCGGAAAGTTCCACCTCCACTCCGGTAAGACGTACAAGGGCAGGGAGAACAGTGGTAAGGCCAGCCAAATACAGAGACTATGATATGGGAGAAGTGAAGTAACTTCAGGCACAGAGACTCATAGACTTGTACAATATTGTTAAGGACATTGTTGTGTGTCCCGCAAAGAAGGGAGATATGTAGTGTCGCGCTCTAGTGGTCGCGCGGAGGCGCGATGACGTAGAGCGCGGCCGCCATTTTGGGCGCGTATTCGGCGCCGATGTTGGAGCGGCACGGACGTGTTTCCCGGCGCTCTTCTGCAATTAGCATATAAATTGAATAAATACACTTCAATACACGAACGGTGTGTGGTGCCTTTAATGAGGTAATAACAACATTACAGCAGGGCGCCCTCTCCTAGTGTACAGATGACTCGCCCGAGAGGAGGTAGGTTGAAGAATTAGTACCTACTCCAACAGTGGGAACTAATGAGGATGCTCATACTCGGGTTGCAAATACGAGTGAGTTCGGTGATTCGCTCACCTTACGTATTTCAATTGCACTGTAATACACTCCCATCACTACATTCTCGAAGTTTTAGTTATCACCCAGCCTGAAGTAGCACAGAGGGTTTATGCCTGCTGCAAAGAACGTGCACATGCAGATCACTAAAGTGCTTATGTGGGTAGCTCAGTGGGTTATTGCTTTTGTCTCAGAGATCATTTTGTTACTTAATGTTAATAAATTGCAATCCTAAATTACAATCTTAATATAACACAATTATTTATGAACTGCAATGAATGGCCTGTATTCAAACTGCGTGGTATAGGTTTGAACGTTATGTTTCCCCTCAGACTTTCATTATCTTAATGTTGCTAAAAGGTTTAGTTGGGGTAGCAAAACATTGTTTTTAGTAAAACCAACCACTGTGGTATGTTTTAAATTCTAAATTTGTGCTTCTAGGATTCCCTCTTAAAATACTGCCCACTAGTAGGGATGACGTGATTCTACAAATTGTAATCCTCACTTGTCTTATGTAGCATTTCCTATAGACTGATTTACACATGTATTATTCATTGTTTTTCTGTAATGTGTGTGTGATGTAAAGTGCTCTGACACCCTACTCTAGTATGAGGAGTGCTTCCATTTCAGGTGCTTTGCAGCTTTTTCAAGATCTTAGAGTTTCTCTTTGCACATATGGCTGTAAATTCTGGTATTTATTCTGTTTCCAAGTACTTCATTGCTTGATTTTACTCACGAGATAGCGTCACTCTTAAGTGTCACACAGTCATATAGTGACTCAGCTGTGTTTTTACAGGGGTAATTGCAGTCACTAACATCAAGCACACACTGTTGGCTATACCAATGCTTGTCTATTTTCTGGTGGCACTGCACTATGACCACTGCTTGTTTTATGCTGATCCCATTTTATGCGATTTTTGGGACATAATTGTTGGGTCAAAAGTTATGGAGAAATTTCAAATAATGTCAACTGAGTGCCATTTAGCTGAAACCTGACAAACTCTCCTAAAATTGTCTTGATATTTAAGAAAAAGGCTTTGGGACAGCTGATTGAATGACAACCAGTCTTTAAGTGCTGTGCTTGGTGATAGACATTTAATTTAAGAAATGTCACCAACATAAGGCCCTCTAACTTCACTGCAAGATCATTTGCATTCATGACAGCGTCCTAGACTCAGTTGGACTCCCTGCATATCACAATATGTTCTCAGTGCACCTAGGGGAGCCTCCATGACACATAACTCTAATTAAATATGCAGTATACTTACTTATAGATGCTTTCCCTCAGCCCTCTACATCCATACGCCCGCCTTTCTGGCCCAGCTTTGATGACATTTCTGAACTAAAAGGCTGTCAGAGGTCATGCATATCCCTGTATTTCCAGGTATTTATGTAACGCGAACTCGACAGAAAGGTATCGGAGTGCTTTAAATAAGCAGAAGGACATTTATGCCAACCCTCCCGATTTCAAGCCTAATCTCTCGCCTCCCTATTGATTGTAAACATCTGACCTTGAGAATCCGCTGCTGACAAACAATTAGTTGTCAGCCTGGTATCCTAAGCCTTAGCCCTGACTCTGTATAGGTTTAAATGTGGGGCATGCAGTGGCTCATGGGCAGGGACAGAGGA
This sequence comes from Calotriton arnoldi, assembly GCA_963921515.1. Lineage (NCBI taxonomy): Eukaryota > Metazoa > Chordata > Amphibia > Caudata > Salamandridae > Calotriton > Calotriton arnoldi. Next base: position 369,488 of record CAWUFW010002917.1, read on the forward strand.
AAGGTATTCAATGCAGCCAAGGTGCAGCCTGTGCCTCCGTTTGATGGGACTTTAGTGACAGGCAGTGAGTGGTCTGATGCATCGAAGTGTGCTGCGAGTAACCTGCTGCTCCAGCCTACAAACTGCCTGCAGCACTCTGATTCACCATGACAATCAAACATGCGTGTCCATCTAAGCCACAGCGCACTCTCTCCTCTTGCCAGAGTAAGGGAAAACAAAGTATTGATCCGATGGGGTAAGGCGGTGCCAGCCCACAGCAGTAGGGGGTCCCTCTGTAGCATAAGTGGGTCTTTCTGAGCCTGATCTGCACTGGGAGTCAAACCAAAAAGAAGCAGTGCTATGTCTGCCTTATTACAGAGAAATGTGCACTTCAGAGCTCCGAGATTTTCAGATCCCATAAAACAGGATCTTGGTACTTTCCTGGATTTTATACGCCGGACTACGAGTACCAGAATGCACAGTAAAAATCTGGACAGCACAATATACCAAGACTGTCCCTAAAGGCGAGAAAATCAAGGCAAGACCCCGCGCTCTCCGGCACCTGCACAGGAAAAAATAATTCTAGGTGTGTGCACATATTTCCTAAAGGAAGTTTGCAAACAAACTGCCATTGACTGTGCAATACCGTGCAAAAGTCTAGAATGTTCACTTAAGGAATAGCACAGTGATGCCAGATGCTCATCACCCTTTCATTCCATTTGAAGCTGCAAAACACCGCACTTCAGAAGAGAAAACATTGTGTGATGATAAATGTACACATCAATGAGGCTGTGGGAAAAAGAAATAAGAGCAGAGATAAGCCAGAGAAAGAAGGCAGAGTGAAAGTTAGGGTAGAGAGACTGCCCAATATATTGACTTGTCATAAATGTACAATGTTAATATTCAATACTCAATTCCAGTAAGGCAGCATACTACACTCTACTTACTGGTGTGTGAAGACCCCATTAGTATGAAGCAACATTTATTTGTATGTAAATGAAAACTTGTGATTTAGCTAAACGGTGTTCATTGTTCACTAATAAACAAATAATTCTTAAATTATTAATAAGGCTTATTTTTTGTGACAAAAATGAAACCAAAACAGAGAAAGGCTCTTCAAGTAATAAGCAAGCCCTCCTCAAACCATCAGGGCCAGTTTAATTTAGTGAGTGCCTGTGAAGTAATCAGATAGTCATCTTCAAAGCATCCTCAAATCATCAGGAACCATCTCATCTTGAGAAGTCATCAACTGCTCATCCTCTGATCATCAGGAACAATCACATCTTGTGGTGTCATCAGATACTTATTTTCAAGTCATCCTCAAATCATCTGGCTCACTTTTCTAAGCTATGCTGATGACTTCAAGAGCTTGACGATGTCTGATGATGTGAAAATGACTTCTAGAGTAGTTGGATGATCATTCGATGACTCTGGGATGGCTTCTAAAGTAATCCTGTTTGACGTGGGAAATAAAACAATCAATGGCTGCATTTAAGTAACGTGCTCCCACCTTTCACACAAAGCGCCGCTCTAACTTCCTGCCTCTCCCTCCTTTCCACCCTCCCCAAAAAAATACAGAACTGAATGGAAGAATGCTTGCTCCGTCCCCTCTCTCTAGTGAGCAGGGCACCGGATCCACAACCTGCTTGGCACAACAGCTTTATCCCCCTTGATCTTGGTCACACTGGCACTGTGCTTCCACTTCCTCTCCGATACAATGCAAGTAGATAAAAGAAACAGAAAAGGGACTGCACCAGGTGCACAGTGCAAGAATTAACTTGGCGGCCATCAAACATTTGCAAAGACAACCTGTCCCCAACTTATACTTACAATCTCTCTGCAGATGTGCACACCATCTTTAGAAGCCTTTATTTTTTTTTTTGTTTGAGCCAACTATTGTAGAAGCAGGTGAGACACAGAACGCATTTTAATTTGTGTTGGAAGTAAAACATTTAAGTGGAGTTTTATATAGCGCAAACCTGGCCGAAAGACATCAGAGCGCGCTTTATGTGAGAACAAGTTATTTTTACACTTGAGAGCCAGATGTTGCAATTTTTTTTTAGGAACAGGGAGGGTAAGTGAACTAATCAGGGGATGTTGAACAGAGTTCGGGATTCGAAACACGAAGTTGTTTCAACACTTCACTTATTCTTTTACTATAACTGTCTCAATATTATTGTGGAACTGTGTCCTTTACTATAACAGCCACATATATTAGGGTTTTTTAAGAGTACCTAAAATGATTAGAGAAAAAAAACACAAACAGTTTGTAAACTTTATTACTAGTTAGATGGTACATCTTTTTCAGAATAGCACTACATTTAAGGCTCTAATAATTTAAATTGATCCTAATACCAATGAAAATATATACACACACATGCATGTTTGTTTGTTAGTATTGTGATAGAATATTATTAACCTAGCCATACCATTCAGTTAAGCTTTCAAAGTTTGGACAAAAATGCTTTTCACATACATCTTTTTAATATGTTAGTAGTAAGCACATAATAGCTCATATTACTACAAATCTCTGCATACAAAATCATTCAATTCAGCATGCAACACTTGAATAGAAGAATGTGATCAGTAGTCTGGTAATATTCATTACAGTCCTGTAGTATTCATATTCACTGATTTTTCTGCATTGTAAATGAAGACTATTTGATTAGCAAATAAGTATTTGAGAAGTATTCTGTTAGTGTTCAAGAAGTATCACTCACATTCCAGTAGTCTTCATACACTAGGCTTCACAAAAGAAATACTACTGAATACTAAAATTGACATAAAATAGTCTTCAAATGCTATAAAAAGACAGGTTAACCACTAAATATAGTATTCAACTTCGGTAAGGGACATCCTCTGACTTTTTCTATGACGAAATTCCTAGTAAGTAAGAGGGTTTCCAGCCTGATGGATTAATTTGAAGAAAGGGCAGGAAGAAGCACCACCATATCAGAAAAAAGCCCAACCCCCAGAGATAATAGAGTTCTAGCCAGCCTTGTTTTAAATGACCCGCAGAATCCAGGGAGGGGAAGGCTTCGATGCGTTATGGTAGCGTGGCGATCAATAACTGAACTACTGAAAAAAGTGATCTTGCGTCAGGTTATCTCCCTGAGCAGAAGTCTTTATCATGGATACTAAGGGGTCGATTCCGATTCGGGCCGGAAAAAGCACCGACCGACTCGGATCCGGAAAAAATACCGACCGACACGTACCCGTGGCGCACGACACGCCAAGTACGATGCAAGGCGCGAAAAATCCGACCGACACGTAACGAAACCAAGTCGACCGACCGAGCCGCACGGAAAACAGCAATCCGGCCGGAAAAACACGCGAATCCAACCGACCGACACGCACCCGGAACAAATCCGACCGAAACGTACACGCTAACTCCAAACCGCAAAGTACGATGCAAGGCGCGAAAACCACGAGCGAGTCGGACGGAGGACAAGCCGTACGACCGACACGCATACAAAACCGAGCCGAAGCAACACAATACACCGCGACCGATGCGTATGCAGCATAGAAAACTGCACAAACACAGCGTGAACGAAACGGAGAACACCGTACGAGACCAATGCAGGGTCCGACTCGGTCACACGAACGTTTCCAACATACACAAACAGCACAAAGGAAAAATCACCCAAAAAAGGCCAAACAAGCAATTACCAAGCCAATAAATACTGGGGGGTGGGGACAGAGAACAAAGACACACCCACAACTCCACCTATATAAAGGACACAAAAAACTACCATGAGCCTTTGCAAATGCCATTCCACTGCCAGCACCCAAGAGAAAGCAACCACACACCCACAGCTCATCCCTCACACAAGCCACACACCATCAGCACACCAACAAATACCAACCTCACATACACCCAGCAAAACACACACTCACACACCCTCACCTGCACACCAACACACACATCACTAACCATCACCACCCATCGCCATGCCCCCAAGAAGAATCACAAGTTCCTAGATTGTGAATTGGAAGTCCTGGTAGACGAGATCCTCAGGGTAGAACCACAGCTGTTTGGCGCACTGGTCCAACAGACCCCCATCTCCCAGAAAACCAAGATGTGGGAGAGGATCATCAACAGGGTGAACGCACAATCACCATGTCTGCGCACAAAGACCGACATCCAGAACAGGTGGTATGACGTGCGCAGGAGGGTCCGGGAGCTGCTCAAGAAAGACTACCTCATCAGCCAATACACCGGCAGTGGCCCTCCTGCCAAGCCAGTATACCTCAGGCCCTGGGAGGAGAAGGTGCGGGCCATCCTTCCGCCAGTGAGCGTATATGGACTAGAGAACATCCCAGAGCCTGGTGAGTACACAACAAATGTACACAATATTCTGACACAAAACACACACACATCACTGTCAAGGGGAGAGTCAAACCATGCACTCATAGCAATTACACAGCAACCAGAACAGAATCATCCCAAAATGTGTATGTCAGTCAGATAAACACAACACATGCCATCAAAAAAGTTACATCCAACCGTGCCATCACATGTACAAACACAACTACAACTACAGCTAGGCAGTGGCACAAATAGAACTAACAAACACATCCAGACATGTAGCCACCACAACAACACCAACACACAGTGAAGACCACTCAAAGGAAGGAATTCTGTGTATGCTGGCCAAGTCAGTGTAGCCAATAGCATCATGGGAGTCGCAGTCACACATATTGCCCCCCCACAACTGTCCCATCAACACCACCATGAACCATGCGCACATCACAGGGAGTGGAGAAGGACTCACAAGATGGCTGACACTGGCTACTGCTGTGGGGAGCACAAGGCCCTGCTGGCAAATGTGCACCAACAAACAGCAGGACACCACTGACTGACATCCTGAGAGACAACTTACACTCCCTGCAATGCAAGCACGTTCCATGGTGGGATATCTGGCTGGCTGGGTGGGAAGGGGGACTTGCAGCACTGACTATAGTCACAAGCACCTCCCCTCACACACCCCCCAACACAAACTCCACAGTACCCACCTGGTAGTATGCAATGCCCTCCATCCCAACACAAGATCCCACAAAGAACCACCACCCTGGGTTATGTTGTGTGAAGCACAGGGACACTCTTGGGACTCTTAGCCAAACAACTGCCAGGACAACACTCCCAGCCATCCTGTCAGCACAGCCAGCCCACCCCACAGGGAAGCAGAGTCAAAAGGAAGGAAGCATGGGCATGCTGGGAAGGGGGTGGAGGCAATAGCATGATGGGAGTCGTAGTCACTGATATTGGTCACCCCCACAACTGTCCCATCAACACCACCCTGAACCATGCTTACATCACAGGGAGTGGAGAAGGACTCACAAGATGGCTGACACTGGCTACTGCTGTGGGGAGCACAAGGCCCTGCTGGCAAATGTGCACCAACAAACAGCAGGACACCACTGACTGACATCCTGAGAGACAACTTCCACTCCCTGCAATGCAAGCACGTTCCATGGTGGGATAACTGACTGGCTGGGTGGGTGGGAAGGAGGTCCGGCTGCCAACCAAACACAACCAATGCAGACCATGTTCACACCCCAGAAAATACATAGAAATGCCCAAATAATGCAGGACAATGTGCCACACCAATATCAACCCCTGACTGTGACGACTCAGGACAATGCAATGTACAGGCCCGCACCCAGAGGCACAGTCACAACTGTCATGTGTGTCAACCATTGATGCCTGCAGAAACATGACATACATTGTTTGTGTCTCCCAAAAACAGGTGATGATGGGGACACAGCAGCAGACGCTGAGGAGTCCCAGTCCCAGGCTCAAGAGGATGCCGAGCTCACTGGCGTCGTACAGCCTCTGTCCTCCTCGGACGATGAAGAACAACCTGGCACATCCGGTGCAAGTCAACATGCAGCACCAGCAGGACCACCAGCTGCAGCACCAGCAGGACCACCAGCTGCACCCCCTGCACCCACCCCTCCAACGACTGTCACCACGAATACCATCCCTGCCGACATGGACAGAATAAGGAGCAACACCAGCACAGTGACCCTGGACCAACCTGGGGCCATGGCCACCACCACCACCACCAACTCCCAAGGTGGACCAGGGTTATCTGTGCGTGCCACTGCACACACTGCACATGTCAGCAAGGGTGGTGGGAGGGGTGGGAGACAGAGGTCGCTGCTTGCAGACGTTGCTGGTGTGCATGATGACCCACAACTGGTACGCATAGCTGATGCGTACCAGTCCAGCACCGGAGAGCTCAGCCAGGTAGTGGGGCTCCTCAGAGACCTTAAACAGCAGCAGGCTGCCCATCATGCCCGCTTGGACTCCCACATGTCCCACGTGGAGTCACACATGTCCCGTGTGGACTCACACATGTCCCGCGTGGAGTCCAAGTGGGATGCACTGCATGAGATGACGGCGGTGCACAGGGACATTTTACAATGCCTCCGCCAGATGAACAGCAACCAGTCCACACCTCCCTGTGTGCCAACAACATCTGGTGCCGAACAAACTGCAACTGCCACAGAGAGGGAGGAGGACTCTGGCGGAGAGTCCCCTGCACCGCAGCAGCCTGCACTTGAGGGCCCCCCCAAGAAGAGGGGTCGTCCGAGGAGGGAAAAGTGAGAGGCCGATGGCCAAGCGCAACTCCCAGGAAGCCTGAACCTGTTCTGGATGTTCGCCTTTGTGCACAGACTGTTCACCCTGTTGACGGCAACACTACTCCCACACATTGCATGGGGAGTACACGTTGGACCAATGTGTCAGACAACTGTGGCCCCGATACTGGGGATCCTGTCTACCCGGACTTTCAATTCACCTAGGAACTTGGGATTGCAAGATTCATGTACAGCACAACCCATCCTATGCACTATTAACACAAATGTATCACAATAAACACACTAATACACCATACTTGCCTCTGTCGTGATTCCAACGTGGGTGCTGTTATGGGGATGATGAACTGCAAAATTACACTGTGTATGCGAACTGCAACAGCAAGGACAACACAGGCATGTGAGTACAGGAAACGTGACACACATGAGGGAGACACACCACCAGGGCTACACGACACATACACACCTAGGCCATCTGACTCATTGCCTACACTGATGTTGCCAGGGAAGACGGTGCAATGCACAGACACCACACCCATTCCCAGTTGTAGACAAGTAGCCCACAGGTGCAGTAAGCAAATGGCAGTCAAATGTGTGACCACAGACAACGCACATCACAAAGTGAAGCACAGGTTTATTACACAGTTGCAACATGCCGTAACCACTACAGATGCAAGGTAACCCCACCTGGCAGCGGGCACACAGTCAACAACTGTAGACGGAAGGAAGTCCATGGGTGTGGCGCACATCACCTGTAGGGACACAACAGCTACCAGCCTGAATGTGCAATCACGTCGTCGGTGGACACAGTTGACCAAACGAATCTGAAAGTACCCTGTGAAGGACAGAAATGACACACAGTCAAAAGCAATGGAGTACAGGACAGAACAGCAAAACACATGCACAATACATGTTACAAGATACCCACCCAGAACCAAGTTAGCATGTCAACACTGTTGGGGAGTACAGCCCACCTGTTAGCACACATCGCAACACACATCCAGTCAAGTGGCCCATGGACACACTCCCACAGCACCAGAGCACCACCCACACATCATGCCAACTCACATCATTGACATGACACCTCAGGATACTCACATTCAGCTAAAGAAGTTGGTGATGAGCTGTGTGCGGACATCACCATCACCATCATCATCATCATCATCATCGTCACTGGCATCGTGGTCCAGGCCAGGATCCTCCACAGGTGGCGGATGTTGGTCATTGTCATCCTGGATGAGAGGCAACTCCTTCCGCACTGCCAGGTTGTGGACCATACAGCAGACGATGATAATCTTGCACACTTTCGCAGGGGCATATGGGAGGGACCCTCCGGTCTTGTCCAGGCAGCGGAAGCGGCTCTTCAGGAGACCAAAGGTCCGCTCAATCACTCTCCTGGTCCGACCATGTGCCTCATTGTAGCGCATCTGGGCAGGTGTCACAGGGTTCCTGAGGGGTGTCAGCAACCACGGCATGTTGGGGTATCCCGAGTCACCTACGGACAGACAAGTGCACATTAGCTGACTTGGAACAGTGGGCGGAATACTACAGATCAGATCACACACAATGGCACAAAGTCAGTACACACCGACAAGCCAGGCACGCTGGTTCTGCATCTGTGCCATCATCCTGGGGATGCGACTACTCCTCATCACAAAGGCATCGTGTGCTGAACCAGGGAAACGGGCACACACGTGTGTGATGGTCATGTCTGCAAGACACACCACCAGTGCATTGACCGAGTGGTAGTGCTTGCGGTTCCTGTAGGCCTGCTCCTGGGCCTGTGGTGGTACCAAAGCCACATGTGTCCCATCAATGGAGCCAATTACATGCGGCATCCTCCCCAGGGCATAAAAGTCACTCTTCACGTCAGTGAGTCGTCGCAGTCTAGGGAAATAGATGTACCGGTTCAGGAAGAGCAACATTGCCGCCAAAACATCGCGGAGCACACGGCTGAACATGGTCTGTGACATCCCACCAGCAGTCGCCACAGCATGTTGGAAGGTACCAGTGGCAAAGAAGTGTAGGGCTGCCATCACCTTCACCTTGGGGGTCAGCGCTGTAGGATACGGCCGGCCAGGCTGCAAATGTGGGGACAACTGCACTGCCAAATCCTCAATCAGCTGCCTGGTGAAGCGGTACCGTCGGATGCTGTCCCGTTCCACCATTATTGCCAGGTCTGGGAATGGCCGATGGACAGCAGGAGCCCTGCAGTGCAGAGGAGAAGTAAGCAAGATTGTCAGTCACCCCACATATGCGGCATTGAACACACTCAAGATCCCAACATACATCATTATGAGGCACAACTACATGAAGTGTGCAGTACCGGAAGGACATGTATGGTACATACATGGCCAACATCTGTCAACACGGTCCAACAGGTGGCATCAATTAGTCCCAGGTTGGCCCATTGGATATCATGAGGCCGTGTCACAGTTCCCATCTCCTGCTGCCGTGTCACAATAACCCCCCACAGGGACATGTGAGGACAGATGTGCCCCAGGCACCACAGCTCAACGACAGGTACATTCCCAGGGACCCTGTAATGCCACATGGACACTGGCATTACATGGAGTATCATGTATACACCACAGCAAAACAACCATGACCCCCACAGGTAGTGGCCCCACTTGCCACGGCAGGACAGACATGGACGTCTGTGACACACACGCACAACATCAGAGTCCATGCACACACAACGTGGATGTGGAGACTGTCTCCCATTGTGCACATGAAATCAGAGACATTGTAAACACTACATGCACAAAGACTGTGGAGGACCATCACTATTGTGCCACTGGGACACCCTGGCTCAAACATACCGTCCCACATGGGACTCACGGGGTATGTGACATGACATACACATACACCACTGTGAAATGTGACCATGGCACATGCACAGATATGAACAGTTGCACATCACAGTGGTCACGTACACGTAACACCCAGGATCCTGTCCCCATGAACACGTGCACAGCCTGGGGGTGGCTGCCCACAGGTGACACCCACAGGACAACATGTACACCAACATACACACAATAGGAAATGCAGCCTTACATGCCTTATGATAAAGTTTGGACAGGCTGTCGTGTGGTAGGTGTGCCCCTCACTCCCTGGGAGCTATCTGTGGCTGGCATATGTCCATCTGAGACAGGCATGCTGACATATGCCAGTCACATGTACAGTGATGCGTTGAACTGCAATGGACCGATCGGTGCCTCCGGCCGGCCCATTGCTTTCAATGTGTGCGGGTACGCGTTGTACCCCTGTGCGCGTTGAACTGCAATGGACCGATCGGTGCCTCCGGCCGGCACATTGCTTTCAATGTGTGCGGGTACGCATTGTACCCCTGTGCGCGTTGAACAGCAATGGACCGATCGGTGCCTCCGGCCGGCCCATTGCTTTCAATGTGTGCGGGTACGCGTTGTACCCCTGTGCGCGTTGAACTGCAATGGACCGATCGGTGCCTCCGGCCGGCCCATTGCTTTCAATGTGTGCGGGTACGCGTTGTACCCCTGTGCGCGTTGAACTGCAATGGACCGATCGGTGCCTCCGGCCGGCCCATTGCTTTCAATGTGTGCGGGTACACGTTGTACCCCTGTACGCGTTGTACCGCAATGGACCGATCGGTGCCTCCGGCCGGCCCATTGCTTTCAATGTGTGCGGGTACGCGTTGTACCCCTGTACGCGTTGAACAGCAATGGACCGATCGGTGCCTCCGGCCGGCCCATTGCTTTCAATGTGTGCGGGTACGCGTTGTACCCCTGTGCGCGTTGAACTGCAATGGACCGATCGGTGCCTCCGGCCGGCCCATTGCTTTCAATGTGCGGGTACGCGTTGTACCCCTGTACGCGTTGTACCGCAATGGACCGATCGGTGCCTCCGGCCGGCCCATTGCTTTCAATGTGTGCGGGTACGCGTTGTACCCCTGTACGCGTTGAACAGCAATGGACCGATCGGTGCCTCCGGCCGGCCCATTGCTTTCAATGTGTGCGGGTACGCGTTGTACCCCTGTGCGCGTTGAACTGCAATGGACCGATCGGTGCCTCCGGCCGGCCCATTGCTTTCAATGTGCGCGTGCACGCGTTGTACCTCTGTGCGCGTTGAACAGCAATGGACCGATCGGTGCCTCCGGCCGGCCCATTGCTTTCAATGTGTGCGGGTACGCGTTGTACCCCTGTGCGCGTTGAACTGCAATGGACCGATCGGTGCCTCCGGCCGGCCCATTGCTTTCAATGTGTGCGGGTACGCGTTGTACCCCTGTGCGCGTTGAACTGCAATGGACTGATCGGTGCCTCCGGCCGGCCCATTGCTTTCAATGTGTGCGGTGCACGCGTTGTACCCCTGTGCGTTGAACTGCAATGGACCGATCGGTGCCTCCGGCCGGCCCATTGCTTTCAATGTGTGCGGGTACGCGTTGTACCCCTGTACGCGTTGTACCGCAATGGACCGATCGGTGCCTCCGGCCGGCCCATTGCTTTCAATGTGTGCGAGTACGCGTTGTACCCCTGTGCGCGTTGAACTGCAATGGACTGATCGGTGCCTCCGGCCGGCCCATTGCTTTCAATGTGTGCGGGTACGCGTTGTACCCCTGTGCGCGTTGAACTGCAATGGACCGATCGGTGCCTCCGGCCGGCCCATTGCTTTCAATGTGTGCGGTACGCGTTGTACCCCTGTACGCGTTGTACCGCAATGGACCGATCGGTGCCTCCGGCCGGCCCATTGCTTTCAATGTGCGCGGTACGCGTTGTACCCCTGTACGCGTTAGTACCGCAATGGACCGATCGGTGCCTCCGGCCGGCCCATTACTTTCAATGTGTCGGGTACGCGTTGTACCCCTGTACGCGTTGAACAGCAATGGACCGATCGGTGCCTCCGGCCGGCCCATTGCTTTCAATGTGTGCGGGTACGCGTTGTACCCCTGTGCGCGTTGAACTGCAATGGACCGATCGGTGCCTCCGGCCGGCCCATTGCTTTCAATGTGCGCGGTACGCGTTGTACCCCTGTGCGCGTTGAACTGCAATGGACCGATCGGTGCCTCCGGCCGGCCCATTGCTTTCAATGTGTCGCGGGTACGCGTTGTACTCCTGTGCGCGTTGAACTGCAATGGACCGATCGGTGCCTCCGGCCGGCCCATTGCTTTCAATGTGTGCGGGTACGCGTTGTACCCCTGTACGCCGTTGTACCGCAATGGACCGATCGGTGCCTCCGGCCGGCCCATTGCTTTCAATGTGTGCGGTACGCCGTTGTACCCCTGTACGCGTTGAACAGCAATGGACCGATCGGTAGCCTCCGGCCGGCCCATTGCTTTCAATGTGCGGGCACGCGTTGTACTCCTGTGCGCATTGAACTGCAATGGACCGATCGGTGCCTCCGGCCGGCCCATTGCTTTCAATGTGTGCGGGTACGCGTTGTACCCCTGTGCGCGTTGAACTGCAATGGACCGATCGGTGCCTCCGGCCGGCCCATTGCTTTCAATGTGTGCGGTACGCGTTGTACCCCTGTGCGCGTTGAACAGCAATGGACCGATCGGTGCCTCCGGCCGGCCCATTGCTTTCAATGTGTGCGGGTACGCGTTGTACCCCTGTGCGCGTTGAACTGCAATGGACCGATCGGTGCCTCCGGCCGGCCCATTGCTTTCAATGTGTGCGGGTACGCGTTGTACCCCTGTGCGCGTTGAACTGCAATGGACTGATCGGTGCCTCCGGCCGGCCCATTGCTTTCAATGTGTGCGGTGCACGCGTTGTACCCCTGTGCGCGTTGAACTGCAATGGACCGATCGGTGCCTCCGGCCGGCCCATTGCTTTCAATGTGTGCGGAGTACGCGTTGTACCCCTGTACGCGTTGTACCGCAATGGACCGATCGGTGCCTCCGGCCGGCCCATTGCTTTCAATGTGCGCGGTACGCGTTGTACCCCTGCGGCGTTGAACTGCAATGGACTGATCGGTGCCTCCGGCCGGCCCATTGCTTTCAATGTGCGCGGCACGCGTTGTACCCCTGTGCGCGTTGAACTGCAATGGACCGATCGGTGCCTCCGGCCGGCCCATTGCTTTCAATGTGCGCGGGTACGCATTGTACCCCTGTACGCGTTGTACCGCAATGGACCGATCGGTGCCTCCGGCCGGCCCATTGCTTTCAATGTGTGCGGGTACGCGTTGTACCCCTGTACGCGTTGTACCGCAATGGACCGATCGGTGCCTCCGGCCGGCCCATTGCTTTCAATGTGTGCGGGTACGCGTTGTACCCCTGTACGCGTTGAACAGCAATGGACCGATCGGTGCCTCCGGCCGGCCCATTGCTTTCAATGTGCGCGGGTACGCGTTGTACCCCTGTGCGCGTTGAACTGCAATGGACCGATCGGTGCCTCCGGCCGGCCCATTGCTTTCAATGTGCGCGAGTACGCGTTGTACCCCTGTGCGCGTTGAACTGCAATGGACCGATCGGTGCCTCCGGCCGGCCCATTGCTTTCAATGTGTGCGGGTACGCGTTGTACCCCTGTGCGCGTTGAACTGCAATGGACCGATCGGTGCCTCCGGCCGGCCCATTGCTTTCAATGTGTGCGGGTACGCGTTGTACCCCTGTACGCGTTGTACCGCAATGGACCGATCGGTGCCTCCGGCCGGCCCATTGCTTTCAATGTGTGCGGGTACGCGTTGTACCCCTGTACGCGTTGAACAGCAATGGACCGATCGGTGCCTCCGGCCGGCCCATTGCTTTCAATGTGTGCGGGTACGCGTTGTACCCCTGTGCGCGTTGAACTGCAATGGACCGATCGGTGCCTCCGGCCGGCCCATTGCTTTCAATGTGTGCGGGTACGCGTTGTATCCCTGTGCGCGTTGAACTGCAATGGACCGATCGGTGCCGCCGGCCGGCCCATTGCTTTCAATGTGTGCGGGTACGCGTTGTACCCCTGTGCGCGTTGAACAGCAATGGACCGATCGGTGCCTCCGGCCGGCCCATTGCTTTCAATGTGTGCGGGTACGCGTTGTACCCCTGTGCGCGTTGAACTGCAATGGACCGATCGGTGCCTCCGGCCGGCCCATTGCTTTCAATGTGTGCGGGTACGCGTTGTACCCCTGTGCGCGTTGAACTGCAATGGACCGATCGGTGCCTCCGGCCGGCCCATTGCTTTCAATGTGTGCGGGTACGCGTTGTACCCCTGTACGCGTTGTACCGCAATGGACCGATCGGTGCCTCCGGCCGGCCCATTGCTTTCAATGTGTGCGGGTACGCGTTGTACCCCTGTACGCGTTGTACCGCAATGGACCGATCGGTGCACACCCATTGACAATGGGCTTGCCTGGCAACGGACGCGTTTTCGGATTTCGAACGAGTCGGTTGCTGGAAATTCAGTTGGTCACCCACAACAATGTTGCAAAATCATGTATGTCATGAAGTTGAAGATTTGAAGGATGCTGTGGGTGTGTTTTGGTGCTGCTATTCCATGGATTGACCTATCACTTTGGACACAAGGGACAGTATCTGCCTCTCCAGCACATATATATTGCTGGCTGTTCCCCTGAGAGCCCACTTGCCTGCACTACATGCTCCAAGACGACATCTGCCACTGCACTGCTGCTGTCTCTGCCCCTCTGGACCCTGCAATGGCACGTACTGTGGAGAGAGCCCCAGCCTTCAGCCTTGAAGAGAACCAGGCCCTGCTGGACAGCCTACTTCCACAGTACAGCAAGCTGTATGGGACACCAGGGGAGCAGGTGAGTGTTCTGTGCACTGCCTTTCTGAATGTGCTGTTTGTCTGACTAGCAAGGCTGAGAGTCTGCACGCCACTGGCTAGCAGGCTCACTGAGTAGTTGTCACCCCCCATAGTGTGTAGTGACTTGCACTGGACAGGTATGGTGCAGTGACAGTGCATTTGAACATGGTTTTACTTCCCATGCAATGATACCATGTAGTGACGTCTGGCAAACTGTCCATGGTCAGCGTTGCACTGCCTGTGTACATCATGTGCCCCTGTGATTGAGACATGTATATACAACTGTGTCATGCACGGATATGTTGCATGTGTGGTAATGGCCTTTTCACTTTGTCATCCTGACAGGTTAATGCCCATCGGAAGCAGGAAATCTGGAAGGACATCGTCCAGGCTGTCCGGTCCGTGGGGGTCTACAAGCGCCGGATCCGCAACTGCCAGAAGAGGTGGCAGGACCTTCGGGGCTGGACCCGGAGGATTGCACGGGTCCAGCTGAAGCTGTCGCCTCCTCGCAGGAGGGGCGGAACACGGACCCTGACCCCCACATGCTCCAGATCCTGGCGGTGGTCTTTCCAGACCTGGATGGGCAGCTGAAGGCCAGACAGCAGCAAGGAGGGGTGAGTCAAAGACTGCACTGTGAACTCTGTATTACATGCTTTGTGCCCTCCTCTGGCCTGGTTCAACTGCCACAGTGCAGCAGTCATGTTGTCCAGGAGCCATGTCCCTCTATTGTGCACTGCCCACTGCTCATCTGATACCCAGGTGTGGCCCTTACAGTCAGGGAATTGTGTCACTTGGGACTGTGTCCTTGCAGTTTGCTTCACTAAAGGTGGGGGACAGCATCTGTTTCCCTAACTCTGTTGTGGGCATCATGGGTGGGTCCATTGTTCACACAACGCCTGGGTTTGGACATGTGATCTGCGTGTTGCTTTGATATGGAGTCCACTTGCTGAGCTGAGCCACCACATGTGCCTGGGGTATGTGGCACACGCCCATGCAGCGGGTGGGAACAATGTTTGTGCCCCAGGAGTGTGCAGATTACGTGTGTCACACATACATAGCCAGCTATCCACTGTCCAGGGCACATCCCTCATTCATGTGGAGCAGGACAGTCATGCCTACTCCAGGCCATGCAATGCACTCTGTACTCCCACTCCCGTGTATCAGCTGACGCATTGTGCACAGTGATTTGACCCCTCCGGAGTCTGCCTCTGTGTCAGTGTGCTGTGGATTAGTTGCCAGGACTGCTGGGGTGTTTCTTGGTAGGGGCTCAGCATGCCCCTGGAGATGTGACCATAGGAGACGATACTTGTGTGTCACATAGGTGTTTGATCAGCTGCGCGTGCAGACTGGGGTATGCGAATGTGAAGTTCAGGCAGCTGTTCCCCATTCACAGCAAATTGTGAGGGGCTCAGGTTCAGAGGGTAGTGTCACAGGTCTCCCATATGTCCAATAGGTATGACCTGGACAGATGAGGGTTAAGATGATGTGTTGTGTGGGGGATGTACATGTGCACTTGTGCAGCTCCAGGACTTGCATTCCCCCTGACCTACTATTGTGACACAGTGCATAGTGTTGTTGTCTGGCTGCCAAGTCATACATCACTGAGACAGTGATGTATGACTTAACAGTCATGCCTCTGCCATGGCATGTGTCAACTTATTTGTGGTCCTGCAGGGGAGTGACATGTGCTACATGCACACCATAGTGGCGCTGGCTATCAGGACATGGGTGCATCATGGTGTCTGTCGCTGGTATGCATCACATGCATTTCCTATTTGACTCTGGGCATCCCTTTCATCCGGAAACCTGTACTGACTCAGTGGCAAGAGTTGTGATGTGTCCACACCGTGTCCTCTGCACTGTCCAACTACTGTGTACTTGGTGCATGTGTCCACACTGGGGTGTTGCAATCCAACAGACACCAGTCAGATGGGTGCAAGGCCATGTGGGATGTGAGTGCCATGCTTGGCATCAGACTGACAATTGGCTTCTCCTGTTCAGTTAGGGCACTTTTAGCAATGTACAACTAATGATGCCAGGCCTTGCTCTGTGATGTGCTGTGCTCACAGTGGTGTGTGCGTTTGGTGCAGGTGACTGATGTCTGTCTGTTTCCCCATTGTTTGCAGATACATCCACGGCCACGGAAGGGGACAGCTCCACGGACCAGGAGGAGCCAGAGAGCCAGACTGGGTCAGCAGCCGAGGAGTGGTCGGAGGGACCCAGTGGCACGGAGGGCGAGGGGAGCCACACAGAGGAATCCTCAGCACCATCCACCTCAGCTGAGGACCAGAGCAACTCGGAGGATGACTCCCTTGTGGAGGCGGGTGTCAGCAGCCACCACACCCCAGCTAGTGTTGCTGTCCCCGCCAGCACCACCACCGCCCTCCCATCGGCTCCCATTCCCCAGGTCCGTGGAGGCTCCCATGTTCGGGAGCGTGTCTCCTTTGGCCCAGGCACCGCACCCCTGCCCCTGTGTCCCCTGCTGCCCTGAGTGAGGAGTCTGTGTACCTCCTTCGCCAGCTCCAGGTAGGGCAGACAGCCATGCTGAGTGTCCTCCATGCGCACACCGCACTGTTGACTCAGCTGGTGTCGTTCATGGAGGGCATCTCATCGGGCATGTCTGACCTACAGAGGGGCAACAGGTCCATGGACTCCTCCCTGACGGCAGCAGTGTCCCTCGTCAGACAGTCCCTCACCCCTCCTGCCTCTGCTCCATCCACACTCCCCAGCACCTTGCCCGTCCCAAGCACACACACACCGGCACAGGCACACACCAGCACACACACATCCAGCACACAGACACACACGCCACAAACTAAACGCACACGCACGCACAGTCAGGGGACTGAAACCAGACTCACAGGGGATGGGGCCCTGGTACACACACACGCATCCACGGGCACTGCGCAGTCCTCACTTGCCTCTCCCTCCAAAGCACCCTCCCTTGCCTCACCTGCAACCCCAAAGACCCAGCGCCTCTTCCTCAGTGACCTCGGCCTCTTCCCCTCCGATCCAGCTGCCCCAGCATCCAGGGGGAAGAGGAAGCCCCCCACACGGAGCAGAGTGCCCCTCGCCCCCGGACACCCTCCCCCAGGCGCAGACAGACTGAGGCCCCCACCCGCAAGTCCCCCGGAGTGCTAAGAGCAAGACCCCGCCGCCGCCCTGCAGCTCAAGCACCAGGTCACCTTCCTCCATCCCTCAGGCCCCCACTCCACAGGTGCCCCCGCCACACCCTGCCCCAGGTTCCCCCACCCACAGATATACCATCCCCAAGAGGCTCCGGCCTTCTCCCCTGCCACTTGCTCTCCCGGCACCACACCCCCCGCTGCGCTTGTCTGTGCCACTGATGTGGTGAGGGTGTCCTCCCCCTCTGTCCAGCCCACCTTGCCTGTTCCCCATTCTCCTCCCCTGGTGGTAGGCACTGCAGTGGAGTCCACTACCACCCTGTCTGACTTGGGCACTGCAGTGGCGGACCTGTCCACTCCATCTGCAGGGTCCACTGCAGTCGTGCCGGCACCCACAACATCTGAGCCATGCCCCCAGTTGTGCCGGCACACACCATGTCAGACACCTCCACTGCAGTTGTCAGTGGCTCTCCAGCACCCACCACCCCTTCCCTGCTTCCTCCTGGTGAGCCCTGATCCTGTCCCTGCGGTGCCTGGCCTACCCCCCGGTTGCCCCTCCTAGTGGATTGTCCCTGGTTTTGTGCAGGCATGTGTAGGGTGGCATCTGCCACTGTCACCCACTTGTGACTTTGTTGATGGACTGGCCATTGGCCTTTGTTTATGTTCTACCGGACTTCTACTTTTAATGCCACATATGCTGAATAAAGCAACTTTCTGTTCTCTAGTGCTTTTGCTTCTGATGTACATGATGTTGATGATGCTAACAATGCCCTTGCTGCAGTGATGGTGATATTTGGTCTCATGATAATGAAGTGTTACTGTGCAGGAACCCATGTGGTCCAGGGGTTATGGGTCCTATCCTGTGGTGTATCCATGTCATCCATAGCAGCATCTGAGGGTGTCATGTGTTCAGTATTTGGCAATGAGATTTCCTACTTAGATTGGCAACTTCACATCTGTGGCTTCCACCCCTGCACATCTGTTGTGCCTGCCATTGTTCTATTCGTCTACTTCCCTGACCGTGTGGCCATCTCCAGTGAACATGCAGGTTTGGGCATCAATGGGGAAGGACTCATCTGTGTTGTCAGTGCAACATTGCTATACAAGTGTGTTGGATCTGTGCTGATGATTCCGTTGGCACTTCCATGACCAGGCTGATGGGACGGGAGCCCTCATTTGTTGCTAATTGTTGATTGTGTGTCCCATTGCTGCCATGGTATGGTATCTGTTCGCCTCACATCTGCAGTCTCCACAGGGTATCTGCATGTGTGTGCCCATTGGTGCAAATATGTGGGTCTGCATTCGGATGGTCACTTCTGTCATTGTGTCATTGATGATTGTTGATGGTGTCAGCCCCCATGGGTGTTGTTTGTCTGCACATGGCCAAAGTTATGTCTTATTTGCACTGCAGGATTTGGCTCCCCCAATTTATGTTGCAATGGGACACATACACTACTTTGCCACTGATGTGTTTGTTGTTCTGTGACCAGGAATCATCCATGCAGTTTGGCAGTTGCACCTCTTACTTTGTCAACACTTGCCTTTTGGTCACTGTGATGATGGGGGTTTGGACCCCATTGCCACAATGTTCAAAATGTGCTTCTGCTATGGACCCCACACTTACCTTTTGGTCACTGTGATGATGGGGGTTTGGACCCCATTGCCACAATGTTCAAAATGAGCTTCAGCTATGGACCCCACACTTACCTTTTGGTCACTGTGGTGATGGGGGTTTAGACCCCATTGCCACAATGTTCAAAATGTGCTTCAGCTATGGACCCCACACTTACCTTTTGGTCACTGTGATGATGGGGGTTTGGACCCCATTGCCACAATGTTCAAAATGTGCTTCTGCTATGGACCCCACACTTACCTTTTGGTCACTGTGATGATGGGGGTTTGGACCCCATTGCCACAATGTTCAAAATGTGCTTCAACTATGGACCCCACACTTACCTTTTGGTCACTGTGGTGATGGGGGTTTGGACCCCATTGCCACAATGGTCATGGCCTGCTTGCATTGTGGGTGCCACACACATATATGTGTGGCACATGTGCTAGGGGGTCACATTGTATGTTCAAAGTCATGTTCGGTGTTGTAGGCATTTGACACAGTCTACACACGCTTGTCATGGTGTTGGGGGATGTCTTCTTCTTGCATTCCCTAGTGTGTGGTGTGCTGGTTGTGTCATGCATTGTCCATCCTATTAGTGGGGGTGGTAGTAGTGGTAGGCATCCTGCCCCCTGGCTAAGGGTGGTGGTAGGCATCCAGCCCCCCTGGGTGAGGGTGGTAGTAGTGGTAGGCATCCTGCCCCCCTGGGTGAGGGTGGTAGTAGTGGTAGGCATCCAGCCCCCTGGGTGAGGGTGGTAGTAGTGGTGGGCATCCTGCCCCCCTGGCTAAGGGTGGTAGTAGTGGTAGGCATCCTGCCCCCCTGGGTGAGGGTGGTAGTAGTGGTAGGCATCCTGCCACCCTGGCTAAGGGTGGTGGTAGGCATCCTGCCCCCCTGGGTGAGGGTGGTAGTAGTGGTAGGCATCCTGCCCCCTGGCTAAGGGTGGTGGTAGGCATCCTGCCCCCCTGGGTGAGGGTGGTTGTAGTGGTAGGCATCCTGCCCCCCTGGGTGAGGGTGGTAGTAGTGGTAGGCATCCTGCCCCCTGGCTAAGGGTGGTGGTAGGCATCCTGCCCCCCTGGGTGAGGGTGGTAGTAGTGGTAGGCATCCTGCCCCCTGGGTGAGGGTGGTAGTAGTGGTGGGCATCCTGCCCCCTGGCTAAGGGTGGTAGTGGTAGGCATCCTGCCCCCCTGGCTAAGGGTGGTAGTAGTGGTAGGCATCCTGCCCCCTGGGTGAGGGTGGTAGTAGTGGTAGGCATCCTGCCCCCCTGGGTGAGGGTGGTAGTAGTGGTGGGCATCCTGCCCCCCTGGGTGATGGTGGTAGTAGTGGTAGGCATCCTGCCCCCCTGGGTGAGGGTGGTAGTAGTGGTGGGCATCCTGCCCCCCTGGGTGAGGGTGGTAGTAGTGGTAGGCATCCTGCCCCCTGGGTGAGGGTGGTAGTAGTGGTGGGCATCCTGCCCCCTGGGTGAGGGTGGTAGTAGTGGTAGGCATCCTGCCCCCTGGCTAAGGGTGGTGGTAGGCATCCTGCCCCCTGGGTGAGGGTGGTAGTAGTGGTAGGCATCCTGCCCCCCTGGGTGAGGGTGGTAGTAGTGGTTGGCATCCTGCCCCCCAGGCTAAGGGTGGTAGTAGTGGTAGGCATCCTGCCCCCCCAGGCTAAGGGTGGTAGTAGTGGTAGGCATCCTGCCCCCCCTGGGTGAGGGTGGTAGTAGTGGTAGGCATCCAGCCCCCCCTGGGTAGGGGTGGTGGTGCGCATTCAGGCCCCTGTGTGCATATGTGGCATTGGTGATGGGCATCCCGCCCCTATGGTGCTGCTGTTGCTGGTGTAAGTATATTCAGCATCCCCGTGTGTGTGTGTGATGTGTCGTGTACGTGTTGTATGTGTTTTGTGGTTGGTGTCTGGCTTACCTTCTGCGCCGTACGCGTCCGTGCCTGTTCCGGTAGTAGATGTAGAATATTGGTATGATCGGGACGAAGGGATTTATGGTTGGTTCATGTCGTTCGTCCTTCTCGTTGCTTCGCGTCGTCCTCGTCGCTTCGCCTCGTCCTCGTCGCTTCGCGTCGTCCTCGTCGGTGCCGTGTTCGTCTCGGAGCCGTGGATCGTGTTGTGGCGCGAATCGGAGCTTATGTGCGCCTCTCCCGGAATGTTTGACGTGCCGTGCGTAGCGACGGGTTCGGCGCGTACGGAAAGCGCATCGTACTTGTCCGGCCGGACGGGGCTGCATTTTTCCTTCCGTGCGACTCGATTCGGCGTTTCCGGATTCGCCTCGGTCGGAGAACAGGACCTGGTTTGGGTGAGTACGGCTCGGCCGGATTTTTTGCTGTTGTGCGCATCGTACTTGCTCGTTCGGTGTACTGTACGGATCGGTCGGGAAACAGGCTTTCGCATGGCTTTTTTCCCGACCGAATGGTATTGGGTGCGCCTCCGACCGAGATCGGAATCGGCCCCTAAGACTTTAACATTTGCACAAACTGTGTTCACTTCTTTCCTGTCAAGATCCTTTGAATGTCCCAGCATTCCTGCGCCTCCCACCTTTAGGTCGATTCAATGTCACTCAGAATGCTGGCCACAGACTTCAGTGTAGTGCGCCCTGCCCAACCAACATCAGTGGAAGTGACAACTTTTACACTTCTGCTCTGTTAGCAGCAACACGTGCTACCATGCCACGGGAATGTGGTAAAACCGGAGGATAAGTACAGAAACTGGCAGATGCTTTTATAACCTGCATTTAATTTTCATTAAAGCTGTCCATTATAGTACTTCCTGAAGGTGAAAGACCAAAAAAAAGTTAAACAATATGTTGTTTTTTTTCGCTGCTGTTTGATCGCGCCCCCAGACTCATTCACCCTGCATCCTTTTTGTGCAGCATAACAGTTCCCATTCTTTTATAATGCACTTCTTCCACCACTGAGCCTACAGCACCTTCTCCAGCCTCACATACTGTGCCTGCTACCACTACTGCGCTCACACTGCCCCTGACACCACCGCTGCGCTCACACTGCCCTCTACATACAGTATTCAGAACTTGCTGCCTTGGGTGGCAAGCAGGGCATGAGAAGGGGTAGGGCCAGGGCTTCCTGTCACAGACTCAAGACTGGGCAAAGGGAGCAAATAGTCACCTACTGCGAAGAGAGAGTTGGGCTGCTTCACCATATTACCAACCACCATCCCTATGCCCTTCACACACACACGCATAACCACTCTGCTCCCGACCCCCCTCCCTGTTACAGCCAGAGCTGCTGATTTCAACCTTTAAGGTCCAGTTCGAGTCTCAGCGTTGCTAAACATCCAGTGATTCTGGGCAGTTCCCTTAATCTGCCAGTGCCAAACTAAAATGAAGATGACCTTGTGTAAATGTAACTGGTGTTCATGTTTGCGCTATATCAAAAACCTGCAAAAAATAAACACCCACACTTAGCGCACATGACAAGCATGGTGTTTTCCTTTCACATATGAAGCAGACTCCCGGTTTAAAGGAGAAAGGCAAGAATCATGCATCTTGGACTCTGACCTCCCCTACCACCATCAGTGCAAGAGGTGCATTGCAGGGAAAGTGCCTCAGTGTTTAGGGCCCGCGTCCTGGCTTGATATGTCACTGTCATCTTCAGCTCTCTTGTAGGAACTGCCAATCGATACGCTGTCTGTGCATGCAAGTCCTGTTGTCCATCATTTATTTGTTGGGCAATTGATGTTGTGGAATGAAAGGTGGACAACAGCACTCATTTTGGTCACAGCACAAATAGGGCCCCCTGAGCTTGGTGCCCGGCGGGATGCTCCGGTCACACCGCCCTAAAGCCGGCCCTGCCAGTGTATATGCAAGTCAGACTTTCTTGCCGAGGCGGTAAGTTAGGGTTTGGTGACTTCATGAGCTGGCTGGTGTGCATGTGCCATTGGCAGATTTGTAGCCCGGTCAAAGATTGATAACTAGTAATTGCTGGTGTTTGGAATTGTGCATTTGTGCAGGATAATTAATTGCGCGCACTCTTTCTTTTAGTTAGCTGTACGTTAATTTGCGCAGTTCATGCCACCCACAGCCACCACAGTCATTCGAACTTTCTCAATCCTGGTATGACTACATTACAGTTTTACAAAGTAATGGTAGGAAATAAAATATTTTCTTTTGAGGTAGGGGAATTTGACTAAAATTACACACATATTCTCATAGGAGTTTTCAGACAGCCCATTTCATTTATGGTTTGTTGTTGTGTCATTAACATTTTTCTTCTGCCCGAATGCAGCATTGGTTAACTTCACTGTGACTCTGTTTTAAGTAGCGCAAACAGACATACTCATCACCCATGCATGTCTAAGTGGTATGATGTGGTTGCGTCATCACTGCTTTTCAGGTCTGGCTTTATAGCCAAGACATTTTGATTTTACTCAAATTATGATATGTATAATATATACTTACTTAAAGAGGCTTCCAGCCACCTCTTTTCACACATTGATCTGTCATTCCCATTTTGCTTCCGCCCATTACAGCATACAGCATGGGGCAATGGGTCAGCATACTTAAGCCTCTGGTTAAAGTCCATTTGAGTGGCTGCATTTATCTCTTTCACAAGGTGCACATCCGGACATGAGTTCTCCTTTAGTACCATTGTTGCCTGAGGAGATCAAAGGACACATGAAGTGAGCACATGGCACATTACAGCATTATCAGTTCCTATCTCCTTCTAACGTAGTTATAAATTCCGTTTGAAGTGTATTGCTGCTATTTCATGGCATTCTTGGACTCTGTTTCACCAATGGTTCTTTCAAAATTTAGCCCAGAGGAAAAAAAACACATTTAATGGTGTTTAATTTCCAGCAATTTTATTGAAATATAGGTGGGGTAACCATATAATTTGGTTTTTAGTAACTAATATTTTTTTTATTCTAAACACCCTCTTTCCTTCCATCTTCTTTCTTTCCTTTTTGCCTTCCTTCTTTTTTGCCTTTCCCTTTTTCTTTTTCTTTTTGCCTCTTTTCTTTCGTAATTACCTTCTTTCATTCATTATCATTTTTCTTTTTGCTTTTTTTCTTTCTGTTCATTATTTCCTTTTTTTATTTTATCTATCTTTCTAACACGGGCAATGACACAATTTCAATTTTTTTAATGGCAATGGATTGTAGATTTGATTAGTCTTTATGTAAGCTTGTACTTTTCTGAAGCTCAAATCCTTGTTCTTAGTGTAAATCTTTTATTGGCTTCTAGGTCTAGAATGCAGCCAGTGTAGCATCAGACTTCAGTGCGTTCACAACTTGGCATGAAACAGAACCACTACGAACTGTAGTAGCAGCATAGAGGTTCATTGCAGCCGGCAGCCTCAACCCTTGGTTCTCAAAGAGTTTAGAATAGTGTAGGAGGAAACCTGTATCATTCAAGATTTAGTGCAATCTCCTATGTGAAAAGTCTGTTGCCATAAATAGCTCAACCATTCTGGACAGTGAGTTTAAACTGCATGAAGTATAGCCTCAGACTTAATCACTTTCTCAAGCTGACAGGCAAATATGTCCCAATAAAGTCTATTCAGCTTTGGATTTAAAAAAAATAAAGACCCTGATAAAGAAAACCCAGGAGAAGGAAACCAAAAAGAACCAACTGAGGTTGGGCCTTGTACCACTGCACAGAATCCTAACATAACTAAGAACAAAAAGTATGATGCTGAAAAAGAAACGTTTTTCAATTACACTGGGTGGAATCCTGGCCATGGCTAGCCCTGAAGGAAAGTCCAGAGGTAGAAGGACCAAAAATGTACTGCACGATTTGCCAAAAATATCCTACTATAGCAGTCAGCTATTCAGGTTCAGGTAGAAATGCATTCTTAAGTGGATGTGACCAGTTGCGCATTGAACTAAGCAGAGCTCATGAAACTAGTAAGGCACATATGACATGTGTTTCATGGCACCGCCAGGAAATGAAAGAAACCGCCTTGCAGTCTCAGACTCCTACAGCGAGTACCTCAAATTCCGGTGCCCCTACAGAGCAGCCCCTCATCATGCAAGCACTGCAAATACTGACGGAGAGAGAAAGAAAGAAAGTGACCATCCTTTTTAACAATGCTTACCTAATTGCAAAACAAGGTAAGCCACTCTCAGACATGGACACCGTATGTAGGGCTATGAAGAAAGCAGGTGTGGATATAGGAGAAAATTATGCAAACCATGAAAAAGCCTCAGAGTTCATAAGATGTGAGGCAAATATACTTCGGCAGGACATCAAAAAAATAGTTTCAAATTCTCGCTTCATCTGCATTATTGCTGACGGAAGCACAGATAGTGCCATCATTGAACAGGAAACTGTGCTGGTGAGAGTAGTCAGTGGTGGGAAACCCTACACCCTATTTGCTGATCTTGTTCCACTCGAACATGCACATGCTCAATGTGTTCTGGATGGTATAGTTAAAGGAATCAAAAGGTTATCTTTGGATTTAGTAGATATGAGGTCTACAGAACATCCAGGCCCATCATTAATAGCTGTCAATTTTGATGGTGCTGCAGTTATGATGGGATCTAAGGGAGGGGTTGCAGCTCTCCTAAAGAAAGACATTCCTTTTCTTCTGCCGGTCCACTGTGTAGCCCACAAGCTTCAGCTTGGGATTCTAGATGCTGTAAAATCCAATCCCTCTATTTGTCAGTTTGAGCAAACTTTGAAATGGATTTTAAAATTTTATTGGTATAGTCCTAGGAGGCGAAGAGATGCCAAAAAATGTCAAGAATAATTGATAAACTTTGCACATTTCACGGATATTAAAAAGGTAAGATGGGTATCCAGCAAAACCAGGGCTTTGGCAGCAATGCGACAAAACCTGCAGACAGTGGTTCTACACCTGGGACAGGTTGCAGCTGGTAGTGATGATTCTGCTGCTAAGGCAAAAAAGTACCTCTCAATTGTAACTAGCTTTACATTTATAAAAAACCTTTACAGTCTGAGAGATGTTCTGAAGCCAGTGTCGCAGCTTTCAGAATTCTTTGAGTCTAATGAACTGCTTTTATTGCATGTTCCACCTGCTGTAGAGAGTTGTGTATTGACCCTAGTAGGCCTAAAGAGTGATATGGGTGAAAATATGCAGCAGTTTAAAAACGGTACCACTCTGAAGAAGAGAAGTTTGGAAACATTTCTACTGATGGCTGGGAAATAAAGTTTTCAGGACACTGCCCACCAGCAGCAACAATCCAAAGTGACAGTGAGCTCATTGACAGTGTGGTTAAGTACATTGATGAGAGGTTTGCAAATTTTAATTGCTTGCCGGTTAAAGGATTTCAGGCATTTGATTTTACACTGTGGCCAGAATGTAGAGAGGAACTCTATACATATGGGCTCACTGATATTGAGCCAATTGTACAACATGTTGAGGTACTTTTCACCACAGATGAGAGGTTGGCAATTGTAGAGGAGTTTTGTGGACTTAAAACCCATATGAAAGGCTTTCAGACCAAAGGCATTTCTGTATTGCCTGCATACTCCACCCTGCTAGCAACAAACCCTTCCACGTTGACTAATATAATAAAGCTTGTGCAGAAGCTGAATGTGTGTTTTCTGCAATGAATATCATTAACCCCTTTGAAGCTCATGACGGAATGGTTCCGGCATGAGCATCGGTGCCCCTGTGCTCATGACGGAACCATTCCGTCATGAGGACAGGGGCACGAAATCCCTCTGCTGCAGACAGCAGAGGGATTTCCTTTTCTCCCCCAAAGCCTCGGGAGCTGGCGAAGAGCTTCCCCAGCTCCCGAGGCCCCCTCCCTGGTTTCTGTGAAATGACGATCAGCGCGCACGTCGCGCTGTCGTCATTTAACAGAAACCAAAACTAAAATGAGCCTTTAGGCTCATTTCAGTTTCACTTTCTACGTGCTCAGGGGGCTATCTCAGCCCCCTGAGCACGTAGAAAGATGGGAGAGGTATCATTGGAAAGGGGATCCACCCACTAGACACCAGGGAGGGGAGAGCGGCCCCTTGGGTAAGGGCCTTTGCTCCCCCCATAAGAATGTGGGCAAATTTAGTCTTTCTGCCCCCCCCTTGGGGGGGCAGATGGGGCAGTAGCCCCCAATCTGCCCCCCCGGGGGGCAGAAAACCCACTAGATACCAGGGATTTTTGTTTATATTTTAATTAGGGATGGGGGCTGCCCAATATGGGCATGCCAATGCCCCCACCCCCCGGCCACAAAATCAGTCTTTCTGCCCCCCCTGGGGCAGATGGGGGCAGCAGCCCCCAATCTGTCCCCCCGGGGGGGGCAGAAAGCCCACTAGATACCAGGGATTTAAAAAAAAAATGATAATTAGGGGTGGGGGCTGCCCAATATGGGCATGCCAATGTCCCCACCCCTCCCGCCACAAAGGTACAGTCTTTCTGCCCCCAATCTACCCCCTTGGAGGAGCAAAAAGCCCACTAGACGCCAGGGATTTTTTGGGGCAAATTTTAATTAGGGTGGGGGCATTGGTATGCCCGTTTTGGGCAGCCCCCACCCTAATTAAAATTTGCCCCAAAAAATCCCTGGCGTCTAGTAGGCTTTCTGCCAGATGGGGCAGTAGCCCTAGGGGAACGCTGGTGGGAGGAAATTTGTGGATCCACGTAGATTCCAGGACTTTCCCACACAGAAATTTGAGAAAAAAGTGATTTTTTTCAGCTAAATTTGAGGTTTGCAGGGGATTCTGGGTAGGAAAACGTTAGGGGACCCACGCAAGCCATACCTCGCTTGTCTCCCCCGGGTGTCTAGTTTTCAGAAATGTGTGGGTTTGGTAGGTTTCCCTAGATGACCGCCGAGCCCGGGGCCAAAAACTCATGGGACCCCCCTTGCAAAACCAGGTTGTTTTGTGATAGGTAATTTTGATGTTGCCTCAATAGGTTTTGGGATCTTGCCTGTCGCGGGTACTTGACCCACCCACGCGAGTGAGGTATAATTTTTATCGGGAGACCTGGGGGAACGCTGGGTGGGAGGAAATTTGTGGATCCACATAGATTCTAGAACTTTCCCACACAGATATTTGAGAAAAAAGTGATTTTTTTCAGCTAAATTTGAGGTTTGCAGGGGATTCTGGGTAGGAAAACGTTAGGGGACCCACGCAAGCCATACCTCGCTTGTCTCCCCGGGTGTCTAGTTTTCAGAAATGTGTGGGTTTGGTAGGTTTCCCTAGATGACCGCCGAGCCCGGGGCCAAAAACTCATGGGACCCCCTTGCAAAACCAGGTTGTTTTTTGATAGGTAATTTTGATGTCGCCTCAATAGGTTTTGGGCCCTTGCCTGTCGCGGGTACTTGACCCACCCATGCGAGTGAGGTATAATTTTTATCGGGAGACCTGGGGGAACGCTGGGTGGGAGGAAATTTGTGGATCCACATAGATTCTAGAACTTTCCCACACAGAAATTAGAGAAAAAAGTGATTTTTTTCAGCTAAATTTGAGGTTTGCAGGGGATTCTGGGTAGGAAAACGTTAGGGGACCCACGCAAGCCATACCTCGCTTGTCTCCCCCGGGTGTCTAGTTTTCAGAAATGTGTGGGTTTGGTAGGTTTCCCTAGATGACCGCCGAGCCCGGGGCCAAAAACTCATGGGACCCCCCTTGCAAAACCAGGTTGTTTTTTGATAGGTAATTTTGATGTCGCCTCAATAGGTTTTGGGCCCTTGCCTGTCGCGGGTACTTGACCCACCCACGCGAGTGAGCTATAATTTTTATCGGGAGACCTGGGGGAACGCTGGGTGGGAGGAAATTTGTGGATCCACATAGATTCTAGAACTTTCCCACACAGAAATTAGAGAAAAAAGTGATTTTTTTCAGCTAAATTTGAGGTTTGCAGGGGATTCTGGGTAGGAAAACGTTAGGGGACCCACGCAAGCCATACCTCGCTTGTCTCCCCCGGGTGTCTAGTTTTCAGAAATGTGTGGGTTTGGTAGGTTTCCCTAGATGACCGCCGAGCACGGGGCCAAAAACTCATGGGACCCCCCTTGCAAAACCAGGTTGTTTTGTGATAGGTAATTTTGATGTCGCCTCAATAGGTTTTGGGCCCTTGCCTGTCACGGGTCCTTGACCCACCCACGCAAGTGAGGTATCATTTTTCTCTGAAGACTTTGGGTAACGCGGGGTGAGTGGAAATTTGTGGATCCACGTAGATTCCAGAACCTTTCACCACAGAAACGTGAGGAAAATTTGTTTTTTTTGAAAAAATTTTAGGTTTGCAAGGGATTCTGGGTAACAGAACCTGGTGAGAGGCAGTCAAGTCACCCCATCCTGGATTTCCCATGGTGTCTAGTTTTCAAAAATATATAGGTTTGCTATGTTTCGCTAGGTGCCGGCAGAGCTAGGGTTCAAAAACTACAGCTAGGCACTTTGCCAAAAAAGGGTCATTTTTCACTGTGACATTGTGGTGTGTCCACGTTGCGTTTTGCGCCGTTTCCTGTCGCGGGCACTAGGCCTACCCACACAAGTGAGGTACCGTTTTTATCGGGAGACTTTGGGTAATTCAGATTTGTAAAGCAACTGTTATTACCTATTGACTTTCGATGCATTTCTGCCTTCCAAATGAAAGACAATGGGTAAAAAAGAAGTCATTTTGAAAAATGACCGATAATTCTCATGCTAGTATGAGTATTCCCAATTTCGGAAATGTGCAAATATCTACTGTTTCTAAACTCTATATTTTGTTCCCATTTCAGAAATACATAGGTGTTTTTCATACCGATTTTTCCATGTATACATTTTCCCAGAATAATTGCTATATACCCGGTACATAATAAAAAAAACATTGCAAGTTGCTGCTCAGTTTTTGGCTCTGGGTTCGTCGGGTTCTTGGTGAACCTACAAGTCCTATATATCCCCACAACCAGTAAGGTCCAGCGGATGTAACGGTGTATTGCTTTCAAAGAGCTGTCATAATTAGAAGAAGTTACAGGTGAAAACGTTGACACAAACGGCTGTTTTTTTCAACTAATTGTCAATTTTTCCTATATTTAACTGTTAGTTTCTATAAAGAAACCTTGATGGATCTACACAAATGACCCCTTGCTGAATTCAGAATTTTGTCTACTTTTCTAAACTGTATAGCTTTCCAGGAACCATTATTGCTTTTATACCCATTTCTACCATTAACTGGAAGGAGGTTGAAAGCACAAAAAATAGCAAAAATAGGCTATGTCCCAGAAAAATGCCAAAACTGTGTAAAATTTTTGGTTTTCTGACAAAAGTCTGCTTGTCCCTGAAAGCTGGGAAGATGGGGATTTCAGCACCACAACCCCTTTTTGATACCATTTGCAGGGAAAAAACCAGATGCTTTCATCTGTAGCCCTTTTTTCGCATTCTTTCCCCCAAAAAACAAAATTTAGCTGTATTTTGGCTAATTTCTGGGTCCCCTCCAGGGGAATCCAAAAACCCTGGGTACATTTAGAATCCCCATGATGTTGGAAAAAAGGACGCAAATTTGGCGTGGATACCTTATGTGGTCAAAAAGTTACAGGGGCCTAAGCGCAAACTCCCCCAAATAGTGCAAAAAAGGCTTAGCACAGGGGGGGGAAAGGCCTAGCAGCGAAGGGGTTAAGAACCCACTAAGAGCACAGTTAAATCAAGATGTTCTACAAGACCTAATGCTTCTTAAGATAGAAAGACCCAACTTTGAGGATTATGACCCCAGCAAAGCTATTGATCTCTGGCTTACAACAGGAGGCACAAAACATTTGTGCGGACATAAAAGGCCACATCTATCATAACTACTGAAGTATTGTCAATGTGAATGTTAGAGCAGCCTGCCATGCAAGATCATTTATTGTTGTATTTCTATACAATTTCTATATGTTTGGATAAAAGGGATAATATCACTTGTCAAGTTTTCTTTAGCATTATTGCAAAGCACTTAATTGTTTATTGATTAATAAAACAAAAATATATTAAATGTTTCTCTGACAGCCCTTACAATTGATGTAGGGACGGGAGTAGGTGGGACAAGTGGATTTTACAGGACTTGTAGATCTCAGTGGCATTTTGTCCCTAGGCCAAGTAGATTATTTTAAAAAATTCCACACCCCTGGCTATATTTTGATCTTTCACCATCAGGTAACAGCATATAAAATAATGCACACCTTAAATGAAAGGTAAATGCAAGTTTTAAAAAATCAGTGGAAAATACACTATTTCATGTTATGAAAAAACCTTTGTTGATTAATGCAATCACTGCAGATGTATGTGTGTGCAACTAGAAGCCCATAGAACTGAATTCTGTTTGGTTCAGCAGGGAATAGTGACTGGCCTGAGTTAGGATAACAAGATAGAGCTCTTTAGCAGACTTGTGTATTTTTAGTGCTAAGAGGTCCCTGCCTGTCGCAGAAAGCACTGCAAACGTGTTTGTCACTTTTTAAAATTTGCATTACACACAGTATAAGTTAGGCTGCCGCAAAATGTGGACCTAAATTTAGGTAAAATCTAAAAAGTGTTTTCAAAGTGTACATTTTAGTAATATGGCCATTGCACTTAGTACAAACATTTTTACAACTGTCCATTAAAAGCGTGCATTCCACAACTCAGCTTGGTAATCCCCCACAATACTTCTCAAAAGAATACATCTTTGTCTTCAGGAATTTTAAAGTGTTTCCATCAGTTAACACCACCTCTACAGCTCCCAAGTAGCCTTGACATTTACAGATTTACAAATTGCACAAATCTACATTTTAGCGGCGGCTCCTCTGCTAAGGCGGAGGAGCGTTGCCCCACTATTTTTCAGCATTGAAAAATGAAAAATAAAATGATAATAACAAAGGTTATTATCATTTTATTTTTCCTCGTTCACTTCCGGCAGCCAGGCCGAGTGCGGGGCCATCCATTCTGCCCTGGCACAGCTGCAGGAAGGATGAGGAGGGGGCACTGCTTCAACTGCGCATGACAGTTTGGCCGACCGTCTAAGGCCGGCCAAACCGTCATGTGCACTTTGATCTCTCCACCGTGCTGTTCTGTACAGCCGGGTGGAGAGCCAGCATAGGGTCATAGTTCCTTAGTAAGCCCTAACTAGGTTGCTGACACCAATCACGGCGCTGCTCTCATGGGTAATACCAGCATGAGACCAGTGTCTGGATTGGCATAGGTGAGCATGTGGCATGCTGGGAGTCGAAGAGCAGAGGCCAGAAAAGCACCAACGCTGCAGATGGCAGGTAAGCATTTTTTAAATTATTTTCCCAGCGCTGTCCCCTGCGCAGACCCACCACTTTAATGCCCCAGCTGCCACCACTGCTGCATTTCTTTTCAGGCAGCCGGCACCCTGGCGAGAAGGCTTGTTTCTTGTTTGTGTGTCTGCCCATCCCTGGGATCACAGCACAGCAGACCTTCCACTTCAGCCATGGCATTTAAACTGTAACATAGGTTTTTTAGCACAAAGGCTGACATTATGGACAAATGCTGTCCGATCAAATCTTTGTCATGGACAATGGACATTCAGGTTAATTTGTGGATAGTCTGTGAAAATTACGGACGGGTGGTCACCCTACTGCGGCTGCGTTTCAGAAATGGATCGTAGGCTTCAGCTTTCCATGATGGGGTGGCCACGGAAGTGAAATCTGTGGCATCTTATTGCACGCTCATGCTAGTATTATTCTCAGTAGCTAGATCCCAGTAGGCCTGGCAGTTATCACACAGGACTTCCTGCTTGTGGCTTCCTTCAAGGGCTGTGCTCGCTGCCCTTCCTTGTCGATTACATTTGGCTTACAAGGTAGAGCCAAAAAATTGTCATGCTTTTTCACTGATCGAAAGCAGCCTCCGTGCTTGGAGGGGCTCTAAAGTCTGTTGTCTAGGTCCGTATGACTGAAATGCACAAAAGCTGGGGTCCAAGGGCAGAGGATGGAATAAAGCTGGTGTTCGCCTACCTGTGGAACTGTCACCCTGTGCTGGTGGCATGCTCTGCTATGGAGTTAGCTGTTCTTCTGAGATCAAAAGACTGACAAATTCAACCAGCAGGAGGAACCGATGATGGGGGAAGAAGAAATAAGAGAAAAAAAAGAACTATAGAGGGAGCAGCAGATAAAGGGAGCGGGACGGGAAGAAATAATACCTCAATTCACGTCAGGAGCAACAGGCAGGCACTGATTACATTGAATCAATCTGTGCTTGGTCCTTGCGCCACATAAATGATTAGAAGTTATGTTTGGCCTGCACTGGCCAATTAAGGAGGCTACAAAGAAGACCGATACTGAAGCCAGCAAAGGGTAAGTAAAGGGCAGGCTCCACGCCCTTTTTGTAAACAATAGTGTCTCGTAGGTGAGAGCACATGCGCTAGTGCATGCTCTTGCAGGCTCAACCCTAAAAAACAGACAGGAAACACACGGTTTTCGGCTGTGATAACTTTGTAAAAAAGTAAGTGCCAGGGCCCTTCTCAGGAGGCCACAGTAGCTTGCACCACCCATTCACTGGCAATGAAAGTACCAAACCATCTACTAACCATCAGACTCCTACAAATGTGACAATTCAGACTATTCCAAGCCACCCAAAGCTGTGACAATGGTTTTAGTGGCAGGTATTAGTAATTTTATTGTATATTGAAATATAAAACAACTGTTGTTGTGCTAATTTCAAAATTAAACAGCACCCCCATGTGGCGGACAAGTGCCACTGGCTAAAATTAAGTACTGGGTATCTGGCTGTACTTATCTGTATAAATCAGAAAAAAAACAGAAAACTGGGAGCATCATTTAGGATGAAACTGTTTGAGGTCATACTGTGTGAATCAAAAGGCATCATCTTAACTGTTTAATAGTTTATGTGAATAATAAGGATTTACGACTTTCAAAAGTAAAATCTTTGATTAAACCTTGACCTTTATAGATTGTGATTATGTGGTATAGTGTTTTTGATACCAACCATCACAGCACCTTTCTTGTATCAGTTATTGATGGCTTGCTGTTTTTAGTTTCAGCCTGCAAGAGCATGCGCTAGCACTGTGCCCTCTCGCTTGCAAACACTAAGGACCAGGGCCCTTCTCATGAGGCCACTGCATCTTGCACCACCCATTGCCCCTACCAGTTCTGCCAATGACAGTACCAACAAAACTGCTAACCACCACACACCTACAAGTGTGACAATTCAGACTATTCCAGCCACCCAAAGGCAAAATAATGGTGTCTGCGGAAGCTAATATTCATACTGTGCACCACTGATCTGTACTTCACTATAATCTACTCTACAACACTGTACTCTATGCCACTCTACTCCACACCACTGCACGCTATGTCATTTTACTCTGCACCACTCTACGCCACTGCACTCTACACCAATCCACTCTGCACCACTCTACTCTGCAACACTGCACTGTCTGCCACTGAGCTCTGTGCCACTCTACTCTATGCCACTCTGCTTTGCGCCACTGCACTCTATGCTCCTGCACTTTACTCTGCACCACTCTACTCTATGCCAGTGCCTTCTACTCCACTCTTCTATGCACCACTGCACTCTTCACCAATGCACTCTGCACCACTCTAGGGCAGTGAACTCTATTCCACTGCACTTTACTCCACTGCACTCTGTGACACTGCATTATACTCTGCAAGACTTGACTCTGACACTCTACTCTGCAAGACTGCACTCTCCGCCACTGAACTCAACGCCACTCTACTCTATACCACTGCACTATATGCCATTGTTTTATACTCTGCACCAATCAACTCTGTACTTTACACCACTTCTCTCTACTCCACAACACTCTACTCCACGCTTTAACATTCTACTTCATTAAACTCTACTTCAATGTATGCCACTCCACTCTACAACACTCCACTCCACTCTATGCAACTCTATGATACTACTCAACTTTACGACGCTCTCCACAACACCCTCTATGCCATTCTATGCCACTATACTCCACTCAGTTTGCGTTGGCACTGCCAGCCTGTCCCCGGTATCCACCTTGACCCCAGAAGTGTTGCCCTCTTGTCGGGTAGAAGTTGTTGAAGCCTGCGTTACTTAGTACCGGCCGCGCCCAGAGCCTTGTCCCCTGGGAGGGATTTGGTAGGAGGTGCGGCCGGTCGAGAGGCCCCTGTCTCGACCAGCCCCCCTGGAAAACCCATGGGATAAATGTGTGGTTAATGTTGGATTGCACTTTATCCAAGCAAGTGAAATCGCTTTGAACTTTCTGAATTCTTTGACAAATGGGTCCTCGAACAGGCCCACTTGCGCCACTGCCCCCACATCAGAAGAGGCCAGGTCCCACAACTTGGGTAGAGTTTGATCAGTAAAGAGTAAAGAGTGGCGCCGCTTTGTCGATCGGGAGCAGTTCGTATTGCCCATAAAAATGAATGCTGGGGGTCTCTAGTTGGCAATGGTTTGCACCATTGTCCAAGTAGGGACCCTTCTTCCTAGTCAGGGTAAGGGGGATACACTTCTAAAATCACCCCTGCTCACCGCCTTGGTTGCTTGGCACGAGCAGACAGGCTTATCTCAGAGGCAGTGTGCAAAGCATTTGTGCACACATACAGTAATACAGTGAAAAAACTACAAATGGACACCACACCAGTTTAGAAAAATAAGTAATCTTTATATAAACCAAACAAGACCAAAACAACAAAAATCCACAATACAGTAAAAAAAATATGACTTTTAAAAGGTAGAAATAGTTCTGTTCAAAGCAAATTGCAGATGCCACCCTTTCCACACAAAGTACCTTGGATGCGTCAAAATCAAAAGCAGGAACAGCCACAGGGAAGGTGATGCGTCAACTCCTTATGCGCAGGAAAGGTTATGTGTTGGTTCCTTACTCCAGGGGCGGTGATGCGTCGGTTTCTTACTGCGGCCCCCAGTGTCCTGGTAGACTTGGCGCCCCGGTGCGATGCGTGAGGATCAGGGATGCATCGGTTCTCGATGCGGCGGCAGCAACGGCGCTTGCGATGATTTCTCCAGCCGCGGTCCCACGATGCGTTGGTTCTTGCAGCCGCACAGCAGGGCCTGCATTGGAATCGGGGCGGTGATCTCGGCCTTCATAGACCTGTGCACTCCATGCGGCGTGCAGCGATTTCTCGAGCCGCGGAGAGGTGCTGCACCTCTTGGCAGGTCAGAACTATCCGCAAGGGAGTTCAGGGGAGCTGGGGGTGAAGTCTTTGTATCCCTGAGACTTCAAAACAGGAGGCAAGCTCTACTTCAAGCCCTTGGAGATCTTCCTCAAGCAGGGGACAAAGCACACAACAAAGTCCTTGTCCTTTCCTTAGCGGAAACAGCCACTGCAGGCCAACTCCAGACAGCACACAGCAAAGGGTCAGTACTTCTCAGTTTCTCCAGCTCTTCTCCTTTGCCAAGATTCCTCTTGAATTCCAGAAATGATCTAAAGTTCAGGGGTCTGGGCCCCACTCTTTATAGCACAAAATCATTTGTTCTCTAGTGGCAGAGAAGCTCTTTGCCCAGCCAAAACCAGTTCTGTCCTCTCTGGTGTAGCTTCCTGGCAGGAGGTGGAGACAGCATTGTGCAAGGCAGACCAGGCCCATTAAGGTGTGAAAGAAATCTCATTCCCCTACTCTGAATGCAGCCCAGGTCTATTCAGCCCGCCCTGTCTCACCCTGGAAAGGCAGGACACACCTCAGCCCCCCAGTGGCTGTCTGAACAGAATGCACATCCCCAGTTCCTGTCACTCCAAAACCAGACAGTCAATACACAAACCTAGCAGAGGCACGCTGGATGGCTAAGCAAGAAAATACCTACTTTCTAAAAGTGGTATTTTCAAACCCAGAATATAAAAACCATCCTTACTAAAAGATGCACCTTTATATTCTGAGTTTAGGCATACTAAACTCTATTTTCCTATCTTGTTCCCATCGGCAGTTATACTTATAAGATTATATAAATAAACTCCCATTCTATCCTATGGGACAGATAACCTTTCAATAGTGAAAAACGAAATTGGAAGTATTTCACTATCAGGACATGCCACACACATCAGGGCATGTCCTACCTTTCACATACACTGCACCCTGCCCACAGGGGAACCTTGGGCCTACCTTAGGGGTGACTTACATGTATTAAAAGGGAAGGTTAGGGCCTGGCAAGTGGATGCACTTGCCAAGTCGACATGGCAGTACCAAACTGCGCACAGCCACTGCAGTGGCAGGTCTAAGTTACATTTACAGGCTGCTTATGTGGGTGGCACAATCAGTGCTGCAGACCCACTAGCAGCATTTGATTTACAGGCCCCGGGCACACACAGTGCACTGTACTAGGGACTGACTAGTAAATCAAATATGCCAATCATGGAATCACCAATCCATAACAACAATTTACAGGGAGCACTTGCACTTTGGCTCTGAACAGCAGTAGCAAAGTGCCCAAAGCATCTAGACCAGCAAAAAC
This sequence comes from Calotriton arnoldi, assembly GCA_963921515.1. Lineage (NCBI taxonomy): Eukaryota > Metazoa > Chordata > Amphibia > Caudata > Salamandridae > Calotriton > Calotriton arnoldi. The sequence continues at coordinate 406,791 of CAWUFW010002917.1, forward strand.
GAAGTCCAACACACAGCAAAAACACAGGAGGCAAAGGCAAAAATACAGGGAGACCCACGCCAATGATGCCAAGTCTAACAAATGCGCAATGCACCCTATTCGTAAGAACCTCCAGGGAAATGAAAGAGCCTGGCATCTTGGCCTCTTCCGCCATGTCCATGATTTTGGTCATGGGACCTATGGCATCTAATAGCTTGTCCTGAAGTGCCATGACCTACCTATGCCCTTCTTAGGGTCTGTCATGTACTTTGCTAAGAAGGGGGCCATTTATGAATCAATGTCGGTGGTGCGGGCCACCTTTTCCTCCAGGATAGGTCAAGGACACTCCGCCCTGAGGCAGTTTTGGGCCTCCTTCTCTAATGGTTTGCGGAGGTGCCCAGCAACAAACTTAGCAACCTTGTCACCTGGGGCTCACACAGCTGACCTCGGGTGTATGATGTCATCCGGATCTAACATATTCAAATCACCTGCTTGAGGGGGAATGGGATCGGTAGCCGGGCTCCAAGGTCTCGAGGAACCAGCCTAATCCTCCGAGTCTCCCAGGGGAATCTCCGTCCTGCTAGTCGGGGTACCAGTTTGGGGGGGCTTGAGGGAAGAGGGAGGCGGTTCAAGGGGGGGCGGGGGTGCTCCTGGGGAACCGACTTGGTCAAGAAGGCCTGTATGAGGTGCGAAAACGCGCCTCTATCCACCCCTTCCTCGCATTTCTTCTTCATTATGGGGGGTGAACCTTCTCCTGGCTATTTTGGCTTACTCCTGAGCAATTCTATTGGAGAGGCACTGTTCCATAGGCCCCATTTGATCATTTACTGTAGATTGAGGTGTCCACCACCTCATAAAAGGCTTCATCCCACTGCAAGTAAGCAAGGGAGTCCTCCTCCTCATAGGTGGCCTCAGAAGCCTCCACGTTTAAACTTAATGCAGGGGTACAGAACCGACTAGAATGTTACTTTATCGAGGCAGGAGGAGATAACAGCTGTTTATATTGTGCTTTTATGCAGCACGCACGTCTGCAGGATTGGGTGCTGGGAGGGGGCCCAGACAATGTGGGTGGGCTTAGGATCGGTACGCACCAATCCCAGGGACACACTCCCACCCTTTGCACTTACTGAGCTTCGCTGTCCAGGTTGTGTCCCGCCAAGAAAAGCCTTAGTACCTGTAATGCAATACGGGCGGTGCAATACAGTCCCCCAGCGGGGCGTAAATTATGTAGAATGTGGGGAAAGTGCTGACCGGGCGTAACCCTGAACAGCCTGACGGGCTCGGTGGCTAGCGGGCTCCGGCAGCACGCTCTCTCCTACTGTCAATTGGGAGAACGAGACGCACTGCGCAGATCCAGCGAGACCTGCCAGAGCAGTGCCCTACCAGGTGATGAGCGCACCGCCGCAAAGGTTGAACAGGCCCTGGATGTGTGAGGAGAGCAACAGTGATCCCACGACAAAACCAGGGATCTGAAAATGAAAAACACTATCAATACAATACCGCCCAGATGTGGCACGTTTAGCAATGTCAATATCACACAAAACCATTAACCGTTAAATCACAGAGAATCATCTGAAGAAAAAAAACACAGACAAACAGGAAGAGTACTTAACTTTCTGCTGAGCAGTAAAGAAAGAGGGAGTCCACGCAGTGAGGAAGGACTATGTGGGGTCCTACTTTGTGGACATTAAAGAAGGACTCATGAACTGTTTGTTTGTTTTTGCCTGATGTTCATGTGAAAAGGAGTTTTTCCTAAAATGTTAAAAATGGCTTCTGTTTGAAAATATTTTATTTAAGGGAAGGAAGAGAAAAGTATAATCCTCGCCTCTGGTCCTAACATAGAATTCTGCTTTTTAGCGTATGTTTAATCTGTGTTGTGGTTTTTTGCCAGTTTGTAGCAGGAGTCAAATTTTTCCTTGTCTCAGAAATTTGGCAGCTATATGGTCATTTTTCAACATTACTTTTCAAAGAGATAGTTTTTGCTCCTTTAAAATAAGTACTAATGAAAGGACTTAAGTTATGAGGCATTGTAAGCCTAAGAAGAGAGAAATTTAACCGTCTTGTCATTAAACCAACGGACTTCAGTTTCTTAGTAGTGTTATTGCGAAGTGCTTAGACAGTATATCATGCAAGCAATTCAAGTCACAGTGCTTGGCATCCAGTGCCCATTGTTGAAATCAGTGACGCAGGGAGTTGGCTATTTCAGTGAAGTAGACATTTGACGGCTTGGAGCTACACTGACATCACATTAATTTTATGTGTGCCATTCTAGAGCATGCCAGGAGACAAATAATTTTCATCTCAGACGCCCTGTGTGTGGTTGTGACAGGCCTGATGAATTGGTGAAGCGATGTAGACGTATACACTGTGTAAACTTCCGAAGGCAAAGGACAACTGATTGAGGCATGCACGGAGATCACCCCCAAACCTCAGGTGTACCAGGCTTATTTATTTATGTTTATTGGGCTTTTACATTACAACTGCATCTTGTAGCCATTGTAAAACCAACAGAGCATCCATACCATGACTATGCATCTCTTGGCTAATACAAACAGTATGGAGGCGAGGCGCCGGCAGGAGTAGGGCAGAGCTGAGGTATCACTCAGCAAGGCCACCTGGTGGGATTGAGGGACTTGGGTGTCACGGGTCTTAGACACTGTTATGAGTATTTCATGCCAGAAATTCGTGAGGCCCGGGCACTCCCAGGACACGTATATAAATTTGGCACTGATGAGACCACATCTACATTTACTGGTACCGGGCCCACCAACCTGTGAGATTCTGGCTGGTGTATAGTAGTATTGATGTAGCTATTTTACCTGTATTAGTTTATGTTTGTAATTGAAAGGAGTGTTTTTAACTTGTACACAACATTGTGCCCACGTCTTGGAATTTGATAACCCAGGCAGATCTCCTATCTGCATCAGTCTGAGAATGATTGCCCCCATTCCAGCCCTCGTAATGTAGGCTGTTAAGATTGTTGCTTCGGGTCGTGCAGCAGGCACTGTGCTAAGAGCTGCCTGAGCCGCTGGCTGCAATCCAAGGTAGCGGAATGGTGCGGGCGAGGCCGCGCCTCGGCCGGTGCAGAAAGGGTGCTGCCAAGTTAAGGTGTTATTCACAAAGATAGTACAGAGGCTTATTCCACCCAGAAGGAGGACTTCAAGTCTCCCGACATCTTTCCTTTCTGTTTAGATTTCTTTCTTTGTCTCCCATCACAATTTTTAGCTCCCCCTCTTCCCTTCCTGCATGAGTCAAGACTTGCTGGAACACCTCTCCGTCTTGTGAGTTGTAGCGGTCTAGTCATTAACCGCTCGCCACCTATGAGACCCAGCCCCGGAAGAACCTGCACACATTGTAGCACTCTCTGGCCAGGCGTGGCCAGAGTTTAAATAAACGGGCCGGGGTCGCTCGGGACTTCCGGCCCACATGAGTGCCCATGTAGTGTGTGGTGCCATAATTGCTATTGCAGCGTCCCAAGGGTGCGGCGCTAAGGCCTGGCCTACCGCGCCATCGCGACCTTGGCGACGAGGGTGGGATCAAGGAGCATCGTGGTCCCCCCCCAACCGGCATCTACTACACTGCTCCCGGCCCGTCGGCGCATCTTCAAAGGACACGCCGCGCGACCCGCACGTCACCGCGAGTAGCATTGACAAAAGTGCCGGATCGTGTCCGCCCAGCGGGGGAGGCGTCGGAAGTCACCGGCCGATGGTTTGAGGTAGGACCACGCGCCCCAGCGCCTACCTGCAACCTGTGCCCCAGAAGTAGACAGCAACGCGCTGGTGCTCCCGGTGATGCCCGGTCGAGCCCGCGCTGACGCCGGAAGTGCGCGCATGCGCAGCAGCACCCTGCCACTCCCGCATTTAGTCCTCAGGTCCCGAAGCACACGGCCAGCACCGTGCCAGGCCAGCAATTGACCTGCAATGCGTGCCTGGCCACCTGGCCTCAGGGACAACAGTCTGCCACCAGCTCAGTCAGGGGAATAAACAAGCACTGGCAAAACCCAGCGCTCCACCGAGAAGTGAGCCAGAGGAAAAGCCCTGAACAAGGAAGGCCTTCGTGCAAACCCCAGCCATGTCTGACCCAGCCACAGCGGCAGCCCCGCAGCCAGCAACCCCTGCAGCACCACCAGCCCACCTGCACTCTCAAGTCAGCGCGCTTCCCCCATTCAGCGAGCTGATTGATCCGGCCACCGCGTCACCCAGGTGGAATGTGTGGGTCGGGTGACTGAACAACTATTTTATCACTACGAGGGAAACGGATGGCGCAGTAAAAAGGTCACTGCTGTTGCATTTCGCAGGGGACGAAATTTACAAGCTTTTCGCACATCTACCGCGGACTACGAAGCTGCGGTCAGGGTGCTAAATGCCCACTTTGACCCCCAACTCAATCCCGATTACGAACGCTTTAAACTACGACAAGCCCGTCAGAGAGAGGGAGAATCCATGGACGCATTTCATGCACGCCTACGAGAGCTGGCCAGCACGTGCACCGAAGACGATCAAGCGAAGGAAGTGAGAGCACAGGTCATCCAAGGGTGCCGCAACAAGACCTTGCAGACCCTCATCCTCCGACAACCCCGCATCACCCTAGAGGACATACTCATCCTGGCACGCTCCCACGATCTGTCGGAGGCCCGGGCGATTGCCATGGAAGCCGCGCTCACCCACCCCGCAGAACAGACAGTGACAGTCAAGACAGAGTGAGTGGATGCAGCTCGCACGCCAGCTCGCGGCGGTCGGGGACGATGGCCCAACAAAAGCTCGCGACGACCACAGTGCGGATATTGTGGGAAAGAGGAGCACCCTCAAGACAACTGCCCGGCAAAAGGCAAGACATGCTCGAAGTGCGGGATCCCCAATCACTTTTCGAGCATATGCCGAGGTGGACTAAGAAGCAAAGGAACGCCCGGACGAAGACCGCCAGCCAGAGCGGTGAGACACCTCTCACTGGAGGAGCCCGAAGACTTGAGGATGCCGAGGACACCGACACCGCGCAAGCAGTATCTCGAAGACTCGTCCACGGACGATGAGGAGGAGTGCTACCTCATATCCTTTGCGACTGACCTCAAAAGAAGGTGGCGACCTCAGCCAACATGTGCCATCGAGATCGCAGGGTCACCCGTCACGGCCCTCATTGACACCGGGGCGTCGGTGAACGTCATGGGACGCCAACAATACAAATGACTAAACCCGAGACCAGCGCTCACGCCATCCAAAGTGAAAATCCTCACGTACGGAAGTCACACGCCGCTTCCCCTGAAAGGAAAGATGACGGTCCAAGTGAAATCGGAGGACCACGAGGTCACGACAACATTCCACGTGGTCGACAGGGAAGCAGACATACTAGTAGGAAGCCACACCGCTGAAGACCTGGGCCTGATGACATTTGCAAACGCCGTAAAGACGCTACAGACGGAGGATATCCTTGAGCTGTTCCCACAACTGTTCAAGGGTCTAGGGAGCATGAAGCGACCGCCAGTGAAGCTACACATCGACACGTCGGTGAAGCCTGTCGCCCTGCGGCACCGGCGTATACCTTTTCACCTACGCCCGCTAGTCGAACAAGAACTACAGAAGCTTGAACAACTAGGTGTGATAGAAAAGGTAACAGGACCAACGCCCTGGGTATCGCCCATGGTCATAGCGGAGAAGCCGAAACAACCCGGCCAAATCAGGCTCTGCATCGACATGCGAATGCCCAACCAGGCGATACGGAGAGAGCGGCATCTCACACCAACGGTCTACGACATCCTGGCCGATCTCAATGGGGCTCGTTGGTTCTCCAAATTGGACTTCAACGCGGGGTATCACCAGTTGAGGCTAGCGGAAGAGAGTAGATACATCACCACCTTTTCGACACACCTGGGGCTGCGACGCTACAAAAGACTGAATTTTGGAATATTGTCAGCTGCGGAAATCTTCCAGAATGCCGTAAGGGAAATTCTGTCGGGGCTTCAAGGTGTGCTTAACGTCAGTGATGACATTTTAATACATTCCGCGACAATCGAAGATCATCATCGTCGGCTCTGAGCCACTCTCCAGCGCCTCGCAGATCATGGGGTGAGCATCCACAAAGAGAAGTGCCAGTTCTTCAAAAAGTCCATCGAGTTCTTCGGATACGTCTTCAGCCAAGAGGGGGTGAAGTTGGACCCACGGAAGTCCCAAGCCATCCAGCTCGCCCCTGCGCCGACAACTGCACACGAGGTTCAGATTTTCTTAGGCATGGCAACGTATTGTGTACGGTTTATACCCAACCTTGCCACCATCACGGAGCCCTTACGAAATCTGACGAAGAAAGATACCGGCTGGAGATGGAGCCAAGAAGAGGAAGAGGCGTTCCGCAAGGTGAAGTCGGCGCTGTTGGAAAAAAAGACCATGGCCTATTTCGACACCGCACAGCCGACCGAGCTGATAGTAGACGCCAGTCCCGTGGGGCTAGGAGCCCTGTTGACACAGGAAACGGAACCAGGAACATGGGTCTCACTGGCCTTCACCACAGAAATGTGAGGAAAATGTGTTTTTTTGGACAATTTTTTAGGTTTGCAAGGGATTCTGGGTAACAGAACCTGGTGAGAGGCAGTCAAGTCACCCCATCCTGGATTTCCCATGGTGTCTAGTTTTCAAAAATATATAGGTTTGCTATGTTTCCCTAGGTGCCGGCAGAGCTAGGGTTCCAAAACTACAGCTAGGCACTTTGCCAAAAAAGGGTCATTTTTCACTGTGAAATTGTGGTGTGTCCACGTTGCGTTTTGCGCCGTTTCCTGTCGCGGGCACTAGGCCTACCCACACAAGTGAGGTACCGTTTTTATCGGGAGACTTTGGGTAATTCAGATTTGTAAAGCAACTGTTATTACCTATTGACTTTCGATGCATTTCTGCCTTCCAAATGAAAGACAATGGGTAAAAAGAAGTCATTTTGAAAAATGACCGATAATTCTCATGCTAGTATGAGTATTCCCAATTTCGGAAATGTGCAAATATCTACTGTTTCTAAACTCTATATTTTGTTCCCATTTCAGAAATACATAGGTGTTTTTCATACCGATTTTTCCATGTATACATTTTCCCAGAATAATTGCTATATACCCGGTACATAATAAAAAAAACATTGCAAGTTGCTGCTCAGTTTTTGGCTCTGGGTTCGTCGGGTTCTTGGTGAACCTACAAGTCCTATATATCCCCACAACCAGTAAGGTCCAGCGGATGTAACGGTGTATTGCTTTCAAAGAGCTGTCATAATTAGAAGAAGTTACAGGTGAAAACGTTGACACAAACAGCTGTTTTTTTCAACTAATTTTCAATTTTTCCTATATTTAACTGTTAGTTTCTATAAAGAAACCTTGATGGATCTACACAAATGACCCCTTGCTGAATTCAGAATTTTGTCTACTTTTCTAAACTGTATAGCTTTCCAGGATCCATTATTGCTTTTATACCCATTTCTACCATTAACTGGAAGGAGGTTGAAAGCACAAAAAATAGCAAAAATAGGCTATGTCCCAGAAAAATGCCAAAACTGTGTAAAAATTTTGGTTTTCTGACAAAAGTCTGCTTGTCCCTGAAAGCTGGGAAGATGGTGATTTCAGCACCACAACCCCTTTTTTGATACCATTTGCAGGGAAAAAACCAGACGCTTTCATCTGTAGCCCTTTTTTCGCATTCTTTCCCCCAAAAAACAAAATTTAGCTGTATTTTGGCTAATTTCTGGGTCCCTTCCAGGGGAATCCAAAAACCCTGGGTACATTTAGAATCCCCATGATGTTGGAGAAAAAGGACGCAAATTTGGCGTGGATACCTTATGTGGTCAAAAAGTTACAGGGGCCTAAGCGCAAACTCCCCCAAATAGCGCAAAAAAGGCTTAGCACAGGGGGGGAAAAGGCCTAGCAGCGAAGGGGTTAAGAACCCACTAAGAGCACAGTTAAATCAAGATGTTCTACAAGACCTAATGCTTCTTAAGATAGAAGGACCCAACTTTGAGGATTATGACCCCAGCAAAGCTATTGATCTCTGGCTTACAACAGGAGGCACAAAACATTTGTGCGGACATAAAAGGCCACATCTATCATAACTACTGAAGTATTGTCAATGTGAATGTTAGAGCAGCCTGCCATGCAAGATCATTTATTGTTGTATTTCTATACAATTTCTATATGTTTGGATAAAAGGGATAATATCACTTGTCAAGTTTTCTTTAGCATTATTGCAAAGCACTTAATTGTTTATTGATTAATAAAACAAAAATATATTAAATGTTTCTCTGACAGCCCTTACAATTGATGTAGGGACGGGAGTAGGTGGGACAAGTGGATTTTACAGGACTTGTAGATCTCAGTGGCATTTTGTCCCTTGGCCAAGTAGATTATTTTAAAAAATTCCACACCCCTGGCTATATTTTGATCTTTCACCATCAGGTAACAGCATATAAAATAATGCACACCTTAAATGAAAAGTAAATGCAAGTTTTAAAAAATCAGTGGAAAATACACTATTTCATGTTATGAAAAAACCTTTGTTGATTAATGCAATCACTGCAGATGTATGTGTGTGCAACTAGAAGCCCATAGAACTGAATTCTGTTTGGTTCAGCAGGGAATAGTGACTGGCCTGAGTTAGGATAACAAGATAGAGCTCTTTAGCAGACTTGTGTATTTTTAGTGCTAAGAGGTCCCTGCCTGTCGCAGAAAGCACTGCAAACGTGTTTGTCACTTTTTAAAATTTGCATTACACACAGTATAAGATAGGCTGCCGCAAAATGTGGACCTAAATTTAGGTAAAATCTAAAAAGTGTTTTCAAAGTGTACATTTTAGTAATATGGCCATTGCACTTAGTACAAACATTTTTACAACTGTCCATTAAAAGCGTGCATTCCACAACTCAGCTTGGTAATCCCCCACAATACTTCTCAAAAAGAATACATCTTTGTCTTCAGGAATTTTAAAGTGTTTCCATCAGTTAACACCACCTCTACAGCTCCCAAGTAGCCTTGACATTTACAGATTTACAAATTGCACAAATCTACATTTTAGCGGCGGCTCCTCTGCTAAGGCGGAGGAGCGTTGCCCCACTATTTTTCAGCATTGAAAAATGAAAAATAAAATGATAATAACAAAGGTTATTATCATTTTATTTTTCCTCGTTCACTTCCGGCAGCCAGGCCGAGTGCGGGGCCATCCATTCTGCCCTGGCACAGCTGCAGGAAGGATGAGGAGGGGGCACTGCTTCAACTGCGCATGACAGTTTGGCCGACCGTCTAAGGCCGGCCAAACCGTCATGTGCACTTTGATCTCTCCACCGTGCTGTTCTGTACAGCCGGGTGGAGAGCCAGCATAGGGTCATAGTTCCTTAGTAAGCCCTAACTAGGTTGCTGACACCAATCACGGCGCTGCTCTCATGGGTAATACCAGCATGAGACCAGTGTCTGGATTGGCATAGGTGAGCATGTGGCATGCTGGGAGTCGAAGAGCAGAGGCCAGAAAAGCACCAACGCTGCAGATGGCAGGTAAGCATTTTTTAAATTATTTTCCCAGCGCTGTCCCCTGCGCAGACCCACCACTTTAATGCCCCAGCTGCCACCACTGCTGCATTTCTTTTCAGGCAGCCGGCACCCTGGCGAGAAGGCTTGTTTCTTGTTTGTGTGTCTGCCCCTCCCTGGGATCACAGCACAGCAGACCTTCCACTTCAGCCATGGCATTTAAACTGTAACATAGGTTTTTTAGCACAAAGGCTGACATTATGGACAAATGCTGTCCGATCAAATCTTTGTCATGGACAATGGACATTCAGGTTAATTTGTGGATAGTCTGTGAAAATTACGGACGGGTGGTCACCCTACTGCGGCTGCGTTTCAGAAATGGATCGTAGGCTTCAGCTTTCCATGATGGGATGGCCACGGAAGTGAAATCTGTGGCATCTTATTGCACGCTCATGCTAGTATTATTCTCAGTAGCTAGATCCCAGCAGGCCTGGCAGTTATCACACAGGACTTCCTGCTTGTGGCTTCCTTCAAGGGCTGTGCTCGCTGCCCTTCCTTGTCGATTACATTTGGCTTACAAGGTAGAGCCAAAAAATTGTCATGCTTTTTCACTGATCGAAAGCAGCCTCCGTGCTTGGAGGGGCTCTAAAGTCTGTTGTCTAGGTCCGTATGACTGAAATGCACAAAAGCTGGGGTCCAAGGGCAGAGGATGGAATAAAGCTGGTGTTCGCCTACCTGTGGAACTGTCACCCTGTGCTGGTGGCATGCTCTGCTATGGAGTTAGCTGTTCTTCTGAGATCAAAAGACTGACAAATTCAACCAGCAGGAGGAACCGATGATGGGGGAAGAAGAAATAAGAGAAAAAAAGAACTATAGAGGGAGCAGCAGATAAAGGGAGCGGGACGGGAAGAAATAATACCTCAATTCACGTCAGGAGCAACAGGCAGGCACTGATTACATTGAATCAATCTGTGCTTGGTCCTTGCGCCACATAAATGATTAGAAGTTATGTTTGGCCTGCACTGGCCAATTAAGGAGGCTACAAAGAAGACTGATACTGAAGCCAGCAAAGGGTAAGTAAAGGGCAGGCTCCACGCCCTTTTTGTAAACAATAGTGTCTCGTAGGTGAGAGCACATGCGCTAGTGCATGCTCTTGCAGGCTCAACCCTAAAAAAACAGACAGGAAACACACGGTTTTCGGCTGTGATAACTTTGTAAAAAAAGTAAGTGCCAGGGCCCTTCTCAGGAGGCCACAGTAGCTTGCACCACCCATTCACTGGCAATGAAAGTACCAAACCATCTACTAACCATCAGACTCCTACAAATGTGACAATTCAGACTATTCCAAGCCACCCAAAGCTGTGACAATGGTTTTAGTGGCAGGTATTAGTAATTTTATTGTATATTGAAATATAAAACAACTGTTGTTGTGCTAATTTCAAAATTAAACAGCACCCCCATGTGGCGGACAAGTGCCACTGGCTAAAATTAAGTACTGGGTATCTGGCTGTACTTATCTGTATAAATCAGAAAAAAAACAGAAAACTGGGAGCATCATTTAGGATGAAACTGTTTGAGGTCATACTGTGTGAATCAAAAGGCATCATCTTAACTGTTTAATAGTTTATGTGAATAATAAGGATTTACGACTTTCAAAAGTAAAATCTTTGATTAAACCTTGACCTTTATAGATTGTGATAATGTGGTATAGTGTTTTTGATACCAACCATCACAGCACCTTTCTTGTATCAGTTATTGATGGCTTGCTGTTTTTAGTTTCAGCCTGCAAGAGCATGCGCTAGCACTGTGCCCTCTCGCTTGCAAACACTAAGGACCAGGGCCCTTCTCATGAGGCCACTGCATCTTGCACCACCCATTGCCCCTACCAGTTCTGCCAATGACAGTACCAACAAAACTGCTAACCACCACACACCTACAAGTGTGACAATTCAGACTATTCCAGCCACCCAAAGGCAAAATAATGGTGTCTGCGGAAGCTAATATTCATACTGTGCACCACTGATCTGTACTTCACTATACTCTACTCTACAACACTGTACTCTATGCCACTCTACTCCACACCACTGCACGCTATGTCATTTTACTCTGCACCACTCTACGCCACTGCACTCTACACCAATCCACTCTGCACCACTCTACTCTGCAACACTGCACTGTCTGCCACTGAGCTCTGTGCCACTCTACTCTATGCCACTCTGCTTTGCGCCACTGCACTCTATGCTCCTGCACTTTACTCTGCACCACTCTACTCTATGCCAGTGCCTTCTACTCCACTCTTCTATGCACCACTGCACTCTTCACCAATGCACTCTGCACCACTCTAGGGCAGTGAACTCTATTCCACTGCACTTTACTCCACTGCACTCTGTGACACTGCATTATACTCTGCAAGACTTGACTCTGACACTCTACTCTGCAAGACTGCACTCTTCGCCACTGAACTCAACGCCACTCTACTCTATACCACTGCACTATATGCCATTGTTTTATACTCTGCACCAATCAACTCTGTACTTTACACCGCTTCTCTCTACTCCACAACACTCTACTCCACGCTATTACATTCTACTTCATTAAACTCTACTTCAATGTATGCCACTCCACTCTACAACACTCCACTCCACTCTATGCAACTCTATGATACTACTCAACTTTACGACGCTCTCCACAACACCCTCTATGCCATTCTATGCCACTATACTCCACTCAGTTTGCGTTGGCACTGCCAGCCTGTCCCCGGTATCCACCTTGACCCCAGAAGTGTTGCCCTCTTGTCGGGTAGAAGTTGTTGAAGCCTGCGTTACTTAGTACCGGCCGCGCCCAGAGCCTTGTCCCCTGGGAGGGATTTGGTAGGAGGTGCGGCCGGTCGAGAGGCCCCTGTCTCGACCAGCCCCCCTGGAAAACCCATGGGATAAATGTGTGGTTAATGTTGGATTGCACTTTATCCAAGCAAGTGAAATCGCTTTGAACTTTCTGAATTCTTTGACAAATGGGTCCTCGAACAGGCCCACTTGCGCCACTGCCCCCACATCAGAAGAGGCCAGGTCCCACAACTTGGGTAGAGTTTGATCAGTAAAGAGTAAAGAGTGGCGCCGCTTTGTCGATAGGGAGCAGTTCGTATTGCCCATAAAAATGAATGCTGGGGGTCTCTAGTTGGCAATGGTTTGCACCATTGTCCAAGTAGGGACCCTTCTTCCTAGTCAGGGTAAGGGGGATACACTTCTAAAATCACCCCTGCTCACCGCCTTGGTTGCTTGGCACGAGCAGACAGGCTTATCTCAGAGGCAGTGTGCAAAGCATTTGTGCACACATACAGTAATACAGTGAAAAAACTACAAATGGACACCACACCAGTTTAGAAAAATAAGTAATCTTTATATAAACCAAACAAGACCAAAACAACAAAAATCCACAATACAGTAAAAAAATATGACTTTTAAAAGGTAGAAATAGTTCTGTTCAAAGCAAATTGCAGATGCCACCCTTTCCACACAAAGTACCTTGGATGCGTCAAAATCAAAAGCAGGAACAGCCACAGGGAAGGTGATGCGTCAACTCCTTATGCGCAGGAAAGGTTATGTGTCGGTTCCTTACTCCAGGGGAGGTGATGCGTCGGTTTCTTACTGCGGCCCCCAGTGTCCTGGTAGACTTGGCGCCCTGGTGCGATGCGTGAGGATCAGGGATGCATCGGTTCTCGATGCGGCGGCAGCAACGGCGCTTGCGATGATTTCTCCAGCCGCGGTCCCACGATGCGTTGGTTCTTGCAGCCGCACAGCAGGGCCTGCATTGGAATCGGGGCGGTGATCTCGGCCTTCATAGACCTGTGCACTCCATGCGGCGTGCAGCGATTTCTCGAGCCGCGGAGAGGTGCTGCACCTCTTGGCAGGTCAGAACTATCCGCAAGGGAGTTCAGGGGAGCTGGGGGTGAAGTCTTTGTATCCCTGAGACTTCAAAACAGGAGGCAAGCTCTACTTCAAGCCCTTGGAGATCTTCCTCAAGCAGGGGACAAAGCACACAACAAAGTCCTTGTCCTTTCCTTAGCGGAAACAGCCACTGCAGGCCAACTCCAGACAGCACACAGCAAAGGGTCAGTACTTCTCAGTTTCTCCAGCTCTTCTCCTTTGCCAAGATTCCTCTTGAATTCCAGAAATGATCTAAAGTTCAGGGGTCTGGGCCCCACTCTTTATAGCACAAAATCATTTGTTCTCTAGTGGCAGAGAAGCTCTTTGCCCAGCCAAAACCAGTTCTGTCCTCTCTGGTGTAGCTTCCTGGCAGGAGGTGGAGACAGCATTGTGCAAGGCAGACCAGGCCCATTAAGGTGTGAAAGAAATCTCATTCCCCTACTCTGAATGCAGCCCAGGTCTATTCAGCCCCGCCCTGTCTCACCCTGGAAAGGCAGGACACACCTCAGCCCCCCAGTGGCTGTCTGAACAGAATGCACATCCCCAGTTCCTGTCACTCCAAAACCAGACAGTCAATACACAAACCTAGCAGAGGCACGCTGGATGGCTAAGCAAGAAAATACCTACTTTCTAAAAGTGGTATTTTCAAACCCAGAATATAAAAACCATCCTTACTAAAAGATGCACCTTTATATTCTGAGTTTAGGCATACTAAACTCTATTTTCCTATCTTGTTCCCATGGGCAGTTATACTTATAAGATTATATAAATAAACTCCCATTCTATCCTATGGGACAGATAACCTTTCAATAGTGAAAAACGAAATTGGAAGTATTTCACTATCAGGACATGCCACACACATCAGGGCATGTCCTACCTTTCACATACACTGCACCCTGCCCACAGGGGAACCTTGGGCCTACCTTAGGGGTGACTTACATGTATTAAAAGGGAAGGTTAGGGCCTGGCAAGTGGATGCACTTGCCAAGTCGACATGGCAGTACCAAACTGCGCACAGCCACTGCAGTGGCAGGTCTAAGTTACATTTACAGGCTGCTTATGTGGGTGGCACAATCAGTGCTGCAGACCCACTAGCAGCATTTGATTTACAGGCCCCGGGCACACACAGTGCACTGTACTAGGGACTGACTAGTAAATCAAATATGCCAATCATGGAATCACCAATCCATAACAACAATTTACAGGGAGCACTTGCACTTTGGCTCTGAACAGCAGTAGCAAAGTGCCCAAAGCATCTAGACCAGCAAAAACGAAGTCCAACACACAGCAAAAACACAGGAGGCAAAGGCAAAAATACAGGGAGACCCACGCCAATGATGCCAAGTCTAACAAATGCGCAATGCACCCTATTCGTAAGAACCTCCAGGGAAATGAAAGAGCCTGGCATCTTGGCCTCTTCCGCCATGTCCATGATTTTGGTCATGGGACCTATGGCATCTAATAGCTTGTCCTGAAGTGCCATGACCTACCTATGCCCTTCTTAGGGTCTGTCATGTACTTTGCTAAGAAGGGGGCCATTTATGAATCAATGTCGGTGGTGCGGGCCACCTTTTCCTCCAGGATAGGTCAAGGACACTCCGCCCTGAGGCAGTTTTGGGCCTCCTTCTCTAATGGTTTGCGGAGGTGCCCAGCAACAAACTTAGCAACCTTGTCACCTGGGGCCCACACAGCTGACCTCGGGTGTATGATGTCATCCGGATCTAACATATTCAAATCACCTGCTTGAGGGGGAATGGGATCGGTAGCCGGGCTCCAAGGTCTCGAGGAACCAGCCTAATCCTCCGAGTCTCCCAGGGGAATCTCCGTCCTGCTAGTCGGGGTACCAGGGTGGGGGGGGGCTTGAGGGAAGAGGGAGGCGGTTCAAGGGGGGGCGGGGGTGCTCCTGGGGAACCGACTTGGCCAAGAAGGCCTGTATGAGGTGCGAAAACGCGCCTCTATCCACCCCTTCCTCGCATTTCTTCTTCATTATGGGGGGGTGAACCTTCTCCTGGCTATTTTGGCTTACTCCTGAGCAATTCTATTGGAGAGGCACTGTTCCATAGGCCCCATTTGATCATTTACTGTAGATTGAGGTGTCCACCACCTCATAAAAGGCTTCATCCCACTGCAAGTAAGCAAGGGAGTCCTCCTCCTCATAGGTGGCCTCAGAAGCCTCCACGTTTAAACTTATTGCAGGGGTACAGAACCCACTAGAATGTTACTTTATCGAGGCAGGAGGAGATAACAGCTGTTTATATTGTGCTTTTATGCAGCACGCACGTCTGCAGGATTGGGTGCTGGGAGGGGGCCCAGACAATGTGGGTGGGCTTAGGATCGGTACGCACCAATCCCAGGGACACACTCCCACCCTTTGCACTTACTGAGCTTCGCTGTCCAGGTTGTGTCCCGCCAAGAAAAGCCTTAGTACCTGTAATGCAATACGGGCGGTGCAATACAGTCCCCCAGCGGGGGCGTAAACTATGTAGAATGTGGGGAAAGTGCTGACCGGGCGTAACCCTGAACAGCCTGACGGGCTCGGTGGCTAGCGGGCTCCGGCAGCACGCTCTCTCCTACTGTCAATTGGGAGAACGAGACGCACTGCGCAGATCCAGCGAGACCTGCCAGAGCAGTGCCCTACCAGGTGATGAGCGCACCGCCGCAAAGGTTGAACAGGCCCTGGATGTGTGAGGAGAGCAACAGTGATCCCACAACAAAACCAGGGATCTGAAAATGAAAAACACTATCAATACAATACCGCCCAGATGTGGCACGTTTAGCAATGTCAATATCACACAAAACCATTAACCGTTAAATCCCAGAGAATCATCTGAAGAAAAAAAACACAGACAAACAGGAAGAGTACTTAACTTTCTGCTGAGCAGTAAAGAAAGAGGGAGTCCACGCAGTGAGGAAGGACTATGTGGGGTCCTACTTTGTGGACATTAAAGAAGGACTCATGAACTGTTTGTTTGTTTTTGCCTGATGTTCATGTGAAAAGGAGTTTTTCCTAAAATGTTAAAAATGGCTTCTGTTTGAAAATATTTTATTTAAGGGAAGGAAGAGAAAAGTATAATCCTCGCCTCTGGTCCTAACATAGAATTCTGCTTTTTAGCGTATGTTTAATCTGTGTTGTGGTTTTTTGCCAGTTTGTAGCAGGAGTCAAATTTTTCCTTGTCTCAGAAATTTGGCAGCTATATGGTCATTTTTCAACATTACTTCTCAAAGAGATAGTTTTTGCTCCTTTAAAATAAGTACTAATGAAAGGACTTAAGTTATGAGGCATTGTAAGCCTAAGAAGAGAGAAATTTAACCGTCTTGTCATTAAACCAACGGACTTCAGTTTCTTAGTAGTGTTATTGCGAAGTGCTTAGACAGTATATCATGCAAGCAATTCAAGTCACAGTGCTTGGCATCCAGTGCCCATTGTTGAAATCAGTGACGCAGGGAGTCGGCTATTTCAGTGAAGTAGACATTTGACGACTTGGAGCTACACTGACATCACATTAATTTTATGTGTGCCATTCTAGAGCATGCCAGGAGACAAATAATTTTCATCTCAGACGCCCTGTGTGTGGTTGTGACAGGCCTGATGAATTGGTGAAGCGATGTAGACGTATACACTGTGTAAACTTCCAAAGGCAAAGGACAACTGATTGAGGCATGCACGGAGATCACCCCCAAACCTCAGGTGTACCAGGCTTATTTATTTATTTATGTTTATTGGGCTTTTACATTACAACTGCATCTTGTAGCCATTGTAAAACCAACAGAGCATCCATACCATGGCTATGCATCTCTTGGCTAATACAAACAGTATGGAGGCGAGGCGCCGGCAGGAGTAGGGCAGAGCTGAGGTATCACTCAGCAAGGCCACCTGGTGGGATTGAGGGACTTGGGTGTCACGGGTCTTAGACACTGTTATGAGTATTTCATGCCAGAAATTCGTGAGGCCCGGGCACTCCCAGGACACGTATATAAATTTGGCACTGATGAGACCACATCTACATTTACTGGTACCGGGCCCACCAACCTGTGAGATTCTGGCTGGTGTATAGTAGTATTGATGTAGCTATTTTACCTGTATTAGTTTATGTTTGTAATTGAAAGGAGTGTTTTTAACTTGTACTCAACAATGTGCCCACGTCTTGGAATTTGATAACCCAGGCAGATCTCCTATCTGCATCAGTCTGAGAATGATTGCCCCCATTCCAGCCCTCGTAATGTAGGCTGTTAAGATTGTTGCTTCGGGTCGTGCAGCAAGCACTGTGCTAAGAGCTGCCTGAGCCGCTGGCTGCAATCCAAGGTAGCGGAATGGTGCGGGCGAGGCCGCGCCTCGGCCGGTGCAGAAAGGGTGCTGCCAAGTTAAGGTGTTATTCACAAAGATAGTACAGAGGCTTATTCCACCCAGAAGGAGGACTTCAAGTCTCCCGACATCTTTCCTTTCTGTTTAGATTTCTTTCTTTGTCTCCCATCACAATTTTTAGCTCCCCCTCTTCCCTTCCTGCATGAGTCAAGACTTGCTGGAACACCTCTCCGTCTTGTTGCTTCGGGTCGTGCAGCAGGCACTGTGCTAAGAGCTGCCTGAGCCGCTGGCTGCAATCCAAGGTAGCGGAATGGTGCGGGCGAGGCTGCGCCTCGGCCGGTGCAGAAAGGGTGCTGCCAAGTTAAGGTGTTATTCACAAAGATAGTACAGAGGCTTATTCCACCCAGAAGGAGGACTTCAAGTCTCCCGACATCTTTCCTTTCTGTTTAGATTTCTTTCTTTGTCTCCCATCACAATTTTTAGCTCCCCCTCTTCCCTTCCTGCATGAGTCAAGACTTGCTGGAACACCTCTCCGTCTTGTGAGTTGTAGCGGTCTAGTCATTAACCGCTCGCCACCTATGAGACCCAGCCCCGGAAGAACCTGCACACATTGTAGCACTCTCTGGCCAGGCGTGGCCAGAGAGTTTAAATAAACGGGCCGGGGTCGCTCGGGACTTCCGGCCCACATGAGTGCCCATGTAGTGTGTGGTGTCCATAATTGCTATTGCAGCGTCCCAAGGGTGCGGCGCTAAGGCCTGGCCTACCGCGCCATCGCGACCTTGGCGACGAGGGTGGGATCAAGTAGCATCGTGGTCCCCCCCCTCCCCCAACCGGCATCTACTACACTGCTCCCGGCCCGTCGGAGCATCTTCAAAGGACACGCCGCGCGACCCGCACGTCACCGCGTGTAGCATTGACAAAAGTGCCGGATCGTGTCCGCCCAGCGGGGGAGGCGTCGGAAGTCACCGGCCGATGGTTTGAGGTAGGACCACGCGCCCCAGCGCCTACCTGCAACCTGTGCCCCAGAAGTAGACAGCAACGCGCTGGTGCTCCCGGTGATGCCCGGTCGAGCCCGCGCTGACGCCGGAAGTGCGCGCATGCGCAGCAGCACCCTGCCACTCCCGCATTTAGTCCTCCGGTCCCGAAGCACACGGCCAGCACCGTGCCAGGCCAGCAATTGACCTGCAATGCGTGCCTGGCCACCTGGCCTCAGGGACAACAGTCTGCCACCAGCTCAGTCAGGGGAATAAACAAGCACTGGCAAAACCCAGCGCTCCACCGAGAAGTGAGCCAGAGGAAAAGCCCTGAACAAGGAAGGCCTTCGTGCAAACCCCAGCCATGTCTGACCCAGCCACAGCGGCAGCCCCGCAGCCAGCAACCCCTGCAGCACCACCAGCCCACCTGCACTCTCAAGTCAGCGCGCTTCCCCCATTCAGCGAGCTGATTGATCCGGCCACCGCGTCACCCAGGTGGAATGTGTGGGTCGGGTGACTGAACAACTATTTTATCACCACGAGGGAAACGGATGGCGCAGTAAAAAGGTCACTGCTGTTGCATTTCGCAGGGGACGAAATTTACAAGCTTTTCGCACATCTACCGAATACGGGACCGCCCACGGACTACGAAGCTGCGGTCAGGGCGCTAAACGCCCACTTTGACCCCCAACTCAATCCCGATTACGAACGCTTTAAACTACGACAAGCCCGTCAGAGAGAGGGAGAATCCATGGATGCATTTCATGCACGCCTACGAGAGCTGGCCAGCACGTGCACCGAAGACGATCAAGCGAAGGAAGTGAGAGCACAGGTCATCCAAGGGTGCCGCAACAAGACCTTGCAGACCCTCATCCTCCGACAACCCCGCATCACCCTAGAGGACATACTCATCCTGGCACGCTCCCACGATCTGTCGGAGGCCCGGGCGATTGCCATGGAAGCCGCGCTCACCCACCCCGCAGAACAGACAGTGACAGTCAAGACAGAGTGAGTGGATGCAGCTCGCACGCCAGCTCGCGGCGGTCGAGGACGATGGCCCAACAAAAGCTCGCGACGACCACAGTGCGGATATTGTGGGAAAGAGGAGCACCCTCAAGACAACTGCCCGGCAAAAGGCAAGACATGCTCGAAGTGCGGGATCCCCAATCACTTTTCGAGCATATGCCGAGGTGGACTAAGAAGCAAAGGAACGCCCGGACGAAGACCGCCAGCCAGAGCGGTGAGACACCTCTCACTGGAGGAGCCCGAAGACTTGAGGATGCCGAGGACACCGACACCGCGCAAGCAGTATCTCGAAGACTCGTCCACGGACGATGAGGAGGAGTGCTACCTCATATCCTTTGCGAGTGACCTCAAAAGAAGGCGGCGACCTCAGCCAACATGTGCCATCGAGATCGCAGGGTCACCCGTCACGGCCCTCATTGACACCGGGGCGTCGGTGAACGTCATGGGACGCCAACAATACAAATGACTAAACCCGAGACCAGCGCTCACGCCATCCAAAGTGAAAATCCTCACGTACGGAAGTCACACGCCGCTTCCCCTGAAAGGAAAGATGACGGTCCAAGTGAAATCGGAGGACCACGAGGTCACGACAACATTCCACGTGGTCGACAGGGAAGCAGACATACTAGTAGGAAGCCACACCGCTGAAGACCTGGGCCTGATGACATTTGCAAAGAGCCGTAAAGACGCTACAGACGGAGGATATCCTTGAGCTGTTCCCACAACTGTTCAAGGGTCTAGGGAGCATGAAGCGACCGCCAGTGAAGCTACACATCGACACGTCGGTGAAGCCTGTCGCCCTGTGGCACCGGCGTATACCTTTTCACCTACGCCCGCTAGTGGAACAAGAACTACAGAAGCTTGAACAACTGGGTGTGATAGAAAAGGTAACAGGACCAACGCCCTGGGTATCGCCCATGGTCATAGCGGAGAAGCCGAAACAACCCGGCCAAATCAGGCTCTGCATCGACATGCGAATGCCCAACCAGGCGATACGGAGAGAGCGGCATCTCACACCAACGGTCCACGACATCCTGGCCGATCTCAATGGGGCTCGTTGGTTCTCCAAATTGGACTTCAACGCGGGGTATCACCAGTTGAGGCTAGCGGAAGAGAGTAGATACATCACCACCTTTTCGACACACCTCGGGCTGCGACGCTACAAAAGACTGAATTTTGGAATATCGTCAGCCGCAGAAATCTTCCAGAATGCCGTATGGGAAATTCTGTCGGGGCTTCAAGGTGTGCTTAACGTCAGTGATGACATTTTAATACATTCCGCGACAATCGAAGATCATCATCGTCGGCTCTGAGCCACTCTCCAGCGCCTCGCAGATCATGGGGTGAGCATCCACAAAGAGAAGTGCCAGTTCTTCAAAAAGTCCATCGAGTTCTTCGGATACGTCTTCAGCCAAGAGGGGGTGAAGTTGGACCCACGGAAGTCCCAAGCCATCCAGCTCGCCCCTGCGCCGACAACTGCACACGAGGTTCAGATTTTCTTAGGCATGGCAACGTATTGTGTACGGTTTATACCCAACCTTGCCACCATCACGGAGCCCTTACGAAATCTGACGAAGAAAGATACCGGATGGAGATGGAGCCAAGAAGAGGAAGAGGCGTTCCGCAAGGTGAAGTCGGCGCTGTTGGAAAAAAAGACCATGGCCTATTTCGAAACTGCACAGCCGACCGAGCTGATAGTAGACGCCAGTCCCGTGGGGCTAGGAGCCCTGTTGACACAGGAAACGGAATCAGGAACATGGGTCTCACTGGCCTTCACCACAGAAATGTGAGGAAAATGTGTTTTTTTTGACAATTTTTTAGGTTTGCAAGGGATTCTGGGTAACAGAACCTGGTGAGAGGCAGTCAAGTCACCCCATCCTGGATTTCCCATGGTGTCTAGTTTTCAAAAATATATAGGTTTGCTATGTTTCCCTAGGTGCCGGCAGAGCTAGGGTTCAAAAACTACAGCTAGGCACTTTGCCAAAAAAGGGTCATTTTTCACTGTGAAATTGTGGTGTGTCCACGTTGCGTTTTGCGCCGTTTCCTGTCGCGGGCACTAGGCCTACCCACACAAGTGAGGTACCGTTTTTATCGGGAGACTTTGGGTAATTCAGATTTGTAAAGCAACTGTTATTACCTATTGACTTTCGATGCATTTCTGCCTTCCAAATGAAAGACAATGGGTAAAAAGAAGTCATTTTGAAAAATGACCGATAATTCTCATGCTAGTATGAGTATTCCCAATTTCGGAAATGTGCAAATATCTACTGTTTCTAAACTCTATATTTTGTTCCCATTTCAGAAATACATAGGTGTTTTTCATACCGATTTTTCCATGTATACATTTTCCCAGAATAATTGCTATATACCCGGTACATAATAAAAAAACCATTGCAAGTTGCTGCTCAGTTTTTGGCTCTGGGTTCGTCGGGTTCTTGGTGAACCTACAAGTCCTATATATCCCCACAACCAGTAAGGTCCAGCGGATGTAACGGTGTATTGCTTTCAAAGAGCTGTCATAATTAGAAGAAGTTACAGGTGAAAACGTTGACACAAACGGCTGTTTTTTTCAACTAATTTTAAATTTTTCCTATATTTAACTGTTAGTTTCTATAAAGAAACCTTGATGGATCTACACAAATGACCCCTTGCTGAATTCAGAATTTTGTCTACTTTTCTAAACTGTATAGCTTTCCAGGATCCATTATTGCTTTTATACCCATTTCTACCATTAACTGGAAGGAGGTTGAAAGCACAAAAAATAGCAAAAATAGGCTATGTCCCAGAAAAATGCCAAAACTGTGTAAAAAATTTTGGTTTTCTGACAAAAGTCTGCTTGTCCCTGAAAGCTGGGAAGATGGTGATTTCAGCACCACAACCCCTTTTTTGATACCATTTGCAGGGAAAAAACCAGACGCTTTCATCTGTAGCCCTTTTTTCGCATTCTTTCCCCCAAAAAACAAAATTTAGCTGTATTTTGGCTAATTTCTGGGTCCCCTCCAGGGGAATCCAAAAACCCTGGGTACATTTAGAATCCCCTTGATGGGGAAAAAGGACGCAAATTTGGCGTGGATACCTTATGTGGTCAAAAAGTTACAGGGGCCTAAGCGCAAACTCCCCCAAATAGCGCAAAAAAGGCTTAGCACAGGGGGGGAAAAGGCCTAGCAGCGAAGGGGTTAAGAACCCACTAAGAGCACAGTTAAATCAAGATGTTCTACAAGACCTAATGCTTCTTAAGATAGAAGGACCCAACTTTGAGGATTATGACCCCAGCAAAGCTATTGATCTCTGGCTTACAACAGGAGGCACAAAACATTTGTGCGGACATAAAAGGCCACATCTATCATAACTACTGAAGTATTGTCAATGTGAATGTTAGAGCAGCCTGCCATGCAAGATCATTTATTGTTGTATTTCTATACAATTTCTATATGTTTGGATAAAAGGGATAATATCACTTGTCAAGTTTTCTTTAGCATTATTGCAAAGCACTTAATTGTTTATTGATTAATAAAACAAAAATATATTAAATGTTTCTCTGACAGCCCTTACAATTGATGTAGGGACGGGAGTAGGTGGGACAAGTGGATTTTACAGGACTTGTAGATCTCAGTGGCATTTTGTCCCTTGGCCAAGTAGATTATTTAAAAACAATTCCACACCCCTGGCTATATTTTGATCTTTCACCATCAGGTAACAGCATATAAAATAATGCACACCTTAAATGAAAAGTAAATGCAAGTTTTAAAAAATCAGTGGAAAATACACTATTTCATGTTATGAAAAAACCTTTGTTGATTAATGCAATCACTGCAGATGTATGTGTGTGCAACTAGAAGCCCATAGAACTGAATTCTGTTTGGTTCAGCAGGGAATAGTGACTGGCCTGAGTTAGGATAACAAGATAGAGCTCTTTAGCAGACTTGTGTATTTTTAGTGCTAAGAGGTCCCTGCCTGTCGCAGAAAGCACTGCAAACGTGTTTGTCACTTTTTAAAATTTGCATTACACACAGTATAAGATAGGCTGCCGCAAAATGTGGACCTAAATTTAGGTAAAATCTAAAAAGTGTTTTCAAAGTGTACATTTTAGTAATATGGCCATTGCACTTAGTACAAACATTTTTACAACTGTCCATTAAAAGCGTGCATTCCACAACTCAGCTTGGTAATCCCCCACAATACTTCTCAAAAAGAATACATCTTTGTCTTCAGGAATTTTAAAGTGTTTCCATCAGTTAACACCACCTCTACAGCTCCCAAGTAGCCTTGACATTTACAGATTTACAAATTGCACAAATCTACATTTTAGCGGCGGCTCCTCTGCTAAGGCGGAGGAGCGTTGCTCCACTATTTTTCAGCATTGAAAAATGAAAAATAAAATGATAATAACAAAGGTTATTATCATTTTATTTTTCCTCGTTCACTTCCGGCAGCCAGGCCGAGTGCGGGGCCATCCATTCTGCCCTGGCACAGCTGCAGGAAGGATGAGGAGGGGGCACTGCTTCAACTGCGCATGACAGTTTGGCCGACCGTCTAAGGCCGGCCAAACCGTCATGTGCACTTTGATCTCTCCACCGTGCTGTTCTGTACAGCCGGGTGGAGAGCCAGCATAGGGTCATAGTTCCTTAGTAAGCCCTAACTAGGTTGCTGACACCAATCACGGCGCTGCTCTCATGGGTAATACCAGCATGAGACCAGTGTCTGGATTGGCATAGGTGAGCATGTGGCATGCTGGGAGTCGAAGAGCAGAGGCCAGAAAAGCACCAACGCTGCAGATGGCAGGTAAGCATTTTTTAAATTATTTTCCCAGCGCTGTCCCCTGCGCAGACCCACCACTTTAATGCCCCAGCTGCCACCACTGCTGCATTTCTTTTCAGGCAGCCGGCACCCTGGCGAGAAGGCTTGTTTCTTGTTTGTGTGTCTGCCCCTCCCTGGGATCACAGCACAGCAGACCTTCCACTTCAGCCATGGCATTTAAACTGTAACATAGGTTTTTTAGCACAAAGGCTGACATTATGGACAAATGCTGTCCGATCAAATCTTTGTCATGGACAATGGACATTCAGGTTAATTTGTGGATAGTCTGTGAAAATTACGGACGGGTGGTCACCCTACTGCGGCTGCGTTTCAGAAATGGATCGTAGGCTTCAGCTTTCCATGATGGGATGGCCACGGAAGTGAAATCTGTGGCATCTTATTGCACGCTCATGCTAGTATCATTCTCAGTAGCTAGATCCCAGCAGGCCTGGCAGTTATCACACAGGACTTCCTGCTCGTGGCTTCCTTCAAGGGCTGTGCTCGCTGCCCTTCCTTGTCGATTACATTTGGCTTACAAGGTAGAGCCAAAAAATTGTCATGCTTTTTCACTGATCGAAAGCAGCCTCCGTGCTTGGAGGGGCTCTAAAGTCTGTTGTCTAGGTCCGTATGACTGAAATGCACAAAAGCTGGGGTCCAAGGGCAGAGGATGGAATAAAGCTGGTGTTCGCCTACCTGTGGAACTGTCACCCTGTGCTGGTGGCATGCTCTGCTATGGAGTTAGCTGTTCTTCTGAGATCAAAAGACTGACAAATTCAACCAGCAGGAGGAACCGATGATGGGGGAAGAAGAAATAAGAGAAAAAAAGAACTATAGAGGGAGCAGCAGATAAAGGGAGCGGGACGGGAAGAAATAATACCTCAATTCACGTCAGGAGCAACAGGCAGGCACTGATTACATTGAATCAATCTGTGCTTGGTCCTTGCGCCACATAAATGATTAGAAGTTATGTTTGGCCTGCACTGGCCAATTAAGGAGGCTACAAAGAAGACTGATACTGAAGCCAGCAAAGGGTAAGTAAAGGGCAGGCTCCACGCCCTTTTTGTAAACAATAGTGTCTCGTAGGTGAGAGCACATGCGCTAGTGCATGCTCTTGCAGGCTCAACCCTAAAAAAACAGACAGGAAACACACGGTTTTCGGCTGTGATAACTTTGTAAAAAAAGTAAGTGCCAGGGCCCTTCTCAGGAGGCCACAGTAGCTTGCACCACCCATTCACTGGCAATGAAAGTACCAAACCATCTACTAACCATCAGACTCCTACAAATGTGACAATTCAGACTATTCCAAGCCACCCAAAGCTGTGACAATGGTTTTAGTGGCAGGTATTAGTAATTTTATTGTATATTGAAATATAAAACAACTGTTGTTGTGCTAATTTCAAAATTAAACAGCACCCCCATGTGGCGGACAAGTGCCACTGGCTAAAATTAAGTACTGGGTATCTGGCTGTACTTATCTGTATAAATCAGAAAAAAAACAGAAAACTGGGAGCATCATTTAGGATGAAACTGTTTGAGGTCATACTGTGTGAATCAAAAGGCATCATCTTAACTGTTTAATAGTTTATGTGAATAATAAGGATTTACGACTTTCAAAAGTAAAATCTTTGATTAAACCTTGACCTTTATAGATTGTGATAATGTGGTATAGTGTTTTTGATACCAACCATCACAGCACCTTTCTTGTATCAGTTATTGATGGCTTGCTGTTTTTAGTTTCAGCCTGCAAGAGCATGCGCTAGCACATGCCCTCTCGCTTGCAAACACTAAGGACCAGGGCCCTTCTCATGAGGCCACTGCATCTTGCACCACCCATTGCCCCTACCAGTTCTGCCAATGACAGTACCAACAAAACTGCTAACCACCACACACCTACAAGTGTGACAATTCAGACTATTCCAGCCACCCAAAGGCAAAATAATGGTGTCTGCGGAAGCTAATATTCATACTGTGCACCACTGATCTGTACTTCACTATACTCTACTCTACAACACTGTACTCTATGCCACTCTACTCCACACCACTGCACGCTATGTCATTTTACTCTGCACCACTCTACGCCACTGCACTCTACACCAATCCACTCTGCACCACTCTACTCTGCAACACTGCACTGTCTGCCACTGAGCTCTGTGCCACTCTACTCTATGCCACTCTGCTTTGCGCCACTGCACTCTATGCTCCTGCACTTTACTCTGCACCACTCTACTCTATGCCAGTGCCTTCTACTCCACTCTTCTATGCACCACTGCACTCTTCACCAATGCACTCTGCACCACTCTAGGGCAGTGAACTCTATTCCACTGCACTTTACTCCACTGCACTCTGTGACACTGCATTATACTCTGCAAGACTTGACTCTGACACTCTACTCTGCAAGACTGCACTCTCCGCCACTGAACTCAACGCCACTCTACTCTATACCACTGCACTATATGCCATTGTTTTATACTCTGCACCAATCAACTCTGTACTTTACACCAGCTTCTCTCTACTCCACAACACTCTACTCCACGCTATTACATTCTACTTCATTAAACTCTACTTCAATGTATGCCACTCCACTCTACAACACTCCACTCCACTCTATGCAACTCTATGATACTACTCAACTTTACGACGCTCTCCACAACACCCTCTATGCCATTCTATGCCACTATACTCCACTCAGTTTGCGTTGGCACTGCCAGCCTGTCCCCGGTATCCACCTTGACCCCAGAAGTGTTGCCCTCTTGTCGGGTAGAAGTTGTTGAAGCCTGCGTTACTTAGTACCGGCCGCGCCCAGAGCCTTGTCCCCTGGGAGGGATTTGGTAGGAGGTGCGGCCGGTCGAGAGGCCCCTGTCTCGACCAGCCCCCCTGGAAAACCCATGGGATAAATGTGTGGTTAATGTTGGATTGCACTTTATCCAAGCAAGTGAAATCGCTTTGAACTTTCTGAATTCTTTGACAAATGGGTCCTCGAACAGGCCCACTTGCGCCACTGCCCCCACATCAGAAGAGGCCAGGTCCCACAACTTGGGTAGAGTTTGATCAGTAAAGAGTAAAGAGTGGCGCCGCTTTGTCGATAGGGAGCAGTTCGTATTGCCCATAAAAATGAATGCTGGGGGTCTCTAGTTGGCAATGGTTTGCACCATTGTCCAAGTAGGGACCCTTCTTCCTAGTCAGGGTAAGGGGGATACACTTCTAAAATCACCCCTGCTCACCGCCTTGGTTGCTTGGCACGAGCAGACAGGCTTATCTCAGAGGCAGTGTGCAAAGCATTTGTGCACACATACAGTAATACAGTGAAAAAACTACAAATGGATACCACACCAGTTTAGAAAAATAAGTAATCTTTATATAAACCAAACAAAACCAAAACAACAAAAATCCACAATACAGTAAAAAAAATATGACTTTTAAAAGGTAGAAATAGTTCTGTTCAAAGCAAATTGCAGATGCCACCCTTTCCACACAAAGTACCTTGGATGCGTCAAAATCAAAAGCAGGAACAGCCACAGGGAAGGTGATGCGTCAACTCCTTATGCGCAGGAAAGGTTATGTGTCGGTTCCTTACTCCAGGGGAGGTGATGCGTCGGTTTCTTACTGCGGCCCCCAGTGTCCTGGTAGACTTGGCGCCCCGGTGCGATGCGTGAGGATCAGGGATGCATCGGTTCTCGATGCGGCGGCAGCAACGGCGCTTGCGATGATTTCTCCAGCCGCGGTCCCACGATGCGTTGGTTCTTGCAGCCGCACAGCAGGGCCTGCATTGGAATCGGGGCGGTGATCTCGGCCTTCATAGACCTGTGCACTCCATGCGGCGTGCAGCGATTTCTCGAGCCGCGGAGAGGTGCTGCACCTCTTGGCAGGTCAGAACTATCCGCAAGGGAGTTCAGGGGAGCTGGGGGTGAAGTCTTTGTATCCCTGAGACTTCAAAACAGGAGGCAAGCTCTACTTCAAGCCCTTGGAGATCTTCCTCAAGCAGGGGACAAAGCACACAACAAAGTCCTTGTCCTTTCCTTAGCGGAAACAGCCACTGCAGGCCAACTCCAGACAGCACACAGCAAAGGGTCAGTACTTCTCAGTTTCTCCAGCTCTTCTCCTTTGCCAAGATTCCTCTTGAATTCCAGAAATGATCTAAAGTTCAGGGGTCTGGGCCCCACTCTTTATAGCACAAAATCATTTGTTCTCTAGTGGCAGAGAAGCTCTTTGCCCAGCCAAAACCAGTTCTGTCCTCTCTGGTGTAGCTTCCTGGCAGGAGGTGGAGACAGCATTGTGCAAGGCAGACCAGGCCCATTAAGGTGTGAAAGAAATCTCATTCCCCTACTCTGAATGCAGCCCAGGTCTATTCAGCCCCGCCCTGTCTCACCCTGGAAAGGCAGGACACACCTCAGCCCCCCAGTGGCTGTCTGAACAGAATGCACATCCCCAGTTCCTGTCACTCCAAAACCAGACAGTCAATACACAAACCTAGCAGAGGCACGCTGGATGGCTAAGCAAGAAAATACCTACTTTCTAAAAGTGGTATTTTCAAACCCAGAATATAAAAACCATCCTTACTAAAAGATGCACCTTTATATTCTGAGTTTAGGCATACTAAACTCTATTTTCCTATCTTGTTCCCATGGGCAGTTATACTTATAAGATTATATAAATAAACTCCCATTCTATCCTATGGGACAGATAACCTTTCAATAGTGAAAAACGAAATTGGAAGTATTTCACTATCAGGACATGCCACACACATCAGGGCATGTCCTACCTTTCACATACACTGCACCCTGCCCACAGGGGAACCTTGGGCCTACCTTAGGGGTGACTTACATGTATTAAAAGGGAAGGTTAGGGCCTGGCAAGTGGATGCACTTGCCAAGTCGACATGGCAGTACCAAACTGCGCACAGCCACTGCAGTGGCAGGTCTAAGTTACATTTACAGGCTGCTTATGTGGGTGGCACAATCAGTGCTGCAGACCCACTAGCAGCATTTGATTTACAGGCCCCGGGCACACACAGTGCACTGTACTAGGGACTGACTAGTAAATCAAATATGCCAATCATGGAATCACCAATCCATAACAACAATTTACAGGGAGCACTTGCACTTTGGCTCTGAACAGCAGTAGCAAAGTGCCCAAAGCATCTAGACCAGCAAAAACGAAGTCCAACACACAGCAAAAACACAGGAGGCAAAGGCAAAAATACAGGGAGACCCACGCCAATGATGCCAAGTCTAACAAATGCGCAATGCACCCTATTCGTAAGAACCTCCAGGGAAATGAAAGAGCCTGGCATCTTGGCCTCTTCCGCCATGTCCATGATTTTGGTCATGGGACCTATGGCATCTAATAGCTTGTCCTGAAGTGCCATGACCTACCTATGCCCTTCTTAGGGTCTGTCATGTACTTTGCTAAGAAGGGGGCCATTTATGAATCAATGTCGGTGGTGCGGGCCACCTTTTCCTCCAGGATAGGTCAAGGACACTCCGCCCTGAGGCAGTTTTGGGCCTCCTTCTCTAATGGTTTGCGGAGGTGCCCAGCAACAAACTTAGCAACCTTGTCACCTGGGGCCCACACAGCTGACCTCGGGTGTATGATGTCATCCGGATCTAACATATTCAAATCACCTGCTTGAGGGGGAATGGGATCGGTAGCCGGGCTCCAAGGTCTCGAGGAACCAGCCTAATCCTCTGAGTCTCCCAGGGGAATCTCCGTCCTGCTAGTCGGGGTACCAGGGTGGGGGGGGCTTGAGGGAAGAGGGAGGCGGTTCAAGGGGGGGGTGGGGGTGCTCCTGGGGAACCGACTTGGCCAAGAAGGCCTGTATGAGGTGCGAAAACGCGCCTCTATCCACCCCTTCCTCGCATTTCTTCTTCATTATGGGGGGGTGAACCTTCTCCTGGCTATTTTGGCTTACTCCTGAGCAATTCTATTGGAGAGGCATTGTTCCATAGGCCCCATTTGATCATTTACTGTAGATTGAGGTGTCCACCACCTCATAAAGGCTTCATCCCACTGCAAGTAAGCAAGGAGTCCTCCTCCTCATAGGTGGCCTCAGAAGCCTCCACGTTTAAACTTAATGCAGGGGTACAGAACCCACTAGAATGTTACTTTATCGAGGCAGGAGGAGATAACAGCTGTTTATATTGTGCTTTTATGCAGCACGCATGTCTGCAGGATTGGGTGCTGGGAGGGGGCCCAGACAATGTGGGTGGGCTTAGGATCGGTACGCACCAATCCCAGGGACACACTCCCACCCTTTGCACTTACTGAGCTTCGCTGTCCAGGTTGTGTCCCGCCAAGAAAAGCCTTAGTACCTGTAATGCAATACGGGCGGTGCAATACAGTCCCCCAGCGGGGCGTAAATTATGTAGAATGTGGGGAAAGTGCTGACCGGGCGTAACCCTGAACAGCCTGACGGGCTCGGTGGCTAGCGGGCTCCGGCAGCACGCTCTCTCCTACTGTCAATTGGGAGAACGAGACGCACTGCGCAGATCCAGCGAGACCTGCCAGAGCAGTGCCCTACCAGGTGATGAGCGCACCGCCGCAAAGGTTGAACAGGCCCTGGATGTGTGAGGAGAGCAACAGTGATCCCACAACAAAACCAGGGATCTGAAAATGAAAAACACTATCAATACAATACCGCCCAGATGTGGCACGTTTAGCAATGTCAATATCACACAAAACCATTAACCGTTAAATCCCAGAGAATCATCTGAAGAAAAAAAACACAGACAAACAGGAAGAGTACTTAACTTTCTGCTGAGCAGTAAAGAAAGAGGGAGTCCACGCAGTGAGGAAGGACTATGTGGGGTCCTACTTTGTGGACATTAAAGAAGGACTCATGAACTGTTTGTTTGTTTTTGCCTGATGTTCATGTGAAAAGGAGTTTTTCCTAAAATGTTAAAAATGGCTTCTGTTTGAAAATATTTTATTTAAGGGAAGGAAGAGAAAAGTATAATCCTCGCCTCTGGTCCTAACATAGAATTCTGCTTTTTAGCGTATGTTTAATCTGTGTTGTGGTTTTTTGCCAGTTTGTAGCAGGAGTCAAATTTTTCCTTGTCTCAGAAATTTGGCAGCTATATGGTCATTTTTCAACATTACTTCTCAAAGAGATAGTTTTTGCTCCTTTAAAATAAGTACTAATGAAAGGACTTAAGTTATGAGGCATTGTAAGCCTAAGAAGAGAGAAATTTAACCGTCTTGTCATTAAACCAACGGACTTCAGTTTCTTAGTAGTGTTATTGCGAAGTGCTTAGACAGTATATCATGCAAGCAATTCAAGTCACAGTGCTTGGCATCCAGTGCCCATTGTTGAAATCAGTGATGTAGGGAGTCGGCTATTTCAGTGAAGTAGACATTTGACGACTTGGAGCTACACTGACATCACATTAATTTTATGTGTGCCATTCTAGAGCATGCCAGGAGACAAATAATTTTCATCTCAGACGCCCTGTGTGTGGTTGTGACAGGCCTGATGAATTGGTGAAGCGATGTAGACGTATACACTGTGTAAACTTCCAAAGGCAAAGGACAACTGATTGAGGCATGCACGGAGATCACCCCCAAACCTCCGGTGTACCAGGCTTATTTATTTATTTATTTATGTTTATTGGGCTTTTACATTACAACTGCATCTTGTAGCCATTGTAAAACCAACAGAGCATCCATACCATGGCTATGCATCTCTTGGCTAATACAAACAGTATGGAGGCGAGGCGCCGGCAGGAGTAGGGCAGAGCTGAGGTATCACTCAGCAAGGCCACCTGGTGGGATTGAGGGACTTGGGTGTCACGGGTCTTAGACACTGTTATGAGTATTTCATGCCAGAAATTCGTGAGGCCCGGGCACTCCCAGGACACGTATATAAATTTGGCACTGATGAGACCACATCTACATTTACTGGTACCGGGCCCACCAACCTGTGAGATTCTGGCTGGTGTATAGTAGTATTGATGTAGCTATTTTACCTGTATTAGTTTATGTTTGTAATTGAAAGGAGTGTTTTTAACTTGTACACAACAATGTGCCCACGTCTTGGAATTTGATAACCCAGGCAGAGCTCCTATCTGCATCAGTCTGAGAATGATTGCCCCCATTCCAGCCCTCGTAATGTAGGCTGTTAAGATTGTTGCTTCGGGTCGTGCAGCAAGCACTGTGCTAAGAGCTGCCTGAGCCGCTGGCTGCAATCCAAGGTAGCGGAATGGTGCGGGCGAGGCCGCGCCTCGGCCGGTGCAGAAAGGGTGCTGCCAAGTTAAGGTGTTATTCACAAAGATAGTACAGAGGCTTATTCCACCCAGAAGGAGGACTTCAAGTCTCCCGACATCTTTCCTTTCTGTTTAGATTTCTTTCTTTGTCTCCCATCACAATTTTTAGCTCCCCTCTTCCCTTCCTGCATGAGTCAAGACTTGCTGGAACACCTCTCCGTCTTGTTGCTTCGGGTCGTGCAGCAGTCACTGTGCTAAGAGCTGCCTGAGCCGCTGGCTGCAATCCAAGGTAGCGGAATGGTGCGGGCGAGGCCGCGCCTCGGCCGGTGCAGAAAGGGTGCTGCCAAGTTAAGGTGTTATTCACAAAGATAGTACAGAGGCTTATTCCACCCAGAAGGAGGACTTCAAGTCTCCCGACATCTTTCCTTTCTGTTTAGATTTCTTTCTTTGTCTCCCATCACAATTTTTAGCTCCCCCTCTTCCCTTCCTGCATGAGTCAAGACTTGCTGGAACACCTCTCCGTCTTGTGAGTTGTAGCGGTCTAGTCATTAACCGCTCGCCACCTATGAGACCCAGCCCCGGAAGAACCTGCACACATTGTAGCACTCTCTGGCCAGGCGTGGCCAGAGAGTTTAAATAAACGGGCCGGGGTCGCTCGGGACTTCCGGCCCACATGAGTGCCCATGTAGTGTGTGGTGTCCATAATTGCTATTGCAGCGTCCCAAGGGTGCGGCGCTAAGGCCTGGCCTACCGCGCCATCGCGACCTTGGCGACGAGGGTGGGATCAAGGAGCATCGTGGTCCCCCCCCCTCCTCCCCCAACCGGCATCTACTACACTGCTCCCATCCGCCTGCCGGAGCATCTTCAAAGGACACGCCGCGCGACCCGCACGTCACCGCGTGTAGCATTGACAAAAGTGCCGGATCGTGTCCGCCCAGCGGGGGAGGCGTCGGAAGTCACCGGCCGATGGTTTGAGGTAGGACCACGCGCCCCAGCGCCTACCTGCAACCTGTGCCCCAGAAGTAGACAGCAACGCGCTGGTGCTCCCGGTGATGCCCGGTCGAGCCCGCGCTGATGCCGGAAGTGCGCGCATGCGCAGCAGCACCCTGCCACTCCCGCATTTAGTCCTCAGGTCCCGAAGCACACAGCCAGCACCGTGCCAGGCCAGCAATTGACCTGCAATGCGTGCCTGGCCACCTGGCCTCAGGGACAACAGTCTGCCACCAGCTCAGTCAGGGGAATAAACAAGCACTGGCAAAACCCAGCGCTCCACCGAGAAGTGAGCCAGAGGAAAAGCCCTGAACAAGGAAGGCCTTCGTGCAAACCCCAGCCATGTCTGACCCAGCCACAGCGGCAGCCCCGCAGCCAGCAACCCCTGCAGCACCACCAGCCCACCTGCACTCTCAAGTCAGCGCGCTTCCCCATTCAGCGAGCTGATTGATCCGGCCACCGCGTCACCCAGGTGGAATGTGTGGGTCGGGTGACTGAACAACTATTTTATCACCACGAGGGAAACGGATGGCGCAGTAAAAAGGTCACTGCTGTTGCATTTCGCAGGGGACGAAATTTACAAGCTTTTCGCACATCTACCGGGACCGCCCACGGACTACGAAGCTGCGGTCAGGGCGCTAAACGCCCACTTTGACCCCCAACTCAATCCCGATTACGAACGCTTTAAACTACGACAAGCCCGTCAGAGAGAGGGAGAATCCATGGACGCATTTCATGCACGCCTACGAGAGCTGGCCAGCACGTGCACCGAAGACGATCAAGCGAAGGAAGTGAGAGCACAGGTCATCCAAGGGTGCCGCAACAAGACCTTGCAGACCCTCATCCTCCGACAACCCCGCATCACCCTAGAGGACATACTCATCCTGGCACGCTCCCACGATCTGTCGGAGGCCCGGGCGATTGCCATGGAAGCCGCGCTCACCCACCCCGCAGAACAGACAGTGACAGTCAAGACAGAGTGAGTGGATGCAGCTCGCACGCCAGCTCGCGGCGGTCGAGGACGATGGCCCAACAAAAGCTCGCGACGACCACAGTGCGGATATTGTGGGAAAGAGGAGCACCCTCAAGACAACTGCCCGGCAAAAGGCAAGACATGCTCGAAGTGCGGGATCCCCAATCACTTTTCGAGCATATGCCGAGGTGGACTAAGAAGCAAAGGAACGCCCGGACGAAGACCGCCAGCCAGAGCGGTGAGACACCTCTCACTGGAGGAGCCCGAAGACTTGAGGATGCCGAGGACACCGACACCGCGCAAGCAGTATCTCGAAGACTCGTCCACGGACGATGAGGAGGAGTGCTACCTCATATCCTTTGCGAGTGACCTCAAAAGAAGGCAGCGACCTCAGCCAACATGTGCCATCGAGATCGCAGGGTCACCCGTCACGGCCCTCATTGACACCGGGGCGTCGGTGAACGTCATGGGACGCCAACAATACAAATGACTAAACCCGAGACCAGCGCTCACACCATCCAAAGTGAAAATCCTCACGTACGGAAGTCACACGCCGCTTCCCCTGAAAGGAAAGATGACGGTCCAAGTGAAATCGGAGGACCACGAGGTCACGACAACATTCCACGTGGTCGACAGGGAAGCAGACATACTAGTAGGAAGCCACACCGCTGAAGACCTGGGCCTGATGACATTTGCAAACGCCGTAAAGACGCTACAGACGGAGGATATCCTTGAGCTGTTCCCACAACTGTTCAAGGGTCTAGGGAGCATGAAGCGACCGCCAGTGAAGCTACACATCGACACGTCGGTGAAGCCTGTCGCCCTGCGGCACCGGCGTATACCTTTTCACCTACGCCCGCTAGTGGAACAAGAACTACAGAAGCTTGAACAACTGGGTGTGATAGAAAAGGTAACAGGACCAACGCCCTGGGTATCGCCCATGGTCATAGCGGAGAAGCCGAAACAACCCGGCCAAATCAGGCTCTGCATCGACATGCGAATGCCCAACCAGGCGATACGGAGAGAGCGGCATCTCACACCAACGGTCTACGACATCCTGGCCGATCTCAATGGGGCTCGTTGGTTCTCCAAATTGGACTTCAACGCGGGGTATCACCAGTTGAGGCTAGCGGAAGAGAGTAGATACATCACCACCTTTTCGACACACCTGGGGCTGCGACGCTACAAAAGACTGAATTTTGGAATATCGTCAGCCGCGGAAATCTTCCAGAATGCCGTAAGGGAAATTCTGTCGGGGCTTCAAGGTGTGCTTAACGTCAGTGATGACATTTTAATACATTCCGCGACAATCGAAGATCATCATCGTCGGCTCTGAGCCACTCTCCAGCGCCTTGCAGATCATGGGGTGAGCATCCACAAAGAGAAGTGCCAGTTCTTCAAAAAGTCCATCGAGTTCTTCGGATACGTCTTCAGCCAAGAGGGGGTGAAGTTGGACCCACGGAAGTCCCAAGCCATCCAGCTCGCCCCTGCGCCGACAACTGCACACGAGGTTCAGATTTTCTTAGGCATGGCAACGTATTGTGTACGGTTTATACCCAACCTTGCCACCATCACGGAGCCCTTACGGAATCTGACGAAGAAAGATACCGGATGGAGATGGAGTCAAGAAGAGGAAGAGGCGTTCCGCAAGGTGAAGTCGGCGCTGTTGGAAAAAAAGACCATGGCCTATTTCGAAACCGCACAGCCGACCGAGCTGATAGTAGACGCCAGTCCCGTGGGGCTAGGAGCCCTGTTGACACAGGAAACGGAACCAGGAACATGGGTCTCACTGGCCTTCACCACAGAAATGTGAGGAAAATGTGTTTTTTTTGACAATTTTTTAGGTTTGCAAGGGATTCTGGGTAACAGAACCTGGTGAGAGGCAGTCAAGTCACCCCATCCTGGATTTCCCATGGTGTCTAGTTTTCAAAAATATATAGGTTTGCTAAGTTTCCCTAGGTGCCGGCAGAGCTAGGGTTCAAAAACTACAGCTAGGCACTTTGCCAAAAAAGGGTCATTTTTCACTGTGAAATTGTGGTGTGTCCACGTTGCGTTTTGCTCCGTTTCCTGTCGCGGGCACTAGGCCTACCCACACAAGTGAGGTACCGTTTTTATCGGGAGACTTTGGGTAATTCAGATTTGTAAAGCAACTGTTATTACCTATTGACTTTCGATGCATTTCTGCCTTCCAAATGAAAGACAATGGGTAAAAAGAAGTCATTTTGAAAAATGACCGATAATTCTCATGCTAGTATGAGTATTCCCAATTTCGGAAATGTGCAAATATCTACTGTTTCTAAACTCTATATTTTGTTCCCATTTCAGAAATACATAGGTGTTTTTCATACCGATTTTTCCATGTATACATTTTCCCAGAATAATTGCTATATACCCGGTACATAATAAAAAAACCATTGCAAGTTGCTGCTCAGTTTTTGGCTCTGGGTTCGTCGGGTTCTTGGTGAACCTACAAGTCCTATATATCCCCACAACCAGTAAGGTCCAGCGGATGTAACGGTGTATTGCTTTCAAAGAGCTGTCATAATTAGAAGAAGTTACAGGTGAAAACGTTGACACAAACGGCTGTTTTTTTCAATTAATTTTCAATTTTTCCTATATTTAACTGTTAGTTTCTATAAAGAAACCTTGATGGATCTACACAAATGACCCCTTGCTGAATTCAGAATTTTGTCTACTTTTCTAAACTGTATAGCTTTCCAGGATCCATTATTGCTTTTATACCCATTTCTACCATTAACTGGAAGGAGGTTGAAAGCACAAAAAATAGCAAAAATAGGCTATGTCCCAGAAAAATGCCAAAACTGTGTAAAAAATTTTGGTTTTCTGACAAAAGTCTGCTTGTCCCTGAAAGCTGGGAAGATGGTGATTTCAGCACCACAACCCCTTTTTGATACCATTTGCAGGGAAAAAACCAGACGCTTTCATCTGTAGCCCTTTTTTCGCATTCTTTCCCCCCAAAAACAAAATTTAGCTGTATTTTGGCTAATTTCTGGGTCCCCTCCAGGGGAATCCAAAAACCCTGGGTACATTTAGAATCCCCATGATGGGGAAAAAGGACGCAAATTTGGCGTGGATACCTTATGTGGTCAAAAAGTTACAGGGGCCTAAGCGCAAACTCCCCCAAATAGCGCAAAAAGGCTTAGCACAGGGGGGAAAAGGCCTAGCAGCGAAGGGGTTAAGAACCCACTAAGAGCACAGTTAAATCAAGATGTTCTACAAGACCTAATGCTTCTTAAGATAGAAGGACCCAACTTTGAGGATTATGACCCCAGCAAAGCTATTGATCTCTGGCTTACAACAGGAGGCACAAAACATTTGTGCGGACATAAAAGGCCACATCTATCATAACTACTGAAGTATTGTCAATGTGAATGTTAGAGCAGCCTGCCATGCAAGATCATTTATTGTTGTATTTCTATACAATTTCTATATGTTTGGATAAAAGGGATAATATCACTTGTCAAGTTTTCTTTAGCATTATTGCAAAGCACTTAATTGTTTATTGATTAATAAAACAAAAATATATTAAATGTTTCTCTGACAGCCCTTACAATTGATGTAGGGACGGGAGTAGGTGGGACAAGTGGATTTTACAGGACTTGTAGATCTCAGTGGCATTTTGTCCCTTGGCCAAGTAGATTATTTAAAAAAATTCCACACCCCTGGGCTATATTTTGATCTTTCACCATCAGGTAACAGCATATAAAATAATGCACACCTTAAATGAAAAGTAAATGCAAGTTTTAAAAAATCAGTGGAAAATACACTATTTCATGTTATGAAAAAACCTTTGTTGATTAATGCAATCACTGCAGATGTATGTGTGTGCAACTAGAAGCCCATAGAACTGAATTCTGTTTGGTTCAGCAGGGAATAGTGACTGGCCTGAGTTAGGATAACAAGATAGAGCTCTTTAGCAGACTTGTGTATTTTTAGTGCTAAGAGGTCCCTGCCTGTCGCAGAAAGCACTGCAAACGTGTTTGTCACTTTTAAAAATTTGCATTACACACAGTATAAGATAGGCTGCCGCAAAATGTGGACCTAAATTTAGGTAAAATCTAAAAAGTGTTTTCAAAGTGTACATTTTAGTAATATGGCCATTGCACTTAGTACAAACATTTTTACAACTGTCCATTAAAAGCGTGCATTCCACAACTCAGCTTGGTAATCCCCCACAATACTTCTCAAAAAGAATACATCTTTGTCTTCAGGAATTTTAAAGTGTTTCCATCAGTTAACACCACCTCTACAGCTCCCAAGTAGCCTTGACATTTACAGATTTACAAATTGCACAAATCTACATTTTAGCGGCGGCTCCTCTGCTAAGGCGGAGGAGCGTTGCCCCACTATTTTTCAGCATTGAAAAATGAAAAATAAAATGATAATAACAAAGGTTATTATCATTTTATTTTTCCTCGTTCACTTCCGGCAGCCAGGCCGAGTGCGGGGCCATCCATTCTGCCCTGACACAGCTGCAGGAAGGATGAGGAGGGGGCACTGCTTCAACTGCGCATGACAGTTTGGCCGACCGTCTAAGGCCGGCCAAACCGTCATGTGCACTTTGATCTCTCCACCGTGCTGTTCTGTACCGCCGGGTGGAGAGCCAGCACAGGGTCATAGTTCCTTAGTAAGCCCTAACTAGGTTGCTGACACCAATCACGGCGCTGCTCTCATGGGTAATACCAGCATGAGACCAGTGTCTGGATTGGCATAGGGGAGCATGTGGCATGCTGGGAGTCGAAGAGCAGAGGCCAGAAAAGCACCAACGCTGCAGATGGCAGGCAAGCATTTTTTAAATTATTTTCCCAGCGCTGTCCCCAGCGCAGACCCACCACTTTAATGCCCCAGCTGCCGCCACTGCTGCATTTCTTTTCAGGCAGCCGGCACCCTGGCGAGAAGGCTTGTTTCTTGTTTGTGTGTCTGCCCCTCCCTGGGATCACAGCACAGCAGACCTTCCACTTCAGCCATGGCATTTAAACTGTAACATAGGTTTTTTAGCACAAAGGCTGACATTATGGACAAATGCTGTCCGATCAAATCTTTGTCATGGACAATGGACATTCAGGTTAATTTGTGGATAGTCTGTGAAAATTACGGACGGGTGGTCACCCTACTGCGGCTGCGTTTCAGAAATGGATCGTAGGCTCAAACGTTCCGTCCATCATCCACTTTTGTATCGCTTTGGTCGCCCTAAGTTGGCGGGGGTATGCCCAGACGTGGGTCCCTTGCTCACTTTGCCACTGGATTCAAGCAAGCCTGGCTGATGACGGCTGAAATGCCAGAAACCGGTCCTAGGTTGCTTGTTTCCGGTCCAGGGAAGACATGGCTTGGCAGTTCGGGCTGGACTGTTCCCATGAGGCACAGGGTCAGACTGATTTGCATATGGCCATGTCTGAACTGGGGTGGTGGAGTGAGCTAAAGAATGATGATGGATTAAACCCAGATCAGTTGACTGGGGGTGAGTGTTTGATTGGCTCAAACGTTCCGTCCATCATCCACTTTTGTATCGCAGATGGCAGGTAAGCATTTTTTAAATTATTTTCCCAGCGCTGTCCCCTGCGCAGACCCACCACTTTAATGCCCCAGCTGCCGCCACTGCTGTATTTCTTTTCAGGCAGCCGGCACCCTGGCGAGAAGGCTTGTTTCTTGTTTGTGTGTCTGCCCCTCCCTGGGATCACAGCACAGCAGACCTTCCGCTTCAGCCATGGCATTTAAACTGTAACATAGGTTTTTTAGCACAAAGGCTGACATTATGGACAAATGCTGTCCGATCAAATCTTTGTCATGGACAATGGACATTCAGGTTAATTTGTGGATAGTCTGTGAAAATTACGGACGGGTGGTCACCCTACTGCGGCTGCGTTTCAGAAATGGATCGTAGGCTTCAGCTTTCCATGATGGGGTGGCCACGGAAGTGAAATCTGTGGCATCTTATTGCACGCTCATGCTAGTATTATTCTCAGTAGCTAGATCCCAGTAGGCCTGGCAGTTATCACACAGGACTTCCTGCTCGTGGCTTCCTTCAAGGGCTGTGCTCGCTGCCCTTCCTTGTCGATTACATTTGGCTTACAAGGTAGAGCCAAAAAATTGTCATGCTTTTTCACTGATCGAAAGCAGCCTCCGTGCTTGGAGGGGCTCTAAAGTCTGTTGTCTAGGTCCGTATGACTGAAATGCACAAAAGCTGGGGTCCAAGGGCAGAGGATGGAATAAAGCTGGTGTTCGCCTACCTGTGGAACTGTCACCCTGTGCTGGTGGCATGCTCTGCTATGGAGTTAGCTGTTCTTCTGAGATCAAAAGACTGACAAATTCAACCAGCAGGAGGAACCGATGATGGGGGAAGAAGAAATAAGAGAAAAAAAGAACTATAGAGGGAGCAGCAGATAAAGGGAGCGGGACGGGAAGAAATAATACCTCAATTCACGTCAGGAGCAACAGGCAGGCACTGATTACATTGAATCAATCTGTGCTTGGTCCTTGCGCCACATAAATGATTAGAAGTTATGTTTGGCCTGCACTGGCCAATTAAGGAGGCTACAAAGAAGACCGATACTGAAGCCAGCAAAGGGTAAGTAAAGGGCAGGCTCCACGCCCTTTTTGTAAACAATAGTGTCTCGTAGGTGAGAGCACATGCGCTAGTGCATGCTCTTGCAGGCTCAACCCTAAAAAAACAGACAGGAAACACACGGTTTTCGGCTGTGATAACTTTGTAAAAAAAAGTAAGTGCCAGGGCCCTTCGCAGGAGGCCACAGTAGCTTGCACCACCCATTCACTGGCAATGAAAGTACCAAACCATCTACTAACCATCAGACTCCTACAAATGTGACAATTCAGACTATTCCAAGCCACCGAAAGCTGTGACAATGGTTTTAGTGGCAGGTATTAGTAATTTTATTGTATATTGAAATATAAAACAACTGTTGTTGTGCTAATTTCAAAATTAAACATCACCCCCATGTGGCGGACAAGTGCCACTGGCTAAAATTAAGTACTGGGTATCTGGCTGTACTTATCTGTATAAATCAGAAAAAAAACAGAAAACTGGGAGCATCATTTAGGATGAAACTGTTTGAGGTCATACTGTGTGAATCAAAAGGCATCATCTTAACTGTTTAATAGTTTATGTGAATAATAAGGATTTACGACTTTCAAAAGTAAAATCTTTGATTAAACCTTGACCTTTATAGATTGTGATTATGTGGTATAGTGTTTTTGATACCAACCATCACAGCACCTTTCTTGTATCAGTTATTGATGGCTTGCTGTTTTTAGTTTCAGCCTGCAAGAGCATGCGCTAGCACATGCCCTCTCGCTTGCAAACACTAAGGACCAGGGCCCTTCTCATGAGGCCACTGCATCTTGCACCACCCATTGCCCCTACCAGTTCTGCCAATGACAGTACCAACAAAACTGCTAACCACCACACACCTACAAGTGTGACAATTCAGACTATTCCAGCCACCCAAAGGCAAAATAATGGTGTCTGCGGAAGCTAATATTCATACTGTGCACCACTGATCTGTACTTCACTATACTCTACTCTACAACACTGTACTCTATGCCACTCTACTCCACACCACTGTACACTATGTCATTTTACTCTGCACCACTCTACGCCACTGCACTCTACACCAATCCACTCTGCACCACTCTACTCTGCAACACTGCACTGTCTGCCACTGAGCTCTGTGCCACTCTACTCCATGCCACTCTGCTTTGCGCCACTGCACTCTATGCTCCTGCACTTTACTCTGCACCACTCTACTCTATGCCAGTGCCTTCTACTCCACTCTTCTATGCACCACTGCACTCTTCACCAATGCACTCTGCACCACTCTAGGGCAGTGAACTCTATTCCACTAGATGCAGGCGACCTAGCCGGAGTGCGGGAGCTGGCGTCGGACAGCGGTGCGAGTCGGAGCGGTGCGTCGCAGACGTGCGAGCGGTGCCCCAAATGCGGTGCGGTCTCGACTCTTGAGCCAGTTGCAGCGACCGCGTCGGTCGGGTCCGGTTGGTTCAGTGAAGCGATGCGATGCGAACTGCGGTGCCCACAGGTCACGGTGCAAGCAGCGGCTCGATGTTGGTGGCGTCGGACATCGCCCACGGTGAGACCAGGGGTGCGATGCGAAGCGGGGCAATGCAACTGGCTCAAGAGTCGAGACCGCACCGCATTTGGGCACCACTCGCACGTCTGCGACGCACCGCTCCGACTCGCACCGCTGTCCGACGCCAGCTCCCGCACTCCGGCTAGGTCGCCTGCATCGCAACCTGTCAGCACCGCATCGAGCATCGTCTCACCCTGCATCGCA
Organism: Calotriton arnoldi; assembly: GCA_963921515.1. NCBI lineage: Eukaryota > Metazoa > Chordata > Amphibia > Caudata > Salamandridae > Calotriton > Calotriton arnoldi. Next base: position 449,753 of record CAWUFW010002917.1, read on the forward strand.
CGCCTTGGACTCACCGACTCCGTCTGCACGACGCTCATCGAGCCGCTGCCTGCACCGCATCGAGGGACACCGCACCTTGCATCGCTCCGTCTTGCACCGCAACCGCGACGAACGCCGACCGGCTCGTACACTCCGTACCAGCCACAACGAGAAAGGTACTGTAACCGAGTCTGTTCACGACTCTGCTGGCCCGTATCGACGCGGTCGGCTGGAACTGTTAGACTCTGTGGTTTTCAGCATCGCAGTAGGCTCGGACGGAGCTACCGACTCGTACGAACTTTGCTTTTGTGCTATTCCTGCAAAGAAGAAGTTACCGTATCAAGCATTCATTCGTAAAGTATAGTATTGTGGATTTTTGTCGTAATTGGTCTTGTCTTGAGTATATAAAATATTGGTTCTTTTTCTAAACTGGTGTGGTGTCCGTTTGTAGTGCTTACACTGTATTACTGTTGGTTATGTGCAAATGCTTTACACACTGCCTCTGAATTAAGCCCGACTGCTCGTGCCAAGCTACCACGAGGGTGAGCAGGGGTTACTTCACGAGTGTAACACCCTTACCCTGACTAGGAAGAAGGGTCCCTACTTGGACAAAGGTGCAAGCCCTTGCCAACTAGAGATCCCACTTACTAAAAGATGTATTTTATCATTCTGAGTTCAGGCATAATAAATTCGTTTTTCTACCATGTTCCCTGGGTCAGTTAGGATTATAAGATGTTATAATCAAACTGCCCATTCTGGCCTATGGTGACAGGTAGCCTTGCAATAGTGAAAAACGAAATGGGCTGTAATTCACTATCAGGACATGCCACACACACCAGGGCATGTCCTACCTTTTACTTACAATGCACCCTGCCCTTGGACCTACCTTAGTGGTGGCTAACATGTAGAAAAGGGAAGGTTTAGGCACTGGTAAGTGGGTGCACTTACCAAGTCGACATGGCAGTACTAGACTGCACACAGGCTCTGCAATGGCAGGCCTGGGACACACTTTACAAGCTGCTTCTGTGGGTGGCACAATCAGTGCTGCAAGCCCACCAGCAGCATTTGATTTACAGGCCCTGGGCACCCATGGTGCACTATACTAGGGTCTAACAAGTAAATCAAATAATCCAATCATGGAGTCACTAATCCATTACATCAATTTACAATAGGGAGCACTTGCACTGTGGCACTGAATAGCAGTGACACAGTGCCCAAAGCATCTAAACCAGCAAAACATATCAAAAACAGAGGAGGCAATCAGTGAAAAAATGGAAGGGAGACTCACCCCAATGGTACCAGGTCTAACAGTGACAAATAAAGAGAATCATCTGGCAATCAAAAGAAGTTAGAAATTTTATAGAGCCTGATGTACTAAGCCAATTTGAGGTTGCAATCCTGAGATTTGCAAAATCATTTGTTGCGACCTCAAAATGGCTTCTTGGTATGTGCTAAACCCATTTTGCGATTTGGTAAAAGGGTATCAAGTTGCAAAATAAGTTTAGAAATTGATACTGAATCTTAATTTAGAAGGAACAGGTTTAGAACATCTCTTTGATATTGTGATTCGATATCTAATGTGTCAATGGATTGTAACTGTTCCTCAAGATAGATGGTAACCTAGTAGCAAAGGAGAAAAGGTTTGTTTGAGAGTAGGCATTGGTCCAGAAAAAAGTATTTTGCCAGTAGGTGGTTATAGTTTTTTTTATTTTCTCTCAGAGATTTATATAGTGCAAACTTGACCCGAGGGTATCAAGTATCAGAGCTTTACATGAGCATCAGTTTCATTACAGACGGACACATTTATTTTTGTTAGGCAAGGGGATATTAAGTGATTTGCCCAGAATCACAGGATGTTGAGTGTCATTGAAGAGACTCAAACTCGGTTCCCCAGATCTGAGGTCGACCGCCCTAGCCGTTAGGCTACATCCTCTCCCTGAGGGGAAACAGCCTTTACAACGAGGTTTTTACCTCGTTGTGCCTTTACCACGCATTTTTTAGCACGCATATTTTTACCACGTGCATGCCTTTACAACGTATACATTTGCCACTCATTTATGGTAAGTTGGGAAGAGTGGGGGGTCTCCCCCCACAAATACATTGTTTTGATATATAAAAAAAATGCGTGGTAATGGCATGCGTTGTAAAAGCATGTTCGTGGTAAAAACATGCATGGTAAAAAATGTGTGGTAAACGCATACGATGTCTTTACCTGTGTTGTACCATCGTACCACCCTTCCTGAGGACCTAGTTTCCATTGGAAGAGCAATTTTTGTTTTGCCAATAACTTCAGCGCCGTTTGAGGAATCCTAACAATTTTCAAAACTAGTTTGACACTCACTTCAGCTGCTGTCTTGAAAGTTTTGGGGTGATACGTCAAGCGGGAGGCGAGAAAAGGGGGGGGGGTCCCAAAACACATTTTCCCATGTTAATTCCCATAGGAACATTAGGCACAGCTACAGCCTGATCTGCTGAACGGAATTACACCAAATTTGGCAGAAAGATAGACATTGGTCCAGGGAAGTGTCTTTATCTTATTTGGTGTAAATTCGTTCAGTAGTTGCAGTTATTAAAAGAAATTCAAATTTGTAAATATAGGGATATAGGCACAAGGATCCTCTGAGTCACTGTGCTCAAATCTGATTTGCAGCGATCTTGTCCCAAAATAAAGAGAAGGGGGCAGGGTAGGAATACCCTGACCCCATAGCCCTCTTAGAGCTGGGGGTGGGAGGGGTCCCAAATGGACTCTGCCAGGGCAAAAAAACATTTTTTTACTATAACATTAAGGGCCCGATTACGATGCGGTTAGGAAAGCATTCCCACCTAGGGCCCGATTAAAATGCAATAAGGAAGGCCTCCTAATGGCATTTGCTCCTTCCGAATCAGATCGTGAATGTGTCTTCCCGACCGAGGGCCAGATTACGATACGGTTAGGAACATAGGCTCCCATAGAAGTCAATGGGAGTGCAACCAAGTCGTATCTGGAAGCATCCGGATGCATCATACTCGGTCGGTCGGACTCTCCCGATCTGAGTCGTCAGAAACCATTTCCAAACCGATTCGATCTGGAAGATTTCCTAACTGCATTGTAATTGGGCCCTTAATCGGGAGCCACTGCTCCCGCCGAAAAAAAAAAAGAAGAAAAAAGCGCTGGCTCCTGTGCTTCTGTATTATTAAGCCCCGGTTTGGCCAGGTCCCGAGGTCATGCAGCCATAAATGTGTAAAAGAAATTGGGGGGTTCTTGCTGTTCCCCACGTCCCCCGCCAATGGTCCGGGGACCACCACCTCCCTGGGGCTATTTAATTTGCTATAGGTAAGCCTCACGGACCGCCCTGGGGACCACCACCTCCCTGGGGCCAAATTATATATTTTTTAATGGGAGGGGTCCGGACTACCCTCTCCCTACTGAGTGAAAGTAGGGGGCCACGCAGCCACCCCTCCTGGAGCCAACCAGGGTCGGCTCTTGCTATGTCCTGTGCTGTCCACCCCCAAGACATAGCTGTTTGCTCTGGCTTGGTGGGAGCTTTAACCCCTCCCTCCAAGCCACAGCAAACAATCCACCTCCAGCAAGTGAGAGCAGTGAAAATGCTCTTGTTTGATGGAAGTGGAGCATTCGTCTGTTTCCCTGCCTGCTGTCAAGCAGCTGGGAAACAGACAAATTGCTTTCAGACACAGAGAGCTGCATGTTTAGCAGCTCCCTGTGTCTGAAAGCAGTGCCGTCTCCCGCAGGAGGTGGGGAGCCTGCAGGGACCCCGAGGACCTTGAGGCTCCCCCTGCTGTTCCTATGCAGACTGAGTGCCCTGGGAGCACCAAGGACAAATAGCCAGGCCACAGGGATGGGGTCCCTTGGGACGAATTCAGCCCGGGAGGGGTCCATGCGGCCTCCCTCCCCATTGCAAAAACAACGTGCTCCGGGGAATGGGGTCCCCAGGTCCAAAATCATCCTTGGGAGGGGGGGGTCGCAAGGCAGAGCCCTGGGGGATGGGGTACCCGGGGCCAAAATCAGCTCCCCAAATATTATTAGTATTTTTTTTAACAAGGCCGTCCCTGTGGGGATAGAGAGAAAAAGGAAGGAAGGGTGGGCCTGAAGGAAGGATATAGACAGAAAGGGAAGAAGAGATGGTGAAAGAGTAAGTGGGGAGAGAAGAAGAGTAAAAGAAGATAGGAGTGTAGGGTAGGTTTGAGGGAAGGAGGTAGGGTGGAAGAGATAGTGGAAGAGAGGAAAAGGAAGGAAAGTAGGGGGTACATAGAGAGGAGGTAGAAGTAAGTAAGAAAAAGAAAGGACTGAGAAGAGAGAAGGAAATAGTGAACTAGAAATAGGGAGCATGAGAGGAAGAGAGGGGAAAGAGGTGATGGAAGTAATGAAGAGAAGGGAAAGATTTAAGGAAAAGAGGAAGTAAAGCAAGGGAAGGAGAGAGGAAAGGAGCAAATGGATGGAAGGAATACCTAATGGAAGGAAGGACATAAAGCGGTAGAGCGTGGATGCAGTGAAGAAGAATGAAAGAGAAGAGAGGACTAGAGGATGAAGCAAAGGACGGCAGGAAGGGAGGTGAGGCAGAAGGAGCCCACTCATGCTGCGCTGCACAAAGTATTTGCTTGATACATACATGGCCTTGGGAGCAGGGAAATGTCTGCCATCATATAATTTACCTTGAGATGATGTAGGGTTGGCATTGAGACCTGGATATGTCCTGGGTGCAGGCCAAGAGGCGTGGAGACAGGAGTGAAACAAAAAGAAACACTCCATGTAAGAGAAGCAGGTCATTGTCCTTGCGGCAGCTTTGCCGGACCCAGGGATGCTCCACCTCAGCCGAATTAGAGTTAGCAGAGCCGCGACCTACAAACACATACAGCCCTCCCACCCTGACTGGAAGCAGCTGGTGGCCTGGCTTTTTGCACCCAGCTGCCCGCAGCTCGTGATTATTTTTGACCCTTAGATTAAATGTCAGGGGGTTTGAATGACCTTATGAGACAACAATGTGCTAAAAAAAAAAAGGAGGAACAGTTGCAGGAAGATAGATGCCCATGGCCCGAGGACACAAGCTGCTGCACTTTAGCACTGGTCAGCACCTGTAAAGTGATCAGAGTCCTAGGGCCAACAAAAAGAATCAGCAAAAAGAAGAGGTAAGCAGACAAAAAGTTTGGGGAAGCCCACCTTTTTGGCCTCTCCGACAAAACGCTTACACTGGTTTCGTCCTTCCTGTCAGGCAGAATACAATCAGTAGCTCTGGGCAGCTACGAGTCTCCTCCCTTTGCCCTCCCGTGCAGAGTCCCACAGGGCTCATCTTTGAGCCCCACACTCTTTAATACTTATGTATCCGAACTGGTGAAACTTATAAGATCCTACAGACTGGCTTTGACATCCTATGCAGATGATACACAAATTGTCCTGTCGGTATCAAAAAATACTTTACCACCAATGCAAAACTTTAAGGACTGCATGCAGGCGGTCAGCTCCTGATGAGCTCTCATTGTCTGAGACTGAATTCAGACAAAACGGAAGTAGTCATTTTTGGCAATTTTTTGCCAAACTGGTCACAGAATTGGTGGCCTGACGAACTTGGGACGGCACCTATTCCAGTTAACAAGACTAAGAACCTTGGCATGATTATTGATAATAAACTGAACTTCGAGGCATAGGTTAATGCCGTCTCCTCATCAAGTTTTTTTCTGCTTAAAACAATCAAACAAATACTACCTTTTATTCCCACGGATAGTAGGAAACAGTGATTTCCTCTTTGATTCTTGCAAAACTAGACTACTGTAATGGTCTCTATCTTGACATGAGTGAGAAGCAACTCAACAAGTTGAAAATGATTCAAAATGCTGCCGCAAGGCTTCTGTTGGGAATCCATAGGCACCTTTCATTTGCATAAGCTGCATTGGCTCCCAGTTAAGAACCGTATCATCTTTAAGGCCCTCTGCATTACCTATAGAGCACTTCACGATTCCGGCCCCAAGTTCCTGAGACGCCTACTTTATTGTTATGTCCCAAAAAGGCATCTGCTCTCTGAAGGAGCTAAACTGCTAGCAATTCCGAGATTTTTCAAATCCAGCTGGGGTGGCAGAAGCTTTAGGGCGGCAGCCCCCAAGCTCTAGAATGCACTCCCTTTCTCCATTAGAACACTTCCAACCTTATTTGCTTTTAGGAAGGCCTTGAAAACTTGGCTGTTCAACAAATAGAGACTCGTGCCTTACATGTACCTGCCTATTCCAACCCTTAGCGCCAAGACACCTTCGGGTATTTGTGCGCTTAATAAATTTATTAACATAACATAACACCCTGAGGATGACAGATCTAACGACACCCATAACAGCTTCTCGCCATGCTTCTCTAATTGCTGTCTCCACTTCATCCATGCTATTAGGGCCTTGTTTGATGGATCCCCAGAAGTTGGCAACATACCAATACTGCCCCTGTTGGAAATCTACAAGCTAAAATGCATACCAGTGCTTACCTATGGGGCTGAAATATGGGGATTCCGAGATTGTACCTTCAGAGGGAAGGCGCTCGCTATGGTTAGTCCCAGGTAGTTCTCTGCATTGTTTGCATGAAGAACTGGGTTTAGGCTACGTGTCCGACTTGGTGGGTTTTTCCCCACTTCTTCTTTTTCTGGGTCTCCATATGGAGCAACCAGGAAGTTGCCTTTGATCAAGACGTTATTGATGACTCTCTGGCATGTGACCGGGGGCTCAGGATCCCATGGCTCAACTACATCAAGAAAACAGCAGAAGCCCTACGTAGGACAGAACTGTTCACCATGCCCAATGCCATCCAAAATGGAGAACTAGGGAAGATCAATTAACTTTATTTGAGCAGGGGAGTGACCAATAGAGAGGGTAGGGGAATATGAAGTCCAAAGTGAGAGAGCTGGTTTGTATTCAAACCGTTAAAGGTGTCAAGCTATACCTTTCGACAAGTGCATAATGTGTGGGAAAATGCACTCCTGAAAAAAACTTTCTGGGGATCATAAGATGTTCCCTATTCTTCCCTATTGGTCCGTTTGACTCTAAGTCCATCTTACTTTGTCCCTGTGATGAATCTTCTCCCTAAACCCTGGATCATTTTTTTATTCTTTTGTAGTCGTTATTAAATTCCCATACGCAAATTCCTAGTCCTGATCCTTAAAAACCAGGGTTTTTCTCAGTATAAGCAAGCACTTTATTTCCTCCACATGCCCCCGGATCATGAGGTTTGCTATTCTGTGAGAGCTTTCTCAAAAAGTGCTTTTCGCAGGTGTAAGACCTGTGATTTTTCGATCTTTTTTAAGGCTGATCACCTATTTTTCCATTGGGCTCACACAATGCCTCGAAGCTCCTAATTTGTTATTAGTTAAATGATTTTAATGCTTTATGACAAATATTTTTTTTTTACAAACATACTTTATTGGATTTTCTTTTCCAACAGCATGCTCCAAGAGCCATATTATGCACATACCATCAAGATATAACATTGTCATATGTAAGCAGGAGTGACGTTTTTGTATATTAATAACATAAGCAACAAGGAAATAAAATAAAAACAAACTAGCTGCGATCAAAGTTTAGAGGAGTAATATCCAAAAGAAATGTCCATGTCTCTGAGTGCTGTCCCAACAAATCATCCTCACCATCAATTCAGTGGCAGTACACATAAAAACAACTTTAGGCGTGGGGCAAGGCATCTAGTTTCAATAGTGTGGGCTGTGGAGTCGATGGGGTCAGGACAATTCCCCTGTAGTCTGCCCACCGCTGCCATATGCGTAAGTGTTTTTGAGGGCACCCCCGGGCCTTAAATGCAGGCTCTTCCAATGCCATGCAGAAATCTAGTCCCTGCTTCCAAACCCCCATCAAGGGTGGGGAGTGCGCTTTCCAAGAGCGGGCTATGTCCCATTTGGCCAGGGTCAAACCCAGAAACAGCAGGTGACGTTTGTATCGGTTGCCCCCGATGTCTTCAGCAATGTGTTGGAACGCTAACCGTGGTGTACTGTGAATGGTCCACCACAGTACCTCAGCCAGGCACCTGTGAACGCCCCTCCAGAACTTGACAAGAGCTGGACATGTCCAAACCGTGTGGATAAAAGTGACTTTGTCTGCCCCACAGCGTATACACGTTGAGGATGCAACAAGCCCGGCCCTATAAAGCCTCAACCGGGTATAGTTAAATCTATGCAGGTATTTTAGCTGTATCAAGCGTAGTCGTGAGGAGATGGCAGCGCTCCTGGGGGACTCCAGGGCCTCCCTCCAGTCATCATTATCGATAGGGCCTATGTCAGCCTGCCAAGTCTCTCTGAGGGACTCCAGTGTCGATACACTATTTGTGACTAGTGTTTGGTATATTTTGGAAATCTTATCAGCCAGGTCCCCCATAAGGAGTTTTCCCTCCAGCGGACTAAATTCAGGAAGGGGTGTGAGGCCCCTAAGGTATGGAGTAAGTGCGTGACGAAACTGAAGGTACTTGTAAAATTGAGTACGAGGCATGGAATATTTTTCTTCCAAATCTGAGAAAGATTTAAGAGTGAGGCCCTGAAGAACGTCCCCCAGTGTGGAGATCCCAATCCGGTCCCAACCCTGAAAACGCTGCAGGTGTGGAAGAAGATGGTTGAACCACAGTGGAGCCTCGCCTGTGAGCCGATTCAGCCATCCGATGCGGCGGAGAGACTGACGCCATATAGTCAGCGCAGTGTTTGTAGCCGGAGGGAGAGCCTGAGTATTGGCACGGCCGTACAGGTATGTGTGCAGTGACAAATCTCCAAGGAGCCATCTTTCTAAAGTATATGCTGGTTCATCTCTTGGGGAATACCACCAGTCGTTGAGGACCTGCAAGTGGGAGACCGCATAGTATGACTGCATATCGGCCGTCGCAATTCCCCATAATAGGTGGAGAGAAAACACTTGCGAAGTGCCAGTCGGACTGCCCCTTCCTCCCAAAGGAACCCTTTGAGCATAGAATTTATTTGTCAGAACCATGTCTGCGGAATGAAATAGGTGTGTATCTGTAATTGATACAGGAGCCTGGGTAGGGAAATCATCTTGAATATAGCCGATCGGCCATATAAGGATAACAGCAAACCCGCCCAAGACTTCAGCTCCGTTTTGACCTTGGCAAGGACCACATCAATATTGCGTGCCCATGAGACATCTTGCCTGCCTGTTATGAAGACCCCCAGGTACTTCACACCCTAACGGGACTGGGGGGGATCAATGGCCCATCTGTAGTCGCCCACGGACCCTCGCAGGGGCTACAGTGTGGATTTATTCACGTTCATAAAAAGCCCTGAGGTCTTGCCGAAAATTCACATAATTTGGAGGATTTGGGGGCCTGACCTAGAAGGGTCGGTCATGAAGAAAAGAACGTCATCCCCATATAGGGCCATTCGGTCTGAGACTTCTGCCATCCATACAAAGCCCCTGATCTGGGCGTCTATACGGACCCAAGCCGCAAGCGGTTCAATGGCCAAGGCAAAGAGCAGTGGGTAGAGAGGACACCCCTGTCTAGTGCCCCGACTGATCGGAAATGATGAGGGCACCCTACCAGCTATACGTACTGATGCGGTCAGCCCGTGCTATAGCTTGCGTACATATGAAATGAATTTTGGACCAAAATTTAAACATTCCAGGAGGATAAATAGGTACGTCCAGCTGACAGAGTCAAATGCTCTGTCGATATCGGCCAGTAAAAGGCCGCAGGGCGGCGAAGGCGACCCACAGCAGCAATCGCATTGTGAATGTTGTAGATCAGTTCCTCGGACCGGAAAACATAAGGTCCAGATTCACTGGATCACGCTGCCCCCAGATGTGCCAATCAAACAGTATGGCCTCAGCCCCAGTCTTCAGCCGTCCTCCACAGTAGATCTCCCTCCTTGTTTGGGGCCTTGGCCTGTGGTAGATCCATATGGCACAGAGCGGCAGCGGCCGGTCTATGCCCCCAACTGCGAGGACTGAGGGAGGTCCCCCCCGACCGCAAGCCGAACCGGGGCCTAGCCCGGCCGCCTCCGTGACCGGGAGCACGCCCCCCTCACCCTAATGGGTGCCTTACCTCTCCTCCGCGCAGTGAACGCAGGATCCTCTGCCCTGATGCCGCCGGCCGGGGCCGCCCAGACGTCCACTCGCACTCCCTGGCGTGGCACTCCAGGCCCCGGCGTCCTGCAGTGTGCGGGCCTCAATCCTTGCCCAGGCCCACGATGTTCAGCAAATCTTCATCCCCGATGGGACTCCTGCGACGTCTGTCCCTCCACCGCCTCGGCAGCCCGGGATCCCGAGGGCGTTCACCAGCAGCCGCACTCCGCTCAGCCGCCTCCCCTGACGTCTAGCCTACAGCTGGGGGCGGCCCGATGTCAGGATCACTGGATCAGCAAAACCTTGTGGATTCAATCAGGATAGTGGCAGGATTGTTTGCGGGCAAGCATCGAATAAAGAAATCAATCAATCAATGTACAGAACCAGATGCACAAGACCGTTCAGTACTTATTCCAACAGGGATTATCTGGTTTTGCCAAAGAAAGCTGTGCAGGACAGTCCAGCAGCTTCAATGCAGTGTTGACACATAAAACATTGGGGCCCGATGACATAAACAAAACATCAGAAGTAATAATTTAAAGTGTGGACTCTGCTGACTAGTGTCTTAAATAGATGGAGAGCTAAAAAGGATTATTTTTTACAACTTTAGACAGTGCCAAATGATTTTCAGCACTTGACCTTTAAAGGAATGTGCTGCTCTTGGCTTTGAAACATAGCAGCATTTTTTTACCTTTATAACGTAACTACAGAACACAACACACCTCAAAAACATAACACCTCACAATAACCTAACACAAAGCAAAATAGCACAACAAAAACATAACCAGGTTAAAAACAATTAAAACGGAAACACAACCCAAGGACCGTAAATGTCCACAAATAATTTGCCACTTCACTATAACTCCGTTCTCAGACACCAATTGTAGGTTGAGCAGTGACTCGCAAAGAAGGAAAACGACCATGGCTTTGACTGCCGTTCCAAGATGGCGGCTCGCAGCCATAACAAGCACCGGGTGGCTCTGGTCACGAACGCGCTGCACAATGTACCTGCAGGATACTGAGTCTTGCGCTTTCAAACTGCTCAGCAGGGCCCGGTGACAAGGTAAGGGGCACGCGAGCATGTGATTCAAATGTCGCACCTCTGAACGAACAAGACACGGCAAACACGCTGATTGAAATACCGCCGCGTAACTCACCCGTGTTGACCATCGACCAGTCCAAGTTTGGCGTTGGTGCTGGCAATGAACACCCCAGCGCTGCAAGCAAAGACCCTAACGGTGCTCACATCTTTCAAATGAGCAGTTTCCAAACAGTCATGCCGTTTGATTTGAGGCACCACGATTGCTGAACACATAATTCTGCCTTAAACGCCGCAGATCCCAACAACTGGAACGTAAACACCGCCGGTTGTCATCAAGCAGCTGAAAGCAATCAAAGTCCTTTAATAGACAAAACCACACCCTGCTGGGCTGACCCGTCTTAAGGTCACTGGTGGGGCTGCAGGGTTTAATTTGTTTCTCAGTTCTTGACTTCAAGTTAATCAAGTTCCAATTGAATTTCCTTTTTTCTCCTCTGTGGTCTTCAGACTTTAATTTCTTATTTACCGCAGTCTTGTTCTTTTTTTTCATGGCTTCTCCTTTCATCCAGTTTGCACACATAGGTTTTTCTTCGCCAAATTGTCCCCAAAATATGTCGTAATAGAGACGCCTCGTAGTCCATGTATATTAAGAAGGTTGATTTATTAAGATAGATGTTATAATCAAGAGCCCCACCAGGAGCAGCCTTCCTGCTGCTCAGCCTATCCTCCAACTGACTCTCTCAGTCACCAACATTCCACAGCATCATCACACACCAAAATTCCACCACCACAGTCACACTGGCTGAGCAGCAGGTATAACAGTAACATAAAATACAACAGCACAAACCAGAACATAACACATCACAGCCATAAGAAAATGTTACACAAAGAATGAAATACACCACTACTACACAGTAAAACAACTTTAAATACATCACACCAACACAGTGGAATGCCACAAAGAAGCACAGTAAAAATGAAACTACAAAATAACAACACAATAAGTACACCAGCACAATACACCACAATAACACAGTAGTACATTTTTACAACAGTTAAACAATCCATACCGCAACACATAGCAGAACAACAAGAGAAAAAACAACGCAACGTAAGACAATAGAGCTGCAAATGTGTGCTTCCGTGATTTTTTGAACTGGTGTTATTTTATTGGCCAGCTGTTTTGTATCCGTGGTGTATTGTATTCTTTTTGTCTTGTCCTTGTGGTGTTTTGGTGGTATGTTTTATTGTGTTGCTGTTTTCTCTACATGTTGCTGTGTTATTGTTTCATATTGTGTTATTATTCTATGCTCTGTTGCTGCTATTGTTGTTTGGTGTGTGTTATTGGAATATGGTGTTGTTATTATGGTGCTGATATGCCCTAACACAGTTTGTCTGCTTAAATATGCATCCATATTCCTGTCACACATTACCAACTCCACAAATTGCTTTCATAACACAGTATTAAAAGAAGCTTGTAACAAGCACTAAATTACCTTACCACCAATTACATATAATAGAGCGAGCCAAGAAATGTTTTGTGATCTGGCTCACAGAATTTGGGTGTACAAGCCAGATACAGGAGATACAGATTAATGTCAGACTTTCAGGATAGCCACATACATATTTTGACATACAATAAATCAATATGAAACTTATTGACATAGCCAGTAGTTATCCTGTAAACCTGCTATGTATCCGGCCCATGTGGATTTATACCAGACACCCATGAAAAAAGGTTGTAATCATGGTGTTTAGCTGCTCATAAGAAAGAGATACAAAAGGGGATGATGGACGGAACGTTTGAGCCAATCAAACACTCACCCCCAGTCAACTGATCTGGGTTTAATCCATCATCATTCTTTAGCTCACTCCACCACCCCAGTTCAGACATGGCCATATGCAAATCAGTCTGACCCTGTGCCTCATGGGAACAGTCCAGCCCGAACTGCCAAGCCATGTCTTCCCTGGACCGGAAACAAGCATCCTAGGACCGGTTTCTGGCATTCCAGCCGTCATCAGCCAGGCTTGCTTGAATCCAGTGGCAAAGTGAGCAAGGGACCCACGTCTGGGCATACCCCCGCCAACTTAGGGCGAACAAAGCGATACAAAAGGGGATGATGGACGGAACGTTTGAGCCAATCAAACACTCACCCCCAGTCAACTGATCTGGGTTTAATCCATCATCATTCTTTAGCTCACTCCACCACCCCAGTTCAGACATGGCCATATGCAAATCAGTCTGACCCTGTGCCTCATGGGAACAGTCCAGCCCGAACTGCCAAGCCATGTCTTCCCTGGACCGGAAACAAGCATCCTAGGACCGGTTTCTGGCATTCCAGCCGTCATCAGCCAGGCTTGCTTGAATCCAGTGGCAAAGTGAGCAAGGGACCCACGTCTGGGCATACCCCCGCCAACTTAGGGCGAACAAAGCGATACAAAAGGGGATGATGGACGGAACGTTTGAGCCAATCAAACACTCACCCCCAGTCAACTGATCTGGGTTTAATCCATCATCATTCTTTAGCTCACTCCACCACCCCAGTTCAGACATGGCCATATGCAAATCAGTCTGACCCTCTGCCTCATGGGAACAGTCCAGCCCGAACTGCCAAGCCATGTCTTCCCTGGACCGGAAACAAGCATCCTAGGACCGGTTTCTGGCATTCCAGCCGTCATCAGCCAGGCTTGCTTGAATCCAGTGGCAAAGTGAGCAAGGGACCCACGTCTGGGCATACCCCCGCCAACTTAGGGCGCACAAAGCGATACAAAAGGGGATGATGGACGGAGCGTTTGAGCCAATCAAACACTCACCCCCAGTCAACTGATCTGGGTTTAATCCATCATCATTCTTTAGCTCACTCCACCACCCCAGTTCAGACATGGCCATATGCAAATCAGTCTGACCCTGTGCCTCATGGGAACAGTCCAGCCCGAACTGCCAAGCCATGTCTTCCCTGGACCGGAAACAAGCATCCTAGGACCGGTTTCTGGCATTCCAGCCGTCATCAGCCAGGCTTGCTTGAATCCAGTGGCAAAGTGAGCCTGGCTGATGACGGCTGAAATGCCAGAAACCGGTCCTAGGATGCTTGTTTCCGGTCCAGGGAAGACATGGCTTGGCAGTTCGGGCTGGACTGTTCCCATGAGGCACAGGGTCAGACTGATTTGCATATGGCCATGTCTGAACTGGGGTGGTGGAGTGAGCTAAAGAATGATGATGGATTAAACCCAGATCAGTTGACTGGGGGTGAGTGTTTGATTGGCTCAAACGTTCCGTCCATCATCCCCTTTTGTATCGCTCATAAGAAAGAGGCAAAATGAAACTAGCAAATGTACAGCTGCATTTTTCAGAGTTTGCAGTCCTGATTCACACTAGTAAACTGTGGAAGAGGTTGGGCCACATTACAAGCGAAGCCTATGTTCTCGCATTTGCAGCCCTACTCTTCATGTCATGTCCACTGATCTAATATGCATTGGCCTCCAGGAGCCTCCTGAGAAAAGAGGGTTGGGTTGGGGGGGGGAGGGCTTGGTTTGTCACTAGGTCTAGCTTCACTTCACCCATGTGGTCATGTAAAGTGTTTAAAGGATCAATGCTGTAAAATTCCCTTGCACTCTTAATTTGGGGTATAATGAAGTATAATTGAGTACTTATGGAGTTAAGGGACTGCACGCTTCAGGGGATATTTCAGTTCTCTAACAGCAATGTTACAAATGCGATAGGGAAATGGTATGTGTGTAAGGCAGCAATCTCATTGCATCCTTTGGGGAGCATTCAATTGGTAGTAACAAAATGTACACCAACAATATATTTTTCACACAAGCAAATGTCTGAAGTTCCATTCGAGCAAAACGCAACCTTCTGCCTATTGGTGCTAGAGCAGATTGGGAGAATGTGCTTCTGAACCTCCACACTGTGTCACCTGCTTATTTGATTTATGGATTTAACTTTAAAAGATACATTGGATTAATTGTACCTTTTTACGTATCAAGGTTTGATCTGTTCTGGTCTTCTCTCCCTGCTAGGGTCCACCATGTTCTGGGACACAGACACATATGTGACAGATATCTTCATTTTCCGCTCCATTGTTGCTGTTGCCGCCATCTTCTACATCTACAAGTATGTCATAGTTATCTCTTCAGTGGTTTCTTGGCCGAGAACACATATTTGTGACTCACTTCGTTGAAACAAAATATTGTATTTCCCCCTCTCCACCCCACCCCCCTCCCCCCCACCAAGCCATTGCTGTACTGTTCAATGTGAAAAAATCAACTCAAATCATGGGCCTCATGCGTTAAAATACATGTTAGCTCTTGCCTTTGTTTTTCATGGGAACTTTCATCCAAAGCCCCTGGGCAGAACTGTGTGGGTGAATTCACTGACTGTATTAGCACCATACACTGTAGGTTACAAGTTGCATACCATCATACACTGGCAGTACTTGGTGGGTTTTTATAGGTTGGGATCAAAGAGATTGTTGACCATCACTGGTTAACCTTCGGTACACTGGGAGCACTTGTTGGGGATTCTGGAGTGGAATAGCTGGTAGGTCTGCACATTACATCCCAGAGAGTTAGGTGATAGAGGATAATACTTCAATTGAACTTATTCGTAAAAAATGTATTTGTTTCCATAGGGCTCAAAATAAATTACAATTACATCTCCCAGCAATTTCACGGTACTGCAGGGACAGACCAGTGATGCACATTCAATTTAACTTCAGTTAGAAGAAACATCAGTTTACATACTCCTAGTAACCACTGTTCACCACTATCAACATTGTCACCCTCATACTCTGAACTGTTGGCTGCTTTTGACTCTACCATCCTCTCTCTACTTGTTGAGCATGAAGGAAGTAACCTGTCTAGGGCCACCCGGGTCACTAATGACCACCTCACAGCCTTCCGTACCAAATAAAGAGTCGGTCAGACAGTAGAGAATACAAACCAATAACTGTTTATTCATATACACTCAGAGTGGAGCCCCATCTGCCCAGTCGCTAGGAGTGCTGCAGAGGGAACTGAAATCAACAAGCATAAAGATACATTATGTACATTTTCTTAACCGGGCAGAAACACGCCCACATTGGAATTTTCCAAGCAGGTGCAGCCAAACAGCAAAATACAGAAAAAACGGTTTCAGAGCTCATATCTTATACAGAGTAACATAATACAAGGTCGTTCCATCCGGAGCCCGCCACCAGACAAGGGGGAGAGGGCCTCTATCTTGTGAGAAAGGTATGCGCTAATATGAACAGTGCACTCATTACTGAAACAAAACTTAAACGGAGAAATGAAACTCAGAGGAGAGCATTTCTTGGAATTGGATGAGGTCAGTTTCGAACAGCCTAAAATGGAGCCCAGAAAGAAAATGGCGCCTGCAATGTTAACTTACATAGAGTCCTGCTTAAACACAAACAGTTTCTATTCTAACAGACCCTCCTTTTAGCATGAGCTAAAACATTTTCTAACAGCAACAAGAGGGAACAAAACTATGAACAAGAAGAATAAATCACATTAATAAACTGTTATGAGCACTCCATTTCATCAACATCAGAAAGTGATACAGCGAGGAAGGAGGAATTTTCGAATATTCCTTCAACGATGTTCATAAGATCCTCAATATCCTTTTGAATCATTATTGCAGCATTTGTATCATGAATTGATATGTTCTTTTTTGGGGGTTTCAGAATAGTAGTACCATAGGAACAGCAATAGGGAAGTCGCTGAATAAGAGCACAATCAGATAAATCACTTTTTCGAGAATCCAGCCCCAGCTACCAAAAACTCCACTTCCCACTTTCCATTCGTTTGACATTTTCAAGAATATCTAAAATGTGTTTGGTAATATTCTTTTCCATATTCTTGATCCCGACTACACACTGATCGCCAACTACCGTGCATACACCACCACTTTTAGCCAGAATAAAGTCTACTGCATATCTGGTCTGTTCCGAATATATTTGCATGCTCTCTAACTGAGTGGTGATGTCGCGCAAAGCTGCTACTGTAGTATTAGATAAAATTTGCAGCTTGCATCCGAAATATTCTCTAGCTTTCTCACCCCTGGCCATGGAAGTACCACCCAAAGTGAAAATAGAAGAAAGAATGTATCCGAAAGTGATCCCATTACTATAATTATTGACCTCTATATCGGTCACCCACTCACTGAATTCTTTCGTCAAAGTTCTTTTAACCCATCGTATGGTAGGCTTGGCATATTTACAAGGTACACCCAAGGGCAATACCATTCCAAGAGCTACATCATCTGTACCGTTATGGACATTGAAATAGGTCCCATTAGACAAGAAGAAAAAACCTGGGTGTGCATAAATCGTCCCTCATAATCCACTGCAGCATACCTTGAATTCATTCCTAAAGTACTTGGATCTTTGTTGTTCACCAAGGGGATCGTATTTTTGTACAGCACTATTCCTGAGCAATTTATATACAGTGAAGTATCAGTGCTATTCACAATAGGACAACAAGCAGGATAATAACCAGCCTCCCAGGTAATTATCAATTCCTTGTAATGCCAACCCACCAATGTGACATTCTGTTTTTCCATATAGAAATTGTCGCAATATGTAGTGTTATCACAACCTGGATAACCCATTCCCTGTGGCTTTCTATGTTATAAACATGGTCCAGGATAAACAAAACCAAATACGCCTTTCACTTCTGTAAACTGAGGTGGCCGAGTATAAGTATAATTCACAAGTGACAATGGATATGCAGTCCACAAACTAGTGACGGATTGGGTGGGATAACAAGCTGTCCCTTCTCCAAAGAACCTATTATGTGTCTCCAAGAATACATTTCTCTGGGCTGTTCTCTTATTTCTCTTCGGGGGAAATAACCTTAGCCTTGCTGCGGAAAGGTACACTTTGATCATTCTCCAAAACCCATGATACCCCACACAATATTACTATCAGCAAATCCAAAAGAATAACACATATTATTTTGTTTTTCCGTGTCCACATCAGATTATGCTGTGCAACAAGAACCATCGGCTGCTCTTCTTCAGAAACCTTTCTACCAAAGGGATACATAATGAATTATGAAAGAGGCAAAAATGAAAAGAAAATATACAAGTTTCCAGTGCCTGTCAGAGCCTCTTTGGTACAGGCTCCTATTGTTCATCAATAAGTTGGCGCTCTTGAGCACTGGCGGTGGAGATTGCTCTGTCCTAAGCTCTTTAATCTATCCCATGTCGATAAAGATGGTATACCTGTGGGGTATACTTCTGGTCTCCCTAGCTAATGTTCAAACAACAAAGGCAAAGTGAATACAATATTCTCCATTAATTTCAGTTAATTCCATTGGTACTATGACTCAGTACTACCTATCTTGCGCAGTCCATCCCTAATCTTTCTTCTCCTTGGATTCAGTATCCCTCAGCCGAGGGTGCAAATTGTACCTGGTAGCCCAAGGCACCGTGTGATCAATAAACAAAGGCTCCTGGATAGCTCGAATTTCTAGGGGAACAGCCTCATTCAAAACATCATCATTTTCCTTATCCGTCTGGGTCCAGATCAACTGGGCGTCGCTGAAGGGGACAAACCTGGGCACCTGCTCGCATTCTGCGTGGCCCACGCCCTCTTTCACCCACTGATCGTACAGCAATGGAATCCTCCGACAGTGGGTGGCATGCACCCACTTCTTTCGACCAGCAACCTTTACAGCTGTCCGTATCACCAACAGAACCTACTCAGGACATTTCCAGCGCGGCTCCAAATTTTTCTTCCGCTGGAAATTCCTGATAAGCACAAAGTCCCCGGGCTGGATGTCGTGGCCGGGCCCCTCTAGTACAGAAGGTAGGGATTCTCGTATCGGTTGGTGAATAGAACACAAACTTTCTGTTAACTGGCCAAGATAATCCAGTAACACAGGATATTCAATATTGGAATACTTACGAGGACGCGAGACGCCCTAGACATTTGCCAGGCGCCCGAACACGACCTCATAAGGAGACAATCCTGTCCTAGAATGAGCTGTTGTTCTTGTTGACAAAAGAGCTAGCGGTAAAGCTTCTGGCCATTTTAACCCTGTTGTCTCTTGGATTTTCGCCAATTTCCGTTTGAGAGTACCATTGTACTTCTCAACAAGGCCAGCTGACTGGGGGTGATTGGCAGCATGGAATTTTTGCTTGATGTGCAACCCTTCACAAATCAATGTAATCACATTCCCATTAAAATGACTTCCGTTGTCACTCCAGATAACTCGGGGCAAGCCGAAACGAGGAAAGTACTCTTTAAGGAGAACCTTCACAGTCATAATGGCCGTATTATCTTTAGTGGGGTAGGCCTCAACCCTGAATGCACATACAACCACCAAAACGTACTTAAGATTATTGCATCTGTCTAATTCGATATAGTCCATTTGAAGGACTTCAAAAGGAAAAGTGGGTGGTGCAAAATTACCAGGTGGTGTAGGGGTGCCCTTCCATGGATTATCTATCATACAGACCATACAATATTTCACCAAATGCGCAGCTGTCTTGGAGATATTATCATTATGCCACACAGGGGCTAACAATTTGCAAATGCCTTTTGCATTAATATGAGCCGGACCATGTGCCATAGTAACCATAGGCAGAGCATATGCATCGGGCAACATCTATTTCTGTTGCCCCGATTTATCAATCCAACACCCTTCCTCATTCAACTGTGCTGTACTCTCCTGCCATTTTGACAATTCCTCTATCGTGGCTTCGCTCTGTATCTCTTTTACACTCTCAAGGGTATTTTCAAACATGACAACTTCGGGAACCCACCTAGCTGGACCTGCAACGAACATGTTTAATTTTACTTCGGGCCGTTTCGTTCGCTACCTGATCTGCAAAAGCATTTCCTCTACTGACATTATCTGTAACCTTTCTATGGGTGCTGCACTTAATTATTGCCAATTTCTTGGGGAGTGTTAAAGCAGACAAAAGCCGCAATATCAGGTGGCCATGCTGGATCTTCGTTCCATGAGAAGTAAGAAACCCTCTCTCTGCCCAAAGCCGGCCAAAATTATGAGCAACCCGAATGCGTACTGGCTGTCAGTATAAATACTGACAACTAGCCCTTCACTCAATTCGCAAGCTCGAATAAGGGCATCAAGCTCAGCAGCTTGAGCCGACTGATAGGGAACTCGTGATGTCTCTACCACCGTCCGCAATGTAGTAATAGCATAAGCTGCAGTGGTGGTGCCATCTGGTAATTTAAAACAAGAGCCATCGACATATAGTTCCCCTTGAGGGTCAGATAAGGGAATATCAGTCAGGTCTACCCGTCCTTTCATCTCTTCCTCTGTCCGGAAAATACAGTCATGTTTGTCAACTGCATCATTCTCAGAAGGGAGGGTTAGTAACTTGGCTGGATTCAGAGTGGCACATCTCTTGATCGTAATGTGTTTAGCAAACAATGTCAATTCATAGCCAGTAAGACATGCACTAGTGAGGTGCTGTGTCTTCGTTTTATTCAAAAGTGTATCCACAGCATGGGGTACCATACCTGTGAGGTCTGTATCAAGTACGAGTCCAGCCGATTGCCTGATCGACGTGGCCACAGCCCCGACCGCTCTCAGACAACTCAGAAGGGCCCTAGCAACAGGGTCAAGCACAGCAGAAAAGTAAGTGCAAGGCATCTGCTTATCCCCAAACTTGTGTGTTAGGACAGAAAGCGCCCAGCCAGCGATCTCGTGGACATAGAGCACAAACGGTTTGTTATAATTCTGTGTGCCCAGCACCGGAGCTGAACAAAGCACAGTTTTTAATTGCTCAAAAGACTGCTGGCATTCGGGCGGCCAAAGCAAAGGCTCATGCACTGCTTTCGTTGTTAATACAAGCAAAGGTTTGATTAGTAGTGAGTAATTTGGTATCCACCGTCGACAGTAGAAAGTAATACCTATAAAAGCACGCACATCTTTCTGAGTCTGTGGAATGGGTATTTTAACAATGGTACTGATACAGTCAGGGGTCAACCTCCTACCCGCCTTCAACAGTAGGTGACCTAAGTAGGTAACCTCCTGTCGACAATACTGAAATTTGGAAAGAGACCGTGTGCCCATTCTGTGCCAAATGTAATAACAATTGTACCGTACTGTCTTTGCAACCCTGTTCCGTATCAAAAGCAATCAATAGGTCATCGACATTTTGGGCCAATACATTACCTGGAGGAAGCAATAGTGAATCCAACTGACTTTTCAATGCCTGACTATAGATACTAGGACTCTCCGTATAGCCTTGAGGAGCACGACAGAATCTAAAACTTCTGCCGGCCAGTGTAAACCCAAACAAATACCTATTGTCTGGATGGATGGGAATACTAAAAAAGGCATTTTTCAGCTCAATGCCAGAAAAGAAATTAGCAGTAGATGGAATGATCATTAAGAGCGTAGTGATATCAGGAACCACTGGAAACTGCAGAACTACAATTTTATTAGCCTCTCGCAAATCAATTACAAAACGATAAACATCATCAATAACATCAGGGGAACCCAAAGGTGCCCTCTTGAGAACAGGAAGAAGAGGACTGTTACAAATGTTGGCAGACGTTTCCTCAACTACTCCCTTTCATATCAAATCCTGAATGATCTGAAGAAGGGCCCGTTCTCCAGCCTGCGGTATTTTATACTGAGGAATGCGGGGCAAAATAGCATTGTCTTTGACTTGTATAGAAACTGGTGGTATGTGCAACAGACCCACATCTGTATCACCTTTGGCCCACAGTGTGGGTGGTACCTGAGCGAATTCAGCTGGGACGGGCGCATCCTGAGACAAACACTGCCTAGTACTCACATCCGGACCCATAGTAATATAAACACCTGCAGGGGAACAATAGATAGTAGCATGCAATTTCTTCAACAGATCCAAACCCATCAAATTTTCACCACAGTTAGATGTTAACAAGAACTGAGATTACACAGTGAAAGGACCAACAGTTAATGCAAGGGGTCGGGAAATGGGGCTTACAACCGGTACACCTGAAAAACCTACCAAAACATTATTGTGGCCAGACAGAGCCGCCCGGGGACCATATGTCTAGAAACAGAACTCTTTGTCGCACATGTAGCCACCAAAAATTCCTTAGTCGAGTCTTGCAAATCCCCTGTGACATAAGGACCACGCTGATCTACAGGTATCTGAACTGGTCCCTCACTCTGTCCCTGGCTGTCCTAACTGTAAGACATACCTGTCACATCATCCATGTCATAATTGTCATGATAATACTGTCCATCTCTGGGGTCGTCAAAATAATTATTATCAGAACGGCCCACAAAAGTCGCAGCACTCTGACTTCTGTCGGCCCCGCGACCTCTACCACCAGAACCTCGCCCGCTGTGGGACGCAACCTTCTGCAAAAGCACAGGGCACTGGCTACACCAATGTCCTTCCTCCTTACAATACGCACACTGATTCGGGCCTAAAGGTGTCGCTCAGGGCTGCCTAGTACATGGCAGTTGTCTAGAAGGACCACCTCGTCCCCTACTTTTTCCCCTAAATGCTTGCTGAAACAACACCTTCGTCTTTAAATCCTTATGCTTTTTATCGGTCTTATCTTTCTCCTCCTGATCGCGATGTTCATAATATTGGGCCATATTCGAAATAACGGAAGGAGAAGATGTAGACCAAGTACTCTCGGATGCCTGGCAATGTGTCATTATTTCAGGAAGGAGGTTAGTAACAAACCGGTCAACAAACAAACAAACTCCTCCCTCAGTGGTCATATCCTGCCCACTGTAATCCAAAAATGTGTCTTCAAACCGAGTAAAGAAATCAGACACACTCTCAACCTTCTTCTGTCGACAAGCCGTCAATCTGTCCCAACTTACCTTCTTAGGTGGAATAAGTGTGTGCATTTACGTAATGATACGACAAGGCAAAGCAAGTATTTCAGCATGGGGTTTATCACCCGGCTTCCTTTCCTGATCCCATCCTCTAATCACATCCCATGTACCGCCCAATTCTGCAACATGATCTTGAGTATGCATCTGTCTCCAAATATTGACCGGAACAAGAAGACCAAAAAACATTTCAATATCAGCAAGAATCATTACAGTAGAAGAAGCAGCCTCTATTAATTCCTTATAATAAGCTGTGGGATTTTTCCTAGGGTCGGGCAGCGTAGCCTTGAGAGATAAAACCTCACTCCTTTTCCACAGAGTATAAATCCATTGCTCCTGAAAACGGGCAGCTACGGCTGGTCAAGTGACGTTACAGTGCTGATCTTCTAACTCAGGTATTTCTGGATGATATATTGGGTGGACCTCACGCTTAGGGAACTGAGTAATTTTAGTGGGACTCTTTTCATACAACCGAACTCTGTAAGAGACTATAGTAGCAATATTTGCAAGCCCCTGTCCTGGGGCTAAATCGGCTACATAAACACGGTCCTTGATATCAAATAACACCTGCGGAGCCTCAATTTTAATGTGTGTGCACCAAAGGTTAATCAATGAAGCGGACATATGCTGAAGAACATGCTGCTGAAGAAAAGGCTCGAACTTACGCACAGCTTGCCAAATGTCTTCAGTACCATAAACCGGATTACTAGCCCACTTCATAGCCTGTCTTTCTAACACCTCCTTCTCATCTTCTTCTACTTCAGAGCGCACCATTGGACCCATTCGTTCCCTGAATTTCACCCAATCTCTATCCTCAAACCCACGTACTGGCGTCTCAGCATTCAAAGGTATCGGAGGATGAAAAACCATAGAAGGAGAAGCGACAGAGGTAGCAGGTACAATCGTTGTTAACGTTTGCACTGGAGGAGAAAGAACGGAGGATACAGGAGTTGGAACAGTAGATGTACTAGCAGTCACAGTCATTAAAGATGGCGAGGATAATGAAGGAGTGGGGGGCGCCGTAGCCAAAGCTGTCGAATTAACAGCCGTAGATACGGGAACAACCAAAGCAGATTAAACAGTCTGCTGTGACTGTAAAGGAACAGTGGGATATATCCTCTGCAGAGAGTAAGGAGGCGGGGGTCGAGTATCTAACAGCTCCTCTACGAAAGTATTGTTTTCCTCTTTGGCCAGATAAGACTTGTCAACATGCAACCGAAATCTTCCGTCTTCACATTCAATCCCTGACTCCTGCTTTTCCCTATCATATGCTACAGCCTTCTGTGTCAATGTTTGCATTTTCCTTTTCCGTGCGTCCCTCTCCATCTTTAACCACCTCTGTCTAGCCTCCTTCTGCCAAGTCCCAAGGGAGTCAAACTTCGTCTCTTAAATAATTGTTCCTGTAAAAACCCAATCTTTTGTTCATCAAAAGTGCCCGTCAAAGGCCACTGCAACTCGGCATTGTCCCTCATATATTTGTGCCATAATGTACTAAACATAATAGGGCCAAGACCATGTTTCATGTATATATCAAAATTAGGGCTGCCTTAAGGAGGCGCCGGCTGAGCTTCTTCACATGGAGCGTCTGCAGAACAACAACGACAACACAAATTCCAAAGTTTACTCAGGCCAGGCATTTCGAAAGAGGAACAAATTGTTAGTTTTTACCTGGCAAAGTATTTGCAAATACTTCTTTATCGAAACGGTCCTTAGACCGTACCAAACTCAAACCCAAACGGTACCTTGTCCACAAAGAACCAAAACAAACTCACCTGATATTAGTGGTACTACGAACCAGTTCTCCACTGCCCACTCTTCAGACCAAGCGGTCAGATCCAAGGGTTTCGCCGTTCAGGACTCCAGTCGGGATGACCACTGGGCGAGGCATCGTACGGCGGGACAGAAGGAGCAGCTGCAAACAACACTCTTCTTGCAGGGATCCCTGAGCCGTCAGTCCGGCCCGACGATGTCCTCGGCCTCCCCCCCATCTGCGGAAAGGGGATGGATCAATCACCCGAAGGAGTCCCTGTTTGGGTGCCATCTGAAGGAAGTAACCCATCTAGGGCCACCCGGGTCACTAATGACAACCTCTCAGCCTTTCATACCAAATGAAGAGTCAGTCAAACAGTAGAGAATACAAACCAATAACTGTTTATTCATATACACTCAGAGCGGAGCCCCATCTGCCCAGTCGCTAGGAGTGCTGCAGAGGGAACTGAAATCAACAAGCATAAAGATACATTATGTATGTTTTTATAACTGGGCAGAAACACGCCCACAGTGGAATTTTCCAAGCAGGTGCAGCTAAACAGCAAAATACAGAAAAAACGGTTTCAGAGCTCATATCTTATACAGAGTAACAAATCCAAGGTCATTCCATCTGGAGCCCGCCACCAGACAAGGGTGAGAGGGCCTCTATCTTGTGAGAAAGGTATGCGCTAATATGAACAGTGCACTCATTACTGAATAAAAACTTAAACGGAGAAATGAAACTCAGAGGAGAGCATTTCTCGGAATTGGAGTAGGTCAGTTTCGAACAGCCTAAAATGGCGCCCAGAAAGAAAATGGCGCAGCGAATGCTAACTTACATAGAGTACTGCGTAAACACAAACAGTTTCTATTCTAACAAGCATCACAGACATACCACATCAATGGCTTGTATCCTTCACCACCAACCACTCTATTTCCATTGCCTGGCAATTTAAGTTCTCCACATCTAACTCATTTACCATGGGCTTTCCTCAAAACTCCATTCAAGGACCCCTCTTTTTCTCACTTAACACTTCTCCCCTCTAAAACATCAGCTCCTCATTTGGCAACTCGTACTATCGTCACCCTCATAACACTCAAATAGTTGCTCAGTTTCATCTTTTCAAGCTCTCCTTCAGAAATGCATCTGTCTTTCAGTCATCCATCACTGGATGTCTCTGTGGTCCTTCATAGTAAACTTTTCTAAAACTAAGGCGCTACATTTACCCTCTTCTTCACCGCCTGTCTTTCTAACTGATTCTATTCATTGTTACCCTGATGCTTTTAACTTTGCTTCCACTGCTAGAAATCTGGAGGTTCATGTCAGCCATTCCATGAAAATGGACTCCTGCATAACCACATCAGACACTGGAGTGCTGTATCAAATGGTTACCATATTCAGAAGCCATTCCTATATTTTATTCAACATATCCAAAACTCTCAAACTCACCAGTATTACACAGTTGCTTAGTGGGCCGACCCCAGTATTCTTTTGCACAAGAACCATATACATTCTAACTTGTTATGCAGCCACCTCATCATTCAGCTACAAATGTGAAGAAGATTTGCTCTTTCCCAAAAGTAGGGCTCTATTCCAAACTACCTCTCTAACATTGTGTACTGCTGCATTCCAACCTGGAACCTAAGATCTGCTATCCATATTCTCCTAGTCTCACCCTAGGCACCATGCACCACTTCTCGGTTCTGTGTATTTTATCTTCCAACGTCTAGAGTGGCATAGTGGATGAAAATTATACTTTGGAATGCTCCACAGACCAATTGCTAGTGGTGTCCGCTATTTGCAAGCATTCTTATTACCGTTTGTCTGTTTGATGTAACACCCTAAGTGCCCAAGGGTATGTCCTGCCTTGGAATCCGTTGCTCGCTTACATGTGGGATCCAAATCATACCTCACCTCCGAAACTTAACCAGGCCAAAAGGTCCATGTTTCTTGGGGCTTAATGGACTGGAATATGAAGGTGGTGCTGCAGATTATCAGTGCGGTGCTAGAGACAGTAAGTGTTCAACATAAAATCAGTGATGTGAAAGCAGGTGAAGATTCAGCTTACTGGTAAGGATATAGGTGCTCTTTCTTAGGTACAGTCGATGCTTGGGCTAAAGTGTTAGGAATTCTCTAGGTTATCAGTTATTAAGTGCACTCATTGGCCTCCAGTAGTTCGGAGTGACACTCACCAACTGCAGCAATAAATACAGATTGGAAGAAATAAAACGTGTACCAAACATTCGGATGGTCGGTAAAACAAACCACTGAATATTTGGATCACATATTTACCATGCTAGGACTTTTCTATAATATATGCACAGACTGACAATCCTACCTACAGATATATTGGCACAGAGGACATACATACAGGCAATGCATGCACAAACAACTCATACTGACCCAGAGGCACATAGACAGTATGCATATATCTACTGCACAGGCAGTGTGCTTATGTAAATTGAAAATTATAATTGTGTTTATATAGCTCTTACTACCCTTGATGAGGCGTTGAAGCGCTTTTTGCCGGGCAGCATGCTGCTTTGGAACACAAGGTAAGTGGTTAGTCCAGTGATACTGGTTACTGTAAGTTACTAATGATAATGTTTATAAAAAAAGCACCAACATTTACTTTTACTTTCAATTTAAGTACATTGTTTCAATGTCCAACTGGTGTGGCATTTAAAAATGAACGATGTAGACATCAACCTCAGCCTTTGGGTTACAATAGATGCACTAGGTTTCTTTTGAGTAGTTCAACTCAGAAGCTAAAAAATGCAGGGCCCGATTCACAAAAGTAATCTGAGACAAAATCCTAACTTTACGACTTTTGGTATTCACAGAAGGCATTTAGGAGTACTAAAGTTAGGATTTTGTCTCAGTCAATCTTAAGTTTTGGTCTTAAGTTAAACTTAAGACAAATTTAAGTTTAACTGAGACAAAAACCTAACTTTACGACTAGGATTTTGTCTCAGTTAAACTTAAGTTTGTCTTAAGTTTAACTTAAGACCATAACTTAAGTTTAACTGAGACAAAATCCTAACTTTAGTACTCCTAAATGCCTTCTGTGAATACCGAAAGTCGTAAAGTTAGGATTTTGTCTCCGATTACTTTTGTGAATCGGGAGCACACTTTTTTTTTAATAAATGTTTTTATTGACATTTTCAAATCAAGTTAAAGGCATAGTAACATAGGCATACTGTTAATATTTCTTACAGGATAGAGGGAATACATTACACATCACAGTCATATATAACATTTATGCATATAGATACCAGCATCATAGCTCGTTGAACAGATGATAAAGGCGTTGTACATTTGGGTTACATAGTAGACCGTTATGCTGACTTGGATACAGGTGTTTCCCCCATATTTGTGCATTGTGGGAACTCCATATATCCTAAAAGTGTAGTGTGTGTTCCGCCTGGCTCTCAGTAGGGTGTGGTCGGTCTGTTGTAGGGGAAGTACTTGTTCTCCCCAGGTGTGTCTCCTTGCCTATCGCTTATGTCAGGGTGAGCTATCAGGTAGGTGTGTAGGAGGTCCCATATGTCTTTTGGCCTGGAGGATAAGGGGAGTAGCTCTGCATAGGTCAGTGTTTGCTCTTGTCAAAATAGGAGGTCCTGCATCCATTCTTTGAACTTAGGAGCCCGCCCTCTACCCCATCTACACGCCATTCTACGTTTGGCCAACAGCAGCCCCAGCACTACATATCTCCTGTAAGCAGCTGGAACTCCTTCTGTGTATCCTAGGAGCGCAGTTATGGGCGATGCTGGCAGAGGGGCCAGAGTCATCTGACCTAAACTTCAAATATCTGATTCCAGTAATTTTTGATGGGGGCACATTCCCAGGTGAGGTGTAGAAAACCTGCTATCTCTTGTCCGCATCGATCGCAGGCGTCATTATCACGTTGCTGAAACCTGTGCATTTTAATCGGCGTGTAGTATAGTCTATGAATGTAGCTGAAACGCAGCCAGTTTGCTGGCAGCAGTAGGTCCATTGTTCATCACTAAGGGGTGTACCCAACTCTTCGTCCCAGTGCAAACGGGAACCTATCTGGATGCTATGTGTTGCTATTTATGTGCTGTGGTATATGAGGGATACTACATGTGAGGGGCTAGTGTTCTGCAGTATACGGTGTAGCGGGAGCAGTGTAGGTGGTTCATTAGGGAACTCAGGCGTGGCTGCCCTCACACTTTGTCATAGTCTGACATACATAAAGCGCTCCAACTTTGGAAAAACTGTTCCTTTGTGCTGAAGACCCCATCAAGATAGAGATCTCCCCATTTCTCACATTTCATCTTGTTTAGTAACTGGCGACATTGTAGTTCCTGGGTCACTTCCAGGTCAGGATGGCGAGCCAGAGGGAGCAAGGGCGAATACATCATTGGCATATCTAGTGCCTTTGCAATTTTCTGCCATGCCATCACGGTGCATGCTACTGTAGTAGGATCCACATTTCTCTCCCGGATGTGCGTTGCTATGAATCCCGTCTGCGGTGATCTATTCAGTGCTGGCTCAGGAGTCGTGTTGAAGTCACCCCCCCTAAATCACGTAGGTCGAACCAATGGCCATTATTTTACCCACATAAACAAACAAACAAAAGTGGGTCATCAGTGTTGGGCCCATAGCAACTGACCAGTGTAATGGAGTGAGAGACCAGTTTTCCCCACATGAAACTGAATCGGGCCTGCGAGTCCTGTAGTGTCCCCATAGGTAAGTATGATGTGTTTCTTTTGACCAGGATTGCCGTGCCTCTTGAGTATGTAGAATATGATTCGAAGCATCTTTGCTCCGCCCATCGGGCAGCGAATCTGTGGGGCCCTTTGGGATTGAGGTGGGTTTCCTGTAGCATTGCAATTTGGGCACCTTGTCTATCGAGGTAGGCCAGGATTTGTCTACATTTGCATGGATTCCCTAGTCCCCGTACATTCCCTGTTATAAAGCGTATCTCTAGTTTTTGGGACTCTGTCATTCAAGCATGCTCGGCATCCGGGCTATTGAATTGTAGTGGCCATAAGCCGGCCTTGTGTGTGAGTATCCTAGTGCCTGCAATGCATTTCTGCCTGTATTGAGCTCTATGTACTGGTTCAAACAGACCCTATTTCCTCTCCCCACCCACATTGACAACCCAAACTTGCCGAGGACATCATACCCACCCTCTTGAACCTGAACACTAACAAACAACTGCCTTAGCATGCAATTCCAATCGCTTGTCATGAAATAAAAAACCACAGTTGTTCCAAACAGTGAATAAGGGGGGGGAAAAGGAAAAGGGATGAAGAGAATCAATGAAGAGACAGAGAAGGGAGAGAGACAGGTGTGAAGTTTTTTACCTCTCGAGAGATCTATTGAGAGAGTGGCGAGGGATCACCCATAGGGGTATCGCCAGAGGGCACGACAACCCTTTCTCCCTCCATCCTGGAATCAGGGAAGAGAGAGAGGGGTGCCCCGGAACAGCAGAATAATGCACTCATTAGGCTGCAAGGGCATTAGAGACTAGCGGTGCTAGCAGTGGTCGCCTCTTGCATAACTTTAACAATGACAATGCTTATAACATCTCAGTCCTGGTGCCTCTAGACCATCCTCTCCCCAACATACTCACGACCAGTCCACCAGTAGTCTGGTTACTCATTCTCCGACAGCAGGGATGGCGAGCGGTCACGTCTGCCATTTCTCTCACGATTGGCCTGGTCTTTCGTGAGTCGTTTAAGGTAGTTCTCCACTTGTTGCGGGTTTGTGAAAAATTAAATTGCTACTTCCCCTGATGGGTGACTCATAGGCGCGCCGGATACATCACTGCATAGTCAATTTGCGCCTGTAGCAGTTTTTTCTTAACTGGTACGAACTTCCTCCTGGCTTCTTGTACTGCAAATGTGAAGTCTGGGTATAGCGCAATAATATGTCCATTAAATGCGATCTGCTGCTTGGCTCTGGCTAAGCGAAGATAGGTATCACTGTCCCTATAATTAAGAAACTTAGCAATAATAGGCCTGGAAGGAGTTCCCGGGGGTGGTCTCTGTCCCAGTGAGCGATGCGCTCTTTCCACTACCAGCTGTCCATCCTCCCGGTGTTGACGCTTTCTGGTACACCAAGAATGCGTATATTGTTGCGCCTAGAGCGTGCCTCAAGGTCCTCATTCTTGGCAGTGATGATCTTTAAAAGACGATCCATTTGCGTCAATTGTGTCTTCCTGGCCCCTGAGGCGTCTTCCAGACCACAGATTCTTTGTTCCGCTTCCCCAATTCGAGCGTTATGTTTCTCCAGTTTTTGGGCCATGAAGTCTATTTGGTTGCACATTAAGTCCATCTTGGTTTTGATTGAGGAGAGGCTATGTTTCATGGTGGTTAGTAGTGATTTGAGGTCATCATCGGCAGATTGCGATGCCTCGGTGGGTTAGTCAGCTGCCAGCTGTTCATTATCTCCCTGAGTTTGGGGCATTTTCCAGGGTTCAAACTGCAGTTTGGCTTGCTTTGTCTCAGTTCTACCCATCTTCGTCCTGCAGGTGTTGCTGTATTTTTGTTTTGTTCCCCCAGTTGCTGCTGTAGTGTGTGACGGACTCGTAAGCTGCTTGCTCTGCTGTAGGTTAATTGACAATGTCTATTAATCTCAATGACAGCGGCTTAATATCGGGGTCCTAGGCAGGGTGCACCATCTACTCTGTTTACCCCCACTATGGGTCCGGTGTGTGAGTTCTGCACGTGGTTGCGGCCTGAGAAGCAGGCCTATGTGCCCTTCTGGATTGTCTGTTCGATTCCGGAAAGGCCTTATCTTTACAGTTGGCTGCAGGTGAATAGATTTATCTGGCGCGTTCTCCTTTGCCCGCAGTCATTACTCGCGGAGTATTGCCGTACTCACTGGTCGCGCTGCTGTGACCATGTGCGGGGGGCTGTTTCAGGCAGGGTTCAGGCCTCACGTCTGGCCTGGGCCTCTCTTTCCACAGCTTGGGGAAGGTGATGAGGTCTCTAATGATGGCCTCTTAAACTAAAATTCAGCATCCTCTGAATACTATTTTCATACGGCAGTCCCGCCCAGGTCTTGTCTTGGGGGTCTTGTATATTCATATGTCCCAACAAGCTCTTGCCGTCATGGGTCTCAGCTTTCTCACTGCTGTAATTTGCGCCCGCCTAGCACCCCAGGCCTGCCACTGCGTATCTTAATAAGTCATTCGCCTCACATATATCAGGCCGTGTTGCGGTGTATTCTTAATGAGTTATTTCCGTGGGGGGGAATGTCCTTCCAGTGCGCTTGTCCCCTGCGGTACAGCGTGCGGGTGGACCTGCACCATGCTCGATTCTGCTGCCGCTCCGTTGCTTGGAACCTTATTTGGATGCCCCTATGCTCATCCTTCGCCAGGCCCAAACTGCCACGTCTCTACCGCCAACGATCTCCGGCTATGTTTACTCGAGGGCCGAGGCCGCATGTCGGAGCGTTCCTGTTTCCGTCCCGGCCCCTGGATGTGTATTTGGAATGCATTGTCTTAGGCGTGCCGATAGGAGGGGGCCGACACCCTCGCAACACTCGCCTTACCTCCGGTGCAGGCGGCAGGAGCTTGTAGGATGTCCCAGTGCAGCCGCGTCTCCGCCCAAGGGCTTGTTGACTTGCTTCCTGTTTCTAAGACTCAGAGATATCAAAGTCTCACCCCCTGCTGCTATGCCTGGTCCATTAGAAATGGACCAAGGTGCTTGTTCCAGTCAAACCGACGCATCTCCTGTCTGCATGTAGCAGAACTGATGCATCATCGCTGTTGTCGGAGCAGAATCGGTGCATCTGACTTGGAAGTAGTGCATCACCTTAAAGAACCGATGCATCGGAACCAACGCATCACCACCACTGCAGTGTGGATAGATCGACACATCCCCTCGACTGCGTGGGGAAACCGGGCGCTTCGTCTACAGAACCAATGCCTCTCGACGCATCATCTTTGGAACCAGCACATCGCCACCACTGCATGAAGAAAATTGATGCATCACCTCGACTGCAGGATCGACACCGACAAATTGCTCGGCTGCACCCCGCATCTCGCTGTTGTGACCAGGATCAAGGTAGTTTGTTCACCTAGTCTTGCATGGCTCCCATATCTGGCCCATGCTCCCTCGCAGTAGACCTGAACTCTTGACTTTGCCCCAGTCCAGCGCGACCAGATAATCCCCATAAGCGCTTATTGCATTTTAGCTCTATTTTTACATTTAATCTTTAAAGATTCATATCTCAACTTCTACTCATTGGATTTTTGTCATTTTGGTCTTATTTTAATTATAAAATCATAATTTATTTTTCTAAACATGTGTGTAGTCTTTTTGTGGTGTTTTCACTGTGTTACTGTTTGAAGTGTTGCACAAATACTTTACACATTGCCTCTTTAATCAAGCCGGACTGCTCTGTGCCAATCTACCAGAGGGTGAGCACAGGTTAATTTATGGTGTGTATGTGACTTACCCTGACTAGGATTGTGGTTCCTGCTTGGATGGAGTGCATACCTCTGCCAACCAGAGACCCAATTTCTAACAAATGCAATTCTAAATGTTTTTACCAGTAACTATAGTGTGTCACTGTGATTGTAAGCAATGTGTTCACATGCAAACACCCCTATTAGAATAAGTTTGAAAAAATCCCTTCATAACTGAAAGAATTGCTATGGACCGAGCCCTCTTCTTCCTCTGGTTTGTCATAGTCTCGCATCATCTTCAGTTCCTTTTAATATTGGTGGGAGGTGAGAGATGCCAGTGCTCAGAACGGAGTGCTCAAGTATTTACCAATCCATGTAATCATGATCGACATCAGATTACGTACGCTAGTAAGAACATTGCGCATCCCAGACATGTTACACTGCCAGCATGGTGTACTGGAGAAAGCCTACTTATTTACAGTAGTGCTGACCTGTGGGCTTGCCTGTTCCTAACCTGAAAGAACCAGCCTGTTCCTAACCTGAAGGAACCAGCCTTTTCCTAACCTGAAGGAACCAGCCTTTTCCTAACCTGAAGGAACCAGCCTTTTCCTAACCTGAAGGAACCAGCCCTACTTAAGCACACATGATCTTTCATCTTATACATAGCATTGCTCAGAATTACATCAGTCTGCCAGACCTAAGTGCATCGTAACACTAAAGCTACCCTGTGCAATTATGTTATGATATACTACAACGCAGAATCTGAAGCATTGCTGTAGTAGGTAGGGGTGAGAAGGGCAAAGAACAAGACCAGCCATACCCAGGCAGGGTAACAACATGGCATCTTTAACATGCCCATATTCAGCGCTCATGAATTTCCAGAGCTATAAAAAAATCAACTTGTCTTCCTTTTAAGGAAAACAACTCTCCAACATTTATTGATACCCTTGGGCCCAGTCTTCGCAGTTGGAAATCTTTCCTTGGAATCAGACCCCATGCCAAACAGATGCTGCATCACCAGGGCAGTATTGTGTCGAAAGATAAGACTCAGTATTTCTTTTGCAGTGGGATCGGGGTGAACAATGGTTGGGGCAGTCATGCTTATCAAGTCCTGAAATGAAGGCCTGGATTCAAGAGGGAGTCACCGGAAACACGCCATCTTGGTCAGCGGTCTAGCTGCTAGGAAGCACTCCTCCCTACTTAAGGAGAAGGAATGCAAGCGCGAGGTTAGTTACGGATTACCTTGCTGCGCGCTTTGAAATTTTGAATCTACTAATGTTAGAAAGCTTTGTGCTCGATATACGTTTTAACAGCGTCTGCTTTTAACTGTGTGCGTTGTGATAAACCTGTTTTTAGAAACTTCGACTTAATTGTAATAGCGTCTGTTTTAAATCACTGTTTTAGCGTGAAATACCTGTGAGATCAACAAGATTCTTCTTAGTGGTTGTAGCCTGCACTTTTCTTTCTGCTAACCAAGGTGTGCTGGTGTACTTCCGCATGTAAGAGCGGGTCACCGGAAACACGCCATCTTGGTCAGCGGTCTAGCTGCTAGGAAGCACTCCTCCCTACTTAAGGAGAAGGAATGCGAGCGCGCAGCGGGCGCGCCGATAGGCGTGCCAAAGGTAAGCCCGTCTGCTCCCGTCCGCGCACCGGTCGCGCTCAGCGCCAGTTATGCTGCCACACCGGACTCGGGTATTTCTAGTAAAGTTGGTCCTCCTTATACTAGGGAACAAATTATTGCCATAGGTGAACAGGGTATGGATGAGTATAACAATAGGGGGCAGCTGGACATTAAGGCCACTTTTTCAAACACCACGGCAGAAAACCTTAACTGTGGGTTAGTTAACGCCAGATCCCTAGTAAAGCATTTCCAAGAAATCCACTCTCTATTAGAAGATCAGAATTTAGATATCTTATTTCTTACAGAAACATGGATACGCCCTGAGGTTGAAGTTGAGCTAGGGATGGCATGTCCATTAGGATTTAAGACATTCCACAGACCTAGGCTAGTAGGGAGGGGGGGCGGAGTGGGAGTGATATATAATGAAAAGTGGTCGCTTACTCCCATGAATATAGATGCAGTAGAGGGATTTGAATTATTGGGATTCTCGCTTGAGGATGCCAATAGACAAGTAATTTCTGGCATACTCTGTTACAGACCCCCAGGGGAGGAGCCCCTCTACATCAAGATTTGATTGATGTGATTTATAATTTTTCACTTACTCATTCTAGATTAATCATCTTGGGAGATTTTAATCTTTGGCAGAATGGTAATTATGAATTGGCCTTAAATGAACTACTACAGGCCTGTGAGAATCTTAACCTTCAACAGTTGGTGTTACACCCTACTCATCAGGGAGGACATGTTCTGGACTTAATTTTTGCCAATCATCTGGAGGTAGAGGTGGGAGAAATTCTGCCACTTTGCTGGTCAGACCATTCTTTGGTCCTTTTTTGTTAAAACCTCCCAATCTAAGTAAGACAGCTCATGTCCAGGCTAGCACCCGGAAAGGAAGGGAATGGACGAGATTGCTGAAGAATGAGAGGCTCCCACAACTTACCGAAAAAATTACTTTTGATATTAATAAACTGGTAGATGAGAACTACTCGAACCTATGCAACCAAATCACCCACACACTAGATCAATTGGTCCCGATGAAAAATATTAAAAATAGAAACAAACTGTCAGCCCCATGGTACAACGAGGAGCTAAGGTTACTTAAGAAAAAATGTAAACAAGCCGAGAGAAAATGGAGGAGGCGATATATAGAGGAAGATAAAGCTGCTCTGAAAACTATTGTACAGCTATAAAGGGACAATTGCTAAGGCCAAAGCTAAATATTATGAAGAAACTATCCTGCAGGCATCTAACAAAACCGGAACTCTATTTAGTATAGTAAGAGACATGTCGAACCCGGACTGTGTGAAAACTAAGACTATAGCCTCACAAGAGTTATGTGATGGCCTGTCAGTATTCTTCGAAGATAAAATTAATAAAATTATTAGTGGCCTAAATTCCAATATGGAAACAGAGATAGATAGAGAAAACGATAAGTTGGAACGAGCAATAGAAAATACTCAGAAGGAGGGAATTGATAAAGAGATCAGAGTAACCCTTGAATCCTTCCCAATTCCTACAGAGGAGGAGTTTAATATATTAGCAGGTAATATCTCCTCTGGTTCTCCGTTGGACCCTCTCCCACATAAGCTATGGAAAGCTTTCCGAGTAGAGCTTTTCCCTCAGCTCTATCAAATTTGTTGCCAGTCTCTAATTAGTGGATTAGTCCCAGAATGCTGGAAAAAGGCAGTGGTGACTCCTCTGCTAAAAAAGCTACACTTGACCCCGACAGCCCATCAAATTACAGACCTATATCTCTGTTGCCATACCCGGTAAAGATCGTGGAAAGATTGGTTAGCAAAACTCTCTCGAAATATGTAGAAGAAAACAATCTACTGGATGAAGTACAATTTGGGTTTCGTCCCGGTCATGGCACAGAAACAGCCCTGGTGACAGTTTTGGACGCTCTTAGAATGCGTGCCGACACTGGCCAAGCAGCTATATTGGTACTACTGGACATGTCGGCCGCTTTTGATACGGTCAATCATAGGACCTTGATTAAAAGATTAATGGAGGCTGGAGTTGTGGGAAGGGCACTGAACTGGTTTCGGTCGTACCTAACAGGGAGACAGCAGGCAGTGGCCATGTCACCTTTTATTTCTCACAGTAGCTATGTAAAACATGGGGTCCCGCAGGGTTCAGCCATAAGTCCAATTCTCTTTAATCTTTACCTGCGTCCACTCATGTACACTATTAAATCTTTTGGTATTGAAGTGGTTAACTATGCAGATGATACTCAACTTGTCTTCTCTTTTGAAGGGAATCAAGCAGTATCACTGGATAAATTTCACAGCTGTATGCGTGAAACTGCAGGTTGGCTTAGGGAGAACTCGCTGCAATTCAATGGAGACAAGACTGAGGTTATATACTGTACAGCAAAGAAAATACCCCGTCCATTGCCAGTGGACTTCTGGCCGGTTTCTACGAACAATCCACCGCGGCCAGCCAAGTCAGTGCGTAACTTGGGGGTGTTACTGGACAGTAATCTACAGCTAGAATCACAAGTGAATAAAACAGTGAATACATGTATTTCTCTACTCCGAGCTTTACGGAAAATACTCCCTCTTTTATCAATTTCGGCCAGACCCCAGGTGGTAAGGAGTATCATCATGAGTAGATTGGATTATTGTAATGCACTGCTTCTTGGAGCACCGGTGGCTCTAACAAAAAGGCTGCAAAGAATACAAACAATCGCGGCTAAGCTGGCACTAAAAAGACAACGCAGATCTTCCGCGTCGTTAGCGCTAAGGGATCTCCATTGGCTGCCTATTCTGCAAAGAATTCAATTTAAAGCACTTTGCATTGTTCATAAGGCGGCACACAAAATGGGGCCTAAACCATTACAGAGAATGTTTACTTGGTACTCCCCAGCTAGAAATCTTCGTTCCTCAGCAGCCCACCTAGTTTGTACCCCACGAGTTAAGAAAACCCGACTAGGAGGTAGATCATTTGGCTATGCAGCCGCAAAGCTATGGAATGAACTACCAAGTGAACTCAGACAGACTGACGACTTACTGCAGTTTAGAAAAAAGCTAAAAACCAGGCTCTTCCCAAGAGAATAGCCTTGAGAGACCTGCTCGTGGTGATTCATAATGTTATAGCTGCACAGTGACTTAGGTAATCCCAGCGCCAGGATGCCCGTTGGGTGACAGCTGCGCTATATAAATGCAACTTACATTACATTACATTACAGAAGCCAGCAATCTCGTCTGGCTTCTTGCTTCCTCTTTCTGTCCGTGTGCAGCATGTGCTCCAGGTCCAATAGAAGGCAAGGAGTAGAGGGGCTAAGGCAGGTGTTCTGCTTCAGGAACAAAAAGACAAACATTTTGGCTGCTTACCTTTTGAAATGATGTGCAATAAATGTTGATCTGGCTTCCAGGTGCGCTGCATTCTGGGAGAATCACAGGGTGTACATTTTTTAACATTTTCCTACTGATTTCATCTTGGCTTCTGGTAAGCATGCAGTGAAAAGTATCAGGGTCAATGTTAGGGAGCCTTGTGCTGGTTTCCCACCCTTTCTTCTGCCCTGTGTGTTCTCCTTACAGCATTGGGAAAAAACTCATAACCACATAAAAAGGAAGTGAAGTCACGAAGGGCATTATTATGAAAAGCAGCCTGAGAGTCCATTTTTTTTGTTGTATTTATTGAATTTTGATGCAAAATACAATTACATCTGGTATTGCATAACCGAGGTGAGTCATATCTTCTGATTACAAGGGCTGGGCTCCATACAAAGCTGTTACGGCGGCATGCATAGTCAGTCTACCAAGGACAACAGAATACAGTATTCACAATAACTCTTAAGTCACATTTCTAGTTATAAAAAGGTATCTCCATGCAGAGCATTGTGGGGTTTGGGGAGATTCATTTGTGCCGTGGCTTAGAGTGCGGAGGTATTATTTGAAGTGTGACCAAATATCCTTGGGGCGAGATGTAGTGGGCTGTACATTAGCATAGTCTTCCCCCATATTCTCGCATCTACTCATGTTCTCGAGCCATTCTTTAGCGGAGGGTGGTCTAGTCCCTCCCCGTCTCAACGATATCTCCCTGTTGCCGCGTAATAGTGCCATGGAAACCAGTCGGCGGATTTCCCGGGGTGCTTCATGGGTGTAGCCCAAGAGGGCAACTACTGGGTTGGGGATCATCTTATAGTTGGTCATGTAAGAGATTCGCGTATATATGGTCTCCCGGTACCTGGCAATCTTCGGGTATGTCCAGGTCAGATGGGCAAAGTCTGCTCTGGGGGCTTGGCACTTTAGACATTTGTCAGATCTGGTAGGATCAAATTTAGCAATGTATGTTGGGGTGCGGTAGGACATATGTAAATATTTGAAGTGTATCAATTTATGTCTGTGGTTGATAGAAATGCACTTTACTTGTGCACAGCAGTACCCCCCACACCTGTCCTGTGAGCGGAGCTCCCAATTCCTTCTCCCATATCTCCCGTACCCGGGTGGTTGTATCCGGTTTTAGGGCCAAGCAGGCATGATATAACTTGGATGTCATATGTCCGCCATCCATTGCTTTGATCACCAAGGACAGGGGCGAGAAATCCTCTGGTGGGAGTGGGTAAGTGGTATAAGGGATCTAAGGGAGCTCTGGAGTATTTTAAAGACAAAGAGGTCCATGTAGAAGGTGTTTTGTGCTCATGTGTTATCCATCAACTGTATGATGTGGCCATTGGGGAATAGGTCGCCAAGGATACACAACAAGTGTTTGTCAAGTGTACGCTTAACTAGTACTTCCCTTGTAGTGGGGATCCATGGGTTATCTGCTATGGGGATGGCATCGGAGAAAATGGGACCTCTCAGTAGCATGTGTCGCTACCTGTGCCATGCCCAGCATGCCATAAAGACTGTGGGGCAGTTTTACAAGCCCCTTGCGTCAACTTTACGCCGCCGTTGCGTCACTTCTGTGACACAGCGTCGTCGTAAACAATGCGCCACGTTGTGACATATTTACAACGTGACGCATCTAGGGAGATGCATCATGTTGTAAAGCCCTGCGCTACATTATACCTGCTTCAGGTATAATGTATGCAGGGAGGGCGTTCCCACGCAGGAAAGCCTCGTAAAAGTGACGCAGTGAAATCTACAAGATTTCACTGAGTCACTTTTACGATACCACTGCATCAAAACCTTGCGCCTGCTTGAAGCAGGCGTAAGGAGTGACACAGCATGTTAGGAATAGGCATTCCTAGCCATTGCTGGAGTTGCGTCGTACTTGCGACAAGACTCCAGCAATGCGCTGCCCTTACGCCGAAAAGATGCGTCACGCATCTGTCTATCCTTGCGCCATGGAGCGCCGCATTGTAAATGCGGCGCATCCATGGTGGCGCAAGGGTTTTTGTACGTATCGCAATTTAACTGGCGCATCCCTGCTAATACGCAGGGATGCGCCAGTTCTTGTAAATCTGCCCCTGTATG
Organism: Calotriton arnoldi; assembly: GCA_963921515.1. Classification (NCBI taxonomy): domain Eukaryota; kingdom Metazoa; phylum Chordata; class Amphibia; order Caudata; family Salamandridae; genus Calotriton; species Calotriton arnoldi. Next base: position 489,818 of record CAWUFW010002917.1, read on the forward strand.
TCTTTAGTTTCTAGTGGTATACCCCGAGGCAGAATCTGTGAGTGGAGAAGGCCGGCCAGCTGAGCGCGCTCTGTGTGGTACCAATGATATGTGTAGTGACATTGAGCTGCAGGGAAATAAAGGCAGAAATGTGTTACCCCTAGGCTCCCATGTTCATAGGGTAGGGTGAGCATTTCCCAGCGCACCCGGGGGCGGCTTCCCGCCCAGATCAAGTGCAGTAAGATGCCGCGAAGAGTACAGAAGAAGAACTGTGGGAGCTGGATGGGGATGTTGGTAAATAGATATAGAAAACATGGCAACAACACCACTTTAATAATAGCCACTCGCCCCATTAGTGAAATGGGCAGCTTTACCCATCTGTTGACTTGTGTATTTATGGCTTCCACAGCTGGCCCATAGTTGCGCCGGAGGACCTGCTCCCTGTCCAGTTGGACACCCAGATATTTAGTATCTTCTGCAGCCCATCCCAGGGTATATTCTGATGACAGAGGTTGGGTAGCGTCGTTGAATGGAAAGAGTTCTGATTTTGTCTAATTAGTGCGAAGCCCAGACAGTCGGTCAAATCTATCTATCTCCTGCATGAGTGGGGGCAGGTTATCCTTTGGGTGTTTTATAAACAGTAAAATATCATCTGCGTATAGTGATAATAACAATGGGCCTTGTGTAAGTTGTAGCCCGCGGTGAATATGTTTGTCTTGCAGTGCCCTTACCAGTGGGTCCATTGCAAATATAAAAAGAAGGGGGGATTGTGGGCATCCCTGTCTGGTGCCACGAAATACAGGGAAAGTGTCCGTGAGTGTGCCATTTATCCTAAGACGGGCTGTAGGTTTAGTATGTAATAGAATGATTAGTGCGAGAGATGAGAGGGGTATTCCTACTTTCATCAGGACGGCTCTCAAGAAATGCCACTCGAGCGAGTTGAAGGGCTTCTCGGCATCTAGCAGGGCTACTGCAGCTGGTGTGTCTGTGGCCACTATGTTAATCACCGCAAATAGTGTCCTGAGGTTAAGGGAGGTTGAGCGGTGTGGGACAAATCTGGACTGAGCTGGTGAGACAATCTGTTTCATCAACAAGGCCACTCTATTGGCCAACACTTTGGCTAAGATCTTATTATCGAGATTTAATAGTGACAATGGGCGATAAGATGTACATTTACTGGGATCTTTAACTGGCTTCAATAGTATCGTGAGGACTGCCTTGCGGAGCGTGGGGGGCAGCTCGCCCGTGCTTAAGGACTCGTTATATTGGGAGAGGCGTTGCGGGGCAAGGTGATGTTCGGAAACCTTATAGAAGGCTCCAGTCAGTCCATCCAGACCTGGCGCTTTGGACCTGTCCAGGGCTGTAATGGCCTGCGTTACCACTTCTAGCGTTATTGTTTCGCTGAGAAACTCTTGTTGCCCATTCGACAGCCATAACATGGCAATGTCTGCAAGGTAGGAAGTGATTTCTGAGGGGTTATATGTTGTACTGGTGGTGTATCAGTTTTGATAGTAAACCCTAAATTCGTGTAGTATATTTTCACTGCCCCTAATGGTGACTGCTGAGTCTGAGCACAGCCCAGCTACATAGGTCTGCTGCCTGGTCGGATGTAGTAAGCGGGCTAATGTGCGACTGGGTCGCTCCCCCTCCCTATAACGGCGTGCTCTGGCATGTTTGTCCATGTATTTTATCTCTCTGTCTGCCAAATCCCGAAACTCAGTCAGGAGGGTATTTCGTTGACGTGTCAGATGTGTGTCCGCCCCCCCAGTAGTTTGATCCAGATCGCGTAATGCATTTTTGTAGTTGGGAGCGGATGTCACGTGATATGCCGGCGTGTTTAGTGATGCACACTTCGCGGATATCGGCCTATAAGACCTCCCACAGGGTTGCCTGAGTCGAAACCGTGCCTGTGTTTAATCCAAAATATTCCATGATGGCCGTTAGCAAGTCATTGTGGAATACCGGGTCCAGCAGGGCTTCTCCTTTAAATCTCCAGCTATAGGCCGTAGGGCAGCTATATGGAATGCTCAGCTGGAGTAATACTGGGCTGTGGTCAGACAGCGTTCGGGGGAGTACTGTTATATTGTTAAGCCATAGATGAACTGTCGTCAAAAGGAACCAGTAATATAGTCTAGACCAGACTGCATGGGGTGCGGAATAGAACGTGAACCCTGGAGTGTGTGGATGGCCGGAGCGCCAGTCGTCTAGCAGGTAATATGAATCTGTAAGTTGTCGGAATGCTTCCCGGGCGCGAGTCTTACTAACAGGTTTTTGCGCTGGTTGTGTCTATTTGTGGGCAGTATGGCATATTCAGGTCACCCCCTAATATCAAATGAGTAGTCCCTATATTGTCCAGTCTGGTGTGTAGCTCCTGAAAAAATTCAGGTTTGTCGATATTTGGTACGTATATATTAACTATTAGGATCTTATGATCTGCCAATTTACCCTGAATATACTTATATCTACCTTTTGGATCTGACTGCTGGGCCTTGGGAATGAACGGTAGGCTTTTATGAATTAAAATACAGGTGCCTCGGGAATATGAACTGTATCTGTATGGTCCCCACTGTTTGGCAAATGGGAGATCATTGCACGGGGATAGGTGGGTCTCTTGTAGTAGAGCAATTTTAACATTATGCCTATTTATATATGAGAGTAATTGCTTCCCTTTCCGTGGGTTATTAATGCAGTGAATATTCCAGGATATGCAAGATAACTCTATTGTCCTAGGCATACCCTGGAGAGTCTGTAACTAAGGGTGTTGTTGGACCTAGTGGCACTGCGATATGACTGTATGTAATCAGAGAAATTTGCAATAATACAAGACAATTATAGCTAATATCCTAAGAACAGAAATAAACAATCTCTGACTAATACCCCCACACTAGATTTAACTTCATCCAGCGAATCCCAAATATGCCAAACAAACAAATTAAAACAAACAAAAGTAATCCCAAGTTCGAACATTCGGCATTCGCCATGGGTTCGTGTCGGCAACTCAGTCAAGGCAGTCTGCTGAGAACAGGATAGGAGATGCTATATGTAACCAACAGCTTTATTTGAGGAGAGTCAAATGTGCCAGTTCCCAAATCTTTGGTATTGTCTTTGTGTGGCAGTGTTCCCAATTATGCCAGGGAAGGGAGTCTGAAAACTTTATGAGAACTCAGATCGCAGCGTTTCATATTGCAGTGGGCGAGTGGTGCATAAGCTCTGGCTCTGAGCGTACAGGCGGCGACTGGCCGTGCGAGGAAGATTCTCCATGCATTGGTTTGCAGAAAGCTACAGTGTCCGCAGGGGTGTCTAGAATTTTGGGCGCCCTTTATATTCCACTCGCAGGCGTGCTGGGTATAGCATAGCGTATTTAATGCCCATTTTGCGGAGTGTGTTTTTTACATCACTGAATTTCCTTCTGGCCTCTTGAACCATGGGTGTGAAATCATGGAAGATCGAAATGGTAGTGCCTTTGTCTTAGAGGACCTTTTTTGCTTGCCATCCTGAGTGCAGTGTCCCTGTCCCTTTAGTTGAGGAGGCGGGCTATGATATACCGGAGTGAGGCACCCAAACAAAATAAAACAAACAAAAGTAATCCCAAGTTAGAACATTCGTCATTCGCCATGGGGGCATGTTGGCAACTCAGTCAAGGTAGTCCGCTGAGAACAGGATAGGTGATGCTATATGTAACCAACCGCTTTATATGAGGAGAGTCAAATGTGCCAGTTCCCAAATCTTTGGTATTGTCTTTGTGTGGCAGTGTTCCAGATTATGCCAGGGAAGGGAGTCTGACAACTTTATGAGAACTCAGATCGCAGCATTTCATATTGCAGTGGGCGAGTGGTGCAAAAGCTCTGGCTCTGTGCGTACAGGTGACGACTGGCTGTGCGAGGGAGATTCTATACGCATTGCTTTACAGAAGGCTACAGTGTCCACAGGGGTGTCTAGAATTTTTGAGCGCCCTTTATATTCCACTTGCAGGCGTGCCGGGTATAGCATAGCGTATTTAATGCCCATTTTGTGGAGTGTGTTTTTTACATCACTGAATTTCCTTCTGGCCTCTTGAACCATGGGTGTGAAATCATGGGAGATCGAAATGGTAGTACCTTGATGTCTTAGAGAACCCTTTTTGTGTGCCATCCTGAGTGCAGTGTCCCTATCCCTCTAGTTGAGGAGGCGGGCTATGATATACCGGAGTGGGGCACACTCCGGAGGTCTCGGGCCCAGCAATCGGTGCGCCCATTCGACTGCGTACGTAGCCGAGAAGCTGGTGCGATCGAACATGTCAGCTAGGAGTTGCCCAACGAAGGCCTCTGGGCGTCCTATGGTCGTGGGTTCTGCTATTCCAGAAATGCGTATGTTGTTGCATCGTGATCTCGCCTCGAGGTCTTTGTTCTTTATGGCTACTTGCTTTAGCACGCGTTCCATTTTCTCAAGCCTTTTTTGCGTTGTGGCGGATTAATCCTCAAGGTCCGAGACCCTTATTTCTGCCTCCCCGAGACAGGCCCCTTGTCTATCAATCCGTTCTCCCGTCTTGTCGATGCAACCTGCTAGTGTATCAAAGCGCGCATCCATCGCATTGAACCCGCATTTAAGCTCGGCCATCAGGGTTTCCACATTGCTGGTAGAAATACTGTTGTGGTTTTTCTTTGTAGGTTCCTCAGTGTCCAACTGGGACCCACAGCCTTCTGTGGGTTTTGTTCTGCCATATGTTAGCCACTGTTCTTTAGGGTCAGTGCGGCCCATGTTGAATAGCTCACCACCCGCCGTTGCCAGTTATGTGGGGTGCTCTGCGTCGTTACTTTCCCCAAAAGAGCGGCGTTGTCCCGGAGGTATAGCGCCATCTGGGTCTCAGTGGTGTGTTCCCTAGGTCTCAATTCAGGGGTCTCTGCGGTAGTGGTGGCCGGGTTATCCGTCCCATGAGGTGTAATCATCGCGGCGGGGGAGGGGGGCATCTAGCACAGCAGGCCTTCTCCATATTGTTTATTTATTTCCTTGCCTGCCATGTCGCCTGTCCTTCCCCACAGTCAAGGAGGTGCTGCCTGCTCTGTGGGGTGCACTTCAATGCAGGGCAGAGGATGTGCGCATGGGTGCCCCCTACACCTGAAGGGTATCAGATCCCTTTCGGGGCCTCTCCCCTCGCTTTGCTGGGCCAGCCTACCTGAGTTCTTAATCGTCGGCAGCCTCCCAGCCAGTCACTGCAGGCCTGTCTTCCTATGCATGCAGGCCTGCGTTTGTTGTTTCGGAGCCTGAACGCCGTTCGCTAGCAGTGCCTCCTCTCTTCCGGCTCTGCACCAGGAGAATTTAAGGGTGGCAGGGGTGTAGGGGTGGAGTGGCGCGCACGTCGATGGGGTCCGACGACCCCAGCATCATTCTCACATGGGGCCCTTATCACTGCGGGGCCTCCGAGGCAGTGCCGACGGCACCTGCCCCTCCTCGCTGATGCCGTGTAAATGCCTGCGGCCGTCCTCACCTCGCTCCTGCACCTCCCGGCTGGTTCTCGGGAGTCTCGGCTAGTCCCACATGTTTTCTATTCCCTATGTAGCGTTCGTTCAGCGGCGGTTTGCAGTTAATACGGGATGCCTCTGCTGGAGCCTCACAAGTGGGCAGCCATCTTGGTGGCGGTTGCATCCATGCCCCCTGCGAGTCCATTATAAATGTATTTCTTTTTAAACTCTGCAGCAAAGAAATTGGCAACATGGAGAAACGTGACTGTAAATCTGTTCTGGCTTAATTGGTCAAATTATCTTGAGGGGAAAAGGCTCCTGCTGCCAAGATCTTTTTGCACCCAGTAAATCTCAGGTAATAATAATAATTGTGAGATGAATCTGGTAGTTAATACACTTGCTGGAGGGGTCTGTGTTTTATCCAGTCACAGTTTTGACTCAAAGTAGTGTAGAGGGTTATTGTGTCTCCTACAAGCCACATCATGTAACATGCCGATGACAGATTTTATTTTGTGTAGATAGTAAGTGCTTTTAACACTGAGATTATTTTGTTACTTGTAGTTTATAAATTGCAAACCTTCTAACAGAGCTCAAAGAGCTATGACCCCGTATCAAGGCCCTGCATGCAAACTGCAAGGCATAAGTTTAGAACCTTACTGTTTTCCCTCAATCTGTCATTATTAGTAGGCTGCTCAAAAGTGTTTCTCTAGGTAGAATTAGTTATTAGTACAGACAACCGAAAACACCGCATTACGTTTTAAATCCTTATTTTGTTTCTCCCAGCCATGCACTCTTAACATATAATGCCTACCAGTAAGGACAATATGAGACTGCTACACCTTATAATTCTCCTCGTCTTATGCAATACATCCTGTACATTGATTTAAATGTGTACGATTTATTGTCAATGTATAATGCATGCAAGTGATGTAAAGCTCTATGACATCCTACATTGAAATGAGCATTACTATAAAAAATAAAAAAAATAGTGGTATGTATTTATTTGTGTATATACTCATACAGACCGATACATCTGGCATTCTTACAGTGCACGCATATCTCTCATGTACTGGGATTGAACAAAGTCAAAAGCTTGCCACCAAATCGTAGTATCTTTTAAGTACATGTGAAGTGATAAGTACTTGTGAATTGTTAACGAGCTGTGTGCCTTTGTTTCCCTTCCATTCATTGGCATCTAGGTGTTGGCCTTCAGATAGCTCCCTTGCAGAATCTTACTCAAACAAAAGGAGGGTTGATGGCCTCTTAAATTCCACCTTTATTTTGGGCCTATCTTGAATCTAAAATCAGAAATTTCCCTCGCCGTCTACATGTTGCTACTCGGACCAAAAAGCAGTCAGCTTGCAGGCACTGCTGAATGTGTCACGGTGTCGTAAAATTGCACTGGGACAAATGCAGCGTATTTCACTGAGGCTCAATCTTGGCAGGGAGATGGCGCCCACACTATGAAAATAGTTGGTGGAAGTTGTGCACAGGCTTGTACCCCCGATTGTGTCCTGAGCTCAGTATAGTGCTAAGCTCTTAGTGAAGAGCTACAAAGCAGTTGTAAGGAAGCACTTTCATGTATAGCTATACAGTGGATTCCAAGTCTGGTGAAAAGAATACTTAACATACCAACGAGAGCGACATTTCTTTAAAAAGGTTTTTTTTTAACTAATGAATTTTAAGAAGGGTACAGCTAGGTGTGTTGGGAGAACGTTTACAAAGACTGTTTATTTGCCATGATTTAAAGCTCTGGTCAACTCTGGCTGAGAGGATAATGGTACAGTATATGTTTTTAAATTTTTTAGATGTGCATGAAACTGTTGCCCTTCTAGAACTAGCATGCAGTCTCGTCATTTAAAATAACATCTCTGGTTCCTATCCAGTAGCACTTGAAGAGAGATACTGTTTACACACAAGTCATGGCCCACCAGTTAATAAAGGGCTGCCCGAGCTGCAGTCTTATGGTTTTATCCTGGAATAGGCTACAAAAACGGTGTATGGTTTATTTTGGGACTTAATCCCTTCTTTCCAGCATGGTAATATAATGAACTGATATCCTCTTGTGATTGCTCTTTTTTTTAATGTTATTTGATCACAAATATGGTGTGGTAGATCCTAATTTGAAGGTGGGAGAATAGCTTTAATGTTCATTCTGTATTTATGTATTGTTATATTTTGCTAATAAATGTGTGTAGTGCTGGTAGGTCAAGATCCTGTGATATCACACTGTGTATGAGACCATGGGTGGATCAGCAGGTTGGTGGAATTTGTATTAGGGCAGGCAGTTGGAATTGAAGGTTTACGCATGCTGCATAGGGCTGAATAATAACGCCTCATTCCTTTCATACAAGAACTGCTGTGTATACAGTTATTTCAACACAACACTACATGATGTGGTGGGCCCTAACTCTTGATCGAAAAGGCACATTCAAGAAATGTCATGATCCAAGTAAGTGATCGAACTAAGTGAAAATGTACATTTATTCAGCTTTACAGTAAGACCCTTGTCACTCAAGACTGTTACCACACTCCATACCCTATGGTCATGTTCAGCACAGTTCTTACCCCCAATAAGGATATTGTCTTGGAAAAAAATAACATCTTCACAGTCTTTAAAAATGGATACATCATACGCTGAAATACAGTGGCAGGTGGTGCCAACCCAAATGGCATGTGCTTGCACTGGAAACATCCAAATGTTGGGATGCAGTATCACCTTGTGGTACGCTGAAGTCAGATCAGGTGACGTAAACCACTTAACATTTAAGGCTAACATTTCACTAATTTTGGGAAGCGGAAACTTGTTAGCAATTATCATGGAAATCAATGCAAAGTCTAATTTTGCCTTTGGCAAGTCGTGTCACCACCAAATGGTCTTAACACTCACTAGTCTCATTACCTTCAATAATACCTGAAGCTTGGCCAGCTTGTCTAATTAATCCTCAACTTCATCCCTGACACAAAATACTATGTTTCTCACTTTTTTCTGGTATGATTATCTTTTAAGATAATTTAATGCTGAAATCCTTGTGGCTCTCCAACCTTGCCCGAAAATACCCTGTGGAACTCCTTATACATCTGTTATGAGAACTAGTCCTCATCATTTAACAACATTACCTTTTCAGGACTATTACGGTTCAGGGTGATACCCAAATTCCACTGATCCAACCACTCCAATACAGTTAGTCCTTTCTCTGCAACATATAGTTTCCCTTCTTATTTTCTGCAATTGAATTCGAATTTAACAACACGCTACCCCACCATTGGTATAGGTTCACCTGTAAAACCTTTAGGGTGCCCATCTGTGGTAAGCAAATCCTCCCATAAGGTGTCTATAAACTTATCTATCGACACAATTGGCTGTAATGCCAACTAGGACACCACCTAACGTAATAGAGCATACAGGTTTGGATCTATTATGCAAATTCAAGCTTTCACATCATATTCCAGGCTTAAAACACTATGGGCCTGATTATGATGCGGCTTGTCGGTTGCAGTCTGAACCGCATCTACTGCTGCGGTCAGACTGACGCATTATGATGCATGCAGTCGGAGGCAGCTGTTGGAGGGTCTGACCGACACAATCTGAGGGGCTCATGAAGCCCGTTGGTTGGTCGGAAAGGCCTCATAATCCCTTAAGGACGGCGTTTCCGCTGTCGGGGTTATGATGTCGGTTTCCGACAGCCTTTCCATGTCGGCCTTTCCGACATGGAAAGGCTGTTGGAATGCGACATTGGGGACCCCTAACAGAGCCCATTTACCCCCGGCCCTCTGCATTCGGCCCTGGGGGGCACCTATGGTGCTCCCCTTAACATCCCTGCACTGTGTGGCAGGTACCATGAGGCCTGCCACATGGTGCAAGGATGTTTTAAAACTTCCATTTTTCAATTCGAGCTTGTGCTGCGGGCGGTTTCGGCCCACTGCACAAGCTACCATTGAAAAATAGAAGTTTGCGACCGCACAATGTGTGGTCGCATCCTAATTGCGGGGTCGGAATCGCAGACCTGAGGTCGGTCAGTTCCCAATCCGCAGCGATGTCAGTCGGCGGCAACTCCAACCGACATCGTAATTAGGGCCTATGTTGTTCCTGATCATATTGAGCTGATGAAGAATCAGAAGGGTTAGCAATTAATTTAACAGTAGAATTGGGTTTTGGTGCAGCGAAAAAAGAATTGGGCAGCATTTATCAATTGCAAAATATTCCCTGTTGCAACATCTGTAACACCCCTTGCGGTTGTTTCTGGAAAATCCTTGGGATTGGTCTTTGGACAATCTAATTTTCTGTACTGATACCTTCAAGTGAGAAGTTGTAGGCAATGTAGGAAGCTGGCTCTGTATATACTATACCAAAGTGAGGTGTAGTGTGCACAGAGTCCAGTGGAACCCCAAAAGGTAGGCAGAGGTAAAGTAGATAGCCCCATTTCTCAGAGGACAGTGTTCACCATTTGTTGTACACACTCAGTCAGCAAATGAATTCACACACTCAAAGACTGAACTTCAGACCAATTGTTTTTGTATAAAAAATATTCTTTTAGTTATTTTATTTCCTAGAACCAAGCAAGCCTGGCACAGGTAAGTGAAAAATACTTTGCAGTAAATATACAGTTGTAATACAGTTTGGATTGTAATTGTATATGCACTTTGTTTTGACTTACAGTATTGTTACTGAGAAATGCAATGCTTTGTAAATACAGTACATAAACTTTGAATGAGCTTTTTAGTAAAATGACCAGTACATTACTTTCAGTTTACTTTTCTTACACAGTGTAGTACACCTGGATACTTCACTGGGACATTTCCTGTAAACAGGTAAGTAAAAGCGTTTTTGTTATTTAGTATAAGTTTGAAAGGTTTTCATAGATTTTCCAACTCCACACTTAGAAACTTTTCATAGAAAAACAGTCAATGTTATCCTATGGAGGAAAATAGTGTTATCGGTTTAAAGGTAAGTACTTTGTTGTGGGAGTTGGTGTTCTGGGGTTAGACTCAGGGGTCCCCCAGGGTCAAGGATGCACTCTTGTTACACCCTCAGCAACACTAGGGCGGCCGGGTGCAGAGTGCTGAGGCCCAATGTTATCCAAAGGGGGATAGGGGGCCTCCGGTTGGTGGCTGCTGACGAGCAGGCCACTGGGTTGTGGGAGCAAAGCTCCTGGACTTAAGCTCACAGCAAATGGGGGTTTAGGCCAGCACAAAAGATGCACCCTCAGCGGCACTGGGGCGGCCGGTTGCAGAGTGCTGTTTTGGCGTCGGAAGCCCTGTAGCTTTCAATGGGGAGTCTCCAGTTAGCAAAATCACTGCAGGATCGGGGACGAAGGTCTTCTGGGTGCGACCACCACTTGGAGAGACAAGTTGGTATCTTGAGGGTTGGTTAGGCACCGTCGGTTGGGCCACCCAAGGCTGTGGGGCATCGGGTGCAGGGGTGCCTTTTAGGGTCGGATCTTCTTACCAGCTCCTGATCGCGGTTGGGGGGACCTTCCGGTTTGAGGCTGCAGGCGTCGGCTGGAGGCTTGAGGCAGGTCAGGGGTCGCCAGATCTTCGGTCAGGATCGCCGGGGGGAACTCCTCTTGGTGTTGGGCCACTCAAACTGGTAGGTAAAAAGGTTGGGACCAATGGGTCCCTTCCCTGGGGTGGGTACACCCCCTATTATGCCACCCTCCAGTGGGAGGGGGGCATAAGCTTTTCCCTGGTTGGCTGGGCCCCCCCATCTGCAAGATGGCGGAGACTGAGAGTTGTGCTTCACCTCGCCTCCCCCACATGAGGGGTGGAGTTGGCAGAGGTGGGCACACCTCTCTTCCTCACTTGTTTTTCCCACCGGTTCTCCCACCCAAAGTGGGGGTCAGAACCAGTGGGGACCAGTTGCTGAAAGCAGCAAGTGGCCTGGGGAAGCTCACAAAGGCAGCAAGCCTTTGAAGCTTCCCCTTCGTGAACCCTGCCCATCCTGGGGGAGGAGGCTTGGCACCTCGTCCCAGGATGTGCATTATTTCAGGCCCCCGAGAGCAGCAGGCTCTCGACCCAGGGGTCCAGAAACATCTCTGGTGGTGGCAGCTGAAAGCAGCCACTCAGCCTGGACACTAGTGGTAGGTCGTTTTTCAGGGGGCATCTCTAAGATACTCTCTGAGTGCATTTTGCATTAAATCCCACACTGGCATCAGTGTGGGTTTAATGTGCTGAGAAGTTTGATACCAAACTTCTCAGTTTTCAGTGTTGCCATTATGGTGCTGTGGAGTTCATAATGACAAACTCCCAGCACCATATACTCTTAATGGCAGCACTGCACTTACAATGTCTAAGAATGGACTTAGACACTGTAGGGGTACAGGGATCATGCACCTGTACCCTCACCACTGGTATAGTTTACCCAGCTAGAGGGGTGACTGATCTATGCCAGGGCAGTGGGTTGTAGGCATAGCACACAGAGATGTGTTCCATGTGTAGTCTTCACTTTGTTCTTCACCAAAACACGCAGCCTGCAAAGGCAGTGTGTGAGTGTAATGGTACAAGGCCTCTAAGGGTGGCACAATAGGTGCTGCAGCCCTTAGAGGTCTTCCCTGGTCACAGTGCCCTGGGTACCTGCGGTACCATTTACCAGGGGCTGACCTGTGGCCAGAGATGCCAATTGGGTTTTGTTTTTAATGCAGGTTTTAGGGAAAGAACATAGACCCTGGGCACCTGATTGGCAGGAGCCCAGGGCACACTCAGTCAAAGCACATCAGCAATTCAGTAAAATGTGGGGGCAACTATGCAGAAAGAGGGCACTTTCTCACAGGCATCTAAACCTTACAGACATTTTTCTTTTTTTTCAATATTGTGTAATACTCTCTTGGTACAACATTTCTAAAGCTCTTATATCTTTCAAAGTGGTATCTCCTTTTGCCCAAAGTCTTTCTTGGATAGTTGAATATTTAGTGTTCTCTACAATTTAATCGCTGATGAGATCATCATGGAGGCTACCAAATTTACATGAAATATCAAGTTTTTTAAGCTCTGCCACATAATCCTCAGTGAATTCTTGAGCATCCTCCTTGCAATGGAAAAACTGGAAATGTCCTTTAGAAATACAAATGGATGGTGTGAAATGATTATCGAGCTCATCCCTGGCGTTTGAAAACTGATAATTTTCTGTAGCCGATCTCGTTTTTTATAGTTTTTTTCCCTTCTGTTGTTATACTCTTAAACTCTCTGTATGCAGTGTATGAAAAATTATCTTTTTTTCTGAGTGGGAGGAAAATCCTCCCTTAAGTCTTCCTCAATTGCGGAAATGTAATTCAGAAAATAGGCCTTCCATTTCGGCAACTTCATAACCATTTTACCCGGAGCTGCTTGGAAGGCCTGAGTGAATGTGAAGATTTAGGCACACATTTTTAGGATAGAGACAAATAAAATTCCAGTCAAAATGTATATAAGCTGAATTTAAAGACACTTAGGATGCACTCACCATGAAATAGAAGAATACACACTTTGTTTTGTGACGTTTCAGTGCACTGCTAGTAAGAGGCAAATTTCCGTAAGTGCACCGAGTAAATATGACATACAGTTCCAATGCAATTTAGAGGAAATGGTGCATTGTCAATGTAATCTTGAGTCTTCCAAGATGGTGGTTCATTAGGATGACACAGCCTGACCTCGCATGATGCATTGCACTAGGATTTGTGCGTCACAACACCATGCTTAGAATCCAGCAGCACAACACTAAGAAGTGGGGACACTGGAACACAGTGTGTGGAGGCGGTGAGTGTGTTTACTTACAAATAAGCAGTCTGCGCAATCTCAGGTGAACGTGGCTGTTGAGCCTTGCAAGACAGGGTCTTCAAAATTCATTATCTAGAAATCCAGGTTAAGCACAATTCCTCACCAAGAGTAGTCTGGTGAAGTCTTAGTGAAAACACTCTATGTTGGCAAGAAAATTGTTTTTCACACAGCAAGTTCCAAAATGCTGAAAATATGTGGAGAAAATTGTGTAGTAGGTAGATTCAGCTCCTATTTATTGCCATTCTGTAAAGTCCTCGCATTGTTGTACTATTTGGACACTGGCAAAATAAAAATGTCAGAAAATGCTTGCTCAGGTGGCTCCACCATTCCATCTGAAAGAGTCTCCCTTTATCATGCACAATAGAGGGTAACCTAAACGACCCCCGTCTCCCTTCTTCTCAGTGTCACACACTCCAGTCTTTGCTGGAACACCCCCGTAAACAATCATTTTACTGCAAAATCTAAACTTCACTTGGTATCCCACTGTCGCTGCAAGCTATTTATTTTTTAAGTCTTGTTGAATACTTATCAGTGTCAAATGTTTGTGGACTCATGTCTGAGAACAGTAGGTCTTGAGTCTCCTCGTTTCATAACTTCCTTTGGTACTGCTGCACTCATGTCTCCTAGTTCTGATCTTTTCACAATTCCTATTACTATGGTGCCAGTATTGCCCCAGTGCTGACTTGAGCTTTGCTACAGCCAAGATGCTTTCTTCACAATATCCTGATTCTCTTCTAGTTGTAAATTTAGCAACACAACCAATGCTCTTCTGATTCCAGCCATAATACCCTTCACAGTCATCTCAACAGGAACTTTAAGGACCCAAATATCTTTGCAGCGAATATCTAACATCTCGGTCTCTCCTCAAGGTTTGCCAGGGCTCCCACTGCACTAAGTACGAAGGGTTTTGTCTTCTGCAGTCTGGGCTACATGCCATTTATCTGATGTTGCAGGGCCTGCATCTTTTTTCACCCCCAACATGTTTTGTTCCACCATTAAGACTTTGCCGGATAGACCTCCCAATTTTGCTTCCAAACTTTTCTGCACCACATTTATGGTGCATGTCTACTTTAAAATGACTATGCAAGGCAGTAATCGATCTCAATAGAGTCCTCTCATCCTGTGTTCTGGTAGCTTCTTCAGTTGTTTTGGAGGAATGTCCTCTTTCTTAGCATTGAATGGGGTCACCTGTGGACAGAAAATGTCCTCTTCTACTTGACCTGTTCACTATTACACAACAGCCCCAGGGGACAGCAAAACCATTCTAAACTGCTCCGCACTCATAGAATGAGCTATCCTAGTTCAAAATATTTTATTGAATTTTAGGTTGAATCAAAAGACCAAACAAAAAAGAGCACCGAAAAAGGTACATGCAATTGTACATCAATATAATAATTAAGCTATAACAAAACCAATTGTAAGATAATATAAGAGTTAAGGCAATTAAGTACCTATACATTCTCAAATGCCATAATGTTAATAAAAATAAAAGGAAACTGAAAAGGGAATAAAGTGAACCAATATTACAAGCATAACTTAATAAAGCTACTAAATTGAAACAATTCGATCTAAACCTGAAACTATTATATATGTTATCAGTAAAAATTTATCATTATCAATAGGCTTCCAAAATAAGTGATAATTAGGAGTATTGTGAGTGACACCCGATAAAGTCAATTTAGCTCCTCTTCGGGCAAATATTATCCAAGACCACCAGGGTATGTACCGATAACAATGATGAATTTTTCCAGTTGGTAGTAATTGATTTTAAAGCTGAAGAAATTAGAAAATCTAAGGGTTTGCTATTTATAACAGACCGCTTTGTTTTATGTAAAGATGATTTACAAATTACTCTGTCATAGATGTGGGTATCTGTGATATGAAATATTTCTGTAATGATCTTCCAAACCTCATTCCAAAATTTAACAACAATAGCACAGTCCTAAAGCATATGATGCAACAAGCTGGTATTCTGACTACAATTCCAACAGTTAGAAGAATCTGAAAGTTTTGCATTTAATAACCTTAAAGGTGTCCATAAACAGTTGAATAATGTAAAGGAATTAGTTTGATATAGAGAGTCAGGCAACCATCCAGAGATACCTTAATCCAAATTTTCTTCCATGTGCCTTGAGATATTGATAAATCTAATTCTGTATTCTGAAACGATGAGAAAATGATAATATTGTCCACTTTTGAATTAATAATATTTTTGTAAAACAATGATGATGAACCAATTGTATTAATGTACATTTCTAAATCTGAAACATTCTTTAGAGGAAAATTGTTTGGGAATGAATCCATGATTGAATTACACAAGAGTTCATATTTATAAATATCTGATGGTTGCAATGTAGATTTTTTCTGTAATTCATCAAAGGACAAAAAAAGCTTTATTATGATAAATATCTTTCAAATACAAAAAATAACAGCCATGAACCAGGATTGTCAAAATGTAGGGTGTCGGGCTAGTTTTATCGCAGTATTATACCATAATGATAAATTTAAGGTAAGTGAAATCGAGGATTGGAAAATCTAAATCTTATAATACTAATTTTGTAGACTTCAGTATTACAGATCTTTTTAGCAATGCAGTGGAGTTAGTATTCGTTATTAAAGCAGGTAAAGAAAATTGACAAATCAGACTTTGTTCAACAAAAGCCATGAAGGAGGATTAGGAAAGTCTGAATGATGAAACTATAAAGGACTTTGTTAAATAAACACTTTATGATAATTCTTAGCTATTTTTAATTTTTGTATAACTTATACAAGGATAATTAGTATTCCAAAACAATTTTGAAATACGTTTATCTATATTTTTATAAAACTGAAGAGGAAGTTGAATAGGTACCATAGATAGAAGGTAGAACATTTTTGGAGCAATAACCATTTTAATATCCATTTTTCTCCACCAATATAAATGTAAGGCAGATTATTTATGAAATGTGTCTTTGAAATGATTAACAATAGAGTCACAATTCGATGTAATCAACTGTTTAATGGTGTGAGAACATAATATTCCAATAAATATAAGTTTTTCCCTTTGCCATATTATTTCATTGTTTGGTAGCATATCAGGGGAACAACAAACATTCAAAGGAAATAATTCTGTTTTATTAGTGTTTAGAGAATATCCTGAAATCTGAGAATATTTGTAAATTAGATTTAATAGAGGTGGAATGGAACATTCAGGATTACCAGTATATAGGAGTACATCATCAGCATAAGCTGACATTTTGATAGGAATATTATTTATGAGTAAGCCTTCAATTTCTACACACTTTCTGATGGCAATAAGTAGAGGTGCAATAGAAATGTGACCATTAATTAAAAGTTTGGCAGATGGACCATAATACAGAGCTGAGATCATACGAATAAACGAGCTGTCACAGTTAAAAGCAGATAAGGTACGGAAAAGATATTGCCAATGGACTTTATCAAAAGCTTTTTCCTCATCCAATGCTAAAAAAAACAGATGGTATCTGAAGAGAGAGGCCAGTTTCAATGGCATGGAATAGTAATCTTACATTATTTACTGAATGCCTATTTTTCATGAAACCAGAATATGAACAATAGTATCGAGCACAGAGCCTAACCTGGATGTAAGAATCTTTGCATAAAGTTTACAGTCTTGATTAATTAAAGAAATAGGACGATAATTTGATACAATAGTGGGGTCCTTGTTAGGTTTCGGAAGAACTATAATTAAAGCCTCAGTTAATGCCCCAAAAGTTGATCCTGTACTACCAAAATGAGTAAACAATTTGAAGAAATGAGATGAAAGGTGAGTAGAAAATTCTTTATAAAATTCAGCAGGAATGCCATCTGGACCTGGAGATTTAGGCAATTTAAGGGATTTAATAGCTGATTGCACTAATGTAATCATTAAATCCAATTTATTCTTAACTGACTGATTAACCTTAAGCAAACCACACATCTCTAAATAATTATCAATATGCACATATCATAAGATGGAGGCTTATTATATAAAGTTAACTAATAATTCAGAAATTCATGAACTTTTTGTCAGTGAGATAAAGCAGTTTGACCATTGGAATTATGGATTGCATTAATTTGATTTTTATATTTCTTAATACAAAATAATTAGAAACGTTTTCCAGATTGATTAACACTGAAACAAAATTTAGCTTTGCTATTAGAAATTTGTATGCCAGCTCAATTGCTTAATGTTGAGTTTAATTCATAACAAAGTTTTGGTAGTTGCAATTTATATTTGATGTGATAAAAAGACGTTCATACATTGTTATCTGTTTAGCTAATTCTTCAACTCTGGAATTAAACGATTTGTTGCTATGTGCCATAATAGAAACTGACACCCCTCTGATATATGCCTTAAATTTATCGCATCTATTAACAAGTGAAGTAGAACCTTCAGGGTTAAAAGTAAAATAATCACATAGTGTGGACAAAGCTTTGGTTAATTTTTTTCACTAAGAACAACTTTGGTATTCATGTGCCATCGACCTTGAGATGGGTGAGAGGAGCTAGGTCGTAAAACACATTAAATTAGTGCATGATCGGAAATATCGATATTATGAATAGTAGGAGCAAAAATGGTAGGGATTAATTGACAGGATATTAATAAATAATCCATACAGGAGTAGGAATTTGGATTAGAGGAAAAGTAAATTGTTTCTCTGTTGGATGATGAAGGCGCCAACTGTCCACTAATTTGGTGGTTCTAAAAAAGGATTTTAGAGTGAAGAAAGCCTTTCGAGGAGGATATTTGGTTTGAGAGGTTCTATCCAATAGGGGGTCACATATGAGATTAAAATCGCCTCCAATAATAAGTGGAACATTACCTAATTTTAGTATTTCTGATGTGAAAAGAGACCAAAAATTAGCCTCTTCAGTTGTTGGACCGTACACATTAATCAGATGCAAAACAGTATTATCAATGTTAATTTTAACAATGAGGTAATGACCTTCTGAGTCCGAATGTGTGTTTAGAATTTGAAGATGTTGTTTTTTTGCGAACAGAATAGCGACTCCAGTTTTCTTTTTAAGTGCAGGAGAAGAAATAATACTACCAACCCATTTTTTGATCATATAAGACAAAACTGTATCATCTATATGAGTCTCCTGAAGTAAAAAATATCATCTTTATGTCTTGCTAAACAATCTAGAACCGTAGTATGTTTACCAGGGTGTTGCAGACCTTTAACATTAAAAGAAACCATTTTAATACATTTGGGGCCAGCTGTACGACCGATTTTTGCGGTCGCAAAGGCGATTTCAACCCTTTTGCAACCGCAAAATAGGTCAGGCCAATGTACTAACCCTATTCTGCAAGTCGCTAATCAATTAGCGACTCACAAAATAGGGTTAGCGACTCGCTATTAGGAAGGGGCGTGCCAAGGGCGTCCCTTCCTAATAGCGACTCTAAAACCCATGTATGAATGTTTTGCGACCGCATTGCGGTCTCAAAACTCTCGCTGTTTACCATCCGTCTCAGAAGGGTGGTAAATCACTCGCAATCGGGAATGGGTCCCCAGGGAACCCCTTCCACTTTGGGAATGGATGCACAAATATTTCTTAAGGGCAGGCAGTGGTCCCAGGGACCACTGCCTGCCCTTAAAAAATTAAACTGAAAAGTTTCATTTTTATTTTTTAAATGCTTTCCGTTTTCCTTTAAGGAAAATGGGCTGCATTAAAAAAAAAAATGCTTTATTTAAAAGCAGTCCCAGACATGGTGGTCTGCTGACCCCAGCAGGCCACCATCCCTGGAAGTGCTAGCCATTCCCAATGGGGTCGCAAATTGCAATAGCCTCATTAATATTCATGAGGCATGCAATTTGCGACCCCATTGGGAATCGCAAACAGTGTCTCAGACACTGTTGTACATTGGAATTTTCGACTCGCAAATTGCAACTCGCAATTTGTCGCAATTTGCGAGTCGCAAATTCCAATGGTCGTACATCTGGCCCTTAATATTTTCCATTTTTACAGAAGAGTGAGGACATTAGAAGTGAAAAATCCAAGTGGAGTAAAATAATAAAAGTATCTCTTACATGGAATGAAAGGAGGAAAAGGAGAGACACAGGCAAACACTAAAAAGACAACATAGACAAACATAAAGAAGACCACATAAAAACATGAATTATAGCTCAGAATTGCAAACAGGCATATGCAAGAGTGACCTGCCTAATTAAAGCCCTCATAGATGAGATTAGACAAATAGGCGAGTTGTCAAGCAAAAATAATAACATAGAAATCAAGTGCTAGACACAGTTGTATCCATTGAGAGCAGTAACTGCTCATCCAAAAAGAGACGAAGATCCTCAGGGCGTTGAAGGGACTTGGAAAAACCATCTTCCCATATTCTCATAGTAAATGGGTCAAAGAGGTCCACAGCTTCTTAGTGGTGGTCTGAGGTCCGAAATTGTTTTGTGTATTTTAACAGTTTCTTTAGCAAAGTCTTGGTGTATGAAAATATTTTGACCGTTGACCATCAAAGTTGGGATCTCTGTTGCTACTTTCCGAATCATCACCAAATGATGATGACGCAAAACTTTGAAAATCATTTGACATTGTTTGGTATAGTTCAGATTAAGATGTGAAAGAATTCTATGTTCCTTATCAATTTCAAATATTTCTGGAAAAGTGAGGTGTAAAAGACCGGTTAACAGTTTTTCAAAATATTGTCTACAGTTATTTCCTTCAACATCTTCTGGTAAATTAAAAATAAGCAAGTTGTACTGCCTATTTCGATTTTCCAAATCAAGCAATAAACTACTCATGGGTAATATAAAAGACTAGCCTTGCGTTTGCGTATATTTTTAATTTCTGATGCAATATTTTATGTATTGGAACAAACTGCTTGCAATTCCTCTAAGAAAGTGGATAAAGAAGGATCCTCAGACTCTACAATTTTTTACTTGACTGGTGGAGGAGAGATATTTTGTTTTCGTCTGTTAGGCCCAATGTGCACATTTCCCCCCTCCGATTTGATAATAAAACTGCAATAAGGACAAACACAACTTAAAATAAAGATGTAGGAATAACTAAATAAAAGCTGTGTAAAAAGAGACTATGCAGCAGTTAAAACCAGCTGCGGGTGTGATTTAGGCCTCAGCTGCGCCCTTTCCTTATAGTAACTCCGCCCTTCTGACAGGAAACTTCGGCAGCACCTTACTTGTGTGACCAGTGAAATGCTGAAGAAGAGAAACTTCAGCCCAAAGCGACTAAGTGACGACTCCAGCACCTAGCGCCAGCAATACAGAGCACCCAGGTGTAGAACCAAGTAGGGAAGCTCACCAGAAATGCGGTAATTACTCAGAGATAAATCAGGCTTCGCAGAGGTTTACCAGTAGGCAGCCATCTTGTTTCGCACAATAGAATGAGCCAACCTGATCAAGCAGTTTGCAAGTTTCTTTGTTACAGATGATCAAAGAAACATGGCTGTGTAGGGAGTCCACTATGGTGGGAACTCATTTACTGTGTTTCAAACAGTTGAGTTAATATCCCAAATGATAGACAGGCCTTCAATTGCCTCGTCTGTGGATCCATCTGCTCCTGCAGGGAGTCTGAGCCTTCCAGTGCGTCTTCAATTACACTGAGGCTAAGCTGCGTGCACTGAGGCTAACCAGGGCAAGCAGCTTTGTGCCCCATCAAGGCCTTTGAGCTCTGGTGGTTCCTTGGTCGCACCCCAGCACTGTCCTAGGGAGCTCGCTAGTGTGAGAGCACCATCATCTGCTCATTCAGCAGCCATGCAAATGTGCTATAAGCAGCCTACCATGGAGAGTGTAATCCACACAAAGCCAGCTCTTTCTGCACAGCTGAGCGCAGCTTTAACTGCCCAAGTGTGTGTAAGCCATCTGTTGGTTGTAGAGACTCCCCAAAGCTCTAATTTTCCCAAGTGGACCTAGCAACTGGGATCTGGCTAAGAGAGCTATAAGAGGAAAACGTTAGCACACTAGTTCCCCATCCCTTCAACATGGCCGACTTCCTCTTCCTTCGTACACTATAAAAAGGAAGTACACCCAGAATTCTACCTGTAAACGAAGCAAACAGAATGAAGCCATACAGAATAGGGTAGGGAGGGATGGGAAACTATACTGTAGCGAGGAAGACTAGGACTCTGAGTAATGAAGATTACCTGCAAGTAACCGGGGCATTACATTCTCATCCGTCTTCCTCGCCACAGTAGTAACATGATGAGCTGATACCAAAGCAAGCATCAGCTTCATGAAAACATGCAATTAATACATACAACAACATATGAAATTGCAACACCCTGTTTAATATAAACAACAAGATAGTATGTACCGAAACTTGTACACTAAGCCACACTGGAATGCAGCACAGAAGTAGCAAAAGAAACAGATGCCCTACCCCAAACCTCATGCCTGTAATGTTACATAACGGTATGAGGAGTAGCCCATGTGGCTGCCCTGCAAATATCCACCATGGATACACCCTTAAACGAAGCCCAAGAAGCAGCCACAGATCTCCTAGAATGGCCCTGAACATGGTTCTCCATCACCCGGTACTGAGACTAGGCCAATAAAACAGTCTGCTTTATCCAGCAACTAAGGGTAGAATTAGAAGGCTTCAAACCATTCCAGATGGGCCCAAACGTGACAAATAGACTGTTCACTTTACAGAAAGGCTCAGGTCTGCCCAAGTAACCCAACAGTGCCCTCTTCACATCCAAACGATGCAACAGGGACTCTACCTCAGACTGAGGATCAGGAAAAAAACAGGTAGCGCCACTTTCGCAGACCTGTGGAAAAACGAAGCACTTTAGTAACAAAATCACCTTATCAAGCAACCTCAAAAAATAGCCC
The DNA here is from genome assembly GCA_963921515.1 of Calotriton arnoldi. Taxonomy (NCBI): domain Eukaryota; kingdom Metazoa; phylum Chordata; class Amphibia; order Caudata; family Salamandridae; genus Calotriton; species Calotriton arnoldi. The sequence goes on from CAWUFW010002917.1 coordinate 511,797, forward strand.
AATTCACTAATTTGCTTGGCTGAAGCAATGGCCACCAAAAACAAAACCTTGAACGTCAGGAACTTTAATTCCGCTGACTCGAGAGGCTCAAACAGACGCCCCTGCACGGCCTACAAAACCAAGGTCAGGTCCCACAGAGGGGCAGATAACATCAGTTCCGGTCGTCTCTGTGCAAAGCACTTCAACAACTTAGACACCAAAGGCTCCACCAGATCAAAAAGAGGACTTTTAAAGGCCCTAAGGGCAGCCCGTTGAGCCTGCAGCATAGAATGGGCCAAAACCAACTCAAAACCATCGGATAAAAGAATCCAACACCTTAATGGGCTCAGTGTCATCACTACAAAAACCCATTCACAAACACCAAGCAGAAAAATTAGACCAATACTTGGCACAAGAACACGGTAGGCGGGTGCCGTGATTGTTGAATCAAATCGGCCACCACTGGGGAACACCCCCTACTCATCAGACTCCTCTGTTCAACAACCAAGCCTGAAGGTGCACTGATTGTAACATCTTGAGAGGGAGCTGAGAACCCCTCAATGGATAGGGATGACACAGAATAACCCAGCATGGCTGAACCGCCAATTGCAACAAGAGGGGAAACCAGGGGCGCCTCCGCCACCCAGGTACCACCAGAATCACCAAAGCCCTGTCCAACCTGATCTTCCTTAACACCATGGGAATCAAGGGAACTGGGGGAAATGCACACAACACAGCCCCAAGGCCACAGGAAGGACATCACGTCCACCCTCCATGCCTCTTGACAGGGAGTAATCGTGCAGAAACAAGAAATCTGGGCAGTCTCCAGAGAGGCAAACAAATCGATCGTTGGAGACCTAAAGCTCCTCTGAAAACTCAGGAACACAGGGCATGCCAGAGAGAGTGAACCCATGGATGGAAACACCCGGCTCAGTCTGTCGGACACCAGATTCTCCTTGCCAGGCAAGTAAATCGCTGACAGGGACTCCAGAGACTGCAGCGCCCAGTTTTCATCTCCCTATAGAAAAAAAAAACAGACTGGGCCTTAGACAAGCTCTCAAATGCACAATTTGTTTAACTGAGGTGTCATTAAATTAACTCATGGCCTCTTTCTGTGCTTTCAGGATGTTTCACTGAGATTCCAGCTGCTGAAAACAATCCAGGAATTATTCCAAGGATGCTCTTAGTGAGGGCCTAGGGCATTTGAAATAAGAGATTTTCTAATTAAGAAAAAAAATATTTTTGTGGGTGATCTCTTTGTAACCAACTACAGCTGAATGTATGACATTTATTACATAGAGGGAAATGTCGATATTAAGTCAGATGCCAAGCCCTTCAATAAAGCAGCTTGCAAGGATGTGGATGTGCACCTACTTAGGCAGGCATCCCTTTTTTAGGACACTCACATTTTGTCTCTTTGAACACATCCGCTCACAGGAAAAATTACCCCATACTGGTGTAATATCATCTATGAGCAAATCCCTTTACAAATGTAAATTCATGTTTAGCAGGCTCAAAACACAATACTAGTAAAATACTCTTGTAGGTTTCCTGTTGTGCTTAGAGCAATTTTCCATCAACCTTGCAATCCACAAAGATTTTCTCAACTCTTGCAACAATCGGATTGAATTAATTCCATGTCTTTACTTTTTTTTGACCGGGATGTAAATGGATGCCCAATACCTCATAGGACACTAGGATTGCAAGGTTAACCAGTGATAATCATACAATCCCCTTGTGTGGACCATGAGAGGCCTTAATAGAGGATGCCTCCAGATCTTAACACGAATAAAGCATGGTCCATATCAAGGGTGAAAATGTGGCTTGTGAAGATTGGTAAATACCAAGAAACACACAAGTTTGAAAGTGTCCACGAACTTTCTAAGGCATCCCCTCCCTGAAACCCCACTCTCTACCCCAAGAGCGATTTTGTTAACATAATTTTACACTATCGGGGAAATATGGTACACTTGTTACACAATGCACTTGTGCACCATCTGCAGCTTAGTTGCACAAATGGCTTTGTGAATCAGCTCTCTTAACACAAAATGCAGGTTTGCTTCAGGAATGAAATTATTTGCACACCTTAGCGGCCTATAGGTGGACAAATATCTGAGTGAATTGTCCACTGCAAGAGGTGATTCGAATTCTCTTGTTCCCTTCACAGAATCTAGCCACCAAGCAAGCTCCCAGTGGTAACTATCTCTGCAAATGTGGGGGAGGTCAAATTAAATAAGCGTTATTTTGTAAACCGGTAGATACCAATTTAGAGACGCTTTTAGCATTAAATATTTATAGGCAATATTTCAGTGTATTTGTGTGTTTTTCTGTTCTGTCTGTAGAAGACAGACGGCACTATATACAGATAACCTGTGAAGAAGTGTAATCTTGATCCCATCTGAGATAATGTAGGAGTGCATCATACTCAAGGATAGCCCACACTCAAAATTACTCTGTTGTAACAAATTGTACTAAAACGAGTGGAGTATAGCAAACTGAAAGTACTCTATTTGATATACGTGTTTAGAACGTGATTAATAAAGTTATGTGACAATTAACATATTAATATGACAGGAGAAATTGCTGTGAAATGTCTTAGAATGAGATATTTAATTAGGATGTGTGCAATTAATGTTTGACAATTCATACGTATAACCTGAATTAATCATGTGTAGGTACAATTGTCGTGACACATGCATAGTTCATTGTAATATATTCATACCTATGAGAAGTTGCTTTTATTTCATTTTGTAGAAATGGGTACATATTTGTAATCCAGTGAACTAGCCAAAGTAGCTAGTTAAATTGGGGCATAAAACATAGGTTAGCCTAACTTTGTGCACCATTTCATCTTAGCCTATCATTCTCTGTTGCAGTGCAAACTCAGGGTTGTAATCTCATGTTTGTCTGTGTTCAGCGTTCACTGTGGAATGTTTTGTCTCCACTACTGGTGTGGAGAAGCTTCATTAGTTAGGACAAAAGGGTTTTGTCTTAGTAGATAGTAAAGCATGAGAAGAAGGAGTTGGCCAAGGAAATCTTAATAACGAGCGAGGAAAGGAGTTCTCATGGGAGAGGAATGTCCAGGGACGAGAAGAGATAATGTGCTTTCCAGCTGGCAAAGGTGCTGAAAGTATCCAGTCGTGCCAGAGCTATGGAAATTTCCCAAGAAGAAATCACGTGGGAGTGTCAAGTTGACTGCAGTTGATATTATGTGCTATGTTTAGTGAGGGAGAGAGACCATCTTAGGTTTTCTCAGAGAGCAGAACTATGTTTCTGCTTGCATGGCTTTAAGCTACTTGACCCATAGTCGGAGTGTTTCTACTGAAGACTCTGATGGCTGACACATTTCTTACTTGATTATGTCCTTACTCAAATGCTTTCAGTTTAGGGTTGCCATGGTTAAGGTAGTGTAGGGAAAGATAGTTTCCTCATGCTCGTTAAAGAGAATCATCGGATGCAATTTAACCTTCATTTCTTTTTCATAATTGTCTGTGTCATCTTAGAGTTAGTCATTTGTTTTGTACTGTATAGGGTACATCTCTTAAGGAGATTTGAACTTATTCTGATCTTTTTGTACATTTATGCACTTATGCTGAGATTGATGTATATTGATTTGTTTCTAAATTTATAATTAAACTCTACTAAACTCAGATCAGAGAGTCGAGTGGATTAATGTGTAGCCACATTGGTTGCACTGTATTGAGATGATAAACCGTGATCTGTTTCCTTTTACCGCTCACTCTACTAGAAAGACCAGTCCCCTCTGGAACAAATTGTGTGAATGGGCACAGACTTAAACATCTGTGATTTATTCATATTGATGAAAGCCTTAGTGGCACTAGCTATACCATTAAGAGAAAAAACTTTATTATCTACATATATTTGTAGCTCATCTCCTTTTGACTCGAGGCTCACTGGTGTTTTTTTTCATTCTACAGATATACAGAAAACTACATACGATGTTCTCTATCGCTTATCTTCTTCTCTCTGGCACTTATAGTTATGTTTGTTGACATATACTTTTGCAGGTAAGCAATAATAGAGTTTTAAATTTATTCCTGTTCTATTTTTTATTACCCTACCTTTGCCTGAATGTTTTTGATGCTGAGCAGTTTGAGATAAAATCATTGGTATGACTGAGTGACTAAAGGAATGAATACATCAGTTGGTCTGCACTTTGGTTCAGTGGTACACGTGTGGTTCTGGGGTTATTTGCTGATAATCTTGCTCTGAACCTTACTTGAGTCAGCACTTACTCACTGAGGTGTGCTAAAAAAACAAGAAAGAGACACTCCTTCACTCAGAAATGTGATCTGGGAGGACAAAGATGCCAGTAACCATGCACCTGTTCAGTTCAGCTTGTTAATGTATGCTTTTGACCACCATGTTCCTTGTCCATACCACCACCTCCTACTCTGATAAAAGCTACAGGCACCTCAAAAGCATCCTCCACCACCATAATTCCACTTAAATTAACAGGAAAGATCAAGTGTCAGCACACCACCCAGTATTTCTTTCTTTGCCCAAGATCATTGGAGCTCATTATCATGATGAGTGTAGGAAAGCAAAGATAGTGACTCAGGTGTGGCCTAGGCAAGAGCCCATCACAGCATTGCTTTCAGAATCTCTCCGAGTAGTAAAATGACTAGTTTAAAATAAAGGCATATTGACATGTCCACAGCGACGAGAAGACACACAAAGCAATGTCCCTTTTCACCTGAAGCATTTTCTACAGCAATGTGGGCAGCCAATCATTAAGGCGGGAAGTCTTTCCCTCAGAAAGAAAGACTGCTCTCTGATAAGTCCTAAACAGCACACTGATAAACTCAAGTTTTTGAACGTATTGTAGGCAGAGCATTTACAATCTGTGCATAAAATTATAGACTTTAAATATTTAGCATACCATCGCGGGGTCCCTTGTCAACTTGGTGCTGGAGAGGGCATGGATCAACTAATCATTTAGGGTGGTTGAGACTGAGGTCATTTTGCACCGCTATTAATGGTACAAGGACTTCGATGAATGGTCTAGGGGAAGATTTTTGGTCAAATTGAAGAACCTGAAACTGCTGTATGTCATACGGCGTAAACACAGAATGTCAGCAACTGTCCATGAGGTGGCCTACCAGAACATGAACGTAGCGAACTGGAGTGATATTAATTGAGTTTTTCCCTCAAATTATTGAAAGTCTTCAAACAACTACTGTATGACATAACCAATGGGTAAAAGCCCGGCTCCCCAACAGCACAGGTGTGATCGCACTGTGCTGAAACAGTTGGAGGATCTTTTCTCTCAGGGCTAACACCTTGAAGGGAAAGAAGGGGAGAAAGGAAAATGGAATTGGACAGCTCTGATGCAAACTCAATTGTGTGTCAATTTTTGTACTACCCCAATCATCCAGCACTACAGGATGGGTCTATTGAGTTTTGCGGAAGTAAGAGAGATAGTAAGTCCTCAGTCTTGGCTGACTTGTTCAGTCAGGATTGTTGACTTTTGCTGGGAGGATCTGTGTAGGTATGCGTGAAAGTTTCTCTCATGTTGGTGTAAATTACATATTTAGCTCAATTTGTTCCACAAATTCTGCAAACTATTTAAAATTACACCAGATTTATGTTGTTTTGCTGCAGGGCACTTGTTTGAGGAGAGACTGTTCCACAGGATACAGGGTTGAGCAAGAATGTGTTGAATTTTCCCCACAAATCAAGTTTCCTGTATCTCAAGTGCATTTTAAACGTGAGCTATGCCCTACTTTCAGTTTTCACCTGAGACACCCCAAAATACATTTTGGGTAATTTCTGCTTGCTATTCTGCAATTTTGTCGATATTTTCCATATCCTTTGGAGGGTTATGTAATTTCAGGCTCCCTTTTTAGGTTGTAGCCTACCAGACAGTGCAACTGTGGTTTGCTAAAGACCTCCTGGGGACATTTAGAAAGTTGACCTAGGAATGCCATCCGCACATTGCTTGCAATTCGCTTAGCGGTTTGTAACTCACATTTTCTGGCTTTCTATTTGCTATTTGACGATCAAATCAATACATTGAGTGATGGCATCCCCACACATTATCGTTTGTGCGCTTTATACTTTTAGCAGTAAAACTGTAGGTGAGTGGAAATCTAATGATCATTTCAATTGAAGATGCAATGTCTGTAATGCCAGTACACTACCATACCATGCATACTCCACGTTACCCCACTCTTCTCTGCACCACTCCATGCCAATGCACTCTACTCTGCACCACTCCACACTACGCCACTCCACACTGAGTCACTGCACTCTTTTCTGCACCACTCCATGTCTCTCTGCTCTACACCACTCTACTCTACGCCGATGCTCTCTACCCCACACTACTCTACTATGTGTCACTGCATCCTACACCACTCCGCGCCACTCTGTTCTATACCACACAACTCTGCAACACTGCACTCTATACAAATGCACTCTACATCAAGGAACTTTACACCACTTTACTCAAACAATCTACTCTGCACCAAATCACTCTACGCCACTATACTTTATGCTACTGCACTTTATGCCTCTCTATTCTACTCTGCGTCACTACACTCTACGGCGTTCTATTCTACTATGCACCACTGTACTCTACACCACTGCTCTCTATGCCACTCTACTCTGCACCACTGCACTCTACGCCAATGCACTCCATGCCCTAACACTCTACTGTACACTACAGCACTTTACAACCGTGTACTCTGCCACACTGCACACTCTGCCACTCAATGCCACTCCATTCTACGCCAATCCACTATACGCAAGTCCACTCTGAGCCACTCTAATCTACTCTGCACCACTGCACTCTGCGACACTCTATACCACTGTAGTCTACACCACTTCCCTCTACTCTGAAACAATGTACTCCACTCTCTTGAACTCTGCGCCTCTCCACAGCACTACACACCTTGCCACTGCACCATATGCCAATACACTGTACAACTGCCAATATACTCTATCGTGAGTGGGTGTCCAGTTTATGACCAAGACAGGCTCCTACTTTCTCTCCCTCCAGGTAATGGGGTTGGATCGTCCCTTGGGGGGATTCTTGGCTTCACACCTACACACACTCTAGGTACACCTAGTGTAGGGTTCTGCCTAGTAGGATTACGCCTGATTACTGCCTTGCTTATATGCCTTTATATAACTGTTTTAGCATTGTGGTAGAACTGTATCTGCTATTTACGCTTTTGGTGCTTGTAATCACTTTTACCTGCTTCTGTCTACTGTTTATCGCAGCACATGTATTCTTTACAAGAATAATGTTGGCTCAAAAAATATATTTAAAACATCCCCCTGTGTATTTTGTATACTTCTTTGAGTACAAATAAGCGCAAGTAACTTAGCGAAAGGGATCTGTTTCCACGATCCCTGAGGGGTCAGGGTTGTCATGTTCAGTGTTTGCCAGAAAATATTCGCTCCCTGGTAAGGTTAGGAGGCTTATGGTGGCACTGTGAGTTAGCTGGTCTCTAGGCCAACATATCCTGCGGGGTGCCTGGAATCAGTCTAGGCACCTCACCCAAAGTTTATGTTTTCCAACAAGCGCACAGGTCCTATGGATTAGTGGGAACTACACAATACCACTGTCCCTATGCCAACTACTTTGCACCACTGTACTTTACTTCACTATGCTCTACAACATTCTACTTTTTGCCACTGCACTCTACACCACTGCATGCTACGTCACTCTACACCATTGAGCTCTATTTCACTGCATTCTACGTCACTCTATTCTACTCTGCACCACTCTACTCTACATCACTGCTCTCTGCACCACTCTACAACCCTGCACTCTGACACTCTACTCTGCATGACTGCACTCTGTGCCACTGCTCTCTACTCTGCACCACTCAACTCTACACCACTGCACTCTACACAACTACACTCTACGCCACTGCACTCTATGCCACTCTACTCTACACTTTTGCACTCTACCCTTCACCACTCCACTCGATGCCACTTCACTCTACACCACTCCACTCTATGCTATTGCGCCCTATGCCACTGCAATCTGCTCTGCACTGCTCTACTCTATGCCAATGCACTCTATGCTACTCTACGTCACTGCACCATATGCCAATGCACTCTACACCACTTTACTCATAACCAACGCACTTTACGCCAATCTACTCTGTACCGTTGTACTTTATGCCACTTCACTGTAGACCACTCTACTACACTACACTCTGCAATACTCCACTCTTTAATGCTCTAATCCATTAAACTCTGCTCCACTGACACTCTATGCCACTCAGCTCTACAGCACTGTGCTCCACTCTGTGCCATTCTACGACTCTACTCCACAGCACTCTATGCAACTCCCTTTAATGCCACTCCATGCCACTTTACTCTATTCTATGACACACTACTCCACTCCCCTCTATGGCACTCCACTCCCACAGTCTACTCTGCTGTATGCCACTCTACTCTATAAAATTCTACTCCACTCTATGCAACTCCCTATATGCCACTCCACTCTACGCCACTCCACTCTACGATACTCTACTCAAATCTGACACTGTGCTCCGCCCAACGCAACTCAACTCTTTGCCCTTCCACTCTACGACTCTACTTCCTCCATGAAATTCCACAACACTGTACGCTACCCCATGACACTGCACTTCAATCCTCCCCAAGCCACTCAACTCTACTGTACACCACTCCATGCCACTCTATGCCACTCCATAACACTTCACCCTACTCCACTCCCAGCCTGTTTTTGTTGTGCACCAAGCACCTAAGACAGGAACCAGACATATGCAAATCAGCCTTGCTCCTGCTCCCGTAGGAACAGTCCAGTCCAGAGTGGCAGTCAAGTTCTCCTCTCAATGGAACACATGCAACCGTAGACCAGTTTTGGTGTATTTGGGTCGTGCCAGTAGGTGGAGCTTGAGTCCCGTAGAAAAGTGAGTACAAAACCCACGTTTCTGACATATCTGTTGCCCTTAGGGCATCTCACTGGGTTGAACGCTTAAATTAATCTCAGTCACTGATAATTACTCAGGTTGCATCCCAGTCAATCACATTATGCCCACCATGCTACCTCAGACACGAATCAGCCATATGCAGATCAGTCTTTGTGCTGCTCCAACAGGAACAGTCCATCATAACTGCAAGGCCAGGTCCATCTGAACGAGAACATAAAAACCTGAGACTGCTTTGGCCTATTTGGGCCCCAGCAGGGGGGTACAGTGAGTGCTGAGTGCAGGGAATAGCACCTGGACAGACCTCATCAGTTAGTGCTCCACCTTCCTTTGTGTGAGGTGCATGTATCCGAATCACTACCTTAGGCACTTTTATAGAAGCTAAAGCTCTTAAATTTTTTTAAAGCAGGTCCTCGTTCTAACACCCCCTGCGACGGTTCTCCTGTCCAGCTACCCTCTGCTGCCTGTCTACCTGCTGACCTCTGTTTGTGCCTCCTCTGCTCGTTTCTTGCTCTATTTTGCCTTTTCCGCTAATTTTTCTGCTCTGTTTTGCCTTTTTCTGTACATTTTTCATCCCTCTGTTTTAACTTTTCTACTTGTTTGTCTGCTCTCAGTTTTGCCCTCTTCTGCTCTACATATAGAATGGCTTTTTGTCAGCCATGTATATTCGATAGTCTGTTCAGTTGTCATTCACTCTTTGCTCCGCCAACCACAGCTGGGACTGTGGGTCAGTCCACTTCAGCCATTGCCTTCCCACTAAGATCTGTCAGCGAGCATGTGTGCTATAAACTCCTGACATGCAGTCATGATTGTTAGAGAGAAAAAAGACTTCTCCCAATTTATCATCTGCTGTTCTGTTTTCCAGAAAGCACTCCCAGTGGCTCACAGGTGAAGAACTGAGTTGTCAAACAGTAGATGTGTGTTCTTGTATCTAAATCGATTTGTCGGTGGAAACATATCTCTGACTTGTCTATCCTCTGCACTTTCATACATATCCAGTTGGAGCGGGGTGGGGGGCACACAGCAGCAGAGCACAATGGAGGAAGGAGTAGACCTCCAATCTCTGCTCTACTAGTAATGCTAAGTGAAGTGTAATAGATCACACCCCCTCTCCAGTGCTTATATGCCAAGTTAGTGTTCGTGGGACCACAGCTTAGTGGGTTACTATAGCTTTAGATAAGTTTTGAATCCTTATGGCACAGCTCAGCTTTTCGACCATCCGACAGAAAAAGAGTACTTGGGAGTCTAACAAAGTGAACACCAGTTACTAGTGGTGGAAAGGTTCATATTGTAGAGTGTTTTCTACAGATGTTCATTATCTTTGCTATGGTAATCCTTGTAGTGCATTGCCAAAGCCACTGTCTAGCCACATCATGTTGGGGGTAGGGGGATGGATAAAGATGTATTTATTTATTAATGCAAGATTGTTGGCATAAAAAAAGAAAGTGTACTGCCTAAGCATTTTAGCAAGATGATTGCTGTATAATTTTACATTTCTTTGTCTTAAAAAGTAATTAACAAGCATAATTGTAATCGAACCGTACCAGTCTTCCTAGCAGGATGATGCACGCAAACCAAGTATAGAATCCCTTTTTAGATTTAATATACAAGACAGGAAAATATGGTTCTTATTGATGCAAAGAAAAGGTAATATTAGCATTGAATTGCTGTAGTCTGGAGACTTGGGTTAAACACACAATGATGGATAAAAATAAATTACAAATATAAAGAATGTAAAGAAAAAATAATTGTCATAGAGAAGTATTTGCCCACCAGCCCTGGTACAGAAGTACACTTCTTCTTAGGTGGATTTTGCAGATGTAGTCTAACAAAATGCTCTTACTCACAGTGCAAGAGAGCAAGGGCCAGATGTACGAATCATTTTACTGGTCGCTAACGGCCCATCTGTAAAATGCATTTTGCCATGTACAAAAGGCAAAATGTGCCTCGGTAACTTGTTACAGAATCACATTTTGCTTTCGGTATTAAGAAGGGGCGTGTTTAGGGCGTCCTTCTTAATACCAAATAGCACTGGTATGTACGAATGTTATGCGACCGGAATGCGGTTGCAAAACATTCATAATTTACCGACTCCGTAGAAAAGGCAGTAACCCATTGCAAACGGGAAGGGATCCCCAAGGGACCCCTTCCTCTCTGTAAATGTGAGTGAAAACATTTTTGAAGAGCAGGCAGTGGTCCTAAGGAAAGCGGGCTGCATTACAAAAACAAATGTTGCTTTATTCAAAAAGCAATTACAGATGTGGTGGTCTGCCGACCCCGGAGGCCACTATCCCTGTGATTGTAGCCATTCACAATGGGTCGCAACTTGCGATCTTCCTCATCAATACTGGTTAGGCAAGTCCAGTTGCAACCCACTGCAAATCGCTAACAGTGTCAAACACACTGTTGTACATCACAGTTTGGGATTTCCTAATAACGAATTGCTAAAATTAGCTATTAGGAAATCGCAAACACGCGATTTCTTACATCTGGTCCCAAATGGCTGAAAAGGGTTGGCCTTTTGCTCCATGCTGTTTTCTAAGATGGGCAAAAGCTAAATGTAAACCAAAAATTATGAATTTCCAAAGGAATCGCACGGAAAATATACAAACGTTTAGGCAGAATCATCATTTTAATGAGATTACATCTCCCTACTATTGACAATATCAAATTATCCTATCGATGGAGATGTTCTTAATTTTCCCCATTATAGGGATCATATTTATATCCACTATATCTTCCACCTTTGCCGTGATGATAATGCCTAGGTACATCGCTTTTTCTACAATTCTATTATCCGTACCTGTAACAAATTTATTTGTCACGATCTGTGTTTTAGCTTTATTCAATAACAAACCCGATTGAGTCCCAAAGTTTTCAGTAATGCTTTCCACCGCAGACATTGCGCGATCAGGGTCAGATGAAATATTAGCCACGTCATCGGTGTAGGCCAATAGCTTGGTGTCCCCGCCTTGTAAACTGACCGGAATAATTTCTGCCGAGGCCTCCAGACGCCTAAGAAGGGGGTCTAAATACAAGGCGAACAGTAGGGGAGAGGCAGGGCAACCCTGTCTTGTTCCCCTACCGATTGAGAATGGCGCCGTCTCTTCCCCCATAATTCTTAATCTTGCTATAGGGTTGACATACAAGACCTGTATTGCTTTCCCGAATAAATCCCCTAGGCCATAAGCCTCGAGGGTCTGCCATAAATAACTCCATGACACCCTATCGAAGGCCTTCTCCACGTCTAAAAAAGCTACCTCCATAGGTTTGGAGGAAATCTCAGTAGCATCAAAAAGGGTAATTAACCTCCTAACGTGATCTACAGTTCCTCTTCCTTGTATAAACCTGTGCTGCCAAACCGAAACAAGATGATGCATCACGGAGTTCAAGCGTGAAGCAAAAATCTTGGAATAAAGCTTGGCGTCACTGTTTAGCAGCGTGATAGGCCTATATGAGCCTAAATTCATAGGATCTTTGCCCTTTTAAAAAAAAATAACAATATTCGCAATACCCCAAGAGCCCGGTGGTGTAGCCCCTTCCCTGATCTCGTGAAATAAACTGAGCATAGAACGATAAATCTCGCTGAAGAAGACTTTATAGAACTCTATAGGAATACAGTCATTTCCCGATGCCTTGCCCGATGGAAGGGCTTGAATCGCACTAAGTAGCTCCTCTTGTGTAATCTCTGCCCCTAACCGGGCACCCTCCTCCTGTGGGACCCTTCCGATCTGGTCAAATTCCTGTACTTCCGGATTTGATAAATAACCGTCGCGAGATGGGGCCGAGTAAAGGTCTTCATAAAATTCTCTAAAAGCCTCTCTAATCTCGGCAGGCTCCGTCACGACTTTGCCCTGCATATTTCTAATCCTATCTATATATCCTGCTGCCACCTGCTGTCTAGCCCTGATTGCCAACAATCTGCCCACGGTCTCACTATATTCATAGCAATCCTGCCTCTTAGCTAAGTATTTCCCCGCGAGCCTCTCAGTGTTGAAATCATTCAGACAGGCTTTAGTTATATTGATAGTGTTCATGATTCTGACCACCTCGCCTCCACGAGTCACAGCACTAATCAATTCCGTTTCCGATCGGGCAAGCTTTTGATAAAACTGTTTGATCTGTTCTACCTCTTTTTTTCGCTCGCTCAGGCTGTATTGCAGGATCTCACCTCTCACTGACGCTTTAAAAGCGTCCCAAACCATTCCAGGGGGGGCACTACCGCTATTATTATCAAAAAATTCCCTGATCCAGCCCTTCATATATTCAATACATGTTTGATCTGAAAGCAGAGCCCTCTCAAAAGTCCATCTTGAAAACTCCTTCCTTGCTCCAGATACTGAAAACTCTAGGACTACCGGGTTATGATCGGACATAACTCTGGGGAAGAGCTCAATCCGTGCCTCTTGGAGTATAGATGGCGAGGTTAAAAAGTAGTCCAATCTAGCAAACTTGCCGTGTGGAGCTGAATAGTAAGTATAACCGGGCTCCGGTGCTCTAAGTTTAGGCCAAGCATCTACCAAACCGATATCATTTACAAAGTTTTTAAACGCCCTCCTGGCATGTGGCTTCCGCCCTTTACTGGATGTTCCCAATGTCCCCGGAGTGCCTCTAGATCCATTAAGATTTAAGTCCCCACACACCACAAACGGTGCTGGCCAAGATGGTAATTCATTGGCCAAAAAACAGAATAGCCCTGGGTCATCAAGGACAGGGGCATAGACTGTACATAATGTAAATGAGCCGGTTGTATGCCTGCATTCCAATAATACTCACCTACCAGTCCTATCGACAGCTTTCCTACCAGGGTTAATGACACTACCTTATATGAGAACCGCACCCCCCTTAGGCTTCACATCTTGTGTAGTGTAAGCTGCTACCTTCAACCCCAGGGATTTAAGTAGGTTGCTATCACTCCTGGCAATGTGGGTCTCCTGTAGACAATAAACATCTGCCTTTAATACCTTGAGATCTTCCTGGATCCTCCACCTCTTAGCAATGTCATTAAGCCCGCAAATATTAATAGAAGCGATGCGTACTTTAGCCATTATTCCAATAAAACATTATTTCCAGCTGTGTTACCATGTCTGAATTAATACAAATACTGTACTGGCCCTGCAGGCAGTCACATACAGTCTTCCTTCCAGATTCCTCTTTAACAAAACAAAATGTAAATGATAGTTGAACAGACCAATGGATGAAGAGAGCTGGCCAAAAGGCCCTCTGGTTACATATACACGTAAATATGTATGTGTGTATTGTTTTCTTTTTATATGAGGCTGGCAATATAAAATTTTGCATTGGGTCACTTATTTTTTTTAAAATATACCCACTACATTTAGGCAGTATTTTTACTTTTTACTACTTTTAAGCTTTTTAGTGCATTATGTATATCTAGCTCCAAGAAGAAATAAATAAAACATATCTGGCTTGGTAATGCAAGGCCTCTTGGCATTGCAATTGCTGGTTTGAAGAGCATTCACGAATCTTGTGTGGATTTGTGAGTCTACGGAGGATCCACGAATAAATGATCCAGATATTTCTATAATTTAACCTCTTCATGTTCAGACCGGAGCACTTATTGAATGTTAATTTATAAAATTACTGAACGGATTTACACCCTATCAAGCAAAGACACTTCTTTGAGTAAAGTGCTAATTTCACACCAAGTTCGGTGTAATTCCATTAAGCCATTTTTCTTGTATTCAGGAGCTAAGAATCCTATGGCGGTAAAATAGGAAATATCACTTTTAGGACAACTCAGTATTTTAGTCCACCCCTACCCCCAAAATTAACATATCTGTACAAAACTTGCCAGGAAGAACCCAAAGTAGAAGTACTTTTTATTTATTTGGGAATGTTTGTGTAGATTCATCAAATTGCGCCAAAGTAATTACGTAAACAAAAAATACCTTTTTCAGTGAAAACGCTACCCTTACCATAAGTACAAAATCACTATCAATGATTCTGTAGCATATATATATATATATGGGACGCATTTGGGGCTGCTGCTGGTGTGGGAGATGCAAAGGACTTCCTCTCAGCCCAGGAAACCATCTACCAGCATTTGCAACACGGGGGTATGGCCACTGACGTGCTTATAGCACTACTCTACACCCCTCTGTGCGGGATGCACCTGGGCATGACCCTGGCAAAGACCAGGCATGTCTACGCCCGTAAGAGCCCAGAGAAGGCTGGGCCACCCCTCTTGGCCCAGGTACTTGGCCCTGTGTCACCATTACAAGTGCTCCTGTTTTTTACACCAAGTGCAGGGAGCTACAGGGAAGAGGAAAGCTTTGCCACTTTCTGGTAAGGATCGATCCACAACTAATTATATTGCACATTTTTTAACTGGTGCATGAGGGCCATTGAACACAGTTAAAAAATGTCACAGGGGCTAACGTAGATAAGCAAAGAATAACACTGGCAAAGACAGTGCAGTTTAGAATCCAGCCAATGTTTTGTTCTCAACCAAGCTTCACACTGACAGACCAAAAAGTTATGTGAAAAAGGCCAATCCATGTGTAAATGATGCATCCTTGTTGATCATACAAGAAGATAATCAGGGCTCCAAGACAAGTATGTACTAATCGTGCACAGCGCCTCCGGCAAAGAAAAGAAAGGACATGAGAGTCTTGATGAGTGGTGGAACAAAAAAAAATGGTTATAGGTTCCCCATTGCTGCAGCCTTCTCAAAATTGTAGGACCTCTGCTAAGGAGACTACAGTCAAAAAGGATTCTCATTTTACTTGTTTTTATTTGTTGTATGTTAGCAGTGGAGGGCGGCGACCCTCAAAACTGGAGGGGCGTCAGAGGGACCAAGAGACAAACCCAGTGGGGGGCACAAAGATAATTAAAACATTTTTTTAAAAATGTACTCTGTGTTTTCTTCATTCTTCTGGCGCCAGCGCGAGCCATGGCACCTCATGGAGCCTCAGGCAACCCCCTTCTGCAAATCCCAACGCTGCTCTCATGCTGCAGGTATCAGCATAAGAGCAGCGCCAGGATTGGCTCGAGCCGGCAGCTTCGACGCTCCAGGCCTGTGCCTGCTCTTCACCCAGCTGTCTGAAACAGCTAGTTTGAGAGGATTACACTGTGCATGTCAGGCCGGCCGTCGCAAGACGGCTGGCTAAAGTGACTTGTGCAGTGTAAACTGGATGAGTGAGCACCACTCCCCTGCTGCCAGTCAGCAGAAATGCTCCGCCCCAAACACTGCTCGGGTTAGGAGCAGTGAGAAATAAACAGTAATTCATTTTATTACCGTTTTATTTTTCATTTTTGCTGCACTGGCAGCAGGGGGGTGACGCTCCTCTGCCCCAATGGGGGGGCCGCTGCTGTATCTTAGGGAACCTGGAGGAATGGCTGAAATCCTTTCTGGAAATTGTTTCAAGACGACTGGGGGCAACTGAAAGCCTAACTCCAAGTCAACACCTACCTGCATGCTGCATTCTGCACCACTCAAAAAGGACATCTCGACATCAACATGGGAACATTGGCCCTCTTATTAAGGCACTGTTAATATGGAAGCGGATACAAAGAGGAAGGTTTTGCCCCGTAGTGTTGGTATCCCTGCTTGTGCAGTACAGCACAAGGAAGAATTACTGTCCCTCATGTGGTGAGAAACACCATATATAGGGCCTTTCACCTGCAGCTACACCCTATACTAATCTCTTAAAGGGCGTCCCACCAATTTGCCCGGACAAAGTGGAAAAGCATGACCATTTACTCAATCAAGTAACTCACTGGTTCAAGAGTCAGTTGAGAGATGCACTCCAAAAGGACATTAATGTGGAATAGCATGGATTGATGATAATCCCAAACGTCATGAAAGTGACTGTATTATTGTTAATTTTAGAAATGAGGTTACTGTGAGAAATGTGTTTAGACTTAACCAAAAAGAACAAATGATGTACGGAATGCTGAACAATGCAAACATTCACCCCCAGTCACAAAGATCAGGGTTCAATCCATCATTTTTTCACTCACCACGCTACCCCATTTGGACCCAGCCATATGCAAACCAGTCTTGACCCTGCTCCTCATGGGATCAGTACAGCCTGAACTTCCAAGCCAGGTCCTTCCTGGACCGGAAACAAGCATCCTGGGCCCAGTTTTAGGGTATCGCCCCATATCAGCCTGGCTAGCTTGAATCCAGTGGCACAGGGAGCACAAGACTCATGTCTAGGCATACCCTTCCCACTCAGGGCAACAAAAGCAAAAATAACAAATGGTGGACGGAATGCGAAACACTGCAAACATTCACCCCCAGTCACAAAGATCTGGGTTTAATCCATTGTTTTTTTGCTCACCACGGCACTCCAGTTTGGACCCACCCAGATGCAAACCAGTCTTGACCCTGCTCCTCAAAAGAAGAGTCAAACCCAAACTGCCAAGCCAGGTCCTCTTTGGACTAGGAAACAAGCATCCTGGGACCAGTTTAGGGGCATCACCCCTTATCGGCCAGGCTAGCTTGAATCCAGTGGCACAGTGAGCGTGGGACCCACGTCTGGGCATACCCTTCTCACTTAGGGCGACAAAAGCAAAAAGAACAAATGATGGACGGAATGCTGAACAATGCAAACATTCACCCCAGTCACAAACATCTGGGTTTAATCCATCGTTTTTTTGCTCACCACGCCACCACAGTTTGAACTCAGCCATATGCAAATCAGTCTTGCCCCTCTTCCTCATGGGAACAGTCCAGCCCGAACTGCCAAGCCAGGAACTTTGGACCGGAAATAAGCATCCTAGGACTAGATTCTGTGGGGGTTACTGAGCTTACTTTGAGAAATTTTCTTTTTAGACTTAACGGCATTTAAGTGAGCTATAATGGAGTTGAAGCTGTCCTATTGACGTCTTTCTATATTCCAAGAGCCGCCCCACTTTGCCAGTTTTAACCAGGGCTTCTAGCCAAAGGAGCGCTTTTTACGAAGCATTTCAAACACCTTTATACAATAAATACGCTGCCCATGCCCAGTGTGAGAACGTGGATTGACAAACAACAACATTTGCTCCATATTCACCCCCAAATGGGAATGGGGCAGGCCACAGTTAAAAAGCTACTAAGGATTTACTCAGCCTTCACGATTAACTGCAGGACCACCCCCACCCAAGTTACTGAGTAAATTCAGAACTTCTAATCTGGCCGGCTTACATTAAAAAATGAGCAACACACAATGGCTAGCTCTTATAGGGAGCTAGAATATAATTTCCTTACGAGACATGGGCCACTAACCTGTGTTGTATCCAGGATTACAAGTCTTATTTTACACCAGCTACCATGGGGTTCTCAGGAAGGGCCATGGGTGGGTTGATAACCATGGTATCCACCACAATTCGCAGTCGAGTTATTAGAATAAACCTAGCTTCGCAACACTTTCAATTACTTTGGTTAGTGTACTGCACTGAGAACTTTCTGTTAATTATTATACTTGTTTTGATTTCAATAATCTTGTTGTGCCAATGCTGTGAGCAGTAAGTTAGAGAGATCATGCACTAATTCTGGAGAACCCTCCTCAACATTATGGATGAGTGATTTCAATACTTGATGTGAGAGGTCAGGCATGGTCATTTGTAGCTTAATTGACATTCAGGGAGAGTCATTAACATGTTTTACCCATAACCCATGTGGTGATGCCCTCAATCATCTTATTGTTAATTGCCATCTCCTGTTTGCTTTTGACTCATTTACTAAATTACCATTTCTAAAGCCATCATATACAGGTAGGGAACACTTTAGCATCATCTATTTTATTTCGTTCTCTGACGTTCTGTTTAGTTGTTGTTCCGGATATGAAGTGTTAGATAATGTTTTCAGTAATCATAACTTACTCTGACTTCCTTTTACTGTAGTGAATCACCCGTGGAGAGTCATTGGCTGCCTGTACCCTTAGTTGCCAAAAACATTTAAGGTGTACTGCAGAAATAGGAAGGAGTTGACAAATCAAAATTATTTAGTAGTATTGTTACATGTAATAAGGAGGACTTCTTTGTGTGTTTGAATGACAATGGAGGACCACTAGAGATCACAACATGCTACAGCTCACTGTGCAGCTCCATTAGGGAGCTGTGTTCTCTGCCAGTTTCGAATAGCATCCAGAAACCGTTAAGCTGGTATGATTCAGATTGCTCTAAAACACACGCAGAGTTGCTAAGATCTGCTGACAACATTCAGAAGTGTCTAGAGGCTTATAATTTGGCTATAACAACTAGGAAAAAGAAATCAGAGCTGAGGCCTCCGAGTTCGTCATTAGCTAGTACCATGAAAGATTCCTCGGCATTTTGGAAGATTATCAATCACCCTTTTTTTAAATCTACAGAGATCGGGATTGAGACCGTGATTGCGACTAATACCTGGGTCAATCAGTTTGATGAGGTGTGTGGTAACTCTGGCTTGCTAAACAATTCTTGTGCCATAAGAGACAAGTATATGTCCAGTATTTGTAAAGCGTGAACAATTACCCGAGGGTGTCAAGGCGCTGGGGGCCGTCGGGAAGATTAAGTGAGCTACTGCCCAGAGTCACATGGTGCTGGGCTGATCTGCCACCGGCGCCGGGGATCGAACCGTAGAGAATGGCTCATGCCACAGAAATGAAGGTCGGGCTGCAAGAATTCATAATGGCCATAAATAGGTGCCTGATAGGGAAAGCACCAATCAGTAAATCAATCAGGGTTGGTAAAGTGCAACTACTCACCCACGAGGGTCTCAAGACGCTGGGGAGGGGGGCGGCTCCGTTGAGTGCTGGGGTCATACAAAGAGCCAGGTCATGAGGTACTTCCTGAAATGGAGCAGTGTGGGGGCTTGCTGGAGAGGGAGGTCGTTCCAGGCCTAGGCTGCGAGGTGGGAAAAAGGCTTTCCTCCTGTTCTGGCCTTGTAGATGCGTGGAATGGTGGCCAGAGAGAGGTCCGCTGATCGGAGGTGTCTTTTGGGTGCGTGGAAGGAGAGGTGGTTGTTCAGGTATGTTGGTCTGGTGTTGTGGAGGGCCTTGTATGCGTGAGTGAGGAGTTTGAAGGTTGTTCTTCTTTCGATAGGGAGCCAGTGGAGATTGCGGAGGTGTTGGGTGATGTGCTTGTGACAGGGGATGTCTAGGATCAGTCTGACTGCGGCGTTCTGGACGGTCTGGAGTTTGCAAAGTAGTTTCTTGTTCATTCCGGTGTTGAGAGCATTGCCGTAGTCCAGTCTGCTACTGATGAGAGCATGCATGACAGTTTTTCTGGATTTGGATGGGATCCATCTGAACATTTTTCGGAGTATGCAGGGGGTGTTGAAGCAGGCCAGTTCATTGTGAGCGAGGTTTCGTGCGTGATCCGTCTGGGTAGGGGGGGTTCCGAGGCCTGGGGGCCACTAGGAGTCGTCCCATGCAGAGGGGGTGGAGCCAAGGATGAGGACTTCTGTTTTCTCAGAGTTGAGTTTCAGGCAGCTCTTCTTCATCCAGGCGGCAACAGCTTTCATCCCTTCTTGGAAGTTGTGTCTGGTGATGTTGGGTTCATTGGTGAGGGAGAGGATAAGCTGTGTGTCGTCGGTGTAGGAGACGATGTTGAGCCTGTGGCTTCTAACGATGGTTGCGAGGGGGGCCATGTAGATGTTGAAGAGGGTGAAGAGAGTGTTGAAGAGGGTCTCTAAGGGGTCGCCCCAGACCTATTCAAACAAAACTCTGAATTTTGGGCACCTCTGTTGACAACGTCCTGAATGCTTTTTGTAAGGTAGGGCCTCCGAAGACTTGGCCACTCTCTATAATAGTGCCTATACTCAAAAATAGGATAGAAGCGACCCAAAATGTTACCGCCCTATCTCATTGATTAACTCTACCGCCAAGATCATGAGTAGAGTTTTTATTTTAGACCGTCTAGAAGTTTGGGCCAAGGAACATAACATTATATCAGATTTGCAGTTTGGGTTTCAGGAAGGATTACATACGGTTGAACTGTGCGTTTGTTTACATGTATTAATTAATAAATACATTGTAGCAAATTGGTGAATGTTTCCCTTGCCTTCACAAATGTAAAATCTGCTTTTGATCACGTAAACCACTCAAAGCTCTGGGGCATACAGACGGACTTGGGAGTTCAGGCAAATATAATTAGCTATTTAAGGCAATTACGTAATGAGGTATAGGTCAGCGTGAGGTAGGGCTCAAAGGACAAGAATCACTGTATCTTTTAATCTCTCCCAGGGAGTGTTGCAAGGTTGCACATTGGCACCTTTTTTGTTGAAATTATATATCTGTGGTTTGGAAAAACATCTTGTAAATGTGGATGCTCAGCATGTTGGGACTCGTTCTGTACCTGTGTTACCCTACGCGGAAGATGCAGTGTTCATTGTCAAGAGGCAGAAACTGCATGATAACTTTGTAAGCTTTGTGAAAGATTTGAAGCTGACATTGAAGCACTCAAAAACTCTCATCATGATATATTGGCCCAGGAACACAAGGAACAAGCCCTTTTTGTTAATAGAACCAACATCGCATCTGCATACATATGAGTTAAATTAAACCCATTTGGATTGAGATTATCTTGGAAATGTGGCAGAGTTTTTCCTCTCAAATATGTTGGACATACCTGAGCTAAACAGTGAAGTTAGGCATGTCATAGGACACCAATCCCAGTATATAACATCAATTTCAGGGACATTTTTGTTGGAATTGGCTCTCTGCAGGGTCATCCCCATACTTTTTGCCTTCTCTCCATTTTTTGCAGATTTTGTAATTTTTTTTTTACTTCAGACTGCACAATTTACCACTGCTAACCATTGCTAAAGTGCTTGTGCTCTCTCCTTAAAACATGTTTGATTGGCTTATACCCAATTTGCATATTTAATTTACTTGTAGGTCCATAATAAGGTGGTACTACCTGTGCCCAGGTCCTGTAAATTAAATGCTACTAGAAGGCCTGCAGCACGGATTGTGACACCCCTTCAAGTAGCACTTTAACCATCTCTCAGGCCTGCCATTGCAGCCTGTGTGTATGCAGTTGTAAACTGCCATTTCGACTTGGAAAAGTAACCCTTTTGCCAGGCCCAAACCTTCCTTATTAAAAAAAAGGTTATAAGTCACCCCTAGGTTAGGCCCTGGACAGCCAAGAGGAAAGGGTGCAATGTATGTTTTGGAAATAACCCTTTTTACAGGGTCACCCTCAAACCTTTTGCCTCCCCCGTCCTTTTTTCGAACTGGTTTTGTTGGCTTTAGGATTCTGGGATTTTACCCCTGCTAACCAGTGCTAAATTGCATGTGCTTTCTCCCCTAAAACCTGGTTTGATTGACTTATCCACAGTTGGCATATTTAATTTACCAATAAGTCCCTAGTAGAGTGCACTACATGTGCCCAGGGCCTGTACATTAAATGCTATGAGTGGCCTTGCAGCCCTAATTGTGCCACCCACACAAGTAGCACTTTAAGCATGTCTCAGGTCTTCCACTGCAGAGCCTGTGTGTGCAGTTTACACTGTCATGTCCACTCAGCATTTAAAACCCCTTGCCAAGCCTTAATCTCCCCTTTTATTCCATACAAGTTACTCCTAAGGTAGGCCCTCTGTGGCCCATAGGGCAGGGAGCTGTATAATTAAAAGGTGGTACATGTACTTTTAAGTTTTACATGTCCTGGTAGTGAAAAACTCCCAAATGTGTTTCTCACTACTGGGAGGCCTACCCTTCTCATAGGTTAACATTGGGAAGGCCTCATTGCACTTTTAACCTGTCATTTCTGATTGAGAAGGAGTAGATCTGTCATGTTTCATATAATTGGAATGGTAATGATAAATCCTCTTTACTGGTAAAGTTGAATTTATCATTACCCTTTTAAAAATGCCACTTTTAGAAAGATGGCATTTCTACTCTTATCCCTGTGTCCCTGCAGCCTAACTCCAACACACATATGGGGTGGGTGACAGATGGACTTGTGCATTCCCTCTAGACAGCCACACACAAAGGGAGCTTAGATGTGACTGATGGGCCATCCACATTCTGATGGGTCATCCTGGGCAGGATGGGGTGGAGGAACTGACACACCTGAATAGGCTGTGTCCTGTCCCCATACAAAGGGCTGCATATCCCCCTGGAATGAGTCTGGAGGAAGAGCTGGGAGGGAGGCAGAGAAATTTTAAGGCATGGGCAAAGTGGGCTCTGGCCCAGGGCCTCAGCCTTTCAGGCCCCCCCCCCGATAGAGCCAGCTCTGTTCTGCAGAGAGTCTCGCCATGATGACCTTTAATAATTCTCAAATAGATTGTTTCAAGTGCCGTTTTCCTTTAATTTATTTTTAATGTGGGTGATATGTGAGAGTCTATCACAGACATTTTTTCAGAGAAATGTGTGTTTGTTTCATGCAACATTCATAAAAATGTTTTTTTAGATCAAAACAGGACCTTTACACATGAGAAATAGGAGTGTGGCACAGAAATTATTTGCAGTAAAATTACTGAGCTACTGCTGTGTTACAAATACAATATTGAAAACACACATCACTATCCCTAAATGTTAGATGTAAACACCATTAGAATTTGGACCAGTGTGCCTGTGCACTGTCAGTGACCTGGCCAAAGAGGGCATGAAAGAGCTGAAATTGGATCATAAATTCAAAGCTGTTCCAAACTCTGGGCCCCAAAATATGTTTGGCCCAGGGCCCCCAAATCCTTAAGATGTCCCTGGAGGGGGGAGCTCTGTGCACTTTAAAGCCCCTCTTTGAAGTCACCCTCACTTCAAAGGCACAACTGGGTATAAGTATTGGGTTTTTGACCCTACCACTTCAGTACACTACTAGACCTGTGAAGAACTCTACCAGGAGGAAGGACTGCTGTGCTGCTACAAGGACTGCCACTTTGCTAGACTGCTGCTCTGGAAGAACTGCTTTTCTGCTGTGCTGACCTACTGCCTGCTACCCTCTGCCCTGCTGAGGAAGGACTCCACCCATGTCAGAGTGATTCCAAAGGCATGCTGGCTTGCACCATGTTCTAAGTCTCTGGGACATTAAAGTCTTTTCATCAACCTGCAACAGCACCTGGACTTTGCTTGCTGCAAGTCTTTCCCTGCCAAGTAGTGCCAATCCAGTCATGGGCCTTTGTAAGTAGGTATGAAGTCCTGCTACATCCAGAATCCACGCATTGATGCCGTTACACCGATCTGAAATTGCGCATCTCCCTCAACGCATCACTGCTGCCGCAAGGACTGAAGCCATTGCCGACTGCGCGGCACATCGCCTCCAGCTCCTGACGCATCACCTACATCCTGCGGTCCACAAACGACGCATCCCTGATTTGCGCTGCTTGACGACGATGCATTGCCTTTTTGCTTCTTCATTTCGTCTCCGTTGATGATGCATCCGAGGTACTTTTCAGCAGGCCAAGAGTGGGCGATGTATCTGACCTGTGCTCCATCGCGGTCGGCCTGCACTTTCATATTTGTCCTGGTCTAGCGTGACCAGATAGCCCGGGTCATCCCTTTAATCTTTTTACCACAATGTTTTCATTTTAGCTTTACAAATTCATAACTATGGTTATACTTATTGGATTTTTGCTGTTTTGGTCTTGTTTTGTTCACGGAAATGTACTCTATAGTTCTAAATTGGTGTGGAGTCTTTTTGGGATGTTTTCGCTGTGTTACTGTTGCACAAATACTTTATGCATTGCCTCTTAAGTTAAGCCTGACTGCTCTGTGCCCAGCTACCAGAGGGTGAGCGCAGGTTCATTCAGGGTGTGTATCTGACTTACCCTGACTAGGATTGTGGTTCCTGCTTGGGCAGGGTGCATACCTCTGCCAACCATAAACCCAATTTCTAACAGTATTTAAAAAGTAGGACATGTGCTTTTAAGTTTTACTTGTCCTGGTAGCAAAAAACTCATTTTTTATTGCTACAAGGCCTACCTCTCCCATAGGATAACATTGTAGTTACCTTATTACATGTTATAAGTGTTATTTTCAACTGAGAACAGGTAACAAGTTCATGTTTAGTGACTCTGGAACTGGAATTCGAAATCCTAACTTATGGTGAAATTGGATGTTAATTTTCAATTTTGAAAATGTCTCTTTTAGAAAGTTGGCATGTTCTTGCCTTAGCCATTTGGTGCCTGCAGCCTGTCTCTGGTTACATGACTGGATGTAGGTGACAGGCTTTGTGTATTCCTGTTAGACAGCCACACACAATGGGAAGCCTGGGTGTGACTGGATGGGCCATCACTGGCAGGATGGGAGGGAGGAGCTGGGCCAAGCCCCACTTCCACCTGACTCTGATGAGTCCTGTCTCCACACAGTGGTTGGCATACCCCCTGTAGTTAGTCTAAAGCCAGGGCAAGGAAGGCAGGGTACCTGTTCACTTCAAATGCATGCCTCTAGAAGTTTCTCCCCACTTCAAAGGCAAAACTAGGTGTACATCCAGGACCTCAGACACCAACTCTTCAGTAAATTTCTGGACCTGTGGGTTTTTTCACAGGAAGAAGGACTGTTGTGCTGCCACAAGGACTGCCACTCCGCTGGACCATTGCTCTGAAGGAACTGCTGTACTGACCTACTACCCTCTTGCCTGGGCATGAAGGACTGAACCTCCATCTCTTGAACCTAAAACCCAAAGTGACTCTGAGGGCAATTTGTCTGGACTCCTGATGTGAAGCCTCAGGGACACACCAGGCTTCCTACAGCCATGCACCTGGACGCTGCCATCTGTGAGTCTACCCTGCAAATTGGTGCCACCCCAGTCCTGGACCCTTTGAAGTTGCCTAAGGTGATCTGACAGCCTCTGTGGATCTCAATGGTTAGAGCGGCAGACCCTGATGCAGAGATCTGGCCCGGGACCACGGTTCAATTCCCGCCTCGGCGGGTCTTGGGCTCAATTTCCTCGGACCTTATAATTCTCGCCTCGGTGCCTATTCTAATCATGGGTCCCACTCTGCAACTCTGGGCAATAGCTTGCTTAATCTCCACAACGGCCACACCAGCGCTGGGATGCCTGGCTTCACCTTGGGGGTGCCCAGGAGTGGACATTTCACAGGGAAAAGCCAGGAAGGGTTCCACAGCGGTATGCGTACAGCGCCACGACGCCCCAGCTGGGGTAGCAGTGCGCTTTACAAGTACAAATTTCATTTAATTTCATTTCTAGCAGAACTGATGCACCTCCTCGGCTGTGCGGTGCAAACCCGAGCAGAACTGACACATCACAGCTGCTGCTTGTATTGGACCCGTTTCAAAGACCTGCATTGCCGCCGCAGCCCCATCGGAACAGTCACTGCAGGAAGCATCCTCGGCGCAGGACCCTGCAACCCTCATCGACTGCAGCTTCAATGATGATGCCAGACTCTGCCTCGCAGCCTTGCAGCTCTTTGGAACCGAAGCATCACCCGACTGTGCATCACATCCTCGATGCTGGACTCAGCATTGCAAGCCCCATTGACAGGATCCTCGAAGACAATGTACGCCCTTCCATCACAGTCGTGCTGCATCTTGGAACCTACACATCCCCTCGGCTGTGCGACGCATCTTCAATGCGGATCCTCACAACGCTACTGAAGCCAGGATTTAAGGTACTTTGTTCAGCGGGCCTAACTGGGTCCCTATAGCCAGCCCACGCTCCATCGCAATCAACTTGAACTTGTGCCTTACCCTCAATCTCGCATGACCAGATATCCACAGTTGGCGCTTTGTGTTTTTCAAACACTGTTTTCACTAAAATCTTTAAAAATGCATAACTCCGGTTCTACTGATTGGATACGTCATTTTGGTCTTGGTTTATTTATCAGAATAAGGTCTGTTTTTCTGAGCTAGTGCGAAATTCTTTTTTGTGGTGTTTACTTTATTACTGTTCCAAGTGTTGCACAAATACTTTACACAGTGTGTCTAAGTTGACCCTGACTGCTCTGTGCAAGAATTGTGGTTGCTGGCTCACACTCCAGTCGACCAACAACCTAATCTCTCAGAATCTGCCTCTTATAATCAAGCCATGCATATCAGCATCTCTGTACCACTTTTGGTACTTATGGCTGTGTTGTATGTAGTTTTTATTGTGCTAGTCATTTCATCACCTTGTTCTTGTTCACTAGAAATGTCGTACTTCCCTCTGGTTGATCAGTGTATGTAATTTAAAATAAACAAATAAATAATGCATGCTTGTTGGACTAGACAGTTTGTGTAGTGTGCTACATTTAGAGTAATAAACATCCTAGACATGAGAGAAAGTATTTATTCAGGGCCATGGACCTAAATAAAAGTCTGCACCAACCCATTAATCATAAGGGTATAGAGAACAGATTTTCACAGGAAGAGGGGTCTTTGAAGAGCATGAGATAAATACTGGGCTCATTTGTATCTTCTAAAAAGCCCTGCTCCTGTTGCTTATGGTGTGTGACACATAGATATTATTTAACTCTGCACACCTACACAGCGAACTTTTATGAATCCTGGGGATAGGTCTGCAGTGGGGAGCTTACTTCAGGAGCGGTTTGGCTGTGGAAGGAGAGACTCCACCATAGCTCTGTACTAAGAGTGCCAGCAAGCGTGCCCTTGAGGGAGTGTACACTGCATGGAGAAACTGCAACCCAGTGAAGAGGTCCTAGATACAGCTTGAGCATTGCATGGATGGCAGAGGAAACACAGGCTGGGAAAGGTATCCCACTGCCCTGCTGTATATGCAGAGGTTCCTATGCCCCTTGGCGACCATTTTGACTGACACTCTCCCTCTGCATAAGGGCTGTCTTATACATACACCAATCTCTGTGTTGGTGTCACCTGTCAGGTGACCCTGCTAATGGAAGTGAGGCGGGCACATGCGCCCTCACCCAGGTTCTACCCTTTATACCCTTTTTGCTGTGTCTGAATGGTCCTCGATTCAGAGCTGCCGGGGCAGTAAGCAACACTTCATATAATGGTAGACAAAATGTTCCTGGTCACACCGATTCAAGAGCGCTGCCACCATATCCTGTGCCCTTGGAAACTTAGCAGACTGAATCAGAGATAGAATCCAACCAGCACATACAAGATTCCATCATCAACATCTCACATTACTTTCACTGGATTTGCTGTTCATTCTGGTAAGTGAGGGCAGTTTCTAAACTCCAGTTGAAATTAAGCTGCGATTCTGAGCCCCTTCTCATGTCTGCCAAGTGCCACTAAGAAATGATTTGCATAGAGGGCAGGGCCTTACTATAACTGCTGCCAAGTCCTCTATTCCACATGAACTATTGCTCCGACCCTTCCGTATTTGTTTCCATTCTGGTGATTTTTTGATCTGGTGCAGCGATCAGCATTTCTGTAGCTTTGAGCTGGGCATCTCTAGTCCCACGAAAGGCATCGTCAGTGTAATCATTGATCTTTAGGATAATGAAAATGATTCACAACCAACAAAAGGCCTTGTTATCTAGAAAAATTAGGTAAACACTATTTGTGCATTTGTGTCATACACAACATGCAGTTGCTCATGTTTTACTTGGATCTATGTGTTTAGGAAAAAGGCCACAATAAACAAACTGGTATGGAAAACCTACTATAAATATACCTAAATAGCAGACATTTTGCTGAATGTTACATGTTCTGCAACGGTAAATTTGTTATATTGAATTTCTTCATGGAGAAAAAGAGTGTTCTTTGCCCTTGCCTTTAAGTGCCTAACATTGCCTAACCCTTAAACTCTGTTTAGTTTTCATCCTGGCCGTAATCCTGCCATAAATGCTTAAACCTTGCCTAACCCTAAAGATCAAATTTAACCCTAATCCTAATACTGGCTCTAACCTTAGATTATATGCTTTAAATTTGCCTAACTATAAAGCTCAATTTAAACCTAATCCTAACTATAATCCTGGCCCTAACCATGGCCATTACCCGAACACTTAACCTAAGTGGAAATGTAATGCTCACTATGGCAGTTTCCATGACCCTAATGCTAACTCTGTCCATCACCATACACTTACACCTTTATTAATGTTGAATAATGAAGAAAATGTTTTTTCTGTTTATTTTCCTTTATTGCAACTATACAATTGTTGTTACCATTTTTCTGCATTTGAATTTTGCTATAAAGAATTTCTTTAAAGAGAATTCTCCAGAACCACATAACTCTGTTTCATTTCAGTAATCTTTTGTGCATATATAGTCATACTTCAGTGGCAGCTTTCAGCTATTCAAAAGAATTGTTGGTTTGTAAATCCAATTGTGGCTAACATCTTCCTTAAGGGGGCAAGAAGGGATTTGGTATTACTAGCTTGTATGCGTCAATAGATTGAGATAAGGGCAAGCCACCAGCACAGAGGAAGATAGCATCTTCTTCTCTTCAGGGCAACATCGAGATGATGCTGCATCTGAAAAATGGTTGGACATTGACTCACTTCCCTTGGAGGTACAAAACACATAATTTTACAACTCTTACAGGTGAGAAATACTGTTTAGGCCATGTCCTAATCCTATTTGATAGGCAGGCCCAAGATGTAGTATGTTTTGAGGCTCAAGAGACAGCTGATATGAGATCTTCTGTTGCAACATCTAATAACCTGTACTATAATGATGCACTTAACCAGTTCAATGTATCATAAAATCAAAATGTGAATGAACCAGGCAGATTTCAGTTTAAACTGGTGATATTTTTAGAAATGAAAATATTGGCTCTCCATTTAATCAGAACTTACATGTTTTTCTTTTTAAAGACAATGCGACACTGAGAATCATCAGGTGACGAATACTGAAGTGTTTAAGATTTTTAATCTGAACTCTGAAAGGTAAGAATGCCCTTAGAAACATACAGTATTGGAAGTTTCAATATATCCTGTAGAAATATTTGCTCTATTTCAAGGTGGAGCAGTATCTGAAAGCTCATTATGCATTCCCCAATCACATTCCCAATAACACCCTCATCAAATTCACATTTTATATACCTTAATGCTGTAAAACTTTGGTGTTTTTCTTTTAAAATATTGACCTTCTAGAAACAGGCCTATTTTTTGTCTACACTCTCTCTCCTTTCCAAGATTCACAGTGAGTTTAGTTTCTGTCTTTCCCATGCCCTCTAATGCTGCTCACATAGCCCACAGAAAGGAAGCAAGTAATATCAGTGGTAATAGGCCAGTGTGATGTTTATAAGTGAAAGTGCTTGCTTGTTGCTAATTTTGTTTTGTGCAGCTGTATGGATAGGTAAATAAGCATGAGGTTAATTTGTTTTTTAGTGGGTGGATAGATGGAAGAATGCATTTCAAAACACATTAGGCCAGTGATATTTCTCAATACTTAATAGGTTGTAAAAACCACTTTATATGGAGTTTAAAAGGATCCTCTGAAACAATTTTTCAAGTCGATGGTAAATGGTGCATTTTAAAGCACATAATGCCCAGTGCACTATGGGACTTTAATTCCCTGTATGACACATGTTGATGAATATACTACAGCGCCTCTAAATAGGACATAGTGCTGCCCACTGTTTTTAAAAATGGTGGATGTGTTGCAGTGATGATGTCATATTTCAGGAACCATGAGACCTATATACTTCATTTTGGTGTTAAAATATAGGTTTTGGGGGTCAATTAGTCTAAAAGAGACAGAAAATCACTTGTCAGAGCAACCCTTCTGCCAATTTCCAAAATGACGGCTATTATAGGGAGAAGAAGAGACATATATAGAAATGAAACAAATAATGTTTTTTAATTCTTTTATGTATACACCAAACAATGTTTTTGATATGAATATGAAAAAAAATGTTTATCACTCCTGTAGACACATTTTCGTAGTTCACTTCATGTATTTGTTTTGGCAATCACTTGTGGTACTTTTGCAGAATGTTGAACATTTGAGAAGGAAAACAAAATTACAGGAGTAAACCCGTTAACCCAGGTGAGACCGGGTGAAGTTTGTATCAAAACAACAATGTCTCAACTGGAAATCATTCAAAAAAGGCGATTTAGGATAATTGCATGTATCACAAGGGAGGGAACAAAGGAAGACCACTACAGGATTGTTGAAAGGAACAAGGTATTTTTATATAAGTAGGTATATCAGCACTACCATATAATTAAATAAACAGTGACCATACCATACAAGTGTGCACTGAACGTGCAAGTGACAGTGGATGGCGCAGTGACACTAGGGTGAAGAACACAGCGTGAACGGCGCAATAGAAAGTAATAATGTGGTCAATAATACACAATATATACAGGATCAGTATTTGTCAACTGAGTAAAATAATTTGACCACGACAGCGCCAATGTTCTGTGCTGGGTAGTCGACGGCGTTTCAACGTGATCAATTTCAGGTCATCATCAGGACAAAAGGTCACTTAGTTTCGAAGTAGTGCTGTATAAGGGAACAGGGAAAGGACAAGGGTAAGGGAAAGGTAAGTGAATGAGGGCCCCAAAGAAAAAGAATGAGAGTTCAGATGTAGGATAGTTACCAGAGTACTGAGTACTGAAAACGGGATCATGAGAGGTGGCCAAGGAGGTCCAGTAGGGGAGGGAACGATAGATGGTCTGGCAGGATAAGTCAATCATAGGTAATGAATACAATGCATTCCTAACGGGAGACAAAAGGGCGATGTAAGCCTGAGGGTCCAGAATGACCGTGAGGTATGAGGAATGGCAAGAATGACCGGGGCAAGGCAGAAGTTACCTGGGTAAGTGAAGAACCCAGCTTTAGAGTGCACTCGGGCAGTAGGAGGTCTAATCTCTGGAAAGGTTCACTAGATCCTAGGAATGAAGATCTGTATGGGGGAAGGTGGTAAACGGGGATCAGGTACAGGGCGGCTATGGGACGCCGAATGCAGGAGCATACAGACTGAGTCATACCTGATTGTGAGCTGCAAGCTCCAGGGGTCCGGGCCGTAGCCAGCTACGGGCCGGTGTAGTTAGAAAAAGTACAGCCGGGCAGGAAGTCGGATCGAATCATAGGCGGTGAGAATCAATTGTCAAGGAAGGGCAGAGGACGAGTGAAGCGTCCTCATGTGCCGGGAAAAGTGGTGAATGAGCGTAAGCTCTCAGAGAAGATAGTGAGTTACAGCGATCACGTGGGCAAAAAAGACTAGACCGCGTAGGTTGGAACTAGTTTGGGCCCCCGGGGGGACCCGTAATCACCCGCGTTACGTGAAGAGACACCGAAAGGTTAAGTGTTCGAGGCTGCGGTGAACCATGTTATAACAAATATATCTAAATACATTGAGTATTGAAGAGACGTACTATGTTTTGGAGCCGAGGGGTTGCAAATTGGCTCAACAGTTAACGTGCAGATACGAGTACTGCATATATCATGTATTACATGGTGGAGCCGAGGTTACAATGGCTCATTTACAAACGAATTAATTAAAAACTATTAGTTAAAAACATTCTTCATAGGTGCTGCGGTTACATTAAGGAAAACATGTTGCAATTACCAGTGTTTGCTCTAACCAACAGCTATGTCTAGTTGATACTAGGGGTACATCCAAGGAAACATGGTGTAATTAACATTATGAGCTGTAACTAACAGCTATGTCACATGTAGGAAGAGGCTCATGTTAGGTGTAATTAGCTATGAACAGGGATGGTGGGTGTCATAGAAGGATGGCCCCCGAGGTATAGATGGTAGAAAAGGGATGGACTGGTCATAAGGGTTGGTTCCTTGAAAGGAGCATGGGTGCGTAATAGTGACCAGTTTTTTTTGATTACCTTGAAAATTGACCGCCCAGAACTTCCCATCCGGGGCGGTAATCTACAACTTTTACTGAACAAATGCAAATGTAGATGGATTGCCCGCTGCGACTCTGTCAACAGTGGGTTAAACACACTAGATGAATGGAACACAGTCATCAGTGCACCCTAACCCTTATGACCCTTATGACCAGTCCATCCCTTTTCTACCATCTATACCTCGGGGGGCCATCCTTCTATGACACCCACCATCCCTGTTCATAGCTAATTACACCTAACATGAGCCTCTTCCTACATGTGACATAGCTGTTAATTACAGCTCATAATGTTAATTACACCATGTTTCCTTGGATGTACTCCTAGTATCAACTAGACATAGCTGTTGGTTAGAGCAAACACTGGAAATTGCAACATGTTTTCCTTAATGTAACCGCAGCACCTATGAAGAATGTTTTTAACTAATAGTTTTTAATTAATTTGTTTGTAATTGAGCCATTGTAACCTCGGCTCCACCATGTAATACATGCTATATGCAGTACTCGTATCTGCACGTTAACTGTTGAGCCAATTTGTAACCCCTTGGCTCCAAAACATAGTACGTCTCTTCAATACTCAATGTATTAGATATATTTGTTATAACATGGCTCACCGCAGTCTCGAAAACTTAACCTTTCGGTGTCTCTTCACGTAACGCGGGTGATTATGGGTCCCCCCCGGGGGCCCAGACTAGTTCCAACCTATGAGGTCTAGTCTTTTTCGCCCACGTGATCGCTGTAACTCGCTATCTTCTCTGAGAGCTTACGCTCATTCACCACTTTTCCCGGCACACGCGGACGCTTCACTCGTCCTCTGCCCTTCCTTGACGATTGATTCTCACTGCCTATGATTCGATCCGACTTCCTGCCCGGCGGTACTTTTTCTAACTACACTGGCCCGTAGCTGGCTACGGCCCGGCCCCTGGAGCTTGCAGCTCACAATCAGGTATGACTCAGTCTGCATGCTCCTGCATTCGGCGTCCCATAGCTGCCCCGTACCTGATCCCCGTTTACCACCTTCCCCCATACAGATCTTCATTCCTAGGATCTCGTGAACCTTTCCAGAGATTGGACCTCCTCCTGCCAGAGTGCACTCTAACGCCGGGTTCTTCACTTACCCAGGTAACTTCTGCCTTGCCCCTGTCATTCTTGCCATTCCTCATACCTCACGGTCATTCTGGACCCTCGGGCTTACATCGCCCTTTTGTCTCCCGGTAGGAGCGCATTGTATTCATTACCTATGATTGACTTATCCTGCCGGACCATCTATCGTTCCCTCCCCTACTGGACCTCCTTGTCCACCTCACATGATCCCGTTTTCAGTACTCTGGTAACTATCCTACATCTGAACTCTCTCTCATTCTTTTTCTTTGGGGCCCTCATTCACTTACCTTTCCCTTACCCTTGTCCTTTCCCTGTTCCCTTATACAGCACTACTTCGAAACTAAGTGACCTTTTGTCCTGATGATGACCTGAAATTGATCAGGTTGAAACGCCGTCGACTACCCAGCACAGAACATTGGCGCTGTCGTGGTCAAATTATTTTACTCAGTTGACAAATACTGATCCTGTATATATTTTGTATTATTGACCACATTATTACTTTCTATTGCGCCGTTCACGCTGTGTTCTTCACCCTAGTGCCACTGCGCCGTCCACTGTCACTTGCACGTTCAGTGCACACTTGTATGGTATGGTCACTGTTTATTTAATTATATGGTAGTGCTGATATACCTACTTATATAAAAATACCTTGTTCCTTTCACCAATCCTGTAGTGGTCTCCCTTTGTTCCCTCCCTTGTGATACATGCAATTATCCTAAATCGCCTTTTTTTTAATGATTTCCAGTTGAGACATTGTTGTTTTGATACGAACATTTGAGAAGAGCATATCGGCAGGGATATCTTTTTGTAGCAAAGGTTTTGCAAGTACATGTACTTGTAGGTTCTGTGAGTAGAGGCTTTAGAAATTTCGTAGGTTTTAGCACCCTGTTAATATCTGCCCAAGCAAATTCACGCAGATCTTTCTCTACATATGCATGATCCAAAACATCTGATCAAGTAGACTGCTCTCTTAATGTGGCCACAGACAGAATACGGTGTCGGTGGAAGGTCCCTTAGCGGGACTGATCGCTTGATTTCACTGTACCAAAGATCCTCAAAAGTGTGACAGTCAGAACTCATTTTCCACACATGTACAAGGTATTTTTCAATGTCTTTATAGTCACATTCTTCTTCTGTCTCAGCAAATCCTTTTAGAAACTTTGCAGGTTCAGCAGTTAAAGCTCCAAGCTTTGCTCCAGTTTGCTCATAGTGTCATCACCTGTAAGAATATGTGCCTTGATAAGAACACTGGGCATCTCTGGGTCAAGTTTCTTCTACAGAATGTAAAGCGGGATTAAGTGGCTTTTCTCGCCTGTTCCATAACTTATCCATAACTCTGGCAAGCCTTTACTTATGAAAATTGCAACAAATCTAAGTAGCACAATAATAACATCTACGTCATTTGACAGTGCAAATACTTGATTGGAACCATTTCGGACAGGCCACTCAATCTGTGGCACAACACGAAGGCCAGCTTCCTCCAAATTGCTGTTAAGTTCTCGAACAATATGGCTTGTACCTTTTGAGTATATCTCTGCAGGCACCAACTCCTCATTGACAATCATTCCACTTGCAGTAATTGAAAATTCAGTGTTCACTGAAGCATCTGCAATCTTTTGGCGAGGTAACATCTCCAAGTTCATCCTGTTCGATGTTGATGACCATAATTTATCAAGTTGACCAGGTATAGGGGTCAAATTTTTGATGCAGGCTAGGTCAATAGTTCCACTTGTAGACATTGGTCTGATTCTCTCACGTTCTTTGACAGACAGTTCAAGATAACTGTCAAAGACAATGTGCAGTTCTTGCAGGGTGCACACTGACTTTGATATCTGTAGAACAGCCTGAATGACCTCTCTGAAGTTTTGCATGGAGGAAACCTTGACCATTCGCATTCGTGACATATATTCTGCAACAACAGCAGTTTACAATGAGGACACTTTTTTTCGAATTGACATTCTTCAGGTGAAAGTTTTTTTTCGAGCTCTTGTACAACTTTGTGCTTCACTGGTTTGGTTGCAGCATCTCCATCAAATAATGCATTTTTTGGAAGAAGATCATGCAACAGAATGTCCTTGATAATTTCACCCCTTTCTTTTGCTACATCCATCACTCTATGCTCTAGTGAAAATTGTTTTTTTTAACCTGTTTTGTAGTGGCTGGTTGGACGAAACTCTTACTATGGCAAATAGAGCGTGGAAGTTTAGCTTTATGATTATGTCAAACCGCTTTTTCTCTTTCAATACAAATCTCTCCTGCTTCAGTTCTTTGTATAGTTTCAATCCATGTTCCAGGACATCTAGTAGACGTGTCTTTATATCGTTATTTACATATTGTTTGGTCACGAAGCTCTGTAGTTGCACAGGCTCAGTCATTTCAAAGGGGTTTCCTTGCTGCTGAATGAAATGAAGAAGGCTGTCAACATGTTTATTAAAAGGTTTCCCTCTCTTGCCCACAAGTTCGTGGTGAGGAACAGTTTCACGGTGGTCCATTAATTTTGAATTTGTCATCTCTGTAAAAGCATTGCAAATAGAAAAGACTTCATGGTAAACTAGCTGTCATTGAGCAACATATTCACTTTTAGGTGTCTGACCAACAATTCCCTTGGAGATTTATTATGATCTCTGCATCGTCTGTTTGTTTCATATCTGGAGCCGCAGCATTGAAACTTCCCTCTCAGTCTTTCACCACAAAATGTCTTTGGATGAATTTTCTGTAGAGGTATGGTTTTTCTACCTCTAGTGTCTTCACTCTTTCCAAATACAAGGAGCAATATCTGGAGTACTTTATGCAGTCAAATTCGTGAAACACAATATTCAGTGACTCCACAATCTTCACGTGCAGCTCCCAATCACCTTCCCGATCACCACGTACCAAGTTTTTCATTAGAGCTATCATGTGTAAAACATTTCCCCAGTGTTTGCAAAGTTCTGATTTTTCTTCACATTCTTTGGCACACTCTAGGAACTTGGTTTTCAGGTTTTCTGAATTTAAACTGAGTGTATTGAACAACACCTGGCTTTACATTATGTCTTTTGAATTAAGTGCACCCTGTGCCTTGTTCACTTCTGAGAAAAGATATGCAAAACCTAATTCATCATTCTTGTTTCAGAAAGTATTCCAACACAATGTTTTTATAGCCTCAGATATGATGAGCATACCTTGTAATGAATGAACATAATGAGTTCCGATCAATACTGACTGGACAGTTTTTGCTTCCAAAGATTTCAACCTCAATAAGAGCATTGTCTATGCAACATCCACTGAGATAACTTCCTGCACACCGCAATGCAACTTTTGTCATGTGGAAAACACCCATCATTGGATAAAGATCATTCAATTCTGCTGGATTGCTCATAAAAAGGTCAGCTACAATACGGAAAACACCTTCATCGCAGAAATTTGTCAGAATAGGCTGGTCTTCAAGCTGAGCATGCACATTTTGGACATTTTATAGGGCTGTGTATACTGTTGTGTAGTTTGTGACTGGAGATGGTATTACTGGTACAAAAGAGAAAACAGGAATTCCCCTTGGAAACCCTATAACGGACGCATTCATACACAAACTCACTTCAATTTGCTTTTCCCTGTAGATAGACTTAACACGAAAATACAGTGGAACCCGCCCTCCAAACTTGTATACCACCAATTATGAGATATAAGATCAAGGGATATTTTTAAGTGTTTAATATAAAATGAATCTTTTACTTCATATCAAATTATCATTCTTTACTTCTTGTAATCCAAACATTAAAATTCATAAAATTCATATGTGACATGCAATATACGGTTTAAAAACAATGTACGCAATGTATAAAAACACTTTTCGAAATATCTACAATGACAAAGAAAGAAAATCTTAACGGGGAATCCTTTTTGCACAGTTCAAAATGCTGTTGCATTAGCTGATCCAACAATTCACATCAAGTTTGTATCCTGGTGAATGTGAGAGTCCATTCATTCCAGTAATTCCTCGTGGTCAGATTCAGCAGTGCTCAGCGTCAACGCGTTTCAGTGGAAACAACTACTAAAAACCACCTTCCTCAGGACAGAAAGTAATAAGGGATTTTTTCTCCCTCCTCGAAATGCTAACAATGTGTGATCACTCCTGGTGATACGTGTCCAGCCGGTATGAAACAGGATATTTTAAAATTTGTGGCTTTGTGTAGTTAGCCCCCAATGTTGACTCAGAACAGGAGAATACCTTTTCGTAATTCTCCTAAGGACCAATCTAGTCTCATGTACATGTAGACTCTATGTCCTGACTTTCGTAGGGACAATATATCTCCTACTCATGCATTCTTATTTCGCTGTGGTCAGCTTCTTTCCATGTCACAGTGTGACCGAACCAGACGCAGACCCCCGAATGAGAAGGGTCGAGCTCCTCACAACCTTAACGAACTGAATCCCGGGGTGTGGTTTTGGCATCGGTATGAGAAAGTTACAGCAATACGGAAAGAAGCTGACGACGGCGAAATAAGAATGCATGAGTAGGAGATATATTGTGCCTACGAAAGTCAGGACATAGAGTCTACATGTGCATGAGACTAGATTGGTCCTTATGAGAATTACGAAAAGGTAATCTCCTGTTCTGAGTCAACATTGGGGGCTAACTACACAAAGCCACAAATTTTAAAATATCCTGTTTCATACCGGCTGGACACGTATCACCAAGAGTGATCACACATTGTTAGCATTTCAAGGAGGAGAAAAATCCCTTATTACTTTCTGTCCTGAGGAAGGTGGTTTTAGTAGTTGTTTCCACCAGCAACGCGTCGGCGCTGAGCACTGCTGAATCCGACCACGAGGAATTACTGGAATGAATGGACTCTCACATTCACCAGGATACAAACTTGATGTGAATTGTTGGATCAGCTAATGCAACAGCATTTTGAGCTGTGTTTTTATACATTGCACATATTGTTTTTAAACCGTATATTGCATGTCACATATGAATTTTATGAATTTTAATGTTTGGATTACAAGAAGTAAAGAATGTTAATTTGATATGAAGTAAAAAATTAATTTTATATTAAACACTTAAAAATATCCCTTGATGTTATATCTCATAATTGGTGGTATACAAGTTTGGAGGGCGGGTTCCACTGTATTTTCGTGTTGTCTATCTACAGGGAAAAGCAAATTGAAGTGATTTTGTGTATGAATGCGTCCGTTATAGGGTTTCCAAGGGGAATTCCTGTTTTCTCTACTGTATAGCAGTGCCCTGTTCCCTTTGGTTGTGAGGCCTCCTCTCTTGCACTATAATTACTGGTACAAACCCAACCTTCTTCAGTGGGACGGTATTCTGGGAGATCAGAGCATGAATTCCAGCCCATGGAGGAACTGGCTTTTCTTCATCCTTCAGTCCGCACTGAATAAGCAATATGATAAATTCAGTTAAACCAGCTTTGCAGACCGCACCATCAGGTAGAAGAAGATCCATTTCCTCAGCCACTTTGAAACTTTCTGGTAGACTGGGACGTGTTGATGGCTTGTAGGGATTTTGCACATGTTGGCAAGGCAGTTGGGGTATACATTTTCAGCTTTGTTTGTTTATGCCTATAGCTGACACATCTTGTTGTCTAGCAGCTACTTCATTGGTACAGTCTTGAAAAAGCACCATGGCACTATCATGTGTGCCGGATGTTCCAGACAAAGAAGAGCTGTCTTTAAAATCAAAATTATCAAGTTTAAATAAAAAAAAAAAAAAAAAAATTATCAAGGGCAGAAATTGTAAATCCTTTCCTGGTAAAGTGACTTGGAAGTGGTGTGCTGTCGTAGCCACAAGAGTTCACAGCATGAGCTGATAAGTTCCTGCTCCGTACTGTCATTATAACTTGCTGATATACCAATCCTATTCATTGAAGTGATTGGCTGTCTACTTTTGCACATGTCATAGATTGCATGGGCAGTGATCATGTATAGCGGAGTTCACTTTTTGCCGTGATGTAATTCATAAAGCATGTTTTCATAAAGACGGTATACTTGCACAGCTTAAGCCTGTTGGTTCATGGGATTGTCTTCCACTTCTTCGCTTATATCTTTAAAGCCATCATCAATGTTGGTGGCTTTTTTCCGAATTTAAGAACTTGTTAAGGCAACATCAGGCAATCTTGTTGACTACCATGATTTGAAGAGCTTTGTGGCATCACAAAATGTGTCATTAAGTCCAAAATCGAAATCTTTCAGGACGTTTCTTAAAATGGTTCCTGCTAATTTTACTGCACGCTGTGATCATATTTGGGTAGCAAGAACTTCAGGAGTCAAATCAGCTGAGAACACCATAAGTGGCTCATTCTTTTTCTTAGACTCAAAAATCGATTTCTGACATTGTACATTCTCACCAGAAAAATCTTAATTTCATTATTATGGATCAATACAGTTTCATCAATGTTGACCGTTATTTCTCTGATCTCACGGAGTATGAACCCATAGCCAGCACTCAAGAGTGACTTAAAAACTTCATTTGCTTTTTCAAAGAGTGAAAACTTAACTGAAGGCTGGCAGTTACGTTGGTGCTCGGAGCTCATTGTACATTCATATTTTCAAAATGTATGCACACATGCAGTTCGGGTGGGCATACAAATCTGCTGCAAATACATTCATCTTGCTGTTTAGATCAGCTACTCGACTGAAAACTTCATCTTGGAAGAAACTAGCTGCAGATAAAACATGTTTGCCCTTTGAGACTCACATACTCTGTACTTTGTCCTATATTAAACCCCTTTGGCCCTTGTTCTGGCTAATCCACAGATAACACATTGAAGATCCTCTGCTTTCTGATAAGTTGTTGGAGGTGGATGAGGGGTAGCCATCCATCTTCTAAGTGGATGGACATTGGGTTTGGTTGTCGTTGCTTTCTCAGAAGACTCGGATTCTTGTTGTGATTCAGTGGTTTATGCTATTTTTTGACAAATTGTTTTCAGGCTTTTTCCATGGTATACGACTTTGCAGTACTTTGTTACAATGATAAAATATTTGATCCTCTTTGCCTATCAGTTTCAATCTCTTGTGAACTTCATCTTGCCATATTTCTACAGCATCTCAAACTCTCTTCTGACTAGCCGCACTTGATGTTAGCTTTTTTTTCAGATTAGTCTGGCATATGACACATTTTTCTTTGTTGAAGTCCTCAGATTTTATATTTAGCAACACTCTGCCAGGAGGTAAAGATCCTCTGCTACCACTTACTTCACTCATGTTTAAGAATTTGAATCAAGGGAAAACCTTAAGCAAAAACAATATTAAAATAAATTACCAATATGATGGCTAAAACGCATCATTATAGAGCCACCATTTTGGAAAATGGCAGAAGGGTTGCTCTGAGAAGTTATTTTCTTTCTCTATAAGATTACTTGACCTCCCCCAAAACCTATGTTTTGACACCAAAATAAAGTATATAGGTCTCATGGTTCCTGATATATTACATCAACACTGCAACACATCAGCCATTTTTAAAAATGTCATCCAGAAGAATTCAGCCCGGATTAGAAATGTCTACCCAAACTAAATTACTTCTCTAATGATACAAAAACACAAATCAAAAATGAAAATCTCTGGGCAAATTCTTTTTACCGAGGTATTTCAAGGGTCCAGGACTAAATGTATCACCCAATAAGACACACATGTATTAAACACAGAAGAGTGCTGTTCCCACTGGAGGCGAATATCACACGTTAAAATTCCAAGGAATGCAGCTTACTCTATAAAGCTCTTCTACTGCATTAGCAGAAGATTTCCCGATAATGATAACAGAGTTCCTACGTCCTCCTGTTCCAAAAAAGTGGAACAATCACAGAAATGTAGTGGCAAATTGTCACAGTTTTTCATCACTAAAATTCACACTATTTACCAAACTATAAAGAGTGCTGAAGAGTACCATTCATCAGTACCTACAGTCAAACGCATGCCAGAATATTGTGTTCTAAATATTTTATACAAATATATTGTCTCATTGGGTGGGTTGTGTTTTACTCGATTGTGGTGATAGTAGCGATAATATTCTGACAATATTCATTTAGTACCACTCGTGATTGGGACCTATTATCACCTCCTGAGCTTTTACAGTACCAACTTTATATAAGGGATAAAGTACCCCCTGCCGTACATTATAAGGACATTGCAAGTCACTGAGGATTTCCATAACCACAGAGAGGAAAGAGGCCGAATGCCGAGATCCTTTACAAGGTTATGGAAATCCGAGGTGACTTGCAATATCCTTATCATGTACGCCAAGGGTTACTTTATCCCATATAATACTA
The DNA here is from genome assembly GCA_963921515.1 of Calotriton arnoldi. Lineage (NCBI taxonomy): Eukaryota > Metazoa > Chordata > Amphibia > Caudata > Salamandridae > Calotriton > Calotriton arnoldi. The sequence goes on from CAWUFW010002917.1 coordinate 553,675, forward strand.
GGTCAAACCCTTATCTTTCCCACAAACCACTTAAATCCTTGATGCATAGCTCTTTCATATGAAAGAGTGAGCATGTTTGCAAACATAAAGAATAAAGTCTGTACTGCAAAATTTATACACATCAAAAACCTGTTCGATATTTGTTGCAAACAGATATTAGAAATAGATGAATACAAGTCGGTTTAAAAAAAACTGCACTAGCTCGGAACATGTAGAAACATTCAGAAAGACTCTAGCTTTTCTCTATCTAAGGAGTGCAAAAAATAAATATATTTTCTCTGCTTGACACTGTAAGCTATTAAAATGGAGCAGAAGAAAGAAAAGCAATGTTCCATTTTTGTTTGCTTCAAACAGCTGCTTAAATTATGCTCCATGACCTGACCTACCATTCACCACTGCTGCTGGCTCTGCCAGCAGGTATTGTGACATCAGAACTCGACTGTAATAACTTATAATAGTTGAGTTCTGACATCTTTTCTTTATAATCGTGACTTGGTGCGTCACAAGTCACTGATTATAAAGAAATAAGTGACTGCCGTTTATACAGGGATTACAGAATCCCATGTATTATAGGAGAAATTGGAGTTGATTTATAAAGTCAAATCTGGTTCACCAGAGGATGTCTGTTCAGCATCGACATTTAGTGCTCTTTAGTCCTGGGATTTGCACCTACGTAAATGCCATAGTCAACCAAACTTTGGTCACTGGTCACGTCCACTCACAATGGAAAGAAGCATTGGCAAGGCCAATAGGTTTCTCCTATGCAAGATCTATTGGCTTTCCCAATGTTTTTAGGTCGAGCCTAGGCAGCGTGCATGCGCTGTATTCAAGACCTGCTGTAAGCAGTATAGTGAGTGCAATCCCGCCTGCTGCTTGCCATTGGTTACCTCCTGCATTACTCTTCTATCCTGACTTCTTATTGGTTGGTGCTCCGAAACATCACTTCCGTTTTATCGTAAGGAGCACCAACCAACTACAGTTTTACTACGCTGTAAGTATTCATCTGTTCTGTTTAGGGACTAAGGGCCATATGTAGGTAGCTAAATACCGGTCGGTAACGGCCGAAATTCGGTAAATCTCCCGTTACCGACCGGTATTTAGGCAATTGAGATGTAGGAGGCCGGATTTAAGGAATCGGTAATTTACCGATTTGTTATTTTAAGGAATCGGTAAATTACCGATTCCTTAAATCCTATGTAGGGAGCACTCAAGTGAGTGCATTTTTGGTTTAAGGATTCGTTATTTACCACCAACTACAGGTTGGTGGTAAATACTGAATACCTTTTAAAAAGCAATTTTGTGCTTTTTAAAAGTGCCATGTGGCAGACATGCATGCCCTTAGGGCATGTATGTGCGCCACATGTGCACACATGCACGATTCAGGGGTGCAACAGGGTGTCAATTTGACACCCTGCCACCCTTGAATATGCTCCCCTATTACCGATTCGGTATTTACCGAATCGGTAATAGTGAATGGCTTCCCATTCATTCCTATGGGCCTCCAGGCCCATAGGAATGAATGGGAAGGTATTCCTTATTACCGATTCGGTAAATACCGAATCGGTAATACCGAATATTACCGAATCGGTAAAGTTTACCGAATGTTTACCTACATACTATTTACCGATTCTTAAATACCGAATCGGTAAAATTCGGTATTTAGGAATCGGTAAATAAAAATTACCTACATATGGCCCTAATTGTTTTGTTATGTGTTACTAATAGTTTTTCACCATTGCACCTAGCACGGTGCCCGGTTTCATATTTTTTTTGTTATAACCATGGCATCTATTTCACGGGCTGCCATGCACATTAGTTAAATATGAACGGGAGCTGTGCTTTATATTTTAGCATGGCGCCCGCTTTCAGCATTATTTTTTGATTACTATACATGGGTGCCAGGCTTTGTTTTCGCACGGCGCCCGCTTTTACATTTTTTCCTGTGGCACAGTGTAGCCCACACCCTGTTCTTGGTGGCTGTACTGAACAGCCAAGTTGCTGAGGTGGTGTGCTTGAATGACGCGTCTTATGTAAACATTTCCTTACTGGGATAGTGTCACGAAAATTGCCCTGAGCCCTGAAATACCTAGTAAAACTTGGGCTATTCTGTACAATGTTTGCTGTTCTCGACATGACATACTGAAGAGAGCTATGGGTGAACAATGGGCCAGATGTACGACCTTGACAATTTGCAACTTGTAAATTGCGCTCGATTGCGAGTCGCAATTTGCGAGTCGCAATTTGCGAGTCGCAAAATGCCATGTACAACAGTGTCTGAGACACTGTGATTCCCAATGGGGTCGCAAACTGCATGCCTCATGAATATTCATGAGGCACTCGCAATTTGCAACCCCATTGGGAATGGCTGGCCCTCCCAGGGATGGTGGCCTGCTGGGCTCAGCAGACCTCCATGACTGGGACTGCTTTTCAAATAAAGCAGTTTTTTTTTTAAAAGCAGCCCGTTTTCCTTAAAGGAAAACGGGATGCATTTAGAGAAAGACAAATGAAACGTTTCGTTTCGTTTCATTTTTTAAGGGCAGGTAGTGGTCCCTGGGACCACTGCCTGCCCCTAAAAAAAAATTCCCCTGCATTCACAAAGGGAAAGGGGTCCCATGGGGACCCCTTCCCTTTTGCGAGTGCTTTACCACCCTTCTGAGAAGAGTGGTAAACTGCGACTGTCATACATAGGGCTCAGACTCGCTATTAGGAAGGGACGCCCTCGGGACGCCCCTTCCTAATAGTGAGTCGCTAATCCTATTTAGCGAGTCACAAATAAATTGCGACTCGCTAAATAGGGCATTCTGGCCCTTCTGTATTTTGCATGCGCAAATGGGTCGCAAACCCGTTTGCGTATGCAAAATAGGGTCGTAAATCTGGCCCACTGTTTTTGAGAAGATGTTTTTTAGCATATTTCATAAAGCATAAATATTCATTCTATTAAATGCTTGTTTGAGGTTCACCGTAACACAGCTCATATGATTGTGGGCTATTGTTCTTAAATTAGCAAAACTGAGAGAAAAGATGGATTTCTCCTTTTAAAGTTACTGGAAAAAGTAAGCCAGATGTGGTTTTCCTAAACTGCAGCATACATGTTGTGCCAGAATGCAGTCTACTACTCATGCAAGGAATTGCAGACTTTGAACTGATTGATTAATTCTAGAGTTTTTATTTTCCCTCTGCAGATGAAGTCTGTCTCATGTAGGTGCAATAATTAGAACTTTGGTGCCATCTGAACCGGCTACCTTCTTTGCAAAGGCTTAGATCTTGGCGAGAAAACTTCTCTTCGGTGCCTCTTGGCAAAGTTTGAATTCCTCCTGCCTTTGTATACACAACCTATTTAGGTACACATAGCGAGCCTCTTTGCAAAGAAATGTAATTGTTAGTTCAGTTAATTAGTATTTGCCGATTTACTAAAGTCTTGTAAGTTACTTCAGCAGTGCTCATCTGAGTTTACGTAACTCATGTTGAAATGGTGTGCATTCATTTGAGATATTACACATATGAATCCCACTTTTATGATATTTGTTTTTGACATGTACCTATAGTTCTTCATAATTTGTGGTATTTATTTTTTGGTTGATTTTAAGTTACAAACATTTAATTTCCTCGTTTATTTAAATGATAAATGTGCACACTGCTTCAATGATTGTAGGTTGCTAGTGCGCTATGTAACCATATGCAATAAAAATGTACTCTCATCTGAAAGCATTAACAATTTAATACTAGCATGGTGCTCATCTGCAACTTTATTAAACATTCCGATCATTTTTTCTACTCTCTTTGGGGTCGATTACGATAGCGGGCGGACAAAGTCCGCCCGCCATCGCATTGCCAAAAGGGACCGCCCGCCATAGGTGCGGCGGTCCCGCTACACAAATCAGGATGCGCCCGCCACACTGGCGGGCGCATCCCGTATTTTTACATTGCGGCGGGCGGTGCTGCAATGTAAAAATACAAGTTGCGCATTTACATGCACAACGTGACAGGCACCGCGCAGTGCCTGCCACATTGAACATGCAAATGCAGGGGGGTACCATAGGTACCCCCCATGTGCACCTCCCACCCCCCCAACACCCTGGGGGCCCGCAACGGGCCCCCAACAGCAGGAACCGCCAGCCTTTCCATGGCGGCAATGCAGCCATGGAAAGGCTGCTCGCAGCCTGCATCGTGATATGGATGGCGGTGTCTTCCAGACACCGCCACCATATTCAGCACGTTTTCCGCCGGTCGACGAGTCGACCGGCGGAAAAGCGGCAGACGGTCTTTCCGTCCGCCGCGGACCCCCCAGCCATCATGATATGGCGGGGGGTCTTTGCTGTCGGGATGGCGGGCGGTGGCGATCCGCCCGCCATCGTGATCGGCCCCTATGTTCCCAGTGAGGAAAACTGGTGGCCTGGCTTTCACGATTAAGAGCTTTTTAGGTCTGGGGTTACCCAAGACCTTTTGAGTTTAAAACCATATACATATTTCAACATTCCTATTCAAAGGGGCTTTCAGCCAGCTTTCTTCATCCATTGGTCAGTTGGTGTGTCATTCACATTTTTCTACCGCCTGCTACCGCTTACAGCATGAGGCAGGGGCTCAACCCACTTCAGCACCTGGATAACTTCACTTTGAGTGACTTCATTTTGCTCTTTGACAGGGAGCACATCCCCACACAATCTTGTTCCCTTCCCTGTCTGTTTTTGTGTTTAATTCATTACTTTGATGTCACCTTTGTGTTTAGAGCCTGTGACAGCATAACTCTTTATACCAGATGTCAGCACAGGTCACATTCCACGCTACAGCAGTTCCTGTCTTCTATCAATGCTGTTTTAAATTCCTTTTGGAAAAGTTGTTTGTTTATCTGACTTTCTCAGATAAATAAGGACACTCCAAAAGTAATTTGCAGCATTTGTAACAATTTTGTTTTCCTACTATCTTTCTTTTCTTTTTTCCTTGTTTTTTTATCCCTTCTGTGAATTGGGAAAATCAATACCTTGCACAAAAAGAGGTCCCTATAAAACCTTTGCTGCTTCTACAGGCTGACAAAGCATGTACTTGCTTTTCTCCTGATAAAATAATTCATTTTTCAAGTGTGTAAATCCCACAATAGTCTGTATTAGTTTCCTAACACTGCCTTTCGATTGATTAATAAAATGGGCGAGCTCTTGGTGAGCGCTGCAGGCATCAGGTGCCATGCCACATAACTCCACTACACAAATACACTCCACACCACACAGTCCCACAACTAATAAATCCAATGCAAGCCGCATAATTCCACTACACACCACATACATGCACACCATAACACATGGGTAAAAGACATTGTCATTTACAACGCCAATAGCTATAACTCAAGCTAATGCAAGACCTATTGCATTGCAAATGCTTGTTTAGACATGTTGCACAACGGCGCGGGCTGCCTATGCCGCCTTACTAGCATTTCAGAAGCACAAGCCTAGCATGTGACTATGTGTTTATCTACTTACATTTTCAAATTGCACAAGCATGACGCACAGAAAGAACTTAAGTTTACACGTGTTAGGCATGTGAAGGTCTGCAGGTATAACTCACTGCATGTGTGATACTCTATTCACATGGGAGAGGCTGTGCGTAAGGGTAAATATCTGTGTGTGTGTGTATGCTTGAGAGAGAGGTTAGGCTTGTGTCAGGCTCTGGATGTGTGAGGCTCTGTCTTTGTGCGAATTTCTGTCAGTGTTAGTCCATGTCCCTGTCTGAAACTCTGTCTGCTAGAGATTCAGGGGCTTATTTATGAGCCTTGCGCCGCCGGTGCGCCACTTTTTGTGACGCACCAGCGGTGTAAAAAATGCACCATGTTGCGTCATATTTACAAAGTGACGCATCTAGGTAGATGCGTCACTTTGTAAACCCCTGCGCCACATTATACCTGCGCCAGGTATAATACATGCAGGGTGGGCGTTCCGACGCACGTAGGCCTCGTAGAAGTGACGCAGTGAAATCTATGAGATTTCACTGCGCACACTTCTAGGACGCAAATGCGTCAATATCTTACACCTGCCTCACAGCAGGCGTAAGACTGACGCAGGCACATTTGAAATGGGACTTGCCCATGTGAAATGACCGATTGCTGGAGTTGCGTCACTTTTGTGACACACTCCAGCAATGCATCATTTTTGCGCCTACAGATACGTCAGAAATACTGACGTATCTGTAACTCCTTGCGACATGATGCGTCATATTGTAAATATGACGCATCCAGCATGTCGCAAGGAGGGCGCAATGAAAAGTGGCGCATCGCTGTTTTCACGCAGCGATGCGTCACTTTTCATAAATGAGGCCCTCAGTCTCTGTTCTTAGGAAGAATCATTTATAGAACGCCCAAAGGGCTAAGCAGTAGTATGCTCACAGAGCTATAGCTGGTCTCCATATCGCATGAATGTTGTTTCATTTATTCTTCAAAGAGCAACCACAAATCTTCTAACACTGCCGAATGCTGTCTAAAGAAACAAAGTTCCTTCCTTGTATAGTCATGGACTCTGCTTAAACTGTGCTGTGGAAGCCAAATCTAACCAAGCACTGACAAAGGTTTGTCTTTTCCATAGAGCATTATATTTACAGATATCCATGTGCACATAGACCAGTGCGGTAGGCATCCATTCAGGCAGAGCACCGGGCATAGAGGAACCCATGCTCATAAACCATCAGCCCTAGAGGCCCGATGCAAGTACTCCAGCAGTGACCCATGCACACCGACCAGCAGACAAACCATTCCCCCTGGACGAAGGCCAACATACGGAGGCTCATTACCACACAAAGAACACATAGTCAAGTAGCACACAAGCATGTAGAAGAGACATAGATGGATGGAGAAAATCAAATTTGAGTTTGATAGAAGAATGCAGTGCCAGCGCCCATTTAATCCTTGGCCCCTTCGGGGACAAAGAACGTCCACCAGGAAGCAATACATTTGTCCACCTCCAGTGGTGCGTGTAAAACAAACATACAGCAGCTCTGAGCAAAATGGGAAACAATGGTGTGACAGGGCGTGGTAGTACACGCAGGTGATTTGTCATTCAGCTGGCGCAAGTTGTTAAATAGTCATTAATGAAAAACAATGCTTGCATCTCTCTCTCACAAAAAATAAAAGAACCATGGCGTCCTCTTGGCAGGTCACAGGGCACTGTAGGGCTCATGTTCTTAATTCTTTGACATGAATGATCAGCATTCAGAAATGCTAGTAGAAGTTTAGTAGGAATGTGTCAGAATTACAAAAAAAAGATAGATAAAAGAAAGAACTTGTGCAACCTCTTATATATAGTTATATTTTATGTAATATGTTTGCAAAAATAATCTCTAATAATACGATGATGCAGATAACGGAATGAGCAGCATCATTGAATCTAATCCTAAAAAGCATTCCAGTCATACATGAATGCTGAAAAACATACTGAGGGTTCTAAAATCATATAACTTTAAAGGAAAATGAAGTTTGAATGACTGTCTTTTATGACATATAAGACAAAACAGTAAAAGTGTATGCTACCGGTATTAAGAATTGCTTTCCAATCCTTTCCACATCGGCTTCCTCAGAATATGCATTCATTCTTTCACTGCTTGTGCTAGATTTAAATATATGAAAATAGAAAATTTTGTAGGACTAAAAAGCTTTCCAGTTTTCCACTGTATCGCACTGGCGCTGAATTAATGGAGGGGCAGAAGCTATTGCCAGATAGATCCCTTATTTAAAGTGACTAGACCACCATTTCAGACAAGAGCTGAACAGCACAGGGGTTGGAAGAGTAAAGTAATGATTGGATGCATACATTGAGAAATATCAAGAGATTTATGCTGCAATTGAAAGAAGCAGTAACCTCGTCATGGTAACAATGTGGGAAAGTTTAGGGGGAAATAATGCAAACATTGAAATTCGGCACATGCTCAAGCAGATATCTTTTGATGTTCGCCCTTAAAGTTTGGCTCACAGTGTTAAAAGGATCCATTTCGATGCGCCTGGTTTAGATGAGGGGTGAGAAGAGACTTCACAGACAATAGAAATGTACTGTCTGCATTCCTGTGGGAGGGAGGTGGTGATCCAGACAGGGAAGGGGGAGTGGTGGAGACAGGACTACCTTTAGAAATGTATTGTGGATTAGAACACTGTTCTTTGACAGATGGTAGAAGTGAGGGTGAGGCTGTAGCTCCTGTTATTCAAGGTGAGAAACTTTATTGGCCAGGCGTGTTCTTTTTCCTTTCTCTAATTGCTATGTCAGGAAGTTTGGAGTGATGAGACCTCACACCTCCTTATGCCTCTGTTGTGGGTGCTCCTGTGTACTACATACACAATACAACCCACACACTTCACCTTACGGCATTTAAAAGATCTCTGGCAAAGAGCCTCCTAGTGGGTGCCCATCGGGCATTGCACCTCCAGCCCGACGAGGAGCATGCCCAAATGATGAAGCATGACACCTCTCTAGGTGTGTGAGGGCACTTGCTCCTATTGGAGCCTTTTTCTTTAACTTGGAACATGAGACCGTTTTTTCCTCCCTCCTACCCCCTTGTTTTAGAGGAACTGCATATCCTTGTTTTTGATTAGATTGCTCCTGTGTGGAGCTAGCCCCAGTACTCCCAACTGTGAGAAGAATGCTTTACACAAAGGCTGTGTCCGGGAATGGGGGATGTGCCTAAGACTCAGATCCTCCAAAGTTGTGTGATTTCGCAATTTGCAAAAAAATCGCAAAATTGGGACTTTAGTAAAAATCCTACAATTTTTACAGAAGTCCCCACAAAATCATTAAAAAAGCTAGGTCAGTAAAAGGCAGGTGAGTAGGAGAGCAGGAGAGAGGTGTTCATTCTCTCTTCTGCTGTGTGTGACAACAGCACTTCAAGCTTCCTGGAGGCAGAGCCGGCATCTGAGAAGCAGAAAAGAAAAGAATCCTGCACTCACCCCTCCACTGTCACCTTTCTCAAGCCCCCCCCCCACCCCAACCACCCCCTTCAGTTTGCTTTTTCCTGCCATCCCTTGTGACCTTTTCCTACACTCCTGACCCCTCCCCTCCCTGCATCAGCCTCATGCTCAGACCAGCATGAAATACATGCTGATGTCCCTCCACTCCCTCCCACTTTACATTAAAACGGGGGAGTGTGGATGTTACATCTGGCATCTTTTGGTGTGGTTTCCCCTGCCTTTTTGCTTCTGACCTCATGTTTTTGACTGTGTGCTGAACTTCATAATTGCTGGTTTTATGGCTCTGGACACTTTACCACTGCTAAGCCAGTGCTAACATGCATGTGCTCTGTGTCTAAAATGTAATGACATTTGGTTTCTCAGTGATCGGCATATTCGATTTATTAAGTTCTTAGTACAGTGCTACTAGTGGGCCTGCAACACTGATTGTGCCACCCACATGAGTAACCCTTCAAACGTGTCTCAGGCCTGCCACTGCAGAGCCTGTGTGTGCAGTTGTAAAATGCCATGTAAGCCTGGCAAGTTCACCTACTTGCCAGGCCCAAACCTTCCCTTTTATTACATGTAAGGCACCCCTAAGGTACACCATAGGTAGCCCCATGAGCAGGATGCAGCGTATTCAAAAGGTAACACATGTGCTGTTGAGTTTTACATATCCTGGTAGTGAAAACTGCTAAATTAGTTTTTCACTACAGCAAGGCCTATCTCTCCCACATGCTAGCATTGGAGCTGCCTTATTACTTTACAAGTTTAAACTTCCAATTGGGAGCAGATGGAAAATTGGAGTTTGGTGCCTCTGGAATCACAATTAAAAATACATATTTTAGTGAAGTTGGTTTTTAAATTGCAGGTCTGAAAATGCCACTTTTAGAAAGTTGTTTTTTTCTTACTTTAACCAATCTGTGCCTCTTCCTGTCCCTAAAATACACGTCTGGGCAGGGTGACAGCTTGGCTTTGTGAATTCACTGTAGACAATCACACACAAAGCAGGGGTGTGGAATTTAATAAAATATCTATTTGTCCATGGGGCAGGTTGCTTCATAAATCTACTTGTCCTGTAACAAAATCCACTTGTCCCTTTGGTGCCATGTAGTGCTGCGACAAATTATGGCAGCAATCTCATTATATAGGAGCTCTGATACAGCCTCTCTGATTATGCCAGGGCTCATACTATAGTAGTGTTTGAACACTTGCAATCCCCTTATGTTACCACGTTTCTACAGATCTACATACTGGGGCTGAAGGTAGTGGTAAGCAATAGTTCCAGGGTTAGAATGCCCTTCTGAGTCTGTGCAAACCAACTAACTTGCATGCTTTAAGGGTCTTCAACAACTATTCTCTAATCTTTTCCCATACTGAGAAATGTTGGAAATTTACTCCTGACAATGGCAGACGTAAACCTTCTTCCAGAGTTGGGGAAAAAAGTGGTTGGAGGGAAAGTGAACTTGCAAACACTCAAGATTTTCGCATGAGCAAATCTACACATGCATATTTGCTCATGCTAAAATGCAGTTCACAAATATTTTCTAGGAGTACTGTTTCTTGCACTACTTCTGTAAATTCTTGGGAATTCACAAAAGCCATATAGCTGCACTTAATGCAAGGACATATACCATGGGTGCACTTTTGAGACTTTCTCTAATAATTGTGCTAATTTGGTCTGGCGTTGACCGTGACCTTTTGTGTTTATTAAAATTCTGTCTCTCTCTCCTCTCTCTCTCTCTGTATCGGCTGGCTTCACTGTGAGTGACAGCATTCTGCTCCTTCCCAAGTAGCATATCCGCACACAAAGTAGTTTTGTTCAGTGGCAGTAACTACTGTGGCAATGTGTGCTTTTTGAGACAACAACAATTTTTGCTTTTGCCAATGTTTGTTATAATGGTGAGGGCCCGGCAGCTCCTTCACCAATAAGGTTTTACAAAAACCATGCCAAAACAAGTCACACGTTGACAAAACTAAAAAGCTGACCACCAATTTAAGGCTTACTGGCTTTGCTAATGCTTGTTTATTTTTGTTTCTTATAATCTTCTTGAAACTGGTTACGTTACACTGATTTTCCATTATGAATATTTTTGGGAAATACTAGCATGCATCAACACATGTTACTAAATTATTCTGCAAAGAAACGGTACCTGAACGTTTACAGAAGTTTAGCTAAATATTTTTTCCCTGCTTTCAATTTTTTATGAACATTTTATTTTAATAGCAAAGAATCATCAATCTTGCTTTCAAGCTTCTGCAGATATTTGCATCAAATCAGAGAGCATTCTGAGAGCATTATACATAGCTCATATTGTTAAACTTTGAAAACGTGTGTACACATTTTTATACTGGAACCACTGTCAGTAGTGCAGTAAGAGCTTACAACATTTACTTACCCAAATAATAAAGGCTTTTAACTAATGAACCATAAATACAAGTTTGAACAGCATTAACATATGGACAAAAATATTACCTTAACTGCAGACAGTGCCCTTCCCTGATCCATAATGTGGTATTGCAGACGCAACCAAAGGGTTTGTGCTGCAGGGGGTTGGGCCTACTTGTCCCAAGGACAAAATACACATGAAAACCTGTTGCCCTTGACCCCAAATAATATGTCCTGGGCGTCCGGCTATAGGAATTCCACATCCCAGAACAAAGGGAGCCGAGGTGTGCCTGATGGCCCATCACCAGGCTGATGGGTCTTCCTGAGCTAGAGTGGTGGGAGGAGCTGACACTTGCAGCTGAATAGGTCTGTGCCTGTCCCCACACAAAGAGCCGTATACCCCGCTGTAGTGTGTCTTGACCCAGGGCCAGAAAGGGCAGGGTCTTGTTCACTACAAAGACCTTTCTTTGAAGCCTCCCTACTTCAAAGGCTAAAATGGGGGTAAGTACTGGACCTTTGACACTGTATACTGGGAACACTTCTGGACTGAGGGCATTCTGCCAGGAGGAAGAGCTGTTGTGCTGGTAGGAGGGATTGCCATTTTTCTGCTTGCTTTGCTGTGTTGGTCTGCTGCCTGCTTCCTTTTGCCTGGGAGTGAGAGGACTGGACTTTACTCTCTGCAGCCTGCTTTCTATGCTTCTCCAAGGGCTTGACTGATATCACTGAGACTTCAGCAACAGGAGGAAAGCTCAAAGATTTCACCTGCATCTTGTTAACAGCACCTGGTCTCCTCTGCTGTGAGTCCTGACCTGCCAAGTGGTGCCAAATCCAGTGCTGGGCCCTTGGAGGTGATTCTGGTGCTGCAGGCAAGAAACCGGCACATCGACTCAAAGAGTCAGTTCGGAAAAAGCACATGCCTGCGAAATCGACACATCACTGCTGCCTGCACCACAGCTGTGGACACCGCTAGCCGATTTTGTGACACAATGATCTCCACTTTCAGAGCAGCCCGACTTTGCTGCAGCACCTCCGAAGAACTGCTGCTGCCTGAGTCTTGGACACTGTGCCACCGACACCCATGGTGCACCGTCCCGACGCATCCCTGGCCCTGTGTGGCTTTCAACCAATGCATCTCCTTCAGCCGAGTGGTTCGACTTGGACGCCAAAGAATCAACGCACTGCGCTCTCGACATTGACGCATCATCAACACTGTGTCGCCTTTAGGAACCGAAGTCTTGCACCAGCCACCGATGCATCACCACTACTCAGCGCATCATCCCGGAGCATCAAAGCTTCAATGACCTTGCACCGCCTTAAGGAACCGTCGTCTTACCTGCATGCGCGACGCCTCACCTCCTCTGCGCGATGCATTGTCTTTGGTTTCCGACTCATCCAAGGTACTGAAAGGGGGTCTGCATTACTCCTTTACCTAGCCCATGTTCCATCGTGGTTAGACTGAACTTTTGGATTTGTCCTGGTCAAGCACGACCAGATTGGAGCTATGGACTTCTAAGCACTGCATTTTAATTTAATCTTTAAAAATTCATATTTTGACTTGTGTATGTTGGATGTTTGTCGTTTTGGTCTTGGTTGACTCTGATAAATGATGGCTATTTTTCTAAACTGGTGTGGAGTACTTTTGTGGTGTATTCCCTGTGTTACTGTGTGTGTGTGTGTGAGTGCACAGATACTTTACACATTGCCTCTTTAGTTTAGCCTGACTGCTCTCTGCCAAGCTACCAGAGGGTGAGCACAGGTACATTTTTAGTGTGTACTACACGCACCCTGACTAGAGTGTGTGCCCCTACTTGGACAAGGGGAATGCCTCTGCCAACTAGAGACCCCATTTCTAACATTGGTGATCAGCGGTGAGGATAGGGCTTGTAATTGTGCATTGCATACAGTGATTGGTGTACACTACTTCCATATCTCAGACCATTACATGCCTGTAGGAAACTGGCTCTCTATATAGTGTAGTAAAAAGAAGTACACTGTGCAGCAAATCCAGTGAGTCCCAGATTGGTTTACAGAGACAAAGTAGATAATACTAACGCTCTCTTTTGTGGTAGTGTGGGCAAGCAGTTAGGCTTATCAGAAGGTAGTGCTAAGCATTGGTTGCACTCACAAAGGCAATAAGTGAGACACACACTCAAAGAATAAATCCAAGACCTATTTAGAAAAACAACACAGATTTTTATATATATTTTCAAACCAAGAACTTCATTCAAAGGTAAGTACTGTTTTTTTGGAAATTATCAAAGTTCGGAAAATAGTTCTCAGTTATGCGCAATTACGCACAATGTATTGCTATAGAAGGAAAAAAGCATAAATGCATAGAAAATTGTGCAGTTGGTTTTTAGCTGTTCCCCTTCTGAGTTTAGTGTAGTTACAAGCCAAGGTCCAAAGTTCCACCAGCGCTTCTTTGGGAGAGTCCCAGATTCGTCCGGGAGCAGGGTGCTGATGGCGTTGGTAGCTGGTGTGCTACGAAGAAGGGGGGCCACATAAAAACAGGCTGCAAAAGGGGACTTGGTGTCAGGCTGGCTGAGACCAGTCAGTGACCACACTAGTAGTTGGTAGGTTTTCAGGGGGCACCTCTAAGGTGCCCTTTGTGTGCATTTATTAATAATTCCAACACTGGCATCAGTGTGGTTTTATAAAGATGAGATGTTTGGTACATGTTTGGTACCAAACATCTTGGAGTACAGTGAAGCCATCATGGAGCTGGGGAACTCGTAAAGACGAGCGTCCAGCCCATGTACTCTGTATGGCTTTTCTGCGCACTTACAATATCCAAGAATGAACTTGACCACTTCCATTTCTGTCTTTGGCATATATTTGAGTACACCAAGACAGTGTGAGGGAAAAGCGACATCAGTTCTGCAAAGGTTTCTTTCATTAGTATTTTCAGCCCTACCCCAATCAATGTGTCTAGGTCATTGTCACCACAGTGCATAATTATGAGGTGAGGAGTTTGGGAATCAACAATGGATTTAACCAAAGCCAGCAACTGATAAAACTTTAACCCTCTCTCGCCGAACCAAGTAATCTGATCATTTGGTGAGCCCAAGTCCCTATCAATGCCTCCTTTTTTGCAACCTCTTTAGCCCAATAGATACAGCTGTGGCCCACAATCCATACTCAAAGCATTTGAAGTGAAGAAGCATAAGTAGTCAGGAGAAGGCTGGAGCTGAATGAGATCGTTTTCCAGAGGAAAAGCAGTTGAAATGGAGGTGTTCTTAAAATATATATTTAATTGGATGTTGTCAGCATGAAAGTGAATAAAACTTGGTAGTGTGTTGGATGGCTCAGGAAGAAGTCTTATTATTGGCAGTTGTTTAAAAAAGAAATGTAATACAGACATTGAAATGCTTTTGGATCTGTGGAGTAAACGCCACCTGTTGTATCTCATTTGGAAGTAGCAAGTTCCTTCTAGAATGTGCTGTGAACTTTTGACCTACTAGTTTCACTGGGTTGCTAGGTACACTGAGCTAAGATTGTATTGGGGGGAAGGGTGTTAAAGAGACAGGACAATTTTTTTAAAGTTGAAGAGTGATGACACAGTAAGTAATGGCAAGTTTTTATTTCTACCTCAGGACTATGTGGAACTGTTGTGTAGTATTTACATTTCAGAAAAACTGAGCTAGATATAGGTTTGAACTCCCGTTTTCTTCTCGCAATTTTTATGCGATCGCAAAAACATCGCAAAAAACGTGCTGACAGGAACCTTTTGAAAGAGCAGGAAATGGTTAACAGATACTAACCATTCACAAGTGGAGATGTAGTAGTCTAAAATGAAAGACATGATTTCATTTGCTGCCTTTCTCATGAGATGGAGACTTACATGAATTATGAAATGTTTGGGGGAAATTATCCTATTATATTATGTTTTCATTACGTATGAATTGACAAGTCTGGCTTCTAAAATGAAATACAAGGTATGGACTGTTTATGAGTCTTTCTACCATGTCTACACTTTGTCATGGTTGGGTTTCTATAGAAAATAGGGCACTGTTTAACTTTGTTGTTGTGGCTTTGACAAAGACCCAGGAAGTCGAAACGCATCAGCCCGAATAAACAATACAACTGAAGAACATCGAGGAGTGCGGGCATCTTCTTGTGCGGCAATATATATATATTGACTAACAAAAACAAAGGTTACAGGGACGTTATACTGAGGGTCACATTTTACTCATACAAAGCCAGAGAAATTCAGCTGTTATAGTTACCTGAGTTAACTGTAATTCGCACCCCCGCAGTGCACTGCTTATGACCTCACATATTACATCACTCATTACATGGTCATAACTCAAGTAACTCTGCTCCCTCTGCTCCCGGGTCGATCTGCCGCTACTGGACTGCTCACAAGGTTTTCCATCGCCGCAGGTTCCTGCGGTCTCGCGCAGCCTGCTCTGCAGAAAATCCGGGTCTATGCGCCTAGTGCCGGGATCGGCCCTCCAGACTGGCGCCATTTCTGTGGATCTCTCCCGATGCCCAGCCGAGGAGCCAAAGAGTCCTGGCTTCACTAACGGCGTTCTCCATGCTGGGATTCCTGCTCCACTACGGCGTGGCCCCACTTTGCAGCCCCTCCGTCCTGCCTGGAGCCCGCTCGTCGGACTGAGCTCACCGACGCCAGATGCCCTCCAGTTCCTGTTGAGCTTGTCCTGGTCCGATCATTGCGCCCTGAGCCTGGTGGCTCGGTGCTGACCTCCGATCGCCTGGCCTCCGGCGTTTCTCCTTCTGTGCCGCATCCCCTCTCGGCGACCCCCTGGAGTCGGCGTCTCTCTCGGCGGCCTCTCCCCTGCCAGCGTTGCAGGAGACTTGATCGGCGCCTAAATCGGTCGGAGGTGTCTTTAAGTGAGGAACCCTGCCCCTCCGCCTCCGGTGATCCGGGAAGTGCCCCACCTCAGGTGCTTTCTCTACCGTTTTTCTTCTCTTTTTCTTTTCTTTCTGACTCTGACTACAAACATGAGCATTAGATGAAGGCTGCCTGGACCTAAAATGGCGGCGCCTCACTAATCACGGTTCCTCTCAACTCTGATGTTGCCACATACATCGCTGACCACTGCCTGACCCTAAAATGGCGGCAGCTCATAGACATATAATTACCTCACATTGCCTGACTTTAAAATGGCGGTGGCAATAACACAATATGATTAGCCTCACCCTGCTAGCTACCTCCACAGATGCAAACTAAGAGGAGCAGTCTCCTTTGAATCACTTTCCACTAAACTGCCATCCTCACATGGGATTCTCGCTGCCAAGCCTGGACCTGACTTCTGATCCCCCCCCTCCCCCCCAAAAAAAAACGAAAAAAAAAAAACCTCCCTGCTATGAAGAGATAAAGCTTGCACCAATGATATCCGACAGCTCACTCACCCAAGACAGTTAACCCTGGGACACACCCTTCCTCCCATCACACAGCTGTGATGTGACTACCCTATCTCCCTGCTCTGAAGAGATAAAGCTAAATTAGCCCACCTGATTTTCCCCACGCCCTGGTTGATGGCGACCCTGCCTCGCTTCTGTTCAACTGCCCCTTGTCATTCCTAGAGTACCCCACCCCAGCCACCATGGCAAGTCCTTGCCTAACTACTACAGGGGAAAACTCCTTCACTCTGGTTTACCCTCCCAACCTCTCCAAAACCGCTGCAAAATCTTTCAAGCACTCCACCCTGAAAAGTAACCCTGAGACTTTGATTTCCGACCTGCGCTACAGCGCAGACAATGGCACAGTCATTAACGACCTTATCTTCTACTCCAGACGAACCTCCTCCTGGCGCAAAACCTTTACACACCTCCTCAATGTACGCGCAACCAGGAACATTCCTCATGGCACTAAGCTTACAATAGCACCCTCTGCAACCCTGCGAGCTGACCTCACAATCACCCTCTACAAAAATGGCATTGTCCTAATCCAAGCCTCATCCAAAAACCTTAACAAATTTGCGGACCTCTTTACCCTCCTCAGTAACCATGTGCACGACACTAACAAGGCACCTAACACCCACCCCTCCGACCCGCCAACCAGCCTGACTAGCGTCCCTAGCCACCCACAAACCACCCCTCTAAGGGTTGCCAACTCGGGTCATCCTATCCCCTCTTGCACACCTACCAGCCTTGCCAACAGATGCACCCCTAGTCCTTTGGTCTCCTCCCCGCCAGCTCCCTACGATAACTGTGAGACCTTTTTGCCTCCAAAAACCTCCGATACAGGTCGAGCCACCCCTTCTACCCGATCCCCTTTGCATGCCGATAGTATTGCTCCCGAAATACCGCCCTCCTGCCCTCTAACGCCTCCCTCTTACTTAGATATCGAAACCCTGCACTCAAGAGCTGCCAAATTAACCCAGAGCATCCATATCTCCATTCTGGATCTAATGAACCTCCTTCACCTCGCCGAACTCTCCTTAGCCAACCTCAAACCCCAGCGGAACTCCACCCCTCCTCACACCACAGAGCCCCCCATGCACCCACTGCCGCTATCCCAGAGACACCTTCGCCCTCGCAAGCAACTATTTCACATCTCTGAGGAAGAAACCCTAGCTCTCGTCCTCTCTTACAACTCTACACTCGACACCCCAAGTCCGCTAGACCTCTCTGAAGAGGAAATCCTTGCCATCCTCCGCGACCACAACCCTACCCCAGCTACCCTTTGTCCGCCAGACTCGAGTGACGAACATGCCATCTGCACAGTCACTATTAACCCCAACAGATCGGCTACCCTCCGCAACAGAAGTGTGGTCAAAAGCAATCTAGCGCCAGTTCTCCTGTCCGCCCGAACTCCCAACATTCCCTCAGATCCCTCTCTATCTGGTCTCCTAATCAATTGCCGATCGGCCGTTAAACACGCCGCCGATATTGCCGATTTCATCCTGAACAAAAACCTCGACTTAGCAATTCTAACAGAATCCTGGCTCAACGATGCCTCATCTCCATGCCTGGACCTCTTAGTCCCTCCCAATTATAACATTGCAAGACTGGACAGGCAATCTAACAAAAAAGGAGGAGGCATCGCATGCATCTACCGCTCTAACCTCCTTGTCACTGAACTCCTGGCCGATTCCACTGACTCCTACGAATACCTCGCCCTTTCCATTTGCAGCAACTCCACCCAACTGTGCAATTTGCACATCTTTTACCACCCCCAGGCATGAACGATTCCTTCACTGACCATCTCATGGAACTCATCACAGCTAAGATCTCCTCCAACGCTAAAGATATTTTCCTGGGTGATTTCAACCTTCACTGGAACGACCCCAAGGATCCTCATGTCAATGCCATCAAAGACCTCTTGGATGATCAAGCCCTGACCCAAGCCTGCTCACTCCCAACACATACGAAAGGGGCCACCCTTGACTGGATCATCTCTAAGAAATCAACAATCAAGCTTATCTCTATAGACCCTTGCGACTGGTCTGATCACCACGCCATCACTTTCCTACTACCCAGCACCCACAAGACAAGGGCACCGCAACCAGTGATTCCTAAACGCTGGGTCAGAGACACTAAAAACCTAGACCACTTGGAACTGGAAGCTCGCTGCAAATCAGACCTCCCACCCCCTCGCATATCACAACGGTCAATGACCTCAACGATCACTACTCTACAACTATATCGAGCATTCTGGATGACCTAGCCCCGCTAAAACTAAAGAGAACCCAAATCAAAGATCGGAACCCCTGGTTCACTGGATCCCTCAACAATGAGAGGAGAGCCCTCCGACAGTCCGAAAGAATTTGGAGACAGCACCCCTCTGTAGCACATCTAAAAATTCTCCGCCAGGCCAGAAATGCCTACAACAGGAACATCATCAACTCAAAAAAAGAATTCTTCAGATCTGAACTGGGGAACGCCAAGAATAGACCCCGCAAGCTCTTCGAATTGGTCAAACACCAATCCAACAAACTGGCCAAAAGCGCGAAAGAAACCCCCAAGTCCTTAATATCATCCGAGGAATTCTCCTCCTTTTTCGCTGACAAAGCCACAGCCTTAGGAAAAGAACTTAGTGCCGCCACATACTCTCTATTCCCTCCAGACCTGCCTCCTCCTCCAGCGCTGCCCCCACAGACTTCACCTAAAAATCAAGCACGCTGGACTGACTTCAATCCCTATCATGAAGACTCCGTCGCTAAAATCCTATCGACCCTAAACCCGAACAACCATTTTAATGACCCTCTCCCCCCAACTGCCTAGTGGCCGCCGCCCAGTCCATTATTCCAAGCTGGACTGCAATAATTAACGCCTCTCTGCGGCAGGGATCCATTCCTGACTCTCTGAAAGCAGGCCAAGTCCTCCCCATTTTGAAAAAGCCGTTGCTGGACCCAGCTTCCCCCGACAACTTCAGACCTATCTCTAACATCCCTCTCTTAGCCAAAGTGTTGGAGAAATGTGTACAACAGCAACTAAGTCAACACATCAACAACTTCCACCTACTTGATGACTTCCAATCTGGATTCAGACCCGGGCACAGCACTGAAACCACCATGCTCCACATCGTTGATGATGCCCTCCAAGCCCTTGACCAAGGCAAAACCTGTCTCCTAATCCTCCTAGATCTATCCTCGGCCTTCGACACGGTCAACCATGAAAAACTACTCGAACGCCTTAAACTCAGGATGGGATTGGAGGGCACCGTTCTAAAGTGGTTTAGGTCCTTCCTCCAAAACCGTTCACAGAGATTCCTAATCAACGGCAACCTATCGGCTCCTTCTCGGGTCACGGTTGGAGTCCCTCAAGGATCAACCCTGTCCCCTACGCTCTTCAACCTTTACCTTGAACCTCTTACTGAAGTTCTACGCACAGCTAATATCTCCTACCATATGTACGCTGACGACACTCAGATCTACATCAAGACCTCATCCCTCGAGGAGATTCTCTCCCTGAACGAAGCCCTGAAACTCACTGTCCATTGGCTCGCTTCCAATCAACTCAAACTCAACGCAAAGAAAACTGAATTTCTCTTAATTTCCCCCTCAAAAACCAATCCCGAGATGCAGACATGGATTAAGGCTATCACAGCCTTAGATTGCCCACCGACCATCGTGGACTCGGCCAAATCTCTGGGAATTACCCTGGACAGAAACTTGAACATGCGAGACCACATCAATGCGATGGCCAAATCAGCCAGATTCCACCTGAGCTACCTTAGGAAACTGAAACCCTTCCTCGACAATGCCGATCTAAAAATGGCAGTCCAAGCTCTCGTCATCTCCAGACTGGAATATGGCTGCTCTACCCTCTCGGGTTTACCAAAGATCTCACTGGCACCTTTAAAAGCCTGCCTCAACACTGCAGCCAGACTTCTTACCAGCTCAAGAAAATTCGACCACATTTCTCCACACCTGAAAGCTTTGAATTGGCTTCCTCTTGAGGCTAGAATACAGCTTAAACTGGCCTGTATCACACACAAGGCCCTACATTCAAACTCCCCTGCTTATCTTGCACAGAAACTTGTGGTATCCGGAGGAACCAGAAACTCCCGATCCGCCAGAGACCTCCTGCTACAACCTGCACGCTTCCGGAAGAAAAAACGTACAATCGGGCTTTCTCTGGGGCCGCTCCGAGAATATGGAACTCTCTCCCGCCCACCATCAGAAGAATCCCTTCACTGACACGCTTCAAAAAGGAGGCCAAAACCTTCCTTATGGGTAAATTCCTCGTTTAAATGTTGCCTCCAACCAGCACAGAGACTCTGATTAACTCCTGACTAGCGCCTCCCCTCGGATTACCTAGTCACCTCTCCTAGAAACCTGGGGACTTGTTTCGAGCAACCATAAATCGCAAACCGTACATCCGTGTCCACTATCTTTTTTATATCCTGCATCCTGCCCTCTTTTACCTTTGTATATTATTGTGATTCCAAGCCTATTGCACATTTCTATGTTTCCTGTAAAGCGCTCTGATACCCTAACGGGTCAAGTTCGCGCTCTATAAAACACAAAAATAAATAAATAAACTATAGCGGCTTGATTTGTTGGTTTTGTATGAGTAAAATCTGACCCTAACTATAACGTCCCTGTAACCTTTGTTTTTTTGTGTGAATTTCTAAGGTTTTTTTAACTAGCAGTCACGTTTGCAGAGTGGTGGAGAAAGGGGGCTGGGCCTCTGACCATCTCCCAGGAATCCCTCTGTGTAGGACTTACAGGAGGTGCCAGGAGTGCTTCTTGGCCCCCAAGGGCCCTCTGGAGCCAAGGGGACTTTATCCCCCAACTAGTAGTGCTCCAGGAGGCACGTTTGCAGAGTGGTGGAAAAAGGGGGCCCCCGCATTTGTATTTTTATCGGCCCCGGGACCTGGCCCACCCAGAGGCCTAAATTAAACGAAGCGTGGAGTTTTTAAAAAATTTCGGCCCAATTTTTGGATCCACCACGACTGCAGACGAAGTTTAAAAAAAAAAAATGTTTTTCTTAGGCCCTGGGGGTCCCTGTGGGGGTCATGGTGTTTCTACCCTGCCCCCTTTTCGTTTTTTTATGTTTTTGCTTGTGACTCAGTTCAACCTGGTCACAAGATGGCTGCCAAAACTTCCTGGTTTGAAAAGTGTTGGCAGCCAATCGGATCTCAGGCATGAGATCGGGAGGGTACGCGGATCCACCGCGGCCACTGTTGTATATCTGAGAAATCTTTAAATTGACATGCATTACTGACCAGACTCATTTTGCTACCACCCACCCCACACAGTTTATCAGAAGTTGGGCGGCTTACCCTATTTCTCTGCTTATTCTTGTACAGTATCAGATGATGAGGGACGCTGCGTCATGCTATAGGGCTGGATTGGACTGCAGAAAATAACAATAGTGAATATATACGGTCCCAATTTTGATCTAGCATTTTTTTGAAACAGTAGCGAAGAGCCTCACTGATTGTGCACCAAATTCTATAAATCAAGGTGGCTATTATAACTTGATGCTGCTACTAGAACTTGACAGTACTGGAAGAAGGATAGTCAGGCACATTCATACGCAGTCAACACTTAAAGACAAAGTGGCACAATTTGCTCGATTTGTTGCACACTTAAGATCCAAACTCCTTCATATATACCTTTTACTCATCAGTTCAAGAGTCCTCTACAAGATTATATTATTTGTTGGGTACAAGAGGTGTTACAGGCTGGGTAGACTCCATTATCCATTTGCCCCTCACTCTATTTGACCATTCCCCAGTAATTCTGAACTGATTAATTCCCTCTATTACATGCATACATAGACTGTGGCGCTTAAGACTGTCTGCCCTGCTTGATCCGGTATTCAAAGATGTAATCAAGCGTGCAATCTTTAACTACCTTTCAAGAAATCTGGGATCAGTTGAGACACCCACCACTCTATGGGATGAATTCAAGGCGGTACTTAGGGGTGAATGTATAGCAAAGGGAAAGGGCATCCTCATGGCACTTCGAATACCTTGGAGTCGAAACAGACAATTGGGTCAGACCCAGCAATACAAGCGTTCACACTTTAAAGCAAGTAGAATTCAGGAATGCAGCATGGCGATTTGGTGAAGGGGAGTGCCCAGGGTGTACCTGGGTGGAAATGGTTCAGCCTGCATGAGCAGCTTTTGATATAAACTAAATGGTCTAGTGATATGGGCACCCTACATGGGACACATGAGATACTGCAAGAGTTCACTAGTTACTATTCTGAGTTCTACTTTGTTTGAGCAGATTTGGACACCCAGGAGATTCACATGTATTCTGCATGGCTAGAGCGGAACTACCATGAACCATTATACTCCCAGATTACGCTATACAAGATAAAAGCAACAGCGAGTGATGGGCTCCCTACTGACTTTTGTAAGAAGTATGCAAAAGAAATCTCTCCATTCATACTAGCAGCATATATCTGATAGAGACATCTAGCAACAGATTCCTTACCTTAGAATTATCCCCAGGTGCAAGACTGGATTTTTCTACAGCAGTACCACTGCGGGTCGGTAGAAGGCGTCGAGGGACTCCATAACGACGGCATCCACCAGATGTGACGTTGTCGGAGACCATATAAGCGCTCCCCTGACGCGCTAACGTCAGTTTATTCCTTTCCGCTGTTCCACGCGGATCTGGAGAGCGGTACCTCTGGCCATTTTTGGCCGTTGTTAACAAACACTGTGCTTTTTCTGGATATCTTTCGGGTCCTGTGAACTACGATGTCGACACCGCACCCTCATCTTATTTGTATGTGGTGTCTGGTTGGGTACCCTCGCTCCCAAATGATGCGGTTCATGTCTTCAGCTGTCGATGTTTCAAGGGCTTATATGGACTCTGATGACGTCACATCAGGTGGACGACATCGTTATGGAGTCGCTTGACACTCTCTACCAACACGGAGAGGTACTGCTGTAGAAAAACTTCAGATCCAGTCTGGCACCTGGGGATAATTCTAAGGCAAGGAATCTGCAGCTAGATCTAGTCTCTACCAGATAAGGCGTTACCAAAGGTAAGTAACTCATTCAATGAGGCTTTTGAGCTGGGAGTATTGCGCTGATCGCTTGTGAGAAAGTGCCATCTTTCTTGCATGGTATGCCCCCACTTTTTGCTGAATTGCTGATGTACTTTGACTGAGTGTGCCCTGGGCTCCTGCCAATCAGGTGCCCAGGGCCTGTGTTCCTTCCCTAAAACTGCATTGAAGCCTAAACCCAATTGGCATCTCTGGCCACATGTCAGCCCCTGGTAAGTGGTACCATCGG
Organism: Calotriton arnoldi; assembly: GCA_963921515.1. NCBI lineage: Eukaryota > Metazoa > Chordata > Amphibia > Caudata > Salamandridae > Calotriton > Calotriton arnoldi. The sequence goes on from CAWUFW010002917.1 coordinate 577,648, forward strand.
TACCCAGGGCACTGTGACCAGAGAAGGCCTCTAAGGGCTGCAGCACTTATTGTGCCACCCTTAGAGGCCCTGTACCCTGACACACACACACTGCCTTTGCAGGCTGAGTGTCTTGGTGCAGAACAAAACAGAGAGTCGACGTGGCACACATCCCTGTGTGCCATGCCCACAAACCCACTGCCCTGGCATACCTCAGTTACCCCTCTAGCTGGGTGCACTATGCCAGTGGTGAGGGTACAGGTGCATGAGCCCTGTACCCCTACAGTACCCAGGTCCATTCCTGGGCACTGTAAGTGCAGTGCTGCCATTAAGAGTATATGGTGCTGGGAGGTCGTCATCACGAACTCCACAGCACCATGATGGCTACACTGAAGACTGAGAAGTTTGGTATCAAACTTCTCAGCACATTAAACCCACACTGATGCCAGTGTGGGATTTAATGTAAGATGCACGACAGAGGGCAACTTAGAGTTGCCCCCTGAACCTAACCCACAATCCACGTCCTGCTTGAGAGGCTGCCTAGGCTGCCACCCAGCAGACATGTTGCTGGACCCCTGGGTAGAGAGCCATCCGCTCTCCTGGGCCTGCAACAATGCACGTCCTGGGCGAGGTGCTAGGTCTCCTCCCCCAGGATGGGCAGGGGGAAGCTTCAAAGGCATGCCGCCTTTGTGAGCCTCCCCAGACCACTTGCTGTACTCAGCAACTGGTCCCCACCGGTTCTAGCCCCCACTCTGGCGGGAAGACTGGCGGGAAACCCCAAGCGAGGAAAGGGGGTGTGCCAGCCTCTGCCAACCCCACCCCTCAGGTGGGGGAGGCGAGGTGAAGCACATCTCCGGGCTCTCGCCATCTTGAAGATGGGGAGCCTTGCCCAATCAGGACTAGGCTCCTGCCCCCCTCCCACTGGAGAGCGGCAGGATAGGGGGTGTACCCACCCCAGGGAAGGGACCCATTGGTCCCTGCCCTTTACCTACCTGTAACGCCCCTAAATTTAGTATTTAGGGGCACCCTGAACCTTCCTTCCTCAGATCCTGAATCCGAAACAAGCAAGAAGAACAAGAAGAAAGAAGACCTGCCGTGCAGCTGCTAACAAGAGGAAGACACCAACTGACTTGGCCCCAGCCCTACAGGCCTGTCGACCCTCGAACCTGCTCCTGCTAAACCCTGGCGTCTCCAGTGGTCAGCAACCTCGAAAACCCCGGAGGACCTGACTGCCTTGTGACTCTAAAAAGACTGGGACTCCCACGAGCAGTGGTACTGCTCAAAGCAAGTAACAAACCCCTGGTGCCAGCCAGGAACCGCGACTCCTGCTCACTCTGCACCCGCCGAGCCCGGCCTGTGCCTGAGTGGACAAAGACCACGAGGACGTCCCCCCGGCGACTGTGACCAAGAATCCAGCACCCAAGGACCCTCCTCGACGCTCCTGACAACGCCTGCAGCCTCAGAACCAGGGACCCCTCCAACCGCGACCAGCAGAGGGTAAGATTTCCCGACGCAAAAAGACACCCCTGCACCCGGCGCCCCCTGTGCCCAACTCCGGGGTGCCTACCTAACCTACAGCTTCCCAACTTACCTCTCGAAGTGGTGGTCGCACCTGAAAAATCTCCGTCCCCGAGCTTGCAGCCTTTGTTCATCTGGTAACTTCTCCATTGAAATCCATTGAGCGCCCGACGGCTCAAAAACACCCTGCACCCAGCCGCCCGAGTGCCCCTGGGAGTGCAACACCTATCCTATTCTACTTCCCCACTTGCCCTGTGTAAGTGACCAGGAGCCCAGCTCCCACAGCCGCGTGGCCTGCCTGCTAGCAGCCACCAACCAAGGGCCCCCTGCCCGCCTTAGGCTAACATTGGGCCTAACTCACTCTGCACCCGGCTGCCCCTGTGCCGCTGAGGGTGTACCAACTGTACCAAGCTGACCTTGGGAGACCACTGAGTCTATGCCCAGAACCTTAACTCTGCCAGTCGAGTACTTACCTGAAAGCCGATAACCTACATTTTCTCCATAGGGTAACATTGACTGGTTTCACTTGGAAATTCTTCTAAGTGTCGAGTTTTTAAACTTTAAAATATTCACTAAAAATCGCCCGATCAACAAAAACGAAATTACTCACCTGTTATCAGGAGAGATCCCAGTGCTGGATCTTGGTGCCCACCACTGACCCTGAAAAGTAATTACAACTGTACTTACCGATAACTTGATTTTCCTCCATAGGATAACATTGCCTGGTTTTTGCCAGAAATTCTTGTGTCGATTTTTGAAACATACAAATATTCCTTAAAAATCGCCTGTGTAACAAAAACGATTTCTTTCAACTGTTTACAGGAAATGCACCAGGGCTGAATCCAGGATCCAACCCTGAGTAAGAAAAGCATACGCAAAGTAACTGAAACTGCCTTTACTTAAAAACTCCCATTGAGCTCAATGTTATAATTGTGTTGGAATTGTGTTGCCTATTGCAACAACTGTAACTATTGCATTTAAAAGTCAATTGCTTATTAAAAGTATACAACTACAGCATTTTATTCTGAGAAAGTATTTTGATACCTATTGTTGGTTCTAAAATAAAACAACTATATATTTTTATATACAAAACAATTGGCCTAGAGTTCAGTTCTTGAGTGTGTGAGACCATTTGCTGACTGAGTGTGTACAACAAATGCTTTACACTGTCCTCTGATACTGCCTTACTGCTCGACCCAGCTACCACTTTAGAGAGTAAGGTTCTATCTAACTTTAACCTCTGCCAAACCTCTGTGGACTCTGTGCACACTGAACCTTACTTTGGTTCAGTATATACAGAGCCACTTTCTTACATCGCTTAGAGGGGCTATTGTAATAACCCTGCTCAAGCTGGGTAAATCCCTTAATTACTGTGAATTACATCATCTGCTGTCTCTGATAAATGTGGACAAAAACATCCTGGCTAAAACTTCTGTTACATGGGTGGATTAGGTTGGACCAGTCTGGCTTTTTACCGGACAGGTTCACAGCCAACAACTTGCATATGCTTTTTGCAGTGACGCATCAGATTAAGCCAAGGCTGTCGGCAGTGGTGACGTTCTTAGACACTGCCTAGGCCTTCGATTCTATTGAATGGCCATTCCCGATGATAATTCTAGAAAGAATGGGTATAGACAAAGCTATGCTGAAATGGATCTTACTTTTATACTCAGCCCACTGCCAGGATTAAGGTCAATGGTCAATTACCAACCCCATCCACAATTAGTAGAGGAACACAACAAGGTTGTCGCTTGTCTCCCATTCTATGTGCTCTGGCAGTGGAACCGCTTGCGAATATATTGAGGGAATACCATCATCATAAAGGTAAGAAATTTGGTACTTGAAAGTCCTTACTATGAATGTACGTTTTTATTATTGAACAAAGATCAAGCACAAACATTCCTCTGATCATTCAAGAGATAATCTTATTGTGGAAATGGTCATGCTTTACAATAAGCTGGTCTAAATCTGCACTAATGCCCCTAACTAAGAAAACCTACCCTTTAGCCATGGACTTTCCAATCAAGTGGCAGCTAGAACCATTACGATAATTGGGTATTCAATGTCAGTGGGATATAAAATTGGTGGTGATGCAGGAAAGTTATGGATGTGTGATTGAGATTACAGAGTTAGTTGAGCGGTGTATTAAATTACCACTGATGATGGGGGCCTGGCCAACTGCCGAGGAAGATGGCCGCACACTAGCGCGGCTCCTGTACAACACACCCGGCAAGAATAAATCCGTGCATTAATCCGAAACGCAATGAGCCATAACCAGCGACGCTAGTGCTCGTGAACTGCAGGAAGTCCCCGAAGCAAGCGTGGTGCAGTTTGAGCTCCGAATACCGGAGATACGATTCAGGTCCGGTGGAACAGCGTGCAACAATGATGCTGAGATGGCTATGATAGACGCTGCCACAGGGAGGAACCACCCGCGACGACGGTGGTGAGCGGCGGAGGGAGGAAGGAGCGCTATTGTCCCCTGCCGTGACGGAAAGCTAAGGAGGCTCCGTCGGAGAGCTGACCCCGGCGGCAGTGAGGGCTGAAAGAGACGGTGAGCACCAGCGGCAACACCGAAGGCAGACGGTGGTGCGAAAGAGAGGGGAGCGGCCGGGCCGCAATACGGCCTACCGGAACAGTGAGCCTCAGACCGCAGTACTTGCTTGGTCCGGACGCATCTACCTTCGCCGGCGGTAATCTCAAGCCTGCCGGTGAATTCGGCACCCTTCTAACTCTGGAGAAGTAGCGGGTGGAGTTGCGGCCTACCACCGGCTCCTCTGAACATCACGGACTAAGCTGCATAAACGGTAGGAGCACCAGTCTGAACCACCCATACTTGCCCTGTCCCTGAAACTTGGGTACTGACTGTGGGGCTTCCCCGACATTTAGGGGCGCAATACACCCAGCATATCGTGACACACTTATGAGATAAAGCGAGGCTGAGGAATAGGTTATAGTCATTGGTCCTGCAGCAGAGTGTGATCCAGCCTGGAGGCGATGTGTGCAGCGCTCACAGTAACTATTTGCACAGTAGAACTTAAAGACATTCACCATTCCCTAGTCAAATAAAAGAGATAACAAGGAAAAATCAGCACCACATATTATGAAGGCTACCTTGATCAGCCCTGTTGACTAAAGAGCAAAGACACGGGAATGGCGCAGTAACCACCCACAAGAGGCAGTGCAACACAAGAGAGTAGCGTGGACCAGTGGCCCTTGGGAGCACTAGCAGGCTGGGGACTAAATTAATTACCAACACCCAAGCGGGAGCGGTGGCGCAGATACGTGCACGAGCCTTCGGAGACGCTCCCAGGTCAAAGAAAAAACCTAGACGCCGGAACACCACGAGAGTGGTGGCATCCCGAGGACGGGAGGAAGGTAAACAAGGGGGCAGCACTGGTCATGATGCAGGACTTGGCTGGCGAAACCCGACAGGCCGGACAAGGCCTAGGCCCTAGAGCAGGCGGCGGAGGGCCCGAGCGCTCGGGCCAGCCTCCCGCGCGCACTCAGAGAAGAAATGGCTGGAGGGAGAAGTGGCCGCACAACAATGCAAGCAAAACTTGATAAATAAATATGGCAGAAGGGAAGGGACGCAAAGGAAAAAGAATCTGAAGGTGCGCACGACACAACACTCCTGGTAAGGGGCAAACCGACCTGACTCTAAATGACATTATGTTAGCCATCACCACAGTTCGAAGATCTCTGGAGGCCAGAATGGACAGTGTGTCATCTAAAGTTTCCCTGATCAGAGCGGATATCCACAATATGAACGCCAGGATCAAAGAGGTGGAAGCCACGTCAAAAGTATTAACCAAGGATTCTGCCATGCTTAAAAAACAGGTGAAAGAGCTACAGGCCAGCAACGACAAGATGGAAATCCAGCTGGATGATTACGAGGGTAGGGCTCGACGTAACAATGCGCGAATTTTAGGTGTACCTGAACAAGCGGAAGGACAGGTGATGGACTTGTTCATTGAAGAGCTCATAACAAAAGATTTGCAACCCAAAGGCCTGTCCCAATATTTTTCGATCGAACGGGCGTACAGAGTCCAAGGTGGGCGGCCGAAACCTGGAGTGCCACCAAGGCCCATCTTAGCGCGCGTATTCAACTTCCGGGACAGAGACGCAATACTACAAACGGCGCGCACCGCACCCCCGGTCCACCTAGAAAACAGCAAGATAACATTATTCCCAGATTTCACGCTGAAAGTGCAAAAGCAACGTCGCAGCTTCCTTGAAGTTAAAAGACGCTGCGAGAAAAAGATCAAATATGCGATGATGTTTCCTGCCAAATTAAGGGTGGAGTCAGAGGGCAAGGTGTAATTTTTCAACAGCCCAGAGGAAACGTGGGACTGGCTCGATGGATGGCGCACGATCGGGAAACGGCCGCATCGGGACCAGCGAGTGCAAACAAACAGGACCAGGCCAGAAAACGGACCAGCGAATAAGCCAAGCACCAGCCCAGAGCGAAACCCTCTGGACGGGGGCAACAGTGAATAGCTAAGTGCAGCCGACAGTGCAGCGGTGCAAGATCTCAGGGGTTCTCCCCCATACCGACGCAATATAGAACTCTGTCGGACTAAGAAAATGGATCGAAAATGAAAAGGACACTAAAGGACATTCTTGAAAATCCGAGGGCTACTACGGAAGTATTATGAAGGGACTTGATTGCAATGTTTTACCAGGCTCTGGTATTGATGGATGCCGGGGGTGGAGGGTTGGATCACATACCACATTTCTTCGGGGTGGGCGATAGGCACTCTGCACAGTTGGGGTTGCGGGAGGGTCAGTTCCCGTCATGCAGGGAGGCAGGGAGGGGTGGATGGGTAGGTCAAGTTGGGGGGGGGATACTCAGTTAATTTCCATTTCAGTCTACAAGGTGGGGAGGAAAAGGACCTTACAGCAGCAACTTTACAATTGGAAAGCGTAGGGTAGGTTCTCGTTACAGAATCAAAGCATGATAGATAGCACCGGCATGTTACACTACGCAGTCGTTCTCAGCACACGCAGGACAGATGACACTTAACCAAAAGGGCAGGTCCCTCCGATTCCTCACGTGGAACGTCAATGGGCTTGGGGATAAATTAAAAAGAGTGCTTGTCCTACAATATTTAAAGCGACAGGTACCCAAGATCGTCCTTCTACAGGAAATTCACCTGGTGGGCAACACCTGTAGGGCATTGGACAGGTGGGAATATAAGCTAGCAATTCATTCTGGATTTACCTCTGGCTCCAAAGGGACCGGTATACTCATCAGGAAAAATTGCCCATATATAATACATAAAACATGGACAGATGCACAGGGTAGGTTCGCTGCATTAGCAGGAACGTGGGAAGGGAAAGCGATCAATATACTTTCAGTATACATACCCCCTGCTATGAAGGCGACGACACTCGCAGACCTCGGTAGACTCCTATTAACCCTCCCGGCTGGTATTTTGCTGATGGGAGGAGACTTTAATCTAACGGTAGATCGTTTCCCCCCTCGAGGGGGCAAGTATGATTCATCGCAACTAGCAGATTTCCTATTGGCTTTTGGTCTCGCAGATATTTGGAGGCACTTCAATGCATAAACACACCAATACACATTCCACTCAGGGGCCCATGGCAGCCAGTCCCATATCGACTATCTACTGACACACACCAAGGACATCCCCAATTTCACAGAGGCCGGGTGCTTAGCGAGGGGTATTTCCGACCACTCCCCAGTTGTCACCCAAGCAATAACACACACAAACACCGGACGCACTGATTTCGTGATTAACCCAGGGTGTCTGAAAAGCCCACATGTAAGAACAGAACTTATAAAAGACACAGACTGCTATTTCAATGAAAACACGGGCACGATGGAGTCGTCACAGACCCTATGGGGAGCATTCGAGGCAGTGATAAGGGGACAGGCGCTCGCTCTCACAGTTGGCTACAAAAAAGAGCTGGGGGCTCGTATAGAGGCACTAGAAAGGGAAATCCTGGAAGGGGAGGTAAGGATTGCAAACACTGAGGACGAACTAGCTAATCACTCCCTCAAAATAAAAAGACTAGATTATAGGCAACTACTAATGGAGGCGGCAAGAGAAAAGCAGAGGGCCATACAGCATAAAATTTACGAGTTGGGGTCAAAACCGGCAAATTGTTGGCTTGGTCAGAAAAGCGAGACTGGACACAGAGATGGGTTCCCCTACTACAAGGGGAAAAGGGAGAACAGCTGAGAGATCCACAGGAAATTGCAGAGGCCTTCGCCTCTCACTTTGCTCAGGTGTACACATCCGCCACTACAACAACACCCAGGGATTCTAGAGACCTACTAGCCACTATCCCAGTTCCTTCCTTGGCCAAGGAAGACCGAGAATCCCTGGAGGGAGTCCTCACTGAGGAAGAGTTAGCGATGGCCATACGAGGCATAAAGTCAGGGAAAGCCATGGGTCCTAATGAGCTCCCCATAGAATTGTTGAAGATGACGTCCTCTAAGATAACACCCGCCCTCTGTGCCATGTACCAAGAAAGTTTTCAGAGGGGCTCCCTACCAAGAGATTTAAGATTAGCATCAATAGTGGTCATTCACGAGCAGGGTAAGCCGGCGGAGGAGTGTGGCTCCTACCGTCCCATCTCCTTACTCAATGTAGAAACAAAGATTTTAGTCTAAGCATTAGCCAATCGTCTAATCCCCATCATCAGCAAACTAGTACACCCGGATCAGTCGGGTTCATGCCCGGACGCAACACGGTCCTTAATCTCTGCCGACTGCACGGAGCACTAGGAAGGGCAAACACAATCCAGGAAGACGCAGCCCTGCTTTCATTAGACGCTAAAATGGCGTTCAACACGATCAAATGGCCCTATCTCTTCGCAATTCTGGATCGCATGGGCTTCGGCCCTACATATATCAAGTGGATCAAACTCTTATATACGGATCCGACAGCACAAGTAGTTGTCAATCACCACACATCCCGGCAATTCCGCCTGGGGAGGGGTACCCGACAGGGCTGCCCCCTGTCACCTCCTATATTTGCTTTGATGCTCGAACCATTGGCGACATGGGTGAGGGGGGACCCCATGATCAGAGGGCTGAAATGGACAGAACAGCATGAAGATAAAATCTCGCTATATGCCGATGATATACTCCTATACGTAGCGGCCCCGGCAACTTCGATCCACAGGATCCTGCATATATTTGCGATCTTCGGCAAACACTCAGGCTATAAGATAAATTGACCTTAGTCACAAAAGAAAGTCTTCCTTCGAGAATATTCTAAATCAACTCATACACATACCAACAGACTTCAATCAAAGGATCTCTTAGGTTACCAGTGTCCTGGCAGTGCACGCAAAAAATATCAATAGGAGCCACCAGTTCAAAAAGTTAAAACATTTTTATTCAATACAAGTATAAAAAGATCATCATATCATAATATACGCCATTATTTCATTAAAATCAACAGATAAGTTAAAAAGTGTGCAAAGACGCAATAAACACAGTTTAGCAGCAATAATTCAATTAAAATATAACAAAGAAAAAAGAAAAAGGGGGGAAAAAACGAGATAGGAAAAAGATAGTTCCTAAAAAGAAAGTATGGCTGGCACTAAAAGGACCCAGAGGTACAACGGGAATGGGGGGAGGGGTCAACCCAACCGGGCCCCTCCACCATTACAGGAATATATTCGAACACGAAACCAACGTTACTGGCGTCAGATGGAATACCAGTAATCAATCTTTCTGACAGGTTGCTGAGTGATTCCGAGTTGAAAGTTCTTAGTAGAGGATTTAGTTTTGTCCCATCTTCACACATTGATAAATTTCAATTAGAAAAGGATATGCGTGCTTTTTTCCGTAAGGTGAGACTTACAAGATTCTTTGAAGGGCGCCAGCAGAGGATATGTAATAATGTTTCAGGTTTTAGACCTAAATCCTCGTTTACCCCTACACTAGCTATGGTAGGGAAGAATATTGAAACCTTTGAAAGGGCAGTTGAAAGTGGAATTCACCGTGTTCTAAGCAACACTACGGGACATATTCCCCAGAATTTTAGTAAGGAGGAAAGAGCAGCATTAAATTTATTAAAGGATGATGTCCAATTAACTATTAAACCCGCAGATAAGGGAGGAGGTGTGGTCCTGTTTAATACGGATGCCTACGAAAAGAGAATGTATTCCTTACTTAGTGTCCCTGAACATTATGAAAAAGTAACATCTAGATGTTTGGAGGACTTGTCACGTAGTTGTCTCGCACTTCTCACTGAAGCTAGTGATAACTCGCTTATCTGTGAAGAGGAATTTAGATTCCTTAATAATAGGGACCCTAAAACACCAGCACTATATGGTCTTCCTAAAGTCCATAAAAACGCCGGTGATCCTCCGATGCGACCCATTGTCAGCAGTATTGACTCCCTTCTGGAGCCGATCAGCAAATATGTTGACCATTTTCTGCGTCCTGCTGTTTGCAATTTGAGATCGTATGTGAGGGATTCTGCCCACATCATCTCAATGATAGAGGGCATACCTTTTTGTGGAGAGACTCAGTGTCTGGTTACTCTAGACATTGAGTCTCTCTACATGAATATACCTCAGGAAGACACTGTAGAGGTTGTTCGTATAGTCCTATAGGGCTTGGACCTTGATGGGGCAGACAAGGAATTTATTTCCGACTGTGTTAGAATGGTCCTTACGAACAACATTTTTTTGTTTAAGGAGGAATTGTTCAGACAGAGGAAGGGTACCAGCATGGGGGCTAGTTGTGCTCCAAGTTTAGCATGCCTGTATGTTGGTCAATTTGAGTTGAAGCACATTTACAATGAACTGGCGCCTTTTAGTGAAAATGTAGCGGGCTGGTACCGCTATATTGATGACATCTTTTTTATTTGGGAGGGTGACATTGAACTTTTAGAGGAATTTCTTGCCTGGCTAAACCTTGGAGACCCCAATCTTAAATTCACATCTTTTTACAGTAAGGATAGGGTAGATTTCTTGGATATTTCCATCAAGACAGTGGAGGGTGTTTTAGAAGTAGAACTGTTTGTAAAACCTATGGCTAAAAATACATTGCTTCAGTTTTCTAGCTTTCACCCTAAATCACAAGTTGAAAATATACCCTTTAGTCAATTCCTCCGTCTCCGGAGGAATTGTTCTGATCTTATTGATTTTTATAAACATGCAGCAGTCCTAAAAGATAAATTTAAAAATAGAGGATATCCCAAGAAATTAATTTCCCACTCTCTAAAAAGAGCGCGTTTTTATGACCGAGACGCCATGATTAATAAACCTCCAAAAATTAAGAAAACAATGGAAAAGATTGTTTTTGTGAGCAAGTTCTCCAATTTGAGCAACCAAATAAAAAATGTAGTCAACAGAAATTGGCATATATTAAACCATGAAGAAGAGAGAAAACTTGAGAAACCTTTGTTTGCTTTAAAAAAAAATAAGAACTTAAAAGACCTGCTTGTGCATACATATAGAGATGATTTCCATAATGCCCAGCGTACCCTAACTAATACTGTCCCGGTTGGGAATGTAAAATGTAGCACCTGTAATGTGTGCAGTCTATGCATAGTATCGAAAGAAATCACCGTTAATGGCTTCTGTATTAAATCAAAAAGTTTGAATAACTGCAGGAGCAAGAATGTAATTTATCTTCTGAAATGCCCATGTGTTGAATATTATGTAGGGGAAACAGGCAGAGAACTTAGGGTTAGACTACAAGAGCACAGGTCAGCAATCAAGACTAAAAAAAGTAATGCCCCTTTGGTTGCACATTTTTTAGAAAAGAGTCACGGGGAAAATGATTTTCACTGGTTTATTTTAGAGAAAGTGACCATTGGCAAAAGAGGTGGTAATATGCAACAGAAAAGGAAGTCACGTGAGCAATGGTATATTTCCCGTCTAAATACGGTCCAGGATGGTTTGAATTCCAAAGAAGAGTGGGATAGAATTATAGGAGCAACTTGAGAATACTAGCTTAAACATTTTATAAAAGCCCAGAGTAAGAGGTAGATAGTTGAGAACAGGACTATTTTAATAATGAGATATGATGTACGGTACTAGAAGTGTATTTGGGTATTAGATGGATTTAGGGGTTCGATTGCTTTCAGTGAACATTATTGTGTTGCTGTTCGGGTTTTTTACTACTTACGTAAAAAAAGTGTTAATTCAGTTAAGATTATATTATATAGGTATTTTTGAGGATGACGTCATATTGACGATCTAGCGGAATACTCTGAAAACCTAGTGTGGTTAGGGGCTGATAATATTGGTCTCTTTGTTGACCATTTTCTCTGAATGATGCCGCAATTAGCGGTCTTGTGTGGTTGACATCGTGTATAGATGGCTACGGTTGCACGAGGGGCTGTGTGTTCGAGCACTCGCAGTATTAGGAGTAAAGTGGGTATTCACTTTTTTATTATTATAATAATTTTAGTTATATTTTTGATTTTTGATTTTCGATTGTATTCGAACACGTCAATGTCATGGTTCTTTGCCTAGCAGATTCGGAATAGATAGGTTCGCGTAGATATTGTATTATCCACTATAAGATGGCCGACAGTTTTCGTTGGTCGGAACACGTGACTGAGCTAACTGAGCCAGCTGGTTCTAATTAGGATTTACAGCGTACTGAGGGTGTGTGAGTACATAAGCAGTCTTCGAGGGGCGTTGGTGTTCCTGTTTGGACGGAGGCATATACCCCGATCCCGCTATTTTGTCGATGAGAAGCGCTGAGGTAAGACCCGGGCGTAATCGTGTTTATGTTGAGTAAAGGGAGACCCGCATTATTTTTGGGGTGGTGTTTTCTTCCCTAAGGGGTTTTTGTGGTCCCATACATATGCGTATTTTCTGACGCTTCTAAAAGTTGATATTTTGTAGACTGTCGAGAAGAATTAGCCCACTATTGTTAACGTATGGATATTATACCGTTTTATCCTATAGGTAACTCGACGGAAGTGGCTTGAGTACTCTTGAAGCACATCATTGTGATACATTTGGATTTGTAAATAATAAAAAATAATAAAAGAGGGCTTTGAAAAAACTTTTTGGATGGGCCATAGTTGCTGGAAGACTTAAATCGCCTACTAGTGGAGGTACAGTTGGTGTTGTTGTTAGGAACTTATATTTGGTCTTACGTTGGGTATATAGATACTTATCCATTGTTAAATTGATGTTGTTAAACACAGGTCTGGGCTACCAGTGGCTCCTATGTGGAGCTTTTGAGACAGGAAGGTTTCGTTAGCAGTAACGCGGAGCAGACACTTAAGCTCGAACAAGGTATTGAAAGACAGATGATGGATTAAATTCAACGGTCTTAGTGAATATGGGTGACAGATGTAGTAATACTTTCTTTTTATTCGTGATATACAGCTACGTGGTGTACCCATAAGAACATTGCGAAACGTTATGGTCAGTTTATGGAGGCTTTGTGACCCCTGTTTAACCTGTTCAAGGTAAATACATAAGGATAATGGATTATCTGTATGTAATGAATGGTGGATGCATGAGGATACTCTTTTTGGTTATTAGCGTATTGATAGTGTAACAAGAAGTTTGGGGCAATGCAATATATTTATGAATATGCTGTGTTTATTTTTTCCCTCTTCCTTTTTAGATCTTTTGAGTTAAGGAACGGGTTGTGATGGTGGGAATATACACTTTTTCCTGATGAAGGTGTTGGTCGAAAGATTGTGACCTACCGAAACGCGTCGATGCTCATTTAAAGTTGTGCTGTGTAACTGTATGGACACTTTTGCGGTTACGAAAAAACAAAAAATAGATATGCACGATTGTGTACTCTTTTCCGCTGCATTATTTTGATCCAGCCATACTTTCTTTTTAGGAACTATCTTTTTCCTATCTCGTTTTTTCCCCCCCTTTTTCTTTTTTCTTTGTTATATTTTAATTGAATTATTGCTGCTAAACTGTGTTTATTGCGTCTTTGCACACTTTTTAACTTATCTGTTGATTTTAATGAAATAATGGCGTATATTATGATATGATGATCTTTTTATACTTGTATTGAATAAAAATGTTTTAACTTTTTGAACTGGTGGCTCCTATTGATATTTTTTGCGTGCACTGCCAGGACACTGGTAACCTAAGAGATCCTTTGATTGAAGTCTGTTGGTATGTGTATGAGTTGATTTAGAATATTCTCGAAGGAAGACTTTCTTTTGTGACTAAGGTCTTTTTGGTACCCACTTTCTTCGTGTCCTGGGTCCCTCTCTTTTATTTGAGATATAAGATAAATTGAGCAAAGTCCACACTGTATATGATTCGGGGACCCGCGCCGCGAATACCGTCGAACCACAAAATTAAGGCGGTGACGACGGGATTTAAATACCTTGGAATCTTCATAACACCTGACTCGCTCCTCTTCTACTACGCTAATCTCCAGGGCCCTCTGAAAAGGCAAAATAATGACGTACGACACTGGCGAACACTTCCTCTCACCCTTCTTGGCAGAGCGGTTCTGTTCAAAATGTTGGCACTGCCCCAGTTTCTCTTTGTGTTGCAGAACACCCCCTACGGGGTCCCAGATACATACTTCAAAAACATAGAGAGTGCAGTGCGAACCCTCCTATGGGATGGGAAGAACCCACGAATAGCCCTGCCAAATTTGTTTAGAGGGTTGTATGATGGGGGAACCGCCCTGCCCGACATTAAACAATATTACTGGGCGTCCCAATTAGCAATATTTAATCAACGAATCTATGGTCCGCAACTAGATCCAGCCTATCAAATGTACAAAAGGTTAATGAGTCCGGGAGGCCATCAAAGAGCCCTCTACACAGATCCTAAACGCCAGCGACTCACAGGACCCACTGCCCACACCATAACAATATGGCACCAAGCTTCCAAGAAATTAGGCTGGCATAGAAAGATAACAAAAGCAACACCGTTGTGGGAGGCAGAACAACTGGGCACACTGAGTATCTGTCCCGGGTTCGATAGATGGGACACGATTGGCATTTCGTCCGTCGGTGACCTTTGGAAAAGAGACAGTGTAGTCCTGTTTAGTGAGCTACAGACAGAGTACCAACTGGCAGGTACAGAGGCATACAGATACCTGCAAATAAAACATGCCATACAGTCTGTGGACCCGAGGGGGGTGGCTCTGCCCGAGACATCCCCACTGGAGGACAGGCTCCTTGCAGACCCAATGACCAATAAAGCAATATCCCTCACATATCGGAAACTGATAAATAATAGACCGGATCAGCACATACTCCTCAGGCACCAATGGGAGGCAGACATAGGGAGCTTAGAAGACGATGAATCGCAGGATGGCCTCTCATCCCCGCAGGAGGTAGCAGTACGAATTAGGTTGAGGCTCATTCAACTTAAAATTCTCCATAGGACGTATTACTCGGGGGTCCCTGTTCCGGAGTGGGAAAAGGTCAGACGCTGAGTGTCTAAGACGTTGCGCCCAGGAGGGAACATTCTTCCACACACTTTGGGAGTGCCCCGCAATCCAACCTTACTGGGAGGGAATTATACCTAAACTCAGGGAGACTAGTGGGAAAGACATTCCCAGCTCTGCAAAACGTTGCCTGCTTAACATATGGGAGGCCACAGACTTAACACAAACTGAGCAATCCTGGGCCTCCTTTGGGCTGGCCCTGGCCAAAAGAAACATTGCCCAAAAATGGGGCATGGCGGAAGTTCCATCACTGAGGGGTTGGGAAAGAGACATGGGCAGATCCATGATTGCAGAGAAAGAGGTGTTCTAGAATAGAGGCTGCCCGAAGAAATGGGACCTAAAATGGGCAAAGTGGAATGTTGCCAGGGGCGATCTGTTGATCTCCCCCACTGAGGAACTGTGAGGAGGGAGGATGGGAATTGACTTAATGCAACTGTGATGTGTGATAAAGATATACTGTGCAAGACTGACCAGAACTCTATACATCTCGGATTAAAATGTAAGCTGCTTATATACTTGAAACCTATTGCATAACCTACTGTATGACTGGTGTTTGTTTGAATGAAAAGTTTAAAAAAAAAAAAAAATTACCACTGATAACTGTCAGAAAAGGCGCTTTTGAAAATGGTGCTCCTACTAAGACTTATATACTTATTTCAGAACATCCCTATTACCCGCACTAGATCATTTTGTGGCCAGTTTAAGACCCTGATGGTTAGACTTCCATGTGCATAGGGTCAACCCAGAATAGCATGGACTAAAGTTCGGCTTTCCTATGAAAAAGGGGGCAGGTCATATTCTGAAATCTACTATTATGTTGCAGAAGCACAGGTTGCCCATGTTTTGTTTTATAAGGACAGTGAGGCCCCACATCAAAATTTAGAGGCAGGCCTGGCGACTCCTATTTCACTAGACGGGGCCTTGTTCCAGAAACCTTATAGTCCAAGTATAAAAAAAATACATACAGTGCACTTCACTATCTGGGCATGCACGAGGCTGGAGGCAATGACTGGGACCATAGAGACATACTTTTCATTGATTCGTTGGCAGATAATCCCAGTATACAAATGACCGCAAGAAGTGGTGCATAAACAGTCACAGAAGAAGAACTGGAAGGCAGTGGTGACCTCTTTGCTAACAAGACATCCAAAAGGTTCTCGAAATATGTGAATGGCGGTGAGGGCACAACAATGGATGTATTCATGTCCCAAAGGTTACACCGCTCTGTTACTCAGATATATAATACCATGCCAGAGGAGAAGGCGCTCGCATTGATCACTGCCTACTAAGATGATCATGAAGTTGTATAACACCATAATTATTGACCAACCAGCTGCTGAAGAAGTATATATTAAAAGTAAATGGGAATTGGAGCATGGCATTACAGAGGCACAATGGTCCTTCCGCTTCCGCAAATAAAGGATGTCTCTACAGATGGTAAATTCCGGTTAATTGAAGTAAAATACATGCCCTAGAAATACTACAGACCAGTCAGCAGGCAACTGATTCGAACTGGAAGGCAGGGAGGCTTTTTTTCTGCACCTCACACGGGTGTGTTCCAAAATACAATAGTTTGTGCGGAACGTCATAACTGTGTTACAGGAAATGACGACTCCCAGCTAGTGATCACCCCATTGATGGCATTGCTAGGCTAAGAAAAAGATGTTCTGAAAGGATATTGTAACTATGTTGCACTATCCTGATTTTTGGCAAAACACAGAGTGGCTCTGACCTTTAGACGGAGCATTCTTCCCAAAATGGAATACTGGATGGAGTTCTCAACGTGCTTTTAGCAGTCCATGTGTCTTTGCTTCCTTCCGGCGCCTACTCCAGAGATATTTAGGGTTTGTTAAGGACATGTATAGCTGAAAAATGGCTGTAATGGTAATTCATTTGCACAGTGTGAACTGAATGGATTTTGTTGTCAATATTAGGTGTTTTAAGCCTTCAGGTTTCTTAATGATATGTTAATGCTGCCAGCCACAATAGTATCAAGCTGGCCCCTAACTAATGAATAGTCTATTAGCTCTACTATGGTAAAGTGTGTGCTCAACTGATCTATAATGTAATGCCCTCTAATAAAGGAAAAAACGGAATATAGGGGTTACAAAATGTAATAGTAGTTTACTGTATATCTTCTAAATTTCGTTTTGTTGGCTCTGACATTTTCAGAGTGGTAGGGGGTGTGTAGGGTAATGTGCCTGATGACGATATGTTTATCTTTTTGGAAGCCACGTATTTAAGTGTTACTAAATGCCTTATTCTTCTTATGATCTATCTGTGTGTTGCTCAAGTCTCACCACAAAGGTGACTGCCTATTTTGTGGTACATGTTAAGTCCACTCATTACTTGAGGTAAAAGGGTTTCTTCACACATTTGTCTGAGATCATCCCTCCATGTATAACCCAGCTACTGTAATTCACTCTAGATCTAGTAATTTTGTAGAAGAGTGGGTTACTCTCATACGCTCCTAGCAGAAGGTTTAGCATTTACACATCCTGACCTCCCTCAAGCTACCACCAGTGACAAGAACGATAGTGAATGTACACGCCACCAATTTTGATCCTGCATTTTTTTAAACCGATGTCATGGCAACTCTTCAAGCAAACTAACATTGTGGTTGTCCAAAGCCATTTAAAACATTTCAAGTCTTCTTTAGTCATATATCGTAGTTGCATGCTGATGAGTTGTAACATTTTATGTCAATAAAGGTTCTGTTCCCTTTTGTATCAAAACTTTTAGCACTCTTCCTTTACTGTCTTTTCAGCCTAATCTACGAGAAGCCAAACATCTTCCAACCTCCGTGAGTGTTTTTGTACCTTCATTTACTATTAACACAATTGTTTTAAATATTTTATGTATGAAGGCATATTGTATCTATTAAAATCTCAGACCAAAAAACTGGTAGACCGCCAAAGTTGTGCTAAAAATGAAACAAAATACAAAAATGTATCTCCTATGTAAACTTGAAAACTCTTCACTGTTTAATGGGTGAACAAGGTTTAATATGCCAGCTACTTGCCAGGTCCTTCGCTCCAATTGCGTCTGCCTGCCCTGCTCATAAGGGCTTTAAAGAAAGAAGCCGTGAAGAAGGTCCTTCAGTGAACTGGGATCAAGATTCTGGAATATTTTTGCTCTTGCATTGAACTCATTTCATTCTTATTTAGGAAAACCTGAAGACATGTGTCTTCAGGCAGTTTTTAGCCAGTTGGCTCGATTCTTCAGGACTTCTGCCTTTTTGTTCTCAAAGAGATCAGTCTCTCTTCATATAAATTGCTTTCCATACTTAAAGACCACTAGCCAATTGTGGTACTCATCTCCAGAGGTAAATTTAATCTTATCTAATCAAATGTAATGACACTTTTGCTACTCACTATTACATACGGGCTGCTCCTATGCGCTGACCTGAGAGATGGATGTTTCCTGTAGCTCAAAAGAGAAAGCATTTTAGTTTACAATCAAGCCAGAGAGCATAAAGAAGAAGAGTTCCGTGGTGGGCGACAAAGATCCCAGTTAACAGTTAAATGCAAAGATCAACTGTGGAAGTGACAGGACCACTCTTCATATAGCCTCAGGCCAACCAGACTCTGAATTGTGCCGTCAGGCTTTGGGAAGATCTGCCTTTGTAGAACCCATTGCAATAATCCAAGAGATACCAGGTGGAACATGGATGTTTTCTCTACATGGTTAACTTGGGTTTCCTTGGGAAATTTAACTGGCCAACATTTGTGACCTCGGTTTTATAGACTAGAGTGGCCAGGGGTAATCTGGCAACTAAAGGAAAAAAATATTGTTGCATTTAGACACTGTAGAGCTGCAACCAACAAGCTATCCTTAATTTATTTGATCTAAGTTAGCCAGCGAGGGTCTCCCAGTTACCCTTTAGCTTAAACAAGAAAGTGACTATTGTCTGCATAGGAGTAGTTTTGCTGATGGTATACTCCTATGAAGGTCATAAGATTCTACATATCAATATTACAACTGCGGGGTGGTAATGGATACCTCTTGTTCAACCTGAAGGACACAGCTATCATTGCAAAGCAAAACTGCCTCGGTTTAACTTTGTAGGGATGGACACCATACATGCTAGTGATTGACTGGCCATCCAAAAGAAAAATACAGAATTATGTGGAGCTATTTTCAAATGTTAGATGGAGCCAAATAGTTTCTTCATCAATGGATGATCTCCATCTCTTCCTTGCCTGGAGATTCCCATACATTCCTTGTTTCGTTTTAAACTCCTACCTTCAATAGGCAATGCCATCTCTCTGCATATTGCATAACTGCTTCCGCCCTTCATATCTTCTCTTGTGGACCTTCTCAGATTTATATGTGTTGCCCTTATATATCCTCCTTCAGTTTGTTAGCTAGTCCTCCTATACCCCTAGGGCACTCTTCAGGCATCTATTTCTCCACTTGTTTCCTGTTGAATAATTTCAGGAGTTTCACTGTCCAGTAAAGTTCCAAAAGATTTACATAATTCCATCGTCCTGTACCTTCTCCCCTGAAATGGACCAGATCCTGACTTTGACACATCACTTAATAATTTCATATTGTCGCTAGAATTTAGATGAAATGCGCCATGCCATACAATGTATCTCCTTATCATGCTCGTTCTTTAATGCCTAATTGCACCCTCCAGCAGAGCTTCTTGATTAATATCAGATGAACCTCCTGATAACATCAATTGTGAGTACAGTGGCCTTGGCTAGTCCTCCCTTCAGGGCCTTATGGGCCTTGTCCTTCTACGGTTTGTCTTGTTTGCTGTCCTTGGAACTACCACTCTCTGTTATGCTGCAGTAACGAGGAAGTCATTAGTCCGTCATCTTTCAGTTTCATGCAAAGGTTTTCTATGGTGGACTGAGTCTGTACCACTGAATAGGTAAACTAAGGGACCCAACTCTGCTGCCTCTTCATTCCATGTTTCATAACACAAGTGTATCCCTGGGATTCATAGGGACCTGGGTAAATTAGCAATGATTTTAAGAAACAGTGGTCACTAATATATAATAGTTAAACAACAGCGCATGGATAAGAAAATGTATTCTAAAAATAATGTTTTAATAAATGAAAGAAGTTATTTTTAAGTGCATAAGTGACAGTGGGGTGCAAAATAGCATGCTCAGTTGACAATAATACAAATGAGTGTATCACAATGTACACAATCTGTCAGCAGCCTGTGTATTCAATATAATTATTGTAACGGGTCTGCTGAGTTAGTTGACAGAGGTTCGATCCACATTCATAAATGGATCATCATCAGGCATCAAACATAACTTTTTACAGCGAGCCAATTAAGCCTGTAGCCTTTATCATTGATTTGTCACTAAAACCTAATCAGGCCTACTGTATTAAACATAAGCTTTCCACAAGGCAACCATCAGGTATCTAATCATAAAATTAGAAATATATTCAAAATTTACGATGGCAAAGCAAAATAATGTCTCACCAAAGAGGGCCTAACAATGAATATCACAGTGCACATCTTCTATCCCCATGCTTTGGCAAGTGGACATCCACCACCAAATCCCTTGCTTACAACAGTAGTCTGTGAGATTCCCTGTGCCAAACTACCTCTCTGGAAGCTTTAATACAGAGTGATAACAATGTACCCATAAATGTCTGTTAACTTCACCAAGGGCTTTTCACAACAAAACGTCAGGCCTACTGCCTAACTCATACTTTTTCATAATTAGTAGATCAGGCAGATAGCCTTGATCCTTGACTTGTCTCCAATATTAACTCAGCCCTGCTGTACTGAGCATAAGCTTCCAAACAAGGCAAAAGGTGCAATAAAAGCACACATTTTCAGTCGAAGCACACACCTTGTGCCAAATCAAATGCTATACATGAGTGACCTAGCATGTGTGAGCATCTTAAGCCCCTCTCGTAGTAATACTTCTGACAGCTCTTTTTCTCTTGATTGCATATGGTCTTGGTGACAATTGCCAGATATAAAAAGGATACAGATAGAGGAGCGAATCACTCCTCATAATGTTCAATTACTTTTCTTGCGCGAGGGACATATAGGGGAACCTCTATCAGGCGTTAGGTTGCCATATACAGCATAATTTGGACACGCTCAAGCAACACCCTGCCTCCTGAGAGAAGTCTTGGCCTCCGTATTCCTTCCTGTCAATATTTTTTGTGGATTATGCGTACTATAGTTCTCAATTGATAAAGATAGTCTATTGAATTCCATTTGTAGGTACAAGATGTCTTTCTCTAGACACAATTATCCACCATGTTTGTTTTTTCCCATTTCATTCTTCCTATCTGGTGTTTTCTCCCTCCTTGATTTTGAAATCTGATGAAAGGAACTTTTTATTTATCTGTTTATATATTCATGCAGTCATTTCAGATTTCAGATAAGCGGCGACAGCAGGGGAAGGAATAAGATTGTGCTGGACAGAGATTTATCCTATGTTCCCATGTATATAGTATATAAAGGTGTGCTTTAGGCAAAAGTCTCAAGAAATAAATATGTTTTAAATTATTTTCTGAACTTCAAGTAAGAGGTTGAGGGATGACATTTTCTAAAAGGTGGAGCCTTGATGCTGTAGCGATCTTCCTTTTCCTCCCAATGCATTTAATAGTGATTAACCTCCATCAAGCCTACTCTTTATTGGGCTATGCTGGGACCAACAAGTGCATTACCTGCTACAAAGAAGCTCTCCTGGATATTCTTGCAAATAAGGGCCAGACAAAGCTTCCTGGCTGGCCCACGTCACCAGGACCCTAAAAAGATATAGGATGCACATACTTCTGGGACAATCCTAGTATAATGTCCAAACACATTGTAAAGATCATCCAGAGGCTTCACTCGGGCAGCATGAGAACCCAGTGGGAGCTATTGAGGAATCAAAGTTCACCTATGGAGGCGCATGGTAATTTATAGTCCTTCAAAATTAGCCTTTCATTGGATTTAATTCCACTCAAATCAATAATATCACTCCTTTGTAATTTTATACAAAATTCATCTTTATGAGACCTTCTTGCACAATCAGCCTACACATGTTTCAAGGGATAATCCTCTTCTTCAGGGCTGATGTTTCAATGTCTGATATTTGAAGATGATAGTTGCATCCAATCGGTAGACATCTCACGAAAATAAATTATAAGATTAAATCCAGGAATGCCCCATTCGGTATCAGCAATCCCGCTGTATCTATATAACTCAGCTCCTCACTCCCGCTTGCTCTCACTGTTAGGGAGTGACTTACTCCGGTCATGTCTGTCCACAAAATCCTTAATGGCTTACAAGCCATACTTAAGCACCTTATTTCCGGAGGAAAATTGTATCCTATACATGAAATTCAGATTTGGAACCTTGACAGTTCTGTCCTACACCAAAAAGTGGTAAAAGAGCACAATCAGTAGCACCTGTGTACATGCAAGCTTTGAGGCCAAGAGTCAGTTTTGCACTTCCTGCTTCTATGCACATACACCCTGGGTGTGCGACGGCAGATCCTTGACCACAATTTTTAACTCACAATATAAGAAGGAGCAGTGAGACATTGTCACAATGCCGCTGGACAGATTCAGAACACCTTTATAATAAATTGGTTCTCTACATCTTCCAGGCATGGAAATTGACCAGATCCAATTGCCATTATAAAATGTGGTTAATGCTAGAGACTTAGGAGGTCATTACGATGACGGTCGGACAAAGTCCGCCCGCCACCGTAGCGGTGAATGGGACCGTCCGCTCATAGGAGCGGCGGTCCCGCCGCGAGTATAGGATGCCACCGCCATGGTGGCGGTGGTATCCCCTATTCCCAACATTGTGGCGGGCGGTGTTCACAGCACCGCCCGCCACAATGCTGGGAATGCACGTCGTGCATTGGCATGCACAAGGTGACAAGCACCGCGCGGTGCCTGCCACCTTGCCCATGCCAATGCAGGGGGGTACCATAGGTACCCCCCATGTGCACCCCCAACATCCTGGGGGCCCGCTACGGCCCCCAACTGCGAAGACCGTATGCCTTTGCATGGCGGTGTTACCGCCATGGAAATGCAGCTCTCCGCCAGCATCCTAATATGGATGGCGGTGTCTTGCAGACACCGCCACCATATTATTGCCCTTTTCCGCCCGGTCCCCTGTTGGACCGGCAGAAAACCGGCGGACGGTCTTTCCGTCCGCCGGGCTCCCTCCCGCCATCGTAATGTGGCGGGGGGAAATGGCATGCGGGCGGAGGGGAATGGCGGGCGGATCGCCACCGCCATATGGGCGGTGGCGATCCGCCAGTCATCGTAATGACCCCCTTAGAGATCCACCTTGAAACAGTGGGCCAAAATGTTTTTACACTTTTTTTCTCACAAGCATAATATTTTAAAAATGTTGTTTGAACTTCTCTTTTTGTATGGCCCTCGGGATAAAGTAAATAAAGAAATAAAAATGAATTGTATTGATAGTCTGGGATGATGTCAGATCCAGAAGCCCCAACCTAGGGTGCTTGATCAGTTGGTTAATCTGTAAAAGTTTGGAGCGCTTTAGAGCTGTTGTGACCAATACACATATTTTTTAAACGTGTTCACTGCTGTATTGGCATCCAGTGCTTGTAGTTCTGGGCTAATGTGGTTAGATTTACGTATAATTACAATGAGGTAATAGGCATAATTCTGAGCCCTCTATTGCTTAACAATGACTTTAGTAAGTAGACGTTGTCGTAATCCTGCCCAGATAGGACCGCAACGAGAAAACGAATGATCCAACGCAAAAGTGTCAAAAAGGTAAGGATGTATTGAGCAAAAAAAAACAGTTTTTACCCATTTTGGAAAATCTAGATGAAATGTGCAGTCTTACATTGCAATGGATTGCATTCTGTGTGCCTCAAAATGCTCTATTTATTAATTCATTGTAAAGTGATGTTTCAATTGCACAAAACATTATCAATGTTTCTAGCACAGTTCCTTTTGATATGCTTATATCCTACAACCCTTCCACACGTCATTTTATACCTTTAACCTAAAGCTCATCGTCATGGTCAGTATAAACAGGTATTTCTGCGGCAACTGGATTTTCTATGAAAATATGGTTTTGCCACAAAATTCACTTCAACTCCGTAGCTTGTAGATTTTAGCCTAAAAAATCTTTCACCCTTTATGCAGAGCAATGGTTGACACTCTGTAATAATTAATTGATTACTGAAGATGTTCATCTTCGTATTCTCGGGCTGTTTTTAATAGAAATTTGCACTGCATCCCTAGTGTACACATTATAAACACGCATTGGCAAAGCCAATAGGACTGGTATGTCAAGCAGTTTATACGTTTTTTGTTATTTTTTTATTGGAAGCATATGCTACAATAATAAAAAATTAAAAAAGGAAAGACAAGCCGCTTGCTTAAAAATGGCTACCGTATGCTTGCAAAAAATTTGTACGTTTTAAAAACTGTTAACCATCATGTTTCATTTTAATTGACAAGTAGGGATATTTCCTAACAGGAAGGTGTACTTAGAAGAGGTGCATGAAACTTTTATAGTTATATTAATATGATTAGTTTATTATTTTGATTCTTATTGCCGAAAAGAAAAGGCAGTACTGGTTTTGAAGAACTGTAACATACGATGACAACTAAAGAAATAGTAATGGATAGAGAATGGAAAGGAAAAAACGTTGGCAAAGTAAAGTATTCGCCCAGCAGGCTGGTCACTGACTCGCACTTCTTTTTAGGCAGATGTGCATACTTGTTCAGGCAAAATGCCCTCACTAACAATGCACTAGAGCTAATGGCTGAGGTGAACTGAGTAATTGCTCCATGAAAAGTGGTTTAGTGGGCCAAAGGTAAAGCATGAAAGCAGTCTGTGGCAAAAACACAGGCAGGACACAGGACGAGTTAAGGGATGTGAAGGACAGGAGTAGATACTCAAGTGTTTGAAGACGTCACACTTTGGTGAACAAGAGCACATTAGCCCTTGAATCGTGCTCCTCTCCATGTTGGTTAGTGCAGTTGGAAGGCAAAAACAATTCAAAGTTACACTTGCTTTGTTTGCTCTGGGGAGGCCTCAAACAACTTTTAAGTTTGTGCTTTCCTAAATTGTTTAAATTGTAAATACATTTAAAAAGAAGTGAATAAATAATTGCAGGTGCGCACAGGTTTCTGTAGAGGACTAGACCCAACGTTGGATTGGAGCATATGAGTGATGTAAGCTCAGGGATGCTTCCCTCCTTGACCCCAACCCCGAAAACATTTTGACAAAGTGCGACCAAGTAGTGCATTGCTATGCTGGATGAAGGACACTTCACACAGGGTGACAATAACTCATTGAAATGTATTGTCCACAATGACATGAAGGGCAGCACTCTCACAAGTAACCCGGCACTCTTTTCTATACCTGTAAGTTCTTGCGCGTCGTCAAACAAGTTGCAGTACTAGTGTTATGGACCTTTAATTTTTGACTGAAAGTGTATTGTGGGAGATAACATTTGCACAACATATCAGTTTACAGTGAAACCAATTTGGCTGCACAAGAACGACAGAGAGGATGGTTTGCAAAATCTTAAAGGTTTATTAGCAGATTTTCAAATAAGCATATATATCAATTTGATTGTTAAATCTGAGAATATATATTATATCAATGTCAATGCAAATCATTACAAGGTACAAAATGCAAAATAAAGGCAGTATTGGTTCCATAAAGGAGTGCCCCTAATCTAAATATAGTATCAAAGAATGGCAAGAGGAAATTCTAAGCGGAAGGTGAATCTCAATTGACTGAAACTAAGGCTCATCAAAAATAGGCAGACATGTTTAAAAGGGAAGCACAAGAAACAATTTCAGGGGAAATCGACAGAGTTAAGGAAAGGTCTTCCCTCAGCAAAGTCAGGTCGGGATCTGCCAAACTTTTCTAAGATACACAATTTAAAGTGCATTGAATATTTCCAAAACATCTTGCCCCCGTACTCATGTCAGATGGGGCCAATCAGGTTTCACTGTCTTCATGGAACAGGTAGGCTCCCTTCATCCTTCCCATCGGAGAAAGACGCGCACCGCTGCACAGCCTTAAAGTATCAGTATCCTGGTCCATTCTCCTAACAACATAGACTGCCAGACACTTTCGACGAAAGAAGAAAACATAAAAGCACATGAAAATCAACATTAGGCTTACTATAAAACTTTGGACAATTTAGGCATTCTCACAATTAGGCCTATGTCAGAAAACTATTTTGAACACCATAAACTAATGATTATACTAAAAATATGTAACATGTGGCTTCTTGATGTGAGTATATTGCCACATATAAACACACAGGCTACCATTTTAGTACATGAAGTAGCACATGATTAGTAATGATTAAGGAGGACTAAAATTTGCTATCCTCCCATCTGTGCAACTGTCACTTTCCATTTGTGCTAAATTACAGCGGAAGGCATGCCTCCTCGTCCTTCTTCTGTTTTTAGTTTGAGTTCCCTCTGGCAACACTTTATGTCATCATTGGGGGACTTCCTTGAAGTAGTGGGCTAGGCTGTGGATGGCTCAAACGCGGGATTCGAAAACGCAAGGACTTGAGCTATGAAATGAAGTGGAAACATAAGATTAGGCCTGTGTTTTAGGTCTGTGTTTCTGTGTTTAACTGAGTAAGTAATGTCCTGCTTTTCCCGCGGGCTGTCAATTTACTTGAGGGCGTAAAAGCCACCTAAATTAAATGCTGTAGCACTTCTGAAATAAGCGAGTCAGTACCAAGTAAGAAAAGCGAGAGGCAAATTTCCAGCAGGCTGCTCTTGTTCTCTCTCTCCCCACCCCTTTCTGAGAAGCTGTGGAGCGTTGTTTTTTTTGGAGCTCTTTCTTGTTCTCTTTGCTCCCCTCCCCTGTAGTTATTTTGAGCTTTGCAGTTGTGTTTACTGGGGACGTAGGCAAGATGGCGACCTGGCGGTAGCAACTCCTGAGAGCTCTGCCACATGCAAAGTTAATCGCTGCGGTGGCGGAGTTGATCAAGCCTTGTTTCCCTAACCAGTGATCCAGCGCGACTAATATAATTTCCTCTCCTATGGACATAGCATCCAGGTCGGAAACACTCCTTTTCCACAACTATACCAATATGACGGTGGGGCCCATAACACCGCATATACATTCACTCACTCAATATTTCCTGGATCTCATCCACTTCTACCTAAGAGAGAAAATTAGATGACTGCTGGAAGAGAACGGGATACCTTTTTACAGTTGACAAGATAACTGTTTAAACATCATACATAATTAGATTTTAATCCTGTCAATTTCTAAAACACCAAAGGTATTCCGCTCATTGGTCGATGGACCAACTAGTAGGAATCAGTTGATGGTGATTAAGACCAGCTCAATCACTTTAACCTATTAAACATCTGCATTTATTATTGAGCTAAAGAACCACAGACTCGTAGTTTTAATTGTAATAAAGTTTATCTAATTAATTAGATGCATAGAAAAGTCTCCAATTTATTAATCAATTTAATACATTTATTAGCATTTTAAGAATAAAATTCAGAGAATTTATGCATACCCTTTTAGATGGAAAAATAAAGTTCGTCACAGCAGATCACAGCATAGCCTTCCCAAAAACTGACTGACTGTCCCGCTAAACAGGCCTCCTCGACGGACCACCAATACAGGTTTCCCGCATCGATCTCGTTCCTTCCCAGTCAGATTTAAAAGCAAGAGATTAATTAATTTTAAAAGAATATGGCCTATAGAAAATAGCAGCGATTCTCCAGCGCCAAAGTTCTGTGCTCAAAAATTATGTATGAATAGCGCTCCTCCTACTTAAGAGTAGGTCCTCTTATACCCTAATACTAGCTTACTAAACAGAAATGTTTCAATCTTTGGGGGCGAGATTCACGCTAATTGGTCCATTGGAGTGGTGGCAAGCATCTTCTCATTGCCCTCCTTGTTCAAACCAGTTCCGAAAATGTTTATAATTTTGTCCTTTCACACGGTTTTAGGACATTACCAATCCGATTGACAGTTCATCATTTGTTGCTTCTTTTGTAACTTTATTTAAACAGTTCATTGTTAATTCACGGCTGCATCTCTAGTTCTCATGTATTCTTTGCTGTGTTTCTTTTTGGCACTCATTCTGGCGACAGGTCATGGTGACCTTGCTCCTTTTCATTCTGAGCTCTGCTTTCGGATCACATGATCATTTCCACAGCGTTCTCCCAATTGGAAGCCATTTTGCACTTGCGCATTTAGCCCATCTGCCTCGGCAGCCATGTTTACAGCGCGGCCTAGCAGGCTTGAACGAACTATTATGAAAACAAACACAATCATAATTAAAACGAGGAAAATTAGCCTTTTCGTTTCCCACCCGTCATTCTATGTACCCCTATTAGGTGTTACCTAGCAAAAGCGACATATAAAGCTATATTTTACTCACCATCCGCATATTTTTGCCACAATACTGATTTACTTACATAACACAAATCATGCAACATTTTTTTAATTAATACGCAAACCATTATGTTATTACTATTTCACGTTGACAAGCGTTAGTAGGTTATCTTTTGAACATGAATGGCTGTTACCCTTATAAAAAATGTCTATTAAAGTGTTGATTAGTCATCACACAATTAATAGTCGTTAATTATTAGCATTAATGTTAGGGTGTTCAAAATGTTCTTATTTACCTTGCCCATGTCACACAATTTTACTGATAGCATTGTTTCTTGTCCATTTGCTTCTTGTTAGTTTTACACCTCTGTATCCTTTTCATCTTGTCTTTTTGTTCTCTCATACATGCTTTCTTTTAGTTCTTCCAGTTCTACTTCACCTATTTCTCGTTCTCGTTCTTTATTTATCTTATTTTCTCTTTTCATTTTGCTTTGTCTTTTTCGCCTTTTAATACATATAACAAATTTTAAGAATAACACTATAAAAATTACCACTGTTGCTGATATCAAAACTTTCCCTACAATAGAACTACCTATTTCAGTGAACCATTTTGGTATTGAGGAAAAACTCTTACCAAGTTTCTCCCAAGCACTTTCAACCTCCAGTGGAACAAGTTCCTTGTGCAAATTTGTAATATTCTTTATATACTTTTGTATATTTTCACTTTTATCCGGAATGTAAGTGCAACAATGTTGGACTTTCAGCATTCCACAGACTCCTCCCTCTTTTGCCAAAAGAATGTCAAGGGCAAGTCGATTTTGCATTACCATAGCTCTTATGGCAACCATCTCGGTATTTACCATCAAGAACCCTCCAGCAGTATTCGTTGATAAACGATCTACTACTGTGGACAATTTCCGAATTTTAAATGCATTCAAAGATATTCCCACTGCTAGTATCATTGCTCCAAAAATGTCACCCACTATTTCTGAAAAACTTTCCCTTTTTCTACGTGTGAATGTTGCACCCATTTCGTGTGTTCCTTTTTCTTCTCTATCTACATGAAAGATTTTTGGAAAGACCAGGCCTAAGTAGCACGACCCATACCAATGGTCCGGCAACCTGTAATAAGCTTTGTTTCCACAAATATAATAGATCCCTGGAAATATTGGATCTTTTCCTCCTTTGAATCCCCATCCTCCTAATATTTTATAATTGTCTCGGCAGTCACTGGAACCCACGAAATAGTTGTCATACCTAGTTCTATTTCTACTAATGCACAACTTTCCCTGTTGGGGCCAATCTAAAGTCATAGCTGCATTTGTCCTTTTCTTATCATCACTTTCTCTTTCAAATGTCCATAGTGGTGTTTTCATCTCCTCCTCTACTACTTTTCTTTGAAATTTTACTCTTCTGCTTTCTACCATTTCTAAAAATACCTTTTCCTCTTTCTTTAACTCACAAGTGAGGTTATGTTTAACTACATCATCTAATGTAAATTCTTTATTTTCTAGGAAAAATTCACCAAACATCTTTGCTACCTTCACCTTGTTTAATTCAGGAATTATAGGAACTTCTGCAAAAATCTTATTTATGTCAGTGTAATAATATTCTAATCTACCTGTTTTATAAAACAAACTAGCTAAGACACTACATGTTATTCCATACGTCAAAGGAAGGTGATGATAGGTCACACCTTCTGAAACAGACGCAGGTAATTGCATACACACATAACAATCTCTTACATCCATAGTTTCTACATATAATAATTTTGTGAAAACGTTCTTTGAAAAATCTGTTATAGATCTGTCCTTATGTAACTCTGCACTATCTACTTGTGTTGCTGTGTTCTGTATGCTATCCTTCTTTGTGTTGTTCTTTAATATGGACGTTTCTTCTACAGCTAATCTAATTGGAATGGTGATTGCTAAAATGAGCCATACAAACATTAATAAACCTGTACAAAAGAAACACATTCTACACCATCTACGTAAAAACGCACATCTATTCTCTATGTCTTCCATCTTGTTCTACT
Source organism: Calotriton arnoldi (assembly GCA_963921515.1). NCBI lineage: Eukaryota > Metazoa > Chordata > Amphibia > Caudata > Salamandridae > Calotriton > Calotriton arnoldi. Next base: position 607,891 of record CAWUFW010002917.1, read on the forward strand.
ACCTATGTATATTTTTGTACAGCAAATGTGTCAATACACCTCTGAATGACGTTTCAGCCACTCTACTTTCTCACTTTGTCTTGTTTGGTACTCTCTTTAGTTCTTCTCAGAACTCTTTCTTGTCTTATTCAGGTTTTTATTGTCCATTCCAGCTCTTCTTTTCAATCTCTTCAAACTTGTTGCACTTAACTTTCACCCATTTGTTTGTAGCTTTGTTCGGGATTATCGTGAGTGATTTCTTCTTCCTTGATATCAGTTAGTGCGATGTATAGCCATTCAGGTGACTTATATTTCAAATTAGCTTTCTTTACTTTTTTTGTTTTCTGTAATTGTTTTCCACTTTGTTTTTCTTGTTCCTTTTGACTTGTTATCTCATTTACTTGTTCTGCATTATTTTTGTTTATCTTTATGATTCTGTATCTCAATCTTTTGACTTCGTGGGGCCAATTATCTCCTTTTCTCGGCCTTTTCGGTTCACTTTCTTTTTCTTCTCGTTCAGCTCTCCAAGTTCTTTTTCTTGGTCCTAGTCTCTGTTTTCTTTCTCCTTCACTTTCTTCTGATTCTGTTTCAGATTTTACTTCATTTCCTCTTATTTTGAACTTTATGATTTCACCTTCTTTGTCTTGCTCTTTTTCTTCCTGTGTCTTTCCTGTTTGATCACTTGTTTCTATCCCTCCTCGAGGTTCTTCCGGATTTTCGTTGATCTCTCTATCTGGTTCTATATTTCCCTGTTCATTTGTTTGTGTATCTGTCCCTATTGCTCCTCGAATGTCTTCCGAATTTTCTATCTCTCTATTTGAATCTATCCCTGCCTTGTCTACTTTGACAATTTCTGTAGGATTTTTATCATAACTTGTGCTTGGCTGTTCATTGTCACTGTCTTTTTGTTCAGTTTCTTCCTTTATGATGTCAAATTTCCATTTATTCTTTAGCTTTTCACCACTATCTGATTGATCTGTATCGGATCCTGAACTGGTGTCTGATATTTCCAGATGTCGACTTACAGGTCGATCTTCAAGTTCTGGAACTCTCGCTATTTCAAATTCTTCTTCAGTTGTTAGACTTGTACTTGGATCTTCCAGATGTCGACTTTCAGGTCGATCTTCAAGTTCTGGAACCCTGTTTGTTTCTTCTTCTGCATCGGATGCTGAACTGGTATCAGATATCTCCAAATGTCGACTTACAGGTCGAGCTTCAGGATCTGGAACTCTGATGGTGTGGCTGGCATGTACCCAGTTTTTCACTCATGCACATTTGACTGCAGTTGTTGTAACCAGGATCACCTGTCGTGGTTGGTCCCAGCGAGGAACCAAACAGTTTCTTCTTCTGTGGACTTTTATGCGGACCCAATCTCCTGGATTCAAATCATGAGCTGGTTTTCTTTCAAGAGTGGTCGCATCCGGTCCAACCTGATGAAACACAGAATGTACCACATCAGCCAATCCTTTGCAATAATCCATTACGAGATCATCAGTTATAGCCAATAGTTTGTTGACAGGTACATGAGCTTGTCTCATTGCTCGTCCCATGATAACTTTGTGGGGACTCAGACCTGTTTTCCTATCAGGTATGCTTCTGATAGTCATCAGTACCAGGGGAAGGGCATCTGGCCATTTCAGTCCTGTGGCTTGACACATTTTCCCTAACCTATTCTTTATTGTTCCATTCACTTGTTCTACTACTCCAGAAGCCTCTGGTCTGTATGCACAATGCAATTTCTGTTGAATACCAAGAGCCTCACATATCAGTTGAATTAGTTCATTCTGAAAATGTGTTCCTCTATCTGTTTCAATCGTTACCGGAAAACCATACCTTGGAATGAATTCTCTTAGCAAAAGCTTTGCTACTGTAATTCCATCATTCCTTCTGGTCGGATAGGCTTCCACCCAACGAGAAAACAAACAAACGACCACTAGAACATACCTCAGTTTATTGCTTGGGGGCATTTCTATAAAATCCAATTGCATTCTCGTGAAAGGACCTCCTTCTCGTCCTATTGTTCCTAAACTCACTACCATCTTCCTTCCTGGATTTATCTGTTGGCAGATAAGACATCTTTGACAAAGACTTTCAGCTATGGCTCTGAATTTTGGGTTATACCAGGTTTGCCTAAAAAGTCGAATCATTGCATCTCTTCCAATATGAGCTTGTCCATGGTACATCCGTGCCATGTCAGAAATCATGCTATCAGGCATAACTGGTCTTTCATCTCTATAAACCCAAACATCATCTTCTTCCCTTTTTCTGCATCCTGCTTTTATCCAATTATCCTTTTCCTCATCATCTGCTGCTTCCTGTAGCTGTCTCACCTCATCCCATGTTTCGATAATGTTAGTAAACAGCAAATGACATGAAACATGCTCTCTTTCCCTCCTTCTGTTTAGCGAGACTACATTTTTAGCACAATACTGAGCTACCTCGTCGGCATAATTATTGCCCACGGTTATGTAGTCTTCCCCATTTTTATGTGCATTGCACTTCACCACGGCAATTTGTCTAGGCAGCTGTATTGCCTCAAGTAATTTCTTCACAAACTCACCATTTCGAATCGGAGTTCCTGCAGACGTCAAGAAACCTCTTTGGGACCAGATCTGCCCAAAATCATGGACCACTGCAAAGCCATACTGGCTATCCGTGATCACTGTGATTCGGACATTCTTTCCCTGTTTGCATGCCTGTATTAGAGCAATCAGCTCAGCCACTTGGGCGGAACGTATCCCTCTCAAACAAGATGCTTCCAGTATGGCACCTACTGTACATACAGCATACGCTGCACTTAAAACTCCTTCATTCGTCCTCAAGCATGAGCCATCCACAAACATCACATAATCTGATTCTTTTAAAGGCTCATCTCTAATATCTGGCCTTGGTTTTGTACAGTATTCAAGTACATTCAAGCAATCATGATCAACCTCATCTTTGTCTTTCACACTCTCTTCATCCGGCAATGATGTCGACGGATTCACACTTGTACATCTGTCAATCGTTACATTATCTGCACTCAAAATCACTTTTTCGTACCTAGTCAGCCGACTATGTGTCATGTATTGAGTTTTGGTTCTTTTCAAAAGAATTTCGACAGAATGTGGAACATATACCCTCAGTGGGTATCCCATCACAATGCCTTCACTTTGTTCCAAACTCACACAAGTAGCAGCTACTGCTTTCAGACATCCAGGCAACGCCTTTGCTACCGGGTCTAAAACAGCTGAAAAGTATGCAATAGGTCTTTTCATATTTCCATGTCTTTGCACTAAAACTGAAAACGCACACCCATCTCTCTCACTACAATACAGTTTAAAATCTTTTTCATAATCAGGCATTCCTAGTGCCGGTGCTTCACACAGTCTCGCTTTCAGTTCTCTGAATGCCTTCATTTCTTCATCATTCAACTCAAACGGATCTTTAACATCCTTTTTTGTCAATCTCTGTAATGGTTTTGCAATTAGTGAAAATCCACTTATCCACTGTCGACAATATCCAACCATTCCCAGGAACATTCTCACCTCTCTTTGTGTCATTGGAGCTCTCATTCCTTGAATAATTTTTATTCTTTCAGTCGTTACCTTTCGCACTCCTTTTTCAATTTTATGACCTAGGTATTGAACTTCTTGTTGGCAAAACTGTAGTTTCGACGGAGACACTTTATGTCCTCCTCCTGCTAGATGGTTCAGTAAAGCAATGGTGTCAGTAACACATGCCTCTCTGGTTTTTGATGCCACTAATAGGTCATCAATGTATTGAACCATCACAGATTTTTCAGGCATCTTTAAATCTTCCAACGATTTCTTTAGGATCTGATTAAAGATCGAGGGACTCTCTGTGTACCCCTGAGGAATTCGGCACCATGCCAAAATACGCTCTCCGAACCTAAACGCAAATAATGGCTGGCTTTCTGAATGTAACGGAATTGAGAAAAATGCATGGCACAAATCAATGACAGTGTACCATTCTGCCTCATGTGGAATCTGATACAATATTACAGCAGGGTTTGGTACAATTGGACAACAAGGAACAACAATTTTATTAACCTTTCGAAAATCTTGCACTATTCTATATGTTCCATTTGGCTTTTTCAGTCCCATTATAGGCGAATTACATGGACTGCTCATTATTTCTTTCAATATTCCTTGTTCAATCATTTTATTTATTACAGGTGTTATTCCTTCAATTATTTCTGGTGTCAATTTATATTGTGGAGTATTTGGGTAATTTGTTCCTTCTTTAACAGACATTTTAATAGGGTCTACTCCTTTCATTAACCCAATGTCTTCGCCCGTAAAATCCCATACCTCCTGTTTGACTGTTTCTTTCAATTCAATCGGAATTTTCTCTACATCGAACATAGGAAACATGTCATTCACTCCTGGCTCTAATTCTGCCATTGTCATTTTATATAATACATCTTCATCTGGTGTCTGAAATGCAATCCCATCCGGCGTACAATAGATGGTGCAATTCATTTTGCAAAGTAGATCGCGTCCAAGTAAATTTACAGGACTGCAATCACATACCACAAATCGGTGCATCTCTCTGAATGGTCCAATTTTTACTTCTACTAATTTAGTAAGTGGTGCCTTAATTTGCTGATTCGAGACACCAACGACTTGGATATATTCACCTGAGAGAGGAAGGTTTGGAATTTCCACTGATCTGACAGTAGAACGGGTAGCTCCAGTGTCTACAAGGAATGTTACATCTGCACCATTCACTTCTCCATCCACAAATGGACCTGTCTGATTTACCTCTAGAGTTGCGCCAAGTACGCACTCTCCCTCCTCTCCTAGGCACCGTCATAAACTTTCATCCGACTCATTCCCATCCTGTCGCAACCAATACTGCGATATCGCTGCTGCACGCGGCAATTGTGTTACCTGCTCTCCTCCGTAGAATCCTGTCTCTGCACTGTATCTCTGTGGATTTACACTCTTGGGTAGTGGTGGTTGTGGCACCTGACTCTGCTGAGTAACTACCTCAGCGGTTGCTGTAGTTGTTGGTAACTCACCTCACTCTGCACCTGTGGATTTAATGATTGATTTTCTGCATTAGCTTTTGGAGGAAATTTACACTCGTTTCTCCAATGCCCTAATTTTCCGCAGTTGTGGCATGGCCACTTTTTCTTTGCTTCTTCTATACTCATTTGGCCTTTTCCTTTACCTATATTCGGTTTGAATTTAATTTGTCCTACCTCATTAATTTGATTATTTAGTTGAGCTTCTTGTTTTTCTGCAACTTTCACTTGTGCCCACATTGCTTTCTCCTTTAATTTACGCTGTCTACTCTCAATGTCATCACTACAATACTTAGCATACCTCAACACCTCGTCCACTGTACTATTCTGCCAGCATATCATATGTTGTTTAATCATTTCACTTATTTCAGGTTTTAATCCATAAACAAATCTATATACAAAATGACTCATGTCCTTCTCATTCAGAGTCTCATAACCGCTATATTGTTTGAAGACCAAAAGCAGTCTCTCATAGTAGGCATGTACAGACTCCTTACTCTCCTGCGTAGTTCTATCAATTTTTACCCAATCTGTTTCTTTGGGCGGAATTTTGTTTTTCAGGAAAGTAATAACCTGCTCATATTTCCTCATCACCTCGGGTCCTAGCGCTCCTGTTTTTGCGTCTCTAGGATATTCTACAGTTGGCCAATCAATGGTGATTTAACATTCTGTCCATAAATCAGCTGGTACTACAATGTCAAATAACCCATCCAAATCTACCCACAACACCTTCGAAACTTTGATAAACCTTTCCACTTGTCTGTACCATTCTACAGGTTTTTCTCTCAATTTTGGAAAGTCATTTGTAAATGACAATATATCCTGTCTAGTCCAAGGGACATGTACATAACTACCTCCTGGAGTTTCTCTCATGGGATACTCCCTTACAACCGACTCTTTGTCTGTCACTGCAAAAGCTAAAGACGCTTTGTCAGTTGTTCTCTCATTCCTTTTGGTCCACCTGTTTCTCCATTTGTCCACATCACCCCATTTTCTTAGCAAAACAATCAATTCTTTTATCTGTGTTAAACATCCTGATGTGTTCAGATTTTCTATATCTTTTTCACAAAAATCTACCCTATACGGTTTCTGTAAATTCCTGACTTTCACAAATTCCACTCCTAGTTCATTCGCTGTCTCTTCCAATTTGTCATGTAGATTTCTAGCTCTCCAAGTAATGCTCTTGCACAAGAACATTATCTCGTCGTCTTGGTATGTTTTTAATTTTTCCGTCCCAATAGTCCCTAAAATTAATTCCTCCATATCTATTTTGAGCCTAATTACATCTAATGGTTTTGGTTCTGTCTCTTTCTTCTGCAGGTTTCTCATTCATTCATTTAATTCGTCTGGAGTTGGACCTACTGGTGTACTATTCATTTCTATCCAATTTCTATTCCTCTCTGGTGTTTCTGATGCAGACTCAGTTCCCATAGGAATCCTCCTCATCTCGCTCTCGTTTACTGTCAAATTAGTAGGTGGGCTCGGTCTATATGAACTGACCAAATTTCTTACCCTCCCATTTTCTAGTTCCATCCCTTCTCTCATTCTTTGCAAATTTGAGTTCATGGGAATGACTAAGGAATGTTCATCTATTTTCTGATTCTCAAAAACTGGTATTACTGGTCCTATTGTTACTGGCACAGTCACAGCTTCCATGTTCATTGTTAACTCTCTTATTTTCTCAGTCAATTCTTTTGTAGTCTTTGCTAACTCGGCTGCATTGTTGCTGTCACATTTTTCACTTTGTGGGGTTTTTAACTGTTCATGTGACCTATTTATCTCGTATCTTTGTTCTGGACTTTTATTCCTCCCAGTTTCCTTTGGCGGTGCATTGGGTGTCACGACCGCAGAATTCTGTTGATATGGAGGTGGGTTTCTGTTTAAAATATCTTCCAGCAATTCATCCTCTGTCTCGCTACCTCCATACCTGTATCTTTCTGTAACTGTATGTTTCTTTTTCTCTGCACACTTCTTTCCTGTACCGTCTTCAACTGTAAAAGCTGGAAACAACCCTTCTGTCATGTTAGCATATCTCCAACGCTTCATTCTGTCCTCATGATTCACTCCCCACAACCTTCCGGGAACAAAACCATGATTCTTTGCACTCCTGTACCTTTCTCGTTCATACATCTCGTCTTCCCACTCACCTAACGCTTCAAACTGTGTCGGTCTAGGTCTTGGCTCAAGCTTCGTCATCTTTTCCCTCAAATTTCGAAGTACCGCCATGCTAAAGGGTCCATTCTCTGGAAAAGCCAATACTCCATCATTCTGAGTATATTTTGTCCAATTTTCTAACCAAATGCAAGTATGATAACCGTATTTCAGCATCATATGTGAAGCTGGTGTTTTTGGCGGAGGAATTACCTGTCCCTCTCTAGTTACTATCTTCTTGTCTTTCTTAAAGAAGTTCTTAATTTTCGCTATCCATGATGGTTTCTCTCTACCATATTCATAATAAGCCATATTTCACGATTTCTTTCTCTTCTGTAAGCTCGTAACTCTGCTCTGATCTCTATGTGCTATTCGGACCTATCCCAGCGCGTCTCACACTAACACACCAATCCGAAACCTCTACGTCACTGCTATTCAGACCTATCCCAGCGCGTCTCACACCAACGCACCAATCAGGGCGTTCTCCGTGTTTCTATTGCACTGGCTAATCCCAACGCGGCCTTTTGTCTACGTCAGTTCTGCTCCTGACCCCTCCTTTACAAGAATTTATCGGCAATTCGTTTTCTTGACTAAATCTTATTAGTTACAACATAAAACACATTTCCATTGTCTGTTTTCGCTAAACAAAAGTGATAGTTTACTCTATCGTACAAGAATACAGTTTTGTTCGATAAGTGTAGCACTTCCCTCTACCTTACCCTTCTTTCAAGCAAGGGGTAAACCCGTTTCTCTGGGGATAAAACACATGTGGAGACTACACTGCTCCTGAGAATTAAGGCCAGAGTTTCACAAGAAAACCGGTTGCTATTTCACTCATACGCGTTTTATACAGAAAATGTCCCTATCATAACACAACCTGTGTTATCACCAATTTTGAAAAATCAGACAATGCACTATTCCATGTGACTTCTCTTGCCACACGTGTCCACTTCCTACTTCCCAGAAGCTTCAAGATTTTCGACTTACATATAACGTAATACAACTCGACATGAAGTGTTAAACATGTAATAATCAAAAATCAATAATCAATAATCACCAAACTAATCTATAGTAACCATAACTCTGCTACCAAGAAATCTGATCCAGCACGACTAATATAATTTCCTCTCCTATGGACAAAGCATCCAGGTCGGAAACACTCCTTTTCCACAACTATACCAATATGACGGTGGGGCCCATAACACTGCATATACATTCACTCACTCAAATATTCCCTGGATCTCATCCACTTCTACCTAAGAGAGAAAATTAGATGACTGCTGGAAGAGAACGGGATACCTTTTTACAGTTGACAAGATAACTGTTTAAACATCATACATAATTAGATTTTAATCCTGTCAATTTCTAAAACACCAAAGGTATTCCGCTCATTGGTCGATGGACCAACTAGTAGGAATCAGTTGATGGTGATTAAGACCAGCTCAATCACTTTAACCTATTAAAATCTGCATTTATTATTGAGCTAAAGAACCACAGACTCGTAGTTTTAATTGTAATAAAGTTTATCTAATTAATTAGATGCATAGAAAAGTCTCCAATTTATTAATCAATTTAATACATTTATTAGCATTTTAAGAATAAAATTCAGAGAATTTATGCATACCCTTTTAGATGGAAAAATAAAGTTCGTCACAGCAGATCACAGCATAGCATTCCCAAAAACTGACTGACTGTCCCGCTAAGCAGGCCTCCTCGACGGACCACCAATACAGGTTTCCCGCATCGATCTCGTTCCTTCCCAGTCAGATTTAAAAGCAAGAGATTAATTAATTTTAAAAGAATATGGCCTATAGAAAATAGCAGCGATTCTCCAGCGTCAAAGTTCTGTGCTCAAAAATTATGTATGAATAGCGCTCCTCCTACTTAAGAGTAGGTCCTCTTATACCCTAATACTAGCTTACTAAACAGAAATGTTTCAATCTTTGGGGGCGAGATTCACGCTAATTGGTCCATTGGAGGGGTGGCAAGCATCTTCTCATTGCCCTCCTTGTTCAAACCAGTTCCGAAAATGTTTATAATTTTGTCCTTTCACTCGGTTTTAGGACATTACCAATCCGATTGACAGTTCATCATTTGTTGCTTCTTTTGTAACTTTATTTAAACAGTTCATTGTTAATTCACGGCTGCATCTCTAGTTCTCATGTATTCTTTGCTGTGTTTCTTTTGGCACTCATTCTGGCGACAGGTCATGGTGACCTTGCTCCTTTTCATTCTGAGCTCTGCTTTCGGATCACATGATCATTTCCACAGCGTTCTCCCAATTGGAAGCCATTTTGCACTTGCGCATTTAGCCCATCTGCCTCGGCAGCCATTTTTACAGCGCGGCCTAGCAGGCTTGAACGAACTATTATGAAAACAAACACAATCATAATTAAAACAAAGAAAATTAGCCTTTTCGTTTCCCACCCGTCATTCTATGTACCCCTATTAGGTGTTACCTAGCAAAAGCGACATATAAAGCTATATTTTACTCACCATCCGCATATTTTTGCCACAATACTGATTTACTTACATAACACAAATCATGCAACATTATTTTAATTAATACGCAAACCATTATGTTATTACTATTTCACGTTGACAAGCGTTAGTAGGTTATCTTTTGAACATGAATGGCTGTTACCCTTATAAAAAATGTCTATTAAAGTGTTGATTAGTCCTCACACAATTAATAGTCGTTAATTATTAGCATTAATGTTAGGGTGTTCAAAATTTTCTTATTTACCTTGCTCCATCACCAGCGTACTCCGGAGACCGTGAGAACTGCCTGGACCAAACTATGCCGCCCACTCCTCAGCACGGAGGACGGTGCAGGCATGGAGGCCCGCGGGGTGCCAGACGGAGGTGGCACAAGATGGCGCCTGAATAGAGCTGACCTGGACAACGCTGTGGAGAGCTGAGGTGAAAAGGCCTGAGCACCACCTGGAACAGAGAGCGTGAACCTGCCACGAAGCCTGAGACACCGTTTTGAAACCTCCCATGATGAGCATCAGCAGAGGAATGGGCCCATCGAGGCGAGGTGAGAGAGGCTGGAGCTGCGCTGTACATTTGCCATTGCAGCCTAAGGCAGATACCCTTGAAGCCCTAGAGCAGCGGCCCGGCTTCAGAGAAATTGAAAGCCGGGGCCCGAGCGCTTATGGAAGTGCGGTGTCCGAGTGGGATGCGGCGGTGAGTGGTGGAGCCGGATCAGGTCCTGCGGTGGCTGCGGACCCATGCATCCTTGGGAGACGACTGGTAGGAAGCCAGCAGCCGGTCGGACAGGCCCGAACCCGGAGCTATTCCTCAGAGGCCTCAATTGACACGAGGAAGCCCAGTCCCGATGCCCTGGGGGGAGGTTGAGATTCATTAAGAGACTGTTTCTGGAACAGGGCCCTCTGCTTTACCGTGCCCAGGTTGTGACGCTGCATGGTGCTTGACTGCCCTATAGAGCATTAAAGGCTGTTTAGTGGGGCTGTGTCCCTGGTGGTGTTTTAAGTATTGAGGTTGCCCCGCAGAACATACCGTTTAAAGGAACCATACTACATTGCAGTGCGGAGTTGTCGGCCCACGTGACTTTCGGTTGCAGAGTAACACTGACCCAGATTGCTACTCATACAAAATGGATTCCTTTCAAACCAACTTCTCTTACGTGGCTGAGACAAATGTAGCAACTACCAATGACTACTCTACGCTCTAATAAAAAAGATGGGTCCCTTAAGGACTTGCTTGCCAAACCTACACCTGAGAAACCACTGCCCACTGAGAGTGAAACTTCGCAAACAGAAACTACAGCAACGGAGCAGGAGAGAGAAAAAGCGCCAGTCACTAGAGTGTTCTTGGAAGCCCTCTTTGGCACGCTGAGGGCAGACATTGCAACCCTTAAACAGGAAATATCAGCAGAGGTTAAAGATCTCAGGAGAGAGATGGGCAAATTGGAACTCAGAGTCAACACACTGGAACATACCAGAAATTCCCGCGATGAGTAACTGGGCGATCACTGCTGTGTACTACTGGAGCTCCAGGATAGAAATTCTGAACTGTGGTACCAAGTGGAGGACCTTGAAAATAGGTCCCTGCTGCGACAACTCCAGGAACAAGAATTGACCGGACAAACAACCCAAGACTAATGAATGCTCTACCAGACCCAGGTAGTCGGCAACCCCCACTTGAGATTGATAGATACTGGACACGTTCATGATCTGAGGCACTGGCTCGGGTGCCTGTTTCTGCTGTTAGGACAGGGTTTTTCCAGGTGACGGAACCTGCAATCATGGTGAGCTGATGGATCTTCGACCCCAACGTTGGTGCCACGGACCCCATCTTCTACATTCCAAGCGAACCAGAGAAGGGCTCGTCGATGTGTTCCAGTTTGATATTAAATGTTTTTCTTTTTTGCCCCCACCTTTCCTTTTATTATACAATATACTCCTCTCAGATGCAGTTATTTATGCATATCCGCCGAGTACAGATCCCCCAGAGTAGTGATGGAAACATACGTCACAGGCCTCCTGCCCACTCTTTCCTCCCTACATGATTAATGGTTAAAATTCTCAGTTATAATGTTAGATGCCTCAACACACCAGCCAAGCATGTGGCCCTCTTGTCTATGTTGCGTGAGTTCAAGTGTGATATTTGCCTGCTGGAAGAAACCCACTTACTTAAAACAGAGTGGGGGTGCATGAGATTGCGCTGGTTTGATCACCAATACTTTTCCTCTGGGGTTGGTAGGAAGCCAGGTGTAGCAATTCTTGTGGCCACACATTTTGCAGGTAGAACACTCCACACGCAGGCAGAAATTCCCGGCCACCTTTTCTCCCTCTGTATAGCAATTGGGTCCTACACATTCACTCTTTCCAATGTCAACACCACAATGACAATCAGGAACCCTTCATCTTAGAAGCATTGGGCCAGGTAATGGCAACCACAGAAGCAGATGTTCACCTGGGAGGAGATTTTAACTTAGTAATGGATACCACACTGGATCGGTCACTGCAATGGGTGGTACAAGCAGGCACACTTTCACCCCAAGGCAACCGTCAACTCGCTGAATATGGTCTCACTGACATTAGGCTCAAGCGCCATCTGACAGAAAAAACTCCTTCTTTCTGCAGCCCACCAATCCTATGCACGGATAGAATTTTTCCTGGCTACACAACGCTTGGTGTCATTTTATCCAGGATGCAGGCATTGGGGTAGCCGCCCTATCGTATCACTCCCCCATACATACTATTCTCCATGTGCCCAATCTCCCTTACCGGTGCCACACGTGGCGCCTGAATCTCAAACTCTTTACACATGCAAAAGTAGTCACAGAGATTACAGCAGCAATCAGGGCCTTTCTGGAGACAAATGATATCCTAGAGACACCAGCGCTGCTTTTGTGGCATACTCTAAAAGTGGTGCGTCAAGGTCACCTCTTTCCATTCGCTGCTGTTTTTACCCGTCAGAAGTGGGATAAACGGGCAACCCTAGAGGGAAAGGTTAGACTGCTAGAAGAGCTACATAAACATATGGGCGCCAATCAGACACGCCGACAACTCACCAAGACGAGAAAGGAGCTTAGACATGGACAGGGCAGAATATGCCCTCCTGCGAACCAAACAGAAATATTATGCAGGAGGGAACAAAGCAGGTTGCTTATTAGCTCACCGGCTTTGTGTGCAGGCGAGCAGACAGAGAGTGACAGAAATTGAGGAAACACAGGGTGATAGGCTAGTTCAGAAAGAACACACCGCGCACACATTTCAACGATTTTATGCAGACCTTTATTCAGCTGAAGTCTTACAAGAGGAGGATGTCACTACATATATAGAACAAACCCCAATAGAACAACTGGGCCCACAACATACTCTTGGCCTAGAGCGTGACATTATTGTAGACAAAGTGTTGGCAGTGATATTCCAAGTCCCAGGGCAGGATGGCTTCCTGCCTAATTTTTACAAAATGTTTGCTCCCACCCTGACCCCCATACTTACATGCCTCTATAACTCATGTAGCAACACAGGCACATTGACGGATACAACGAAAATGGCCACCATCACAGTTATACCCAAGCCAGGGAAAGTTCCCATAACATGTCCTTCCTATCGGCCTATTTCACTATTAAATGTGAATGCTATGATCTTCACCACCATTCTAGCAACACACCTGCCTCCCCCCCAATGTAAGCCCTTGTGGACCCCGATCAGGCAGGCTTTATATCTGAATGGAACTGTAGTGACAACACTAAACGTCTTTGCCATCTCATAGATAAGGCCCAGCGATTTGATGCAGAAAAAGCATTTGATCGGGTTTACTGGCCTTACCTAAACAAAACTCTCCAAACAATAGCGAAGGGCAATGTTTCAGAAAATGTACATAATGTAGCTACCCAGGACCTGAAGTAGCAGTCTGGTTTAACGCCTTATATCCCAGCCCTTTGACATTGCACGCGGGACAAGACAGGGGTGCCCCCTCTCACCACTTCTATTCGCCTTGTACATGAAACCATTTGCGGGACTGGTGAGGGCAAACTGCATGATTTCAGGCATCACTGTGGTAGGCAGAGAGCACATATTAGCTTTGTATGCCAACGATGTCATGGTGGTACTGTTGGATCCTCTCCACTCTTTACTGGCCCTTATGCAAGAATTAGAGGACTTTGGGAAGGTCTCTGTCTTTAAGATTAACTCTCAAACGTCACAACTGCTCAGCCTTACGGTACTCAATGTGGATCAAAATATCATAAGACAACTCTTTCCCTTCCAGTGGGTAATACATTTCATTTCATTTAATCATTTATAGAGCGCTTGGTTACACCACACGGTGTGTCCCCGCGCTGAGACATCAGAGAATAAGAGGAGTTAAATTATTTGACAGATATTACAGGACGCGTGGACTCCAAGTCTGGATGTTATTCTATTTTGGCAAACATCCAGGTCTTTAGTTGTTTGCGGAATTTGCTTTCACATGGCTCTATTCTTAAGGCCATTGGAAGAGAATTCCATGTTTTTGCCGCAAGGTATCTGAAGGAGCGTGCTCCCATTCTTGCTCTGTATATCCTAGGTACCGCCACTAGTGCTTTCCCTGTGGATCTTAGGCTCCGTCCAGGGGTGTATTTGGTTAGCAGTGGATGTAGGTATTTGGGACCGTTCATGGTAAGAATGCGGTGGCAGTAACAAAGTGCTTTAAACGTGACTCTTTTGTCCACTGGGAGCCAGTGTAGTTTTGACAGGGCCTTACTCGTGTTGGCTCTTCTTGGCAGGCTGAGCACAAGTCGTGCCGCTGCGTTTTGCACCTGCTGTAGGTTGGACAATCCTTTTTTGGTGGCGCCTAGATATAGGATATTGCCATAGTCCACTTGGGAGGTTATTACCGCATGGACTATTGTTTTCCTGGCTTTTGCCGGTAGTAAATCTAGGATCTTTCTCATGACTTTCATGGCTCCATAGCATTTACCCGCTACCTTCCGAATCTGGCTTTCGAAAGTTAATTCGGAATCAAACCATATTCCTAGGTTTTTTACCTCAGCTTTTGGGGTCGGTAGTTGGCCTAGTGCCTCAGGCCACCACGCGGATGACCATATAGTTGGTGCCTTTCCTACAATCATTACCTCCGTTTTATTCCCATTTAGCTTGAGGCAGTGGTTCGTCATCCAGTCGGCCACCTCTTCTAAGCATTTGGAGAAGCGGATTGCTGCCTGATCCTCCTTTTGTGACAGCAGCACAATTAGCTGCGTGTCATCCGCATAGGAGACGATTGATACTTTATGTTGTTCTACTCATTCCGCCAGTGGTCCCACATACAGATTAAACAGAGTGGGACTCAGAATGGATCCCTGTGGGATAGATATGTTTGTTGTGCTACTTTAAAGCTCCGCCCGGAAAGAAAAGATGCCATCCACCTCAGAGCGTTGTGCCTGATACCACATGCCTCAAGTCTTTGCAGGAGTAGCTTATGTGATACGGTGTCGAATGCCGCACTAAGATCCAACAGGATCAGTGCGGCAGTATGACCTTCATCTGCAAATTGTCTTAGTGCTTCAGTGGCTAAGAGAAGAGCTGATTCCGTCGAATGGGCTCTTCTGAAACCTGACTGAGATGGGTGTAGTAGGTGATTCATATTGATATGGTCTACGAGTTGTTTATTGGTTACTTTCTCCGCGATTTTTGCTACAAATGGTAGCAGTGAGATTGGGCGTAAATTTTCTAGTACTGTGTTCTCGATTGAAGGTTTCTTTTTCAGGGGTCTAACAATCGCCTGCTTCCATTTGGTGGGGACCACACCCTTCTGAAGGAGCTTGAAATAATCTTTGAGATATGTGGCATGATGCAGTCGGCTCCCTCCATTATTATCTCTGGTCGTGCAGGGTCTACGGGGGAACCAGATTTTATTCCTTTAGCTGTGGCGTTTAGCTCTACTAGATCCTGAATTTTGAATTCATCTAGAGTTACACCTGTGAAATTATCTTGACTAACACAGGTTATACTGGGCCCCTGCCTGGCCTCTATTGGAAAGTTGTCGTAGATTTTCTTCACCTTATCTGCGAAAAATTCCGCCACTTTGTTACAGCTCAGGGGGTGGTATATCTAGGCCTACAAATTCATCCCACGATAATGACAGACAGCAATTACGGCCACCTCTTGGCAAACACTCGATCAGAATCATAGACATGGAAAAATTATATTCTATCTTGGCTAGGGAGACTAGCGGCACTTAAAATGACTCCTCCCTACGATCTTGTATATCATGCAAACCCTGCCCCTGTTACCCCCTCACGTTTTAAGCAAACTACAACACCTGATAAAGAATAAGATATGGGCAGGCAAAAGAGCTTGTATAGCCAAACGATTGACGTACCTGACCCTTGCAGACAGTAGCCTTGGGATCCCCACCTAGTGCATTACAATCAGGCGGCGCAACTCCGCTACCTGGAATGGTGGGTGAGGCCCACAACTAAACACCATTGTTGCTTCAGTGACCAAGCAATTGCCGGGATTCGTATTTGGAAAGTCCTTTGGCTACCTAGATCCCACCCACCCACTGGGGTCTATCTTTGTCCTGTACTCTGGGCTACGATGAGCACCTTGGGTAAAGTGCAACTATCGAAGAAACTATCCAACCCTATCTCACATAAAACCCTGATATTGGGAAACCCAGATTTCCCACCGGCTTCCCTGGGCATTGCCTATTTAGCGTGGCAGCAGGCAAACTGTAAGAGGATGGGTGATTTTTTTGATCGTACTGGGATAATGGACTTCCACCAAATCCACAGTAACTATGGCCTACCCCCATGGGCGTCTTGGCAATATACGACAATTAGACACTGGGTTATGCTACCATCAGTACAGCCACACGTGAGTAGGCCTCTTTTGACCTTTTAAAAATGGATTCTCACCCCCCATTTGGATAAACGTCTACTGTCATAGATTTACACCTTTCTTAAGGCACCGCAGACTCACATAAAGTCGTCAGCATAATTAAGGTGGGAAAAAGAATGTGAACAGCCATTCACACCTAAAGAATGGTCGGATATTCAAAAGTGGGCCAATACTTCAGCACATATTGCCACCGGTAAGGGGACACTTCTTCAGCTGGTACACTACTGGTGGTATACTCCTGAACGCATGGCACAGTGGAAGCGGAGGGTGATCCAACATGTTGGAGAGGATGTGTGGCCATAGGGACTTTGACGCACCTCTTGTGGCATTGCCCGCAGATACACACTTATTGGCGAGACATACTAGATGCTATTGACAAAATGTATGATACTACACTCCCCAGATTCCCGAGCTATGTGCTCTTGGGTCTTCCCAACACCTTGACTTACCATCTGAAGTGTGGGAGGAGCCGGGCAATAACTTTAGCCTTAAGCACCGCCAAACAAGCTCTCCTTGCTCGATGGAGCATGAACAAAATACCAAATCACACAGATTGGCTCCACCGGCTCTGGGACTTGCTGGACATGGAAAAACTCACAGCAGTCTCCGAGAATTGATTGCCTCAATTTGATAAGACCTGGAGACCCTGCGTAAAATACCTTGCAGAGGAATTCAGAGAGTTGACATACTCCACCTACTTGTGTGTACTACACCTTTCACCAACAGAACACTCCACTGATTAATAGGCCCTACCACCCTAACGTCTGGCTCCGCACGGAACCATGTAACGTTGCACATAGCAATGGGTGTATGTGACCTTCACGAGTAAAAGTATCATACTGCTCTCTTCACGCACTTTGGATCCCCTTCTTTATCCTTGTTTTTGTTCCCTTTTATTCCTTTCCCTGCTTTTTCCTGGTCCTCCACGGCCGGTGGATGTAGGTGAGGTATTCTGTACTGTCTATCATCTTTGTGTTAAAAAAAATAATAAACACAATTTAAACCGAAAGTTGTATTTACTGTGAAGCAATGATGGTGCTGTTGTGTTTAAGCGGATTTATATGTCGGTTTATTTAGTTGTTGTGGCTGCCGAAGTGTTGCACTTTATCCTCTTCAGAGGGTTTGAGACACTGCAAGCAGACTGAATTTCAGAAAAGAAATGTCATAGATTATAAAATGCAAACAGTGCAGTAAATCAGATGAGATTTGTGCATCATGGGTGAGTGTACGTTTGGTGCTGTGCACTTGGGTGGGCTGGCGCTTTTTCAAAGATTGATGGGCAAAGAAAGAAAATTCAAGCTAACCGGTCTGTAGCCCATTACCTTCACATATGTAACTACTAGACTCACTACTCAGTCTCTGACAGCGCATCAGGGCCCCTCCCAATATTTAGGCCATGACCTACTTTCTTTTATTTCCTTTCTAACTGATGTTAGCGTTGTGAAGTAACCTGAAATGTAAACGCAGCGCTTTACAGAGCTCCTAAATAAATCTATATGATTTTTAGCATTCACTTTTATTTGCTGCCCAGAGATTTTTCGGTACTCTCCTTACTTACACTCAATAATTGGGCTCCGCCTCTCACCAGCTCCTTTTTAGGTCTCCGGCCTAGCGTTGCAGTGCGCAGCACTAGACCTCTAGAAAGGGCTTCTGAAAGCTACCCACACGCTCGTGCGTGTGGTTTTGCTTTTCGCGGCTGCCATTGGCTTTCGCGTGCTTTTTTTTACAAAATCCAGCACGCAATTGGGCAAAGGCGGGCGCATGTCCCGCCTTTGCTCCGCCCATTCCCGTCGGTGGCCAGCACGCGCAGCAGCGCGCGTTCGTCTCGCTACCGCGCTCCCTCCCCCCGCTCCTCTGTGGTGCGCGCGCACCACTGGTTTACGGGAGTTAGCAGGCAGACAAGGGAGCGGTAAAACTGTACTGGAGAGATATCTGAAGAATCAGGCACAGAGCAGTGGCAGGTTAAGTGAATGAGGTATGCCTTGAGGGGATGGTGTCGGATGGTGGTGGAATGCTGAGGGAGACATCCATACAGAAGGCAGGAAAAGTGCAACTTCCCAAGGGGTAGCTTTTAAGATACAGGTGGATGCAGTTAGAGGACCTACATCCTCTGATCTCATTGATTTGCGCACCGATATATCACTTTCATTTGTGCCTCACGATGAACTTGGTTGTGACACGGAGAGCTCCTCTAATCTGAAGCCAGCTCTAATGAGCGGCTAAACTCATTATTTTGAAGCCTTTTAGTATATATACTTAGCAGGTAGCCAAAAGTCTAATTAAGAACTTTTAGTTGGCATAAATTGCTCTTGCTATCTATGATTCAGGCCCATACATTAAGAAATACCACTCTTTAGCAGGTGGAGCAAACCTATACAAGGCAAAGTAATAGTTGTGCTTAGAAGCTTTTTAATGAAGATGCACTCTACATGGGTATGTATGACTATATTTCCGAAGAACTGCGCAGTCCCTTCTACGTCTTATTTTGTTGCACTTTCACCGCAAAGTTTTGGTTGTCATTCGCAAGTCAGGGTGATACAACTGGTGTGCATCCCTTATAGAATGTACCTTGTTAGATAACATCAGCATTTATTAATAACAAATACTACAAGACTGTAGATGCAACTCAGCGGCGTGATCCTGTGCAATTATTGTGCTGTAGAAATATAATTTGAAGGATCTTTGTGCGGAACGAGAAGGTCAATAAAAGGCTGCAGTGATATGTTTCAGCACATTGTTCTCACTTCAAAGCTGCCTCCCAAGCTGTTGAGTACATCACTCAACTCTTTTACCACTGGTTGTCTTTGTAGGCAATTGCCAGCAGGTTAATCCCGTTATTAGATGCTGTGTGAATGAAGTAACGTTACAGAAGTGTGATATGAAACTCATGCCCACAAGGGTGACGTAAAGGACACGTATGCAGTGGACGACAACTATGTTGTGCTTGGCATCCTGCACCATCTTCTGGAATGTTTTTTTAAAGTATGAGGAACGATCTCAGGCCTTGGTATCTGTGTGGCGTGAGAAATTCTCTTTTGCTTATTGCTGTCATTTGTGTCTTTATCGGCTTTTTTTTAAATGGTACCTTGTACCTCTGTCTTTCCTTTTCCATCACCCACTGCATTTCTCTACCTTTTCGTCTTCCTCGCTCCCACCCTCCACTTCTCTTCTCATGATTTCTCCTTTGCCTCCTCCCCCGCCTCTCCGATTTCTCACAATCTCCCCTTCTCCTTCCATTCATCTTCCCTTTTCTTGCCCCTCCCCCATCCTCTTCCGGGTCACAGCAGACAAAATATGTCTGTCTGGAGAGCCGAGATTGATCTGTTGCACGGAGCACCGGGCCAGGGACTGTCTCTAGCGGTGTCTAAGAATAGCAAAGGCACAAATTGCTGTCCCTAGACACTGACTGTCTCAGATTCAGTCTGCAGCACACTCTAGATCTGTGTGTGCGTGCAGCTATGAACGTGCGTGTGTGTGAGCGTGCGCATACAAGGGGCAGTGTACCTATGCATTTGCTATGTATGCAGGTATTTGTACATAGCTGAAGGTTAGATATGTCAGAACGCACCTTATGTGCAGTAATGTGTGTGTGTGTGCATGCAGGTATATGTGGTGTGCGTGCTATGTGCGATTCCCTCTTCACCGCTAGCCTCTACAAGTTTCTTTACACCCCCCCACTCCCACATACAGTCAGTCCATCCTCTCTCTACGTCACTCGTCTTTATCCTAATCCTTTTTTCACAGCTTGTTCATATTTTTCAAGAATTCTCTCTCTCTGTCTCTCGTTTTTTTCATGGTACCTTGTACCTCTGTCTTTCCTTTTCCATCACCCACTCCATTTCTCTCCCTTTTCGTCTTCCTCGCTCCCACCCTCCACTTCTCTTCTCATAATTTCTCCTTTGCCTCCTCCCCCGCGACTCCTTCCAATATGCCCGTATCTTCACACACTTTGTTAAACGCTTGCTCAAACCAGTGGCATAATGTTAACGCCTTCAGGGGCCTCAAATTAAGCCGTGTCTGCCGGTACGCTCGGCGCTAAAATCATATTTTCATTTAATAATGTAGTATCCTCAGATCATTACGAATAGCCACAAATCGTTAAACTCTGCAAACATGTAATGAAAGTTGAGCTTTACGGTACTCACCCTAACTGCAAATGCCTTGCATTAATGGCTGACTCACTCACTGACCCTCTCACTGTCTCTCACAGACACTCACAGACACACTCTGACGCACTCACAGACGCACTCACAGACGCACTCACAGACACACTCGCAGACACACTCGCAGACACACTCGCAGACACACGCACAGACACACGCACAGACACACGCACAGACACACGCACAGACACACTCACACACACACACTCACACACTCACTCTCTCACACACACACTCACTCACACACTCACTCACACACTCACTCACTCACACACTCACTCTCACACTGACTCACTCTCACACTGACTCACTCTCACACTGACTCTCACTCTCACACTGACTCTCACTCTCACACTGACTCACTCTCACACTGACTCTCTCACACTGACTCTCTCTCACACTGACTCTCTCACTCTCTCACTCTCAATGACTCTCTCACTCTCACTGACTCTCTCGCTCTCACTGACTCTCTCACTCTCACTGACTCACTCACTCTCACTGACTCACTCACTCTCACTGACTCACTCACTCTCACTGACTCACTCAATCTCAATGACTAACTCTCCCACTCTCTCTCACTGACTGACTCACTTACTCACTCTCACTGACAGACTATCACTGACTCACTCTCACTGACAGACTATCACTGACAGACTATCACTGACAGACTCTCTCACTCTCACAGACCCTCTCTCACTGACTGACTCTCGCTAAAACACTGACTGACTCTCTCGCTAAAACACTGACTGACTCTCATTGACTGACTCACTCTCACTGACTGACTATCTCACTGACTCACTCTCACTCACTGACTAACTGACACTCTCACTCTCATTCACTCTCACTCACTCTCACTCACTGACTCTCACTGTCTGACTCTCTCACTCTCACTGACTGAATCTCTCACTGACTGGCTGACTCTCACTCTCTCACTGACTGGCTGACTCTCACTCTCACTGACTGACTGACTCTCTCACTCTCACTGACTGACTCTCTCTCACTGACTGACTCTCTCACTCACTCTCACTAACTAACTGACTGACTGACTGACCTTCACCCTCCTGTTATTTATGCCCCCCCATAACAAAAAAAACCACAACAAGCAACCATTGGGACAGGCAGATACAAGTTGCCAGCATTGAAAGGACAAAAAAAACTCAAGACATTATTTTTAATACTTTTTTAATATGGTCGTTCAGTTGTACATAATGCTTTTTTGGTCATATCTAAGGTAACAAAAATGCTTCTGACACTTCTTTATTATATCTTTTCAGCATGCTGCAGACTTCTGTACAGCACAGCTTAAAGACATAGGTAAAGTCAATATCTCTGGCTAAACACTTATTTTAAAAGTCGCTGCTTGTTTGGTTTACTTTTGGCCAGTCACTCTCCAACAGAGCATTTTGGCACTCCGACACCAACTGCTCCCTCCATCCTCCCTTAGTAGGTAACAGACATTGCCATTTACAATGCCAATAGCTCTAACTTAAAAAAATGCGAGACCTATTGCATTTCCAATGCTTGTTTTAAAAAGCCAGCACGCAATTTGGCAAAGGCGGGCGCATCTCCCGCCTTTGCTCCGCTCATTCCCGTTGGTGGCCAGCACGCGCAGCAGCGCGCGTTCGCTTCACTGCCACGCTCCCTAGCCCCCGCTCCTCTGTGGTGTGCGCGCACCACTGGTTACAGCTTGCTTTTTAGGTCTCGCCCTGAAAGCTAGCGCTTCAGCGCTAGCTCTGGGTGAGACATTTTGTAGTGGGTTTTCAGAAATGCGACCACAACTTTTGGCTGGCCTAGAGCATGCGAGAACGCGCACAGTAACGCGCTTTTATCGCATGCTCCAGGCGCCATATGTCTTTCCTGTCATTTGCTCGTGTGAATGCTTTTCTCGGCCTCCACAGCTCCTCTACCCCCTCTTTTTTTCTGCTCACAATCCCCCCTCCCTTCTCCCCATCCCTTTTAGGTAGTTTAATAAGTTTGTCTTAACAAGCTTGTCCTTTTTATTAACCTTTGGTTTCACAAGCTTTGTAGCAGGAGTAGATTTTATGTACAGTATGGTTAAAGCCGTGGGAATTTTACCTAGAAATAGAGGGTGAATTTGTAAACGGAACTTTATTTTCAGCCTTCCCCCCTTTCTCTCTCTCTTGTTGTAATAGAAACCAAGATCACACCAAATGCCGCAGACCCATTAATTAGTGTTTCGGGTTGGAGCCTGCAATTACAATGCGCAAATCACACGTTACTAGGAAACAGACTCCTGGCGCCACTGGGGCACAAGCTAGACAGAGGTATCTTTCTTAATTGATGTTTCCCCGCAAAGTTTTCAAACTTTTTAAACCCCGATGCCTATACTTTAGCATTTCTTCACTTTACCCAAATTTTTAGAGCTTAACGTGATTTTACTTACAAAGTGGGTACATATATGGTGAATACAGACGTAAAAAAGAAAAAAAAGTGAACGCATGGGATGTGTAACCGCTTATTTTACATTGCAACTATGTTACTAAAAAAACGCAATTCAGAAAAATTAATAAAAGTTATTCTGTTCACGCTTCCAGCAGGCACACACACCAGCCGTTAATGCATACTGCCACTAGGCACACACACTATGGGCTGTTAGTGCACGCTTCCACCAGGCACACACACTACCATCTGTCAGTGCACACTTCCACTTGGCACACACACCACCAGCACTCACTGTACGATTCTACCAGGCCTACACACCATCAGCCGTCAGTGCATGCTTCTACCAGGCATACACCCCACCAACCGTTAGTGCACACTTCCACCAGGCGCACACACACTTCCAACAAGCACACACACTACTAGCCGTTAGTGCACACTTCCACTAGGCACACACACCAAGCGCCGTCAGTGCACACTTCCATCAGGCACACACACCAACATCCGTCAATGCACACTTACACCAGGCACACACACCACTAGCCTTCAGTGCACACTTGCACTACGCATACACACCACCTGCCGTTAGTGCACGCTACCACCAACCATACACACCAGTAGCCGTCAATGCATACTTGCACTAGGCACACACACCACCAGGCGTTAGTGCACGCTTCCACCAGGCACACACACTACCATCTGTTAGTGCACACTTCCACCAGGCGCACACACACTACCAGCCATCAGTGCACAGTTCCAACAAGCACACACACTACTAGCCGTTAGTGCACACTTCCACTAGGCACACACACCACCAGCCGTCAGTGCACGATTCTACCAGGCATACACACCATCAGCCGTCAGTGCATGCTTCTACCAGGCATACACACCACCAACCGTTAGTGCGCATTTCCACCAGGCGCACACACACTACCAACCATCAGTGCACACTTCCAACAAGCACACACACAACTAGCCGTCAGTGCACACTTCCACCAAGCGCACACACACTACTAGCCGTTAGTGCACACTTCCACTAGGCACACACACCACCAGCCGTCAGTGCACGCTTCCATGAGGCACACACTCCAACATCCGTCAAGGCACACTTACACCAGGCACACACACCAACATGCTTCTACCAGGCATACACACCACCAACCGTTAGTGCACACTTCCACCAGGCGCACACACACTACCAGCCATCAGTGCACACTTCCAACAAGCACACACACTACTAGCCGTTACTGCACACTTCCACTAGGCACACACACCACCAGCCGTCAGTGCACGCTTCCATCAGGCACACACACCAACATCCGTCAATGCACACTTACACCAGGCACACACACCACCAGCCTTCAGTGGACACTTACACTACGCATTCACACCACCTGCCGTTAGTGCACGCTACCACCAGGCATACACACCAGTAGCCGTCAATGCATACTTGCACTAGGCACACACACCACCAGGCGTTAGTGCACGCTTCCACCAGGCACACACACTACCATCTGTTAGTGCACACTTCCACTAGGCACACACACCTTCAGCTGTCACTGCACGAATCTACCAGGCATACACACCATCAGCCGTCAGTGCATTTAATTTTTAAGCACTCTTCCATAATACAGTGACTGTAACTCCTAAAAAGACAACATGCATTTTTAATCAAACACTTAACCACTGCCATCACCAACTCTCTATCACAAAACAAGTATCTTACACACTATATCTCACACACTCACTCTGCCACTCAGTCTCACTGACTAACTCTAACACTTCATAACCTACAATATGGAAACAACAAGCATTGGCATAGCCAATAGGTCTCGCCTTTGGGACCTTGTAAGTTAAAAAAAAAACCTGAAGTATAAGACTTCACGTTTACATTTACTTCGTATTTAGGATGCAGTAAATGTAAACGTGAAGTCTTACACTTCAGTTTGTTTTTTTTACTTACAAGGTCCCAAAGGCGAGACCTATTGGCTATGCCAATGCTTGTTTTCACTGGAGCACAGTAAGGAGGAACAGGGTATCGGTAATGGTGCAGCAGATGAGAGAGGCTCCGAAGCTGTGCTATGTTCCAACACAAGCCCATCTCCAGCAGGCTGCTGAAATGTAAACTCGTGAGATTCCAATGAAACTTTCGGACAGACCACTGGGTCTGACAAAAGCACGCAGCCAGCAAGCTTTGGCCTGCTATACGCAGTAATGAGCGCTCTGCGTGGCCAACTCATAGTGGTGGTTGTCTCCACGAGCATTCATAAACAAAGCTGAAACAAGTACCAGCTTCTTAGGCCATGTGGATTATGGAGCATCACAAAAAAAATAAGCAGGCAGGCTGCGGACTCTGGTTCCCCTCTAGATTACCAGCGCCCAGTCCACCAGACACTTTGGGAAATGCCGAGTCATTCTTGCATCGAGGGTCAGCTTGTTTAAAGTGCCAAACCGCCCTCCGGTCAAGAGACCTACACCTACGAGGGTAGGAGGCGCCATATGGTCCGGCAGATGTCACGGCTGCACACGTAAAAGAGCAGCCAGTCTCAGGCTTCCCTGACTACTCTGTCAACCACTCTGCCAGAGCTGTTCCATGCCCAGCAGCAGAACAGTGGCATACAACCTCCTGAGCACCAGAGCGGTGCAGTCACTTGTAGCACAGTAAAGTCATACCAGCGGGTGGCCGGGCACCGTGAAGGCGAGCGGGAGCCGGGCCTTTTGCTGCCTTACTCGATGCACACAGAAAGGGGGAGGGAAATACTGTGTTTGTGCTCAGAGGGTGGGGGGAGTACTCCTAAGGCGAAGCAGATGGGGAGGAACAGGGTATCGGTAATGGTGCAGCAGACGAGAGAGGCTCCGAAGCTGTGCTATGTTCCAACACAAGCCCATCTCCAGCAGGCTGCTGAAATGTAAACTCGTGAGATTCCAATGAAACTTTCGGACAGACCACTGGGTCTGACAAGAGCACGCAGCCAGCAAGCTTTGCCCTGCTATACGCAGTAATGAGCGCTCTGCGTGGCCAACTCATAGTAGTGGTTGTCTCTACGAGCATTCATAAACAAAGCTGAAACAAGTACCAGCTTCTTAGGCCATGTGGATTTTGGAGCATCACAAAAAAAATAAACAGGCAGGCAGGCTGCGGACTCTGGTTCCCCTCTAGATTACCAGCGCCCAGTCCACCAGACACTTTGGCAAATGACGAGTCATTCTTGCATCGAGGGTCAGCTTGTTTAAAGTGCCAAACCGCCCTCCGGTCAAGAGACCTACACCTACGAGGGTAGGAGGCGCCATATGGTCCGGCAGATGTCACGGCTGCACACGTAAAAGAGCAGCCAGTCTCAGGCTTCCCTGATTACTCTGTCAACCACTCTGCCAGAGCTGTTCCATGCCCAGCAGCAGAACAGTGGCATACAACCTCCTGAGCACCAGAGCGGTGCAGTCACTTGTAGCACAGTAAAGTCATACCAGCGGGTGGCCGGGCACGGTGAAGGCGAGCGGGAGCCGGGCCTTTTGCTGCCTTACTCGATGCACACAGAAAGGGAAAGGGGGAGGGAAATACTGTGTTTGTGCTCAGAGGGTGGGGGGAGGACTCCTAAGGCGAAGCAGGAGGGGAAAGCAATAAAAAACAAGAAGCGCGAGCAACAAGCATTGGCCGCGCGGCCGTGAAACTGACACGGCCGCGCGGCCGTGAAAGTGAAAGTAATCGCGGGTTTTGTAAGTGCAAACAGTGGCTTTTGCTGGCGACCAGCTTGCGTTCACGCGAGCGTCCAGATGGCAAGGGAAGCCATATGGCGCCTGATCGCGCGTGCACGCTCGCGTGAACGCAGGCTAGTCCCCAGCAAAAGCCACTGTTTGCACTTCCAAAACCCGCTTACTAAAAGTCTCGCCAGAGCAGCGCATGCGCGCTGGCTCAGGCGAGACCTAAAAACGTAGGGGCCTTAAGTCAATAGGAAGTTAAAAATAGCCTTACCTGTCCGTCGATGCCGCCACGCGCCTGCAATACCTACTGTATGTAGGTCGATGCTCTGCTCCTTCCACATGGTGTCACTTTCGAAAGGTCTGCGTCCCCTCCAGGGTAACAACCACCGTGACTGTGCCTGCCTCCAGCACAACTTACGCGCTGCCGCCCGACGTCTAGCAGCGTCTTACTCCTTCCAGAAGCGCTGCCTTGGGAACGGGGGATTTCCAAAACTCTCGCGGTCGTTCATAAACTACGTTTTTACAAGAAAACGTCTGATTGGCTACTGTAGACGTCAATCTCCAAAAAGCCACGTGCATGCCAGAAGTGGTATTTCAAGCCTTGCAGAAACGTTACAAAAAGTTCCAAAATAAGGCAGACTAGTGGGTGCACATATGGACATCGAAAAAAACCGTTAACAAAGCCAGCTTACTTTCATTTTGCATGATTTGTAAAGAAAGTGTTGCTATGGTCCGTGGCCATAAGCATGTGGGTAACTTTAAAAGCAGCCCAGAATCAAATTTGTTGTGTAGTCATGGTCAATCAGTAACTTTCCAAAGGTTACCAAAGTTGATGTTTATTTACTATTTCTTTTTGTCATTTTAGATGTACTTCTCTTAGCCATTACTGAGATACCTAAATTGTGCAGGTCATTTAATCCATGTTGTGACATTGCATTTAACTGTTTTACTAAGGAGTTTTTTTTTGCTATCCTGCTTTTAATTTTGTACGGTCTGAAAGCTCTAATGTCGTAGTACATGCTAAAATTATCTTTCCCCTTTGCTACTTTAGTGCTATCATGTTCTTTCACCTCGTAAACTTCCATCTGGCTATGTTGTTTTAGTAGCCCCATTCATGCAATAAAAGTCTGCAGGCTTCATACCGTACTGACATTGTTTTTTCACCATTTCTTTTTATTTAATATGATGCTCTTCAGTTTTACAGTGGGTCCAATAATCGAAAGTAATAACATCTAATAGCATTGCTCTACTTGGCTCTGCTAATTTCTGCTTAAAATGTACTTTAAAAGTTTGTAACGCCACAGAGATCGCACCATAAATAAGAGGTACTCCTCAAAAGAACAGCACTCACAAGCTCTTCCACTTCTAAGTCCGCCACTAACTTTAACTCAGGTCAAGCAGAATGATTGGCCACAACTGACAACATCTAAGCAACCTCACCATACCTGCCATGCACCTTTCCTGGCCACTGGCTCTAAGGAAGATGAGAACAAGTGCGGTACGGCTGTTGGCAAAAGCAAAAAAAAACATTGGCATAGCCAATAGGTCTCGCCCTTGGGAACTTATAAGTGTTTAGCCATGCAACAGTTCATGTTGTTGCACCAAGGATATTGTGCTGGATAACTAAACACTTATAAGGTCCCAAAGGCGAGACCTATTGGCTATGCCAATGCTTGTTTAGCTCTCATTCAGTTCCTGGCTGTGCTGTACTATCAGTCTGCGCCACGCTGTACAAGTCGTTGGCCAGGGAGGTGTCCGCTGGCACACGTGCCACAAACCGTTTCTACTTTGTCCCGTGGCCCTCGAGTCTCGAGAAACGGCAAGTTCATGCTTTATCGCGGAGTTCTGCGGGCCTCCGAAATAACAAGCAGCGCACGCAGTGAAAATAAGAACCATACGGGCCAAGCTGCACGGTTTGTCAGTTCAGGGTGAAACACACAATGCCAAAAATATGCGCGTTCCTCCTGCCTGCCTCCCTTTGAATTGCTTTTAAATGCACTGAAAGCTCTCTTGGGGTAATTTCAAAGACTTTTGGTTTTGGAGCTAAATTATCTAAAAGGATAGCCCTGTCTGTTAACCGCTTCAGCATTTCGGGGAGAAGCTTGGACAATTTCCTATTTTTGAATCGTGTGCGTGCGCGTGTGTGTATATTTATAACCCAGTATCCTGTATTCCTAATTTATTTCCCGGGTGTCCTTCGGCAAACCCGTAGGAGAGCCGAAACATTTCTCATGGTGACCCCGAGGAACCTCCTTTGAAGAATCTGGAAGGCGGCTTCACCCCGGCATCACGGCAGAAGCAGCGGTGGCCTGTGCAAATTGCGGCTCATCCCAATGTTTTCGAACCTGAATCTTTATTTTGCACCGCAGGGACCTTTCCCACAGAGTCCTTTGAAAGGTGCTTACCTGCATTAGCATTTTAGGGCCCGGGGCCTAATCCCGCGGAGGGGGTTGGTGTCAGAATGTTATCACACAGGAGTCAGATTAGCCCCACAGAGTCCCTTCTCACACAAGTGCAAATGACTCTCCCTCGGTTATCACAGACAGTTTGGTCAAAACAAATGTTCGCGGTGTTTGTGCAATCTCCGGGATATGGGCGATAAAGTAAAGCAAAGCAATTAATGGATTTGAGGAGGAGAGGGTTGTGGTGTTTCCATTAGCAGATAATTCCACAGAAGGCTGATAGATCATTTCCAAAATGAACAGGGGTTAAATGGTCACAATAACAAGGTCATTTAGAGAAAAAGGATACATTCTAGCTTCTCCCGCGCCGCGCTCTTTAGAAGCCACTCTCTTTAGAAGCCACTCTCTTTATTACATCTCTTTCGTCGAAGAGTGGGAAAGCGGACAAAATGTGATACCTACTAAAATATGTTTCAAACAAAGAACCATATTCTATAACAATAACTTCCTATAGCCATTACGATCATTCCGTGAGTTATTTGTTTTTGATTCTTGACCAGGTCATCTCAGCCATTAATCCTTCCAAAGTCGATTCGCTGAATACCAATGCGTGTAATGATAGTAACCGTTAATAAAGTGTTTCAACAGTGTATAACAAGTATGTTGTTACATTACTATTGCACTAGTAATCCTAAATCACTCAGATTGGCCATTTTCCCGAGGACACCTCCAGACCATGGCTCTACCAGACCTTTTTCATACACTGTATCTGTATTGCTCCCTGCATATTCCTTCTTGCATTTACTCCTGTATGTATGACCTGACTGCTATGTGTACAGCTCTGTGAAACCCTGAAGGGTCATGTTCGCGCTATATAAAACTCTGCAAATAAATAAATAAAGAGATAGATATTGTATCATTGATGGAATGGTAAAGAAGCATTGCTGTTGTTATTGCCTAATGAGGGAGATAATTAAGCACACTTAACACAAAATCTCCTATTTAATTTTCAGCAAAAGATTCTTGTCTGAAAAAACGAAACCCGTGCATACTTTTCTGGCAAACAAAAACCAGTTACACCCACACTTAAACTGAGATCTTTATCAGTCTGTGCTGTTCAACCGCGAGACGCTCAGCCTCGCCACAGACGTTTTCAAGACACTCTCAGGATCTTACGACTATGTTTTTTCCTCTGACTGGGGGGTGGTCACGGCCATTAAGGTTTATTGCAGTATTTTCTTCCATGTTTCTTTTTGCCTTGCTCGCGGCGATGCCCAGACTGCCAGGGCGAGCACTGCACCACATCAGATGAATAACACATGACATGTATGTCTCCCGCCGTCTAACATTTTGCAGTTAAGCTTTCCATGTAAACTGAGTGTGTGAATCGAAGTTTTTTCCGATGTGTAAAACGACTGTCTAGGTGCCCTGCTTTTCTAAAACTGGGTTAATACTGCTCTTGAACCAGTCACAAACCCAATATCCCGATGCCACTCAAAGTACCCGAAAATAGCCATTGTCCCCTGAGTCCGACGAGTTGAGTCACTGTTGAAATGCTGCACAGTAATGTTGAAATGCTGCACAGTAATGTTGAAATGCTGCACAGTAATAATCACCAAACATAATTTTATTAACTTGAAGCCATTGCCAAATAGGGTTGGCTACTCTGTTTCAGACAGACTAACAATACTAACTCTGGTGTAAATTCCAGTTTACCAGTTGTAAATGGTTTCTTCTAGTATGGAGGAGATTGTTTTGTAAAATATAATAAAGTACAATGAAAATTATTCCTGCGTTTATGTGAAAATTATTAATAATGCTTGTGTACTTTAATTGGTATTGTTTTTAAACAGTAGATCCTCTCTTGTTATTTCTCCTCGACACAAAGTTAATTTGTAAAAAACAAAACATGTGTGCACTGAGTAGAAACCATTTACACATTGTCAACTGGACTATCCAACAAAGTTATCAAGCTGTCTTGAGACCTTAGTGCATTAAAGGTCTCATTTGTGCTGATGTTTCCTTTGACCTGACCAGACCAGGTCAAACTTGAATTGTTAGGGTAAAAACTAGTCTGGCACTGCTCTTGATGTAGTTAATTGTAGTAAATTTCTTGAGATAAATCCTAATAATGTTTGTCTGCAGGACAACCCCAGATTCTTTGTGTTTATGTATGTATGTAGGTGAGGGTATCCTTTTCATAACTGTTAAAGCTTCAGAAAGAGCATTCATGACATGACTGGACCTTGTAATCAAAGAAATTGATCGTACTGGTAAAGGCAATGCTGATAGTTGTTATGGAAGTATACATAACGTGACACATGAAATACTTGAATTAATGTTAGGTCTCGCATTATTAAAGTTTGAGCTATTGGTGTTGCATTATTTAGCAATGCCAATAGCTCAAACTTTAATAATGCGAGACCTATTGCATTGCAAATGCTTGTTAGAAATTGGCCCAGCACAAGGCATGCTTCCCGCTGCGCAGAATAGTCACAAAAAAGGCTTTAAATCTGGTTCACTTGTAATTCTTTTGCAGTTTACGTGCAAGCCTTTAACTCAAGTATATCCTGACAGTTGGCTAATCTATAATTTACAGCCTTCGTATAATTTATGTAACCTGAGAGACAACCCTACAACCTATGGTGCAAGCCTGAGAGGCAGCTCACGTCCCATTTTCACTGCATCATCAATGTAACCCGAGAGACAGCCCTGCTGTCTGAGGTGGAAGCCTTTAACTCCAAGACATCCTGAAGCATAGGTCCCCTCTCATTGGCTCCTGCGGTATTCTACAAACACAAGATTTACATTTGGCTACACAAGTGGCAATTCACATGCATACAAAAACATGGCATACTGCTCCACACACACTAATTGTATACACATGTACACAATCCTGGAAACACACCGTGCTTTGGCCACAATCAACATACTTTGACTCTTGGCTGGTCTTGCTGCCCGCCTGGTTTTTACCCGCAAGCAGGGTTGATGTCACCGTACCCTGCTGCTATGTACACAAGGTAAACAGATATCCTCTTTTCTTCTCAAACCAGCAAATCTTGGATATTAAAGAGAAATGTTTAAACAAACAATCAGATATTTGGGCTGTCTCTTAAGCTACTAAGATATCTTTTGCGCACACTCTTTTCTTTTCTCTCTTTTTCCGGACTTCTTCCTTTGCCGTCTTATTTCTTCATATCTCTTTTTTTCTGCCTCTCTCTAACGCTCTCGTTTATTTTCCCCCTCTCTTTCTTTCCCTTGGTCTTCTTACTCTTTCTATAAATTTGTCTCGTTTTGCTAATATCTGTGTCCCCCCTCTTAACGTTCCCTCTTTCATATCTTCCATTTTTCTTCTCTTGTCTTTCTACTTTTTATTTCTAACATTACCTAACCTTTTAGTTCTCAAGCTTTGTCTTTTTTTTACTTTGCAAACATCAGTTCACATTTTGTTTTTTCAGTCAGTTTTCACTTTCTCCCCTCTCTAGGAGTCAGGATAAGCTGCACCTGACATATTGGCATTTGACAAAATATGGGGCCCAGATTTCAATCTCTGATCAATGCAGGTCACCAGGAATAAGATTCAGACCTGATGCTTTCCCCAGCTTTAAGGGCACTATCACCTCTCTAGTATCATTTAATGACAATAACTCCTCATCAGGCACTTCTGAACTACTACTGACTGAAGTAAACTCGTCTGTGCTTCATGGCATCTGGTCAAGGAGGGGTGCATAATAGAGTTTGGTAAAGTGCTGAACCCATGTCTGCTGATGAATGTGATATATGGTCCGAGTATGAACTTTCAGACCGCCGTGGGCAATCAGTTGCCAAAATGAAGACATATCTTTCCTCTTGAAAGCCTCTAGCATGTTCTGCCAATTTTTATTTTTCCAGCCCTTTTTACTCAATGCTAATACCGCTTTATAGTGTTGTCTTGCGTCACGGATCTGTAGGGGATTTATAGATCTTATGGCAGTTAACAAGCATACTTTAGCCTGTCTACTTCCTTGGTGCCCCAAGGAGAACATTTAGGGACATCTTTTTGAGTCTCTTGCTCCTGCCTCAAAAAGATGTTTTAATAAATCAAAACAGTGACAGTGAATGTCTACTATAGGTATGGCATTCACATAAACATCTTCAAATGGTGAAAGGGCTGAAGTAAAGAGATCATAAATTGATGCTAGCTTTAAGGCAAGTGTATTTTTGGCCACTTAAGGACCCTCTTAGTATTCCCAATAATTACGTTTTCCTATACGCTAATTGGAAGGATAGGCTCAAGTAACCCCTCTTTCAGCGTTAAATGCAAGGCATTATGATCACTTTAGGTTCTAATAGTTACTTTGAAATCCACAGAACAATTTCATAGATTGAGGCTGATCATTATATAGTCAATTCTACTTTTCAAGCATCCCCTAGAGAACATATATGCCCTTCCCATATCAGATTCTGACCTGTCATTGCATGCACGCAGCCTATAAACTGTGGTAGGTAAGGCTAATTGCGTGGCTGCAGCTGAACAAGATTTTAAATGGGGAGCATTTAGTTCAGGAATGGGCAGAGCCTCATCTTCTGATTCGAAGGCTAAAGTAATATAGTCCAGCGGCTCATAAGTAGTCTTCAAATCACCAAGTAGAATGATTTTGGGATTATCGGGTAAGTACACCGGGTGGTCATCTAAGATGTTTAGTGTTTGGCAAACCTTATTTTTGGCCATACTACGATTATAGATGTTGTAGATATTAATTGCAAACCCATTTGTAACCCTTATGACTATTCCAATAACATCAGGCGACTCAATTAGCTTCTCGATAGAGTGAGATTTTAACCCAAATTAAAAGGCCTGCGGATGGTCGGCCAGATGAAGAGGGAAGCGCTTCAACTGAGTATGTAGCAAAACCCAACATATATAACGGCTCAAGTCTTTTTGAAAAAGGCAAAGATTGAAAGAGTCAAAGTAATCACCCCATTGCAGGTCAGCCAATTTACTGCATATCCCTGCAGGATTCCAAGAGCATCTGTAACTGGCCATGAGGTTCAGTTTGCCCGGCAGCGTGGCATGACTGGGGATCCAGCACTCCCTCCGCTGTTGTGGAAGGCAAGTTGTATCTCCATACTAGTACAGTAGGCCGTCTATGACTTCTCTAGTGCCCGCATCAACTTGAATGATATCACCCTTTCCTGGCTCGCAGGAACTTCTACATGCATTAATGATGTATTGCCTTATAATTGATTTGCAATTATAAATACCTCTTAGCCAGTGCTATGCTTTGTTGATTAGAGGATCCCTACTCTCATAGCCCTTATTCATAAGTGTTGGGATGTTGATCAGTTTAAAGTCAAAATGCACAACACCAGGCGGCCCTGTATATAGCTCCCATTATGCATAGGACCCTAAGCTACCCTTGTACGGATACCATCCTCTTCCCTCCTATTAGTGTTGAAACCACAGAACCCAGGGGCAGCGTTACCACAATGTTGTTCTAGCCAATGGGAGTCAGCATGTTTGGGACCTCTCCTATGCCTAACCTCATGTTTTGTGTTTGTGGCCTGCCTGGTTGAAATGTGCGATCGGGATATGTCTCGGAGGTACTGTGATTTCTCTGACCGCTCAATTGAGGGGTGCTAAATTTAATAGGGGAATGCGTAGGGAGATAATGGGGGTTGCTTGTGTTACTACAGTAAGTATGCATTCTAAAGATTCTTCTACTAGTTTTAATCCTGCCACTTCAATTCACAATTGTGAAATGATTTTTTATAAAGTGGTTGTTGCATCATTGGAACGTGTGGTAATGCATACCTCATTTTTGGCTTTGGAGATGTCAGTGGGTGGACCCAGCATGGCCTTCTCAGGTATCTGACAGGCATGGACGGCCCTGCCCATGGCCCAGGCTTCGTCTGAGTGCAGACTGTGCGCATCCCACACTGCCACAAATATACGGGAGATGTTGATTACTACGACATGGCGGCGAGAGCCCTGAACCGGCATTTGACCTTCAATTAAATCCAGATTAGAAACATTTCAAATTGAGACAAGACCGTCAGCAAGGAGGAGAGACGATCGACATGTTCTTTGCGAGGGT
Source organism: Calotriton arnoldi (assembly GCA_963921515.1). Lineage (NCBI taxonomy): Eukaryota > Metazoa > Chordata > Amphibia > Caudata > Salamandridae > Calotriton > Calotriton arnoldi. The sequence continues at coordinate 643,153 of CAWUFW010002917.1, forward strand.
GCACAAATTGGCAAGTACCTGCACTGAGTGCAGTTAATACCGGTTGTTGCTCCGCCAACTGGAGGAAATTGATTTTGAGACAGCCGGGGATATCGCTAGATGACATCTTGATACTGGGCAGATCTCATGAACTAGCGGATGCGAGAGCAGGAGAAATGGAATCTGTGATGTCTCACAGCGCGACGCCCTCACCACAATCGAGACCTGCAAGGATCAAGGAAGAAAGAGTCAAAGCCATCAGGAAGTGGCCGAGCAAAGGGCGTGGGGGCATCAAAACACGCCCAGGGGTGCAAGTCTGCAGGAACTGTGGACTTGACAATCCAGTGTTTCCAGAACTGAACCCAGGGGAAACAAATCCAGTTTCACAAGCAACAAAGTAAAATGGCTGTATGTTTTCATTGTCTATTGCTTACTAACAAATATTGTAAAATTTACCAAAACTGCATATCAGCAAGTTATCATGTGGAATACTTTCAAAAGCTATTTCTGGGCACACTTCCTTTGTGACCTCTAAAGAAGATTGACACAACCTTTTTGTAAAAAGAGAAACATTTCTAGTAAATGCATTTTAAGTTTGTAGTCCTTTTAAAATTTAAAGGAAATTAAAGATGTGACAGACGTGTTTTAATAGCACTATAGTGAGAATTTAGCCTTTACAGAACCTATAGTAGTTTTAATGAATTTCACAGAGTCTCTCCCCTTCTTTGCCTGAAACCGGCACCAGGATACGGTCACATATGGCCTAGGAAAGTAGAGAATCTGCCTGCTTTCATTTGAAATGAGCCAGCTAGAACAGATGAGCCAAAAGATTAGCATGGTGGTAAAGATTGTTATGCTCTTTACTAGCTGCATTTGTGTTGTCACAAAGCCATAAAGTTGTTTACCCCAAAACACAGGATGTGAAACCAGCAATTAAGACAAGAACCCTGGTTCCCAAGACAAAAAGTCTACAGCAGCAGCAATAAAGGCACTTCTGTGTGTTTCTGTGTAGCTTAAACCATGTGTATATTTCCAATGTGCTATCACACCAGGAAACAGCATCATGTTATGTTAAAGCAATTTGTTAAGCGCACATATACCCTGAGGTGTTTTGGCGCTGTCTACTCCTGAGCAGGAAGGAGCCTAGTTGTTAAAGAGCCAAGTTTTTGGCTATTTTCTGAAGGAAATGAGGGTGGGCAGAGCTCTGATGTGGGATAACAGGTTGTTCCAAAGCTTAGTTGGTTCCGACAACAAAGCTTCTGCCTCCCCAACTGGCTTTTTAGATTCTGGGAGTGGTCCTGACATTCACCCCTAGCGATCGCAGCCGTCTACCAGGAGTGTATATCTGAAAGGACTGTTTCATGAATCCAGGGCCAGTATTGTGCAACTGCAAAAACAACAATTGATGGACAGAATGCAGAACAATGTCATACATTCACCCCAGTACAAAGATCTGGGCCTAAATCCATCGTTTTTTTGCTCACCATGCCATTCCAGTTTGGACCCAGCCATATGCAAATCAGTCTTGACCCTGCGCCCAATGGGAAGAGTCCAGCCCGAACTGCCAGGCCCGGTCCTCCCTGGACTGGAAACGAGCATCCTAGGACCGGTTTCGGGCTTTCAGCCCTCATCAGCCAGGATAGCTTGACTCCAATGGCATGGAGAGCACGGGACCCACGTCTGGGCATACCCGTCCCACTCAGGGTGACAAATGCAAAAACAACAATTGATGGACAGAATGCAGAACAATGTCATACATTCACCCCAGTACAAAGATCTGGGCCTAAATCCATCGTTTTTTTGCTCACCATGCCATTCCAGTTTGGACCCAGCCATATGCAAATCAGTCTTGACCCTGCGCCCAATGGGAACAGTCCAGCCCGAACTGCCAGGCCAGGTCCTCCCTGGACTGGAAACAAGCAGCCTAGGACCGGTTTCGGGCTTTCAGCCCTCATCAGCCAGTGGCATGGCTTGACTCCAGTGGCATGGAGAGCACGGGACCCACGTCTGGGCATACCCGTACCACTCGGGGTGACAAATGCAAAAACAACAATTGATGGACAGAATGCAGAACAATGTCATACATTCACCCCAGTACAAAGATCTGGGCCTAAATCCATCGTTTTTTGCTCGCCATTCCAGTTTGGACCCAGCCATATGCAAATCTGTCTTGACCCTGCGCCCAATGGAAACAGTCCAGCCCGAACTGCCAGGCCAGGTCCTCCCTGGACTGGAAACAAGCATCCTAGGACCGGTTTCGGGCTTTCAGCCCTCATCAGCCCGGATAGCGTGACTCCAGTGGCATGGAGAACACGGGACCCACGTCTGGGCATACCCGACCCACTCGGGGTGACAAATGCAAAAACAACAATTGATGGACAGAATGCAGAACAATGTCATACATTCACCCCAGTACAAAGATCTGGGCCTAAATCCATCGTTTTTTGCTCACCATGCCATTCCAGTTTGGACCCAGCCATATGCAAATCAGTCTTGACCCTGCGCCCAATGGGAACAGTCCAGCCCGAACTGCCAGGCCAGGCCCTCCCTGGACTGGAAACAAGCATCCTAGGACCGGTTTCGGGCTTTCAGCCCTCATCAGCCAGGATAGCTAGACTCCAGTGGCATGGAGAGCACGGGACCCACGTCTGGGCATACCCGTCCCACTCGGGGTGACAAATGCAAAAACAACAATTGATGGACAGAATGCAGAACAATGTCATACATTCACCCCAGTACAAAGATCTGGGCCTAAATCCATCCAGTATTGTGCAACGCCTTGTAGGTTATGCACAGAGCTTTACATTTGATGCAGCTTCTTACTGGAAGCCAGTGTAACTGCCGAATTTCTTTGGCCACCGAATTGGATTTAGAGGTCCCAGTGAGAAGCCTGGCAGCCGCATTCTGCACCATCTGGAGCTTATAAAGGTTTTTTTCCTGGATATTGACATTAAGACCGTTGCAGTAATCCAGATTAGAAAGGACTAGTGCTGTAGTTACTGCCTTTCTCTTCTCCACTGGGATAAAAGGAAAGCGTTTTTTTTTTAATCATTCTGAGGCAGGTAGAAGCAGGAGATCAGAGAGTTGACTTGAGTTTTGAAGTTTAACTTTTCATCTATTATCACACCCAGATTTTTTGCCTTTGTTCCGGCCTCCAGCTAGATGACCAGACAGGCGATAGATTACCAAACAGGATCACCTCAGTTTCATTTGAGTTAAGTTTAAAGCAGTGTCTGGACATCCAAGAACTGATTGCCAGCATACCATCATGGATCGTGGCCAAGACCTCAGTACCGTTTTTGAAAACGGACAGAGCAATTTGGGTGTCGTCCGCATAGGAAGTTAACACAAGGCCAAAGGATTTGACCAAAAGAGCCAACTCTGGAAATGAAGCGTGATGTTAAAGCGTCTGCTGGTTATACTGCCCCGAAAAACAAACACTTTGATGGAAGTGCTTGTTCTCGGTGCACGTTTAGAGTGCTTTGCAAAGCCAGCAATCATCAGCCAGTGCGGTTTAAAACGTAATAACCCTGGAGATAAAGCGTGATGTTAAAGCATCTGCTGGTCTTACTGTCCCAAAAAGCAAACACACTTTGAGGCAAGTGCTCGTGCTCAGTGCACGTTCAGAGTCCCTTGCTAAGCCAGCAACCATCAGCCAGTTCTGTTTAAAAATAAGTAACCCAGGAGATGAAGCGCAATGTTAAATCATCTGCTGGACAGACTGCACCAAAAAATAAACATACTTAGAGAGAGGTGCTCGTGCTCGGTGCATGATGATTTGCATGAAAGCGTTACACATTCGGAAATACTGACCCACCACCTCACAAGACAAGTGGAAAAGAAAGTGAAAAGAAAGCAGCATACTACTGTGGACGTAATCAGTGCTCTTTGTTGGAAGAAACAGCAGAGGTTGTGCAATGTGAATGATTATAAACCATTTCTCCAATATAACACAAATAATGATCATCTTCCATACATTGAAGCATGGCGGCAATGAATCGGGTGCCATGCTGCAACAATAACAAAAAAGACTTAAACCCAACAACAGATGAAGAATGCAAGTGGAAGGAAACTGTAGTTAGGTGGTTATCCTTTGCGAAAAATGGAAGTGAGGTATTTTTCAATACAACAGCTCTTCCAGACAGCGCATGTGTGCTGCCTAGCCTCGACCTAAAAACTAACCCGACCATTAATTTTCATAAAGCGCGTTATTTGAACCTGGCAGTCTGGAAGCTGCTGAGCAGAGAGGTGCACTTTTCTTTCACAACACATTTTATTAGAGTATAGCACCATATGACTCGGATGAACCTAGACTGGATACAGTAAATATTTCCATATAGAGATAAGGCAGTACATCCAGATCACAGACCATCTGTGACTGTATTGGTTACCTAAGGTAAAAGTACAACAAAATAATATAATACTTTGCGCAACAACTTGACTGAGTCTCCTCTACCCCCCTTCGGCCACCCCACTTAGTTAGGAGCATTGGATGGGAAGGTACAGTTCGGGTCCTGGCCAAATGACATGATCTCGACCTCCAACTGTTGTTCTATTGTAGAGTGTGGCTTCAGTGTGAGGCCCCGATGGTCAGCCCATCTTTGCCTTATTTTGAAATGGTTATGTGGGCAGCCTCATGCCGTTAAAATGGGTATTTCCAAACCCATGTTGAAGTCCCTGCCCCTTTTCCAAACTCACAGCAGGGCTGGGCTCTCGGCCTTCCACTGTCTGGCAATGTCACGTTTGGCAAGTGTGAGGCCTAGAAACTTCAAATGTTGTTTATATCTGTTGCCCCCCAATCCCTCGGTGCTGTATAGTAACTTGAGCTTCGGGGACCTGGGAAGATCCCAAGCCAATACTTTTGCAAGGAAATTAACTACCCTCCGCCAGAAGTTGTCTAATGCAGCACAGGACCAGATTGCTTGTATGAATGTACCCTCAGCCTGTCTGCCTCGCAAACACTTTGGGGAGTCAATCAGTCCCATCCTTTAAAGTCGATGTCTAGTGTTATATGCTCTGTGTAGATATTTAAATTGTATAAGCCTCCAGTGTGATGAGATCGCCGTCCCTCTTGGAGACTCTAATGCCTCTGTCCAGTTATCATCATCGACTAGGCCTAAATCGGCCTCTCAAGCCGCCCTTAAGGTGTCTAAGGTGGTCGAACTATTTGTAAATAGGGATTGGTAGATCTTCGTGATTTTGTGGTCTCCCAAATTCCCCATCAGGAGTTTACCCTCCAATGGGCTGAATTCTGAAAGGGCTGTGAGGTCACGTATGCAGGGATGTAAAGCGTGTCGTAGTTGTAGATATTTGTAAAATTGACTGCGGAGCATAGAAAATTCTCTAAGGAGATCCTGATAAGATTTAAGGGTATGGCCCCGCATAACATCTCCTATTGATGATATCCCAATGCGGTCCCAACCTTCGAAACCTGGGAGGTCCGCTACATGAGGAAGGAGTCTGTTCCACCACAACACGGTTTCTCGGGTGATAAGTCTCCACCATCCCATTTGGCGGAGGGATTGACGCCATGTCAAGATTACCACTCTTGTCGCCAGGGGAAGATTCCATGGATCTGATCTATTTTATAGATATGAATATAGGGACTAGTGTCCCATAATCCATCGCTCTACTCTGTATGCTGGATTGCTCCAGGAGCCATACCACCATTCATTCAAAACCTGCATGTGTGCCATCGCATGGTACGACCGAACGTCTGTGGCTGCTAAACCATCACAGTATGCACATTGGAAACATGTGCTGAAGGCTACTCACAAAGGATCCTCCCACCCCCCATAAAAATTGACCCAGTGCTGCATTTATCTGTCGAAACCGTACCGGTGAGACTGGGTAAGGATGACACTGTAGCTGTTATAATAAGCGGGGTAGTGACACCATCTTAAAGGTGGCCATTCTCTCATAACGGGACAGGGGGAGGGACAGGGGGGACTCGACCATGACCGAATCTCCGTTTTCACTTGATCTGTGAGGTTGCCCAGATTGCGCTCCCATGAGATGGACTGGGTTTCTGATAAATAGAATCCTAGATATTTTAGGCTGTGTGCCGCTACTGGGAGGGCTTCTGCCCAGCTCCCGCCACCTAGAGTTCCTCTCAACGACCATACAGTAGACGTCCGCAAGTTCATGTATAGACCCGTCGTCTCTCCAAAGATGCACATGATTTGTAGAATCCGGGGGCCGGATCTATGAGGGTCAGTGAGGAAGTAAAGGACATCATCTGCATATAGTGCTATGCAGTCTGAGAACTTGGGCGTCCACTCAAAGCCACACACCACCGCTTCCGGTCGAACACATGCGGCCAAAGGCTCTATGGCAAGAGTGAATAGGAGAGGGGATAGGGAACATCCCTGTCTAGTGCCCCACCCTTTTGGAAACGAGGTAGATACGGATTCTGCAACCCGGACAAATGCTTTAAGGGCAGTATATAATAATCGTACATAAGCTAAGAAGTGAGGCCCCATATTTGAGTGTTTTTCAGCAGTGTAAACATGTATGTCCAGCTGACTGAATCAAAGGCCTTGTCTATGTCAGCGAAAAGCAGTGCCGTGGGGCAGTCCAGGCGATCTACCGCAGCTATCGCATTGTGCGCTCTGCGGATATTTTGTTGTGTCGCACGTTGGGGCATAAATTCCACCTGATCGGGGTGTATCAGATCAGGCATGTGGGGCATTAATCGATTAGCTTGTACTTTTGCCAGCAACTTGTCTTCTGTGTTCAGAAGTGAAATTGGCCGGTACAATGTGCAGTGTTCTGGTGGGCGACCCAGTTTCAGAAATACCACTATTTCTGCATGTCTCCAATCGGGGGGCAAACACGCCTCTTCCAGGGACAGTTGTACTGTAGCTAAATAATGGGGTCCCAGGAGGGGCATGAATGCTTTAAAGGAAACCCATTGGGGCCCAGAATTTTCCCTGGCTTCATTTGTGATATGGCAACTGTTAATTCCTCTAATGTAATAGGGGCCTCGAGGGAATCCCGTGCATCCTCAGATAATGTCTTCGGAGGTATATCCCGAAAAAAGTCTTCAATCTGCGACTCCTTCAGAACGTCGTGTTGGGCATACAGAGTTTGATAGGATTCAGCAAAACCATGGGCTTCCTCCGCCGGTTCTGTGAGTGTCGTGTCATCACTGTTTTGAAGTACAGGTATCTGGACGGGCTTCAGGGCATGTTGGCATAACCTATGTAGTAATCTCCCTGACTTGTCCCCCCACTGGTAGATCCTGCTCTGCGATGCTAGCCAGGCACACCTAGCCTCCTCCAGCAGTTCACCCTGATATTGTTGTTCCATTAGGCTCAGCTGCCTGCGGGCGCCATCATCATCACTTTCTCTTACAAGCCTCTCAAATTCTAGTATACGGGCCTCCATTTGTAATCATTTTTAGTTTTGTCGTTTACGCTCAGCGGCACAGAAGCTGATGTTGACCTCAGGTATAGTAGGCTTCATTGCTTCCCATAAGACTTTGGCAGAGGGGGCCATCACCTCATTGAGTGAAAAATAATCGAGTAGCGCTTTGTGAATATGCTTTTTATATAGCAAATTGTGCATATACCATGGCGCCAGCCGGCAGCGAAGCCGAGGCCTCCTCAGGCCGACCAGGAGTTGTAGCACCACTGGAGAGTGGTCAGAAAGTCCCCTGGGCATGATCTCTACTTCCGGCACCCTATGGGCATGTTCCCGGGTGACAAATATATAATCAAGTCTGGAAAATGAACCGTGACTAGAGAAAAAGTATGTGTATCCTGCTGTCGTTGGGTGTAGGAACCTCCACAAGTCTGTCCATCGTAACAGTCCCAACAATGGTCCTAAACGGGATTCCTGCGGTGCCCCACGTATTTCAGTGTGCTTCCACCTATCCCGTTTGAGGTGTATTGCATCATTCCAATCTTCACCAATGACCGCTAACCCTTCCGGTATTGACCCCCCCAAACATCTTCTATACGTTCTACAAATGTTTGACTCGGGGGTGGGGGGGTTTAAACACTGCCCAGCACCATGGGTTCCCCGCTCACCTTTCCCTGCACGAATACATATCTACCCTGTGTGTCGATCCATGTGTGGCTGGGTTGAAATGGGACCTTGTGACCACCCCTCCGGAGCCCCTTTTAAATCTGGTGTGGAATATGTGTGTGTAGCCGAAGCGAGCTAGGCATGGTGTTTGGTCCCCATCAGATGGGTCTCTTGTAATAACAGGATATCTGCCCTCATACGCTTCGCTTGTCTAAGTACGGCCCCCCGCTTTACCTTATCTAACACTCCCTGGACATTCCAAGTCACAATGTGAAGCTTCCCGGCTGGAGCCGCCTTGGTTTGTTCTGTCATTGGAGTATGGGATCTATCGGGTCAGGCATATAGCTTGTGGTATGGCTACTGTGTAGGGACTCAGGGTGCGCCATAACACAAACAGTATAAAACAGAACAATCAACAAAACCCCCCTCCCATTCCCAACCCCACCACTCCCCACCCCTCAAAGGTAATTGAACCATCTGTCGCGGAAGGGGTATTTCACCCACCACAACGGGAAGCGGGCACAGGATTCACCCAATGGATCCCCAAAAGCCTCATCAACTGTTAATATCTCGATTAGTTTGAAATGTTCTTCCCCATTGAAGTAGCAGTTAATGTGCCAGGATCATCAATATCTTAACTCATCCATGGCTTCACGCCCTTTTCTGTTCCTTCCTGCTTATGTTACGGTTTTCGAAGTCGATAATTCAGTTGCAGAGGGTTCCCGGTTCTATCATCTCCACATGATCTAGAGCGCCACGATGATCCCGATCAATGTCTCCGTTTGCCTTTCTTTGTAGCAGACTCTCAGAAGGGCCGGAAACAGAAGCATGTAGAAGATCTGTAAATCACGGAGGCAGACCTTCACTGCTGTAAAGCATTGGCATTGTTGTTGAATTAGTCTGGTGTAATCAAGGAAAATCATGATGCGATGAGTCAAATGTAAGGGGATCTTGTGCTCTGGCTAGCCCGAGGATGGTTTCTCTATCATGGAAGTTTAGTATCCGGGCAATCACTTGCCGGGGTCTGGCACCCGGGGGGGCCTTCGCAGCCAGGGCCCTGTGGACTCGTTCTATGATAAAGCATGATGAAAGGGCAGCAGCTGGGATCCAAGTTTTGAGCCACTGGGCGAGAAGGGTGCCGACATCTGTGCCCTCACAGCCTTCACGGAAGCCCACAAAATGAAGGTTGTTTCTACGGGCCTGTCCCTCTGCGTCTTCTAGGTGTGAAGCGAGACTTCATGTGAGTTTCTCAAGAGAGTAGAGAGATGCATTTTTAATGACGGGAAAGCACATATCTGGACTAGATTCGTCAGGCACATGTTTTAGTTGATATGTTAATAAACAGGTAGACTTTTCCGTCTCTCTTCCGCTGTCTATCTGATGTTCCATTCATCAGAAATGTACTGTCAACTGGCCAGTTGGGATTTTTACAGATCCCCGTTTCAGATCTAGAGCCTTGCGCTGGCCTTACGCAGAGCTGAGCACCTTTTTATGCATTTAGAAAGTTTCATGCGCATTATGTTATGGGATTTCACACAGCTGTGCATGCGCTACAGACAGCACGCCTTGGAAACAGAGGCATTTCTGACTTGACCTGTATGTAGGCCATGCAGCAACTTGGAATTCGGCGTTACACGTATGTACTTTAGACAATGCAAGCACATAAAAAACGGTGGCGTATCTGCAGAAGCACTGGATTAAAAAAAATTAAAGGCGCTCTTCGCTAATTAAATAATCAGCGCTCCTAACGTGTGGCGGGACTGGTCACCCATTTCCAAAAATAAACATGCATTTGCAATGCAATAGGTCTAGCATTTGTTAAAGTTAGAGCTGTTGCCGTTGAAAATAACAATGTTTTTTACTTTTGTTTTTTTATTTGCAGTGGAGTATTGCCAATGGTATAAAAAGCAAAAGTAAAAAGATTGTAATTTTCAATGCCAACAACTCTAACTTTAACAAAGGCGAGACCTATTGCATTGGAAATGCAATCGGTCTTGCATTTCTTGTAGTTGTAGTTATTGCCATTATAAATGGCAATGTTTTTTACCTAGCCATGCTGCAGGATGCAGAACTACATATGGTACTTCAGCCTGCAGAAGATACCCACCATACCCATAATGCATTACATGCAAGACAGTACCACGGGTACATTTAAATAGCTATGTCCATATGTACAATTAGTAGCTTTGAAATGTGACAAAAAAATGATTATATTAATTCTGGATTAGGTTGTACTTTGTTTGGATCTGATGAAGGGAAATTTATAGAAGGTCTCATATAAATGTGAGATGTGCTAGTGAGTAAAGTAACCACTGCCAGCCATGCTTAGGACCAACCGTGTGTCCTGCGTCAAGCCCTTTAGGAAAATAGTGCTCTGAGGCTGTAATTAAAACCGAGGGAGTAACAACACATGTAACAGGAGGTGTCCTCAAGGGAGGTTACAAGAAGAGACAAGACAGTACTAAGGAGGGACTACTAAGCCTATTGACCAATGAAAGGCCACCATTTACAAAGGACAGAGACAGGAGCCAATTAAAAAGATGGGCGGAAAGTGGGCGGCGCTTTATGCAAGTGCTGCTTAGGCGAGACCTAAAAATGGCACAAGCCATACGTACTCAGCTCCAGTCATTGAACAGGAAAAGAATTCAAACTGATCACTCTGTGGCACAATCAATACAGACCTGGAAACGATCCAGCTCACACTTCAGTGATGGATATTACTGTGCCACTGTGATACTGATCACACTGATTTATGGATGTGCGCCTACCAATGCTTTGTTGTGCTCTTATGGCTGCTTACTGTGCCTATTGGCTTGGGCCAACCCTGCCCCAATGATTGTTTTATGTGTTATATAATTCTAGAATGAAGGCTTTAATGTATTCATTTTTTTACCAGAAACTTGCCTCCCAAATGTATTTATAAAAGTTACTATTTTTAGTTCTGGCCTAGAGACAGTTGAAGGTGACTTGCCAGCCTCACATTTTCAAACAAAATCATATTAAGATACAAATATACACACCTGCAAAGGCTTGTGGCCAGTCCTTTTCATTACCATTTCCTTCCCCCATCACAGCATAAAGTATGGGGCAATGGATCAGCCCTCTCCAGCCATTGGCTGTCTCACATTAAGATCGAAGACATATCCCTGACAAGAATCTCAAAAGGAGTGCACTTAAGTGTCAGATACTTTTTATACGTTTGCTAGTGTTTTGGAATATTGCATATATTTGCAAACAAATGAAAATAGAAAAATGTGCATGCTTGCCCAAGTCATCCCTATTGTCTTTCACAATGCTTGCTTCTGCTTGGATTGAAAAAAGTACACAAAAGGGTCTTTCCTGAAATAAAATTTCTCTATATTTAAAAGACTGCATTCCTTTTAAACGGTTCAAGAAAGTACCTTTTGTTATTTTTGGTGTATATGGTCAACAACTTGATAGTGACCAATGCAAAAGAAGCCAATATTCAAATAATACAAATTTCAAATAATTTGTTATGAAGCCAGCACGTGGTCAATGGGAGCTTGTCTTCGTTATTTATAAATCTACTCTCTGCTTGTATATATCTGCTTCTTGGGGAGGTAAGAGTTCATCTGATCACAAAAGCACAGCCCGTCTACTTCCAGTAAAAACACCAGAGCTTTGTACCGCGAGTTGGTACGTTAGTTCACTTAAAAAGGAGATTTCTACTCTTTAACATTTGTTTGCCACGGAACATGCGTCTGTGTTTATTTCCGTGGCGCGTGGGATGAAGTACAAAACAAGCATTTACAATACAACAGGTCTCGCAATTGCGAGTTTTTGAGCTATTGGCATTGTAAATGGCAATGCCTTTTAAAAACAATTAAAAGGCATTGTCATTTACAATACCAATAGTTCAAAGTTTTGCAAAAGCAATACCTATTGTATTGCAGAGCGCGGTGTCCGTGAAGCGGGCGCTGCGCTCATTGTTAAAGTTTTAAAAAAAGAAAGCTCACGATGTCCCTGAAGCGGGCGCCGCGCTCATTATTCAAGTTAAAAAAATACATTATTATTAAAGTTAAAAAAAAAGTTTTAAAAAAGTACAAAAAAAATTAAATTAAACCAAGCGCGGTGTCCCTGAAGCGGACGCCGCGCTCAGTATTAAAGTAAAAAAAAAAAGAATGAAACCGAGTGCGGTGTACCTGAAGCGGGCGCCGCGCTCAGTAATAAAGTTTAAAAAAATAAATAAACAGAGCGCGGTGTCCCTGAAGCAGGCGCCGCGCTGAGCATGCAAATACAAAAAAAACAGCCGCCATTGTCCCCATCAGTGTCAATAAACAAAATAGTGCTCATCCACTTATAATGCAGACCGTGTAAGAAGCCAAGTAAAAGGTCCAGTCGTTATGGATGGTAACAAATGCAGAGAAGGCGAAACCAAGGAGGGACTAACAAGCCTATTTATGAATCAGAAGCCAGCACTTAAGAAGGACAATGACACAAGCCAATGACAAATATGGGCGGACAGTGGGCGGGGCTTCCAATGCATGCTCTATTACAGCATGCCTCGCAGAGCGAGCAGCCCATGCGCGCTGCCGCTAGACTCGACCTAAAAACTCTCTAGAAGGCTCTGCTTCTATGATCAGACGTTTAAAACAGTGCTTAATTTGTAAAATAAACAAGTGCCAGGGCTCTCGTCAGGAGCACCATACATTGCCCCTGCCATGCTGCCAATTACAGTAAGAACACAACTACTAACCATCACACTCCTGTGAGTGTGACAATTCGGACTATTTCAGGCTCCCAAAGCTTTAAGAATGACTTAGGCGGCAGGTAATAGTCATTTTTAATGTAAACTGAATTAATAATTAACTGTTGCTTTTGTCATCTCTGAATTGGCCAGACATGGCCACCTTGTGGCAGACTATCACAAGCTCCGGTGCTGACAATTAAGTGCCGAGCACCGGAAACCACCGGCTCAAATTAAGCACTGGTTTAAACCTTACTCCATAGTGAATTGGCTCATGCCAGAAATGTGCATACGAAATGTTCTGTATTCTAAGAAATATTTTTACAGAGGTCAAAATGACTTTCCTCAGTTGAGTATTTATCAATACATTGCTGCTGAATTTTTCCCAGTGCTTAATTTGTAAAATAAATAAGTGCAGGGGGCCCTTGGTCTGGAGGCCACTGCAGCTTGTACCACCCATTGCTCTTGCCAGCCCTGCCAATTATAGTACTGGCACAACTTTTCAACATCCCACTCCTACAAGTGTGCCAATTTCAACTACTCCGGACCCCCAGAGTTATAAGAAAGGGTTGGGTGGCATGTATTAGCCATTTTAATGTATATTGAATTAACAAACAATTGTTGTGTTCTCATCTCTTAATTAGACAAATAGAACCACCATGTGGGACACTGTCATAACTGCTGGTGTTGAAAATGTATTGCCAGTGCCGAGCACCAGAAACCACCGGCTCAAATTAAGCACTGATTTTTCCTTAACCTGCTTTGCACTAAGTAAATTTTCACAAAAGGCTATTAAATTGTAAGTCTTGGCCAATAATTTGATAATTTATTTTAGTGTTAACAATGGCATTTCTATTGTAATGTGATGTTTTATGGCTGTACTATGCACTGGAATTTTGAATTGTCTGTGTATTTTGAAATTGTATTTTATTTACATGATAAATTGTGTTTTTAAGATCTAAATTTTTCTACTATTCTGACTGACTGACTGAGTTTTCTATTATTGGGACTACGGAAGTTTTTCCACAAATACATTATTGAAAGATATATTCGGCGTCAGTAGCTTTGAATTCTGAAAGTTGACAAATGCATGACTTGATGGTCTGATTCTGATTCTCTCTGTCAAAATATTTTAACAATGCTATCTGGGCTGGCTCAGTGCGCCGCTTGGACATGGTATTCGGGGTTTTTCTTTCCAAATCCCTATTAAAGATGTAGTAGTGTAATCTGTTCACTTGAAACCAACGACTACTTCAGTTTCATAATCGATGTGATTGTTAAAGAGGAGCTAAGGGCTACAAACAAGGAGTCCTTATGTCATTAATCGAAGTGATAGTGTTATTCAAAATAAGTAGATACTAGATTTTGAGTATGTGATGTCAAGGGATATTTACATAAACTGGAAGGGCTAATTTAAGACATTCTTCTGCTGCAGGTTTGGGCTGACTGCTTTCTTAAGTAGTTGAAGAGCTGAATTCACAGTATTTTACCACCTTCAGTAGTGGTAAATTGTTGTTTATCGCTGGACCATTAGGAATGCTATACTTTGACATGAAGTGTAGCAGTATTTTTTCACATCTCCAAAGTAATCACACAGTGCAACAGAATCATTCTAACAACAAAAATAAAACAGGCCAACACAACAAAATAATCGAGCCAGAGTATAGAAGAACAGTAAACAGGACAACATAAAATTAACACACTACAGTCATACATCACTTCATACCACAACAAAATAAAAAGAGACAATATTCTCCTCACACAATCAAATCATCTTTTATAATATGGTGGTAAACTGTGTGTGTGTGTGTGTGTCGATCACAGCTTTATTTACCTCAAGAGATATGCAATAGTGCTAGACAAAACTGTTTTGTGATTTGGTCTGCAATCCCTTTTTAACCTTACAAGGTGATACTTGCTCAACAGTGTGTTAGTTCTTTTTACAAACAAGCCAGAGAAATATAATATGATTTTTTACAATCTTCCACATTACTTGCTTGAAAAAAATATATTTGCAAATGTGGTCTATTTATTTCTCCATAGTCAGGAAAGCAATTGCTATTGATTATTCCTCCAGTACAGCATAAAGTTCCCCCTGGATTCATCTGTAAACGGTCCATCCAATAAGATGTTATAAAATCCGATAATCCTCTAAAACGTTGTTTAGATCTAACTAACCTTTTACATTAGGTCATAGGAGTTCTTTATCTCCATAGCAGCTATTTACTTCACTATGAAGATTGTTATTAAACTTTGGGGGGGAGCTTTAGAATTAACAACAGAAACGCAGAAACATGATCACCAGATTAATAGACTCAATTAGAGAATTTTTTCAAGTGTCATCTCAACAATTCTTGGCTAGCCTGCTTCAGAAATATTCAAATGTTTTTTCGCCATCTTGTCCAACTTCCATATAACCAGAAACCCAACACACTTAAAGTTCAAGTACTCTGGTGCTATTGCAGCAGTTCCAAGCCAAATTAAAAATCCTAGTGATGTTGATCTTATAGTCTGCAAAAAAATTTAATGTACTTTTCAAAACGGGGATATCCTTTCATGAGTTATTTACATCATGAATAATATTGTGTTTATAATGATACTCTAAAATTAATCCCCCTATATATGAACCATCTGAGAACCCTGATATAGTCCTTATAACAGGTTTGCCAGGGCGCAGTAGCTTTGGAGATACAGCTGTGACTGATTCTGAGGGCCATAGTGTTCTCACTATTAGAATTATTGGATGCGTGAATACTAGGCCTAGATTTACAGGATGCAAAATGAGTATCAGTAAGACCATTAGCAAGCTCACTGGCATTTTCCTCCAGCTCATAGAATGTGGAAAATGTCAGTGGTAAAGGGCCTTGTGGAGAAGGACCCAGTAATTCCGGCCTCCACATCAAATTCCCCATTCTGGGGTATTTTTCTTATAGTGCCTTGATTCAAGGTGGAGATATCAGCTGCAATCATTAATTATGGTCCAGTATCTCCCTCATGATTTCTGAACAACTTCTACTGAGGTCGTAAATCTGAAAATGTTTGGCAATAACTCTATATGCAACACAAACAACAGTGCACAATCAGACAACCCTGTCTTGTTCTTTCTCGAGTACCAAACTTCCTTTTTTTTTCCTTTTTTTTCTATTGAGCAGAAACACAGACAATACAGAAAAAGGAGGAAACTGCAAAACGATTTAGATAATAAGCATCTTGGTATACATATAAATTATCGCCCTTAACAAGTATGGACAAGTATAAAGTGCAATGTGTCATAATTGTCCCGGATATGTCATTCTTAATAGGGTTAACGTTGGCAGCTCCTTATCAGTTACAGTACAAATATAGTGCAATATGCCATTTAACATCCAAACATAAAAAAATCAAAATGATCTTTGTAGAAAAACTGCAGAAAGTGCAAGTGCAATACAATACTAACAGACATATATAAAGTGCAAGATGCGGAATTTCCAAATATATACTATTCCTCCAAATTAGGACTGGTGCCATATAGATATATTTCTGGCTAAAATGCTAAGTGCTGGTTACCATCAAAACGTGATATTAAAACATTTTCTTCTTCCAGGGATAGCTCAGTTTAAAATGCAATATGATAATTTGCCATCTAATCAAACTCTGATAGGGAGAGAGAAAGAAAAAAGGAAAAGCGTTCATCTACATCTTCCAAACATACCTCGCAGTACCGTCTAACACAGTATTTTACAAGCTAGAATTTACAAAAAGTGCAGTGCATGAAGTGCAAAAGTGCTAAAGTGCAAAAAGAGACAAAAACATATATTCTTTTTTTTCTCCCCTTTTCCCCTTTCCCCATTTTTTTGATCAGACCCTACATCTCCGAAAAGGTCTCCAGCCTCCCCATAAATTGCCATATAGTATTGAATCTTTTATTGGCACTTATTCTCATGGCATACGCTTCTTCAAATTTCCTAGTGTGAATTAGTTTATTGAACCATTCAGAATAAGTGGGTATTTTTTGGGACCTCCAATTCTGCAATATAAGTGAACGTGCCACTTGCTACAAATGTCTCCTCCCCTCTCGACATTCCGAGATTTCATCTCTGGCTTGCCCAACCAAAAAGTGTAATCTCAGCGTCAGGATCCAAACTTTTCTGGACTCCCCAGCTTAAAGCCAGGAAGAGCTTTTCCCAGAATTGTCCAAACTTCCGGCAGGTAAAAAAGGTATGGATCCAGCCTCCCTCGCCTGGAACCTGGCAACGAAAGCATTTGTTCTCTAACTCAGGATAAATCTTGTGGAGAGCATGGGGAGTGTAGTACGCCATCCAGCGCGACAGAAACGCCATTTTAAAATTAGCCGCTCGTAGGGCCTTGCTGCCTAGCTGTGCGATGGCTTGCCAATCCCGATTTGACAACCTACATTGGGTCTCCAGTGCCACTTTTTCTAAATGATTATTAACCAAAGTAGTTTCCCCTTGAGACCGTATACACCGATACCAGTTGCCTACCCCTCTCTGTTTGCTCTAAATGGAGCGGTTACTAGTGGAGTTGGGACAAGGCCAGGTAAAAGGCTATACTTTTTTAGTAATTGTAAGATCTGGATATATTCAAAAAGGGGATGCTTTCTTGAGGTGCCACACCTCGCTTGGACTTCTTGCCAGGTAATGCCTCTACCAGCCACTAGAAAGTGTCCTAGCTCTTTGAATCCCCAATTAGTCCAGGACCTTAGATGGCTGGCCTGTATTTGTAGGCCCAAGCTCTTGCATTCGGTTAATTCTAAAAAAATAAGATCCTGTGGAGCAGGCCTGTTTCGAATAAAAAATCTGGAGTCTGTAGATATACTCTTGCAAGGTCTTATATCTCGTTTTTTAGGGAGTTTAGCTGGTTTCAAATACCGGGACCTGTGAACCCACCTCTTGCACCATCTTGGTTAAAAAGAAATCATCAATAGAGTCCTTACGGTCAAGTAAACAGGCTGTTAAATCTTAAAAAGGCTGCTTCATAATATATGCAGACTTGAGGAAGTGCAAGCCCCCCCTGACTGATGTCAAGTTGGAGCACTGGAAGTTTTATACTCGGAGCCTTCTTATTCCAGACGAATCTTCTAAACAATGTTTCTAGCTCCTTAAAATAAATCATGTTAATTTTTATAGGAAGATTTATAAACAGGAAGACCAGTAAGGGTAAGATTGACATCTTCATAAGAGCCACCCACCTATCAAAGTAAGCGGTAGTAGCGACCACTCTTCTAACAGCATTATAATTTTTTTCCTTGTGGCTTCATAATTTAATTTGTAGATTTCCGTGTATTGGCTAGTGACGTAAATCCCTAAATATTGAATTGGATTGAGACTAAAGGCTTGCTGTTTAAGATTATTGGGGAGAAAATCATATGAAGTATTCATTATTAAAACCTCAGTCTTATTGCGATTAATTTCGTAGCCTCCAATTAATTCAAATTGGGTAAATTCGGCTAATATTAGATCAATATTCTGTCTTCCCGGGCTGAGATAAAGAATATCGTCTGCAAACAGCTTCAATTTAGCCATACCTGGTACTGGAGGTTTAATCTCCATGTTGTTACAGATTTTAGTGGCTAAGGGTTCAATAAAGAAGGTGAAAAGTACAGGGTAAAGTGGGCACCCTTGCCTGGTCCCCCGATTGACATTAACCATCCCAGCTAAATTAGAATTGATAATCACCTGTGCCTGAGCCCTTTGATAAATATTACAGAGCATTTTTATAACCTGGGAGGGAATCCCATACCTACTTAGACCATAGAACGGGGCATCCCAATTCACT
Organism: Calotriton arnoldi; assembly: GCA_963921515.1. Classification (NCBI taxonomy): domain Eukaryota; kingdom Metazoa; phylum Chordata; class Amphibia; order Caudata; family Salamandridae; genus Calotriton; species Calotriton arnoldi. The sequence continues at coordinate 661,646 of CAWUFW010002917.1, forward strand.
AGGTCAAACGCTTTTTCGGCGTCGACCAGCATGATGAGAGCTGGAGTTTGATTACAGTTAAAAAAGTCTAGTGCTTGTACTAAAAACCCTGTATTTGTGGACTTCAACCTTCCTGCAATGAACCCTGTCTGGTCTCTATGGATCACTTTTTGTGCAAGAGGAGAGAAGCGCTGCGCCCAGATCTTCATTAAAATATTATAGTTGGAATTAAGTAAGCTTATTGGTCTATATGAGTTGATCTCTCTGGGGTTCTTCCCTTTCTTTACAAAGCTGACGATAATGGATTCCTTAAAAATTGTCGGAACCAGCCCCCCCATTTTTACATAATTAAAGAGCTCTACCAAGAAAGGTGTTAGTTCTTTTGCAAAAGCTTTATAAAATTCTATTGGTAGCCCATCGATACCACATGCTTTTCCTCCCGACATAGAAGCAAGGGCGCGCTGAACTTCAGCTTCAGAGATATCAGCTTGAACCTCTTCTACATGGCTATTTGATAGCTGCGGGAGATTGATGTCCTCAAAATATTGTTGGATAGCCTCTTGCCCCACCATATATTTAGTTGCATACAGCTGCTCGTAGTGCTGCAGGAAAACTTTAGAAATAATTTCTTTATCAGTCACCGGGGTTCTTGTGTTAGGTTCTAAAACTTCGGCAATTAGGGCCGCTTCCTGTTTAGTCTTAGTAGACCAAGCCAGCAGCTTGCCTACCATTTGGCTCTCTTCGTAGGCTTGCTGCTGGAATGTGCAGGAGCTGTTAATTTCTTCAAGAATGAAGAACTCCTTTAGCTCCTGTTTAGCTTTTTGAAGCTGCCCTCCCACTGGCTTGTTTCGTCCTAAAGAAGCATTTTTCTGGAGCAAGGCAGAATCAACCGCTGATTGGAGTGATCTATATGAGTCCTGCGTGTTTTAGACTGTGCGGCCATAAAGGCAATTAGCTCCCCACGAATTGTGGCCTTAAAAGCCCCCCAAACTGAAAAAGGATCCACTGTGCCCTTATTGACCTTAAAAAATTTCGATATCCATTCTCTCGCATCAGCTAGCCATTGTAGATTCGAGAGAAGGAGTCGATCCATCTGCCACCTGGACCTCGTCCTCCTGACCTCATCTATTTTGACTTTGACCAACGAGTGGTCTGAGAAGGAATTAGCCCCCATTTCTGTTCCGAAATATTTCAAGGAGCGAGATATCATAAAAAAGTCAATGCATGAGGCTGACTGGAATTGTCGGGAATAACAAGTATATTCTCGTACCTCGGGCTGGGCTCTATGCCACGGATCTATTAACTGATAATCTTGTGCAATAACATCAATTACTTTTTGGTCTTCGGCTTCAGCTGTTTTTTATTTTTATTTGAAGTGTCCTTAGTCAAGTCCTGAATATAATTAAAATCCCTGCCAAGGATTATTTGCCCTGTAGCCGCTCTGAGTATCTCATTAATCTTCACCATAGCTACCGGATCATCAACGATTGGACCGTAATAATTAATGAAGTTAAAAATATTTCTATTTAGACTTGTTGTGACCCAGAGCCATCGACCATGTGGATCCCTCTGTACTTGAAAAAATTCCCAATCCAACCCCTGGCTAAAATATATGGCAACCCCCCTTACTGCCACCCCCGCTGATGCAAAAAAAGCCTTAAAAAACGTTTTGGGTACAAAAAGCTTTGGAGTGTTTGTTTTCAAATGAGTTTCCTGAAGGAAAAGGCAGTGTATAGTGTGGCCACAGGCACTAGCCATTTTCTTGTACTCTGTGGGGTGACTACTTGGTGCATGCTAGCTTCCATTGGGCTCCATTGGACTTCAAGGGATCGTTATTTGAAATATGATGACCTCCTTTGTGCTGAGTGTGCATTGTCCTTTAGGACATGCCAGCCCCATCTACCCTTCACCACTCTACCTCCCTGAAACCAGATGCACCTGTTGGGTGGAGGAAGGTAGCCAGTCCCTGCCATTTAATCTAGCACAGATCCCCCTGTCCGAGTGTAGACCACCCGCTCCTTTGCCTGCTGATTGCCAACACCCTCCTATGTACAAGTTCCCTGAAGAGAGCAAACATGCATCCATCTAAGTCAATCTGTATCAGGCTCAGTAAGGAAATCAGATTAGGGTTCTCCTGAATTGAGACCCTACGAGTTGTTAGATATTTTGAAAAGCACCTGGGCGGTCAAACTGTATCTCTGATTGACTGGGTAATGCCACTAAAGAAGGATGGACACTGGGTTCCTAAGCCTTTATATTGTTTGGTTTTAACAATGTGGGAAGGTTTAATGCATCAGTGCTAAGAGAGAAGTAGACAGAATTGCTAGTAGGAATCTCTGTCAAGGTGGGCACTTTCCTTCCAGACTGGGCAAAGTCTCTGAAAGCCAGTGTAACTACCTTGCTGCTTTACATGTAGAGAGAAGAAAGACCTACCTGACTGCATGAAAAATCTTGTAGGAGGAAGTGGCCTGTCCAACAAAGCGGAGCCAAGAGCCACATAACTGGAAGGACCTATGTGAAAGACAACTCAATACACACAGTCCAGGAGCTCTGAAGTCACTTCAGCGTAGTTGCCCAAGACAAGCAAGAATGACACCTGATCATCTAATTAAATGTAAGTGAAAGTACATAAAGAGAGCTTTTACAGCGACCCACACAGTGTCTTCTCTGCCAAGAAAACATACTCATGAGCAGTAGCATCCTTTATTATCAACATAAGACTAGTGTACATGTCAGCATTGTCTTCTGTGCATATTGCGTTGTCATCATTCATTTCCTTTTGTTTTCCCCATTTTTAAATGGAAAGTTAACATTGAGGCAAGATATGTTTGCTCTGTTTTTTTTTTTTTGATAAACAAATTTTTATTTTTATTGAATTGACAAAATAAAAGAAATACACCAGCCGTACAGTCCGACACCATAAAATTCCAGGACTAGGAAAAGAAGTTAGCACCACAAAATTTACAGACATTAATAAAATCATATGAATATAGAGTTGGACATTCCCTTTATGACTAAGCCGCATCCCCCAGCCATTTCCCCCAAACCCTACGGTACTTCTTAGGACATCCACGAGCCTCATACATAACCTTCTCCTGCGTGGCACCCCAATCCACCCCAGTCCTCCATCGTCCAACGCTCAGAGGTTCCGAGAGCTTCCAGGAGGCTGCAATGTCTCTTTTAGCAACCACCATTGCCGTAGTGTAAAACAACTTTTCGTTCCGAGACCCATCCAACCCATCAGTGATACCCAGGATCGTGTGCCTTGGGTCATGGGTGTTTGCTCTGTTTTCTATAAACAAATGAGTGCAAATAGTAAATCTATTTATAGATTTTGGGTTTTCGTCGTGAGTAAATTGTAATACACATGAAAATGTGTTGTAAGTAATTTTTTCACATATTGCTTGCAATCTGTTTTTCCCTTTTTTTTCTGGTGCAAAATGTTTACAGTGTGAGGGCTCAAGATAAATGTGTTTGCTTCGTTCCCGATTACACTAGCAGCAAAGATTGTATGAAAAAGTATTTGTGTTTGCTACATTCCCCATTACAGTAGCACAACAGGGGTGTGAAGGGGAATTCGCAGGATCTGTGAACCTGTATACATTTTATATAATATAACCTCAGGCTTGGTAATGAGAGCTCTTACTGGTCACAAGAAAAAAAAACACATTTGTGCCCTGAAAAGCATCAGGGGCTGTCCGGGACAACATGTTCTGTAAATGAAGAAGCTTCCAAATGCACAGGAATACTGGGGTAAGTATGGATTGAGAACGTCAGCCATTTTGGGAAACAAAATGGAGGGTGTGTGAGGGATGTGATTCTAACAAAATGTGCACAAAATTTGAAAGTCGGCCTATTTAAGCAAACTAATGTGAGCTGAACTAAACTGAATCTTCTCCAGAGAATTAACATTCGTAAAAACACGTATAGCAGTCATTTCAGAACCTATCAAATGTTCTGCTTTGTACTGTATCAGAAAAGGTAACGTACAAATAAGAAACTCACACATGACATTATATAGAAGTAGTTTATAGTTTGTTACCAGCGTTATGGAAAATTTTAGCAATATTTGAATCATTTTGGGACAGTAGTTTCGCCTGGTGGCCTAATGGTATTTTGGAGTGGTAGATTGTCATGCAGTCATTTGAGTGTAGGGCGCCAGTATGAACATCCACTGAGAAAACGCAAACTATTAGCGTTAAACATTATTATTTCCCATAAATATCTTAGGTTATCAAGCCAAAGAGTTAGTTAGCAAGTCATCAGGACTTTTCATACACCGTATCTGCAGCACATATAACACCTGATATATAGTGCTGGTTAATGCATATAAAACAAGCATTGGCATAGCCAATAGGTCTCGCCTTTGGGGCCTTATAAGTGTTTAGCCAGAGCTATTGACTTTGCCAATGTCTTCAAGCTGTGCTGTAGAGAAGTGTGGCTGCTGTGCGGCATGCAGAAAAGTTATAATAAAAAAGTGTCAGAAGCATTTTTGTTACTTTATATATGACCAAGAAGGCATTATGTAAAACTGAACGACCATATTAAAAAAGTATTTACAATAAAAAATTTCCTCAGTTTTCTTTTGTTCTTGCAATGCTGGCAACTTGTTTCTGCCTATTGCAATGGTTGTTTGTTAAAGCTTTTTTTTTGAGGGGGCATAAACAATCGGAGGGTGAAGGTTGGGAACTAGTACCTGTATTAAAACACTAGCAGCGGCCAGACGCTAGGGGAGAATCAACAGATGCCAGATTCCGAGAGCAGGCTGAGGTGGTGCTGAGTGATGCTGAGGTGGTAGTGGTGGTGGTGGTGACTGTTGCGGAGACGATGCTGAGGTGATGCTGAATGATACTCAGGTGTTGCTGAGTGATACTGCTGTGGTGCTGAGTGATACTGTGGTGGTGCTGAGTGATATTGTCTTGGCGCTGAGTGATGCTGTGGTGGTGCTGAGTGATATTGTCTTGGCGCTGAGTGATGCTGTGGCGGCGCTGAGTGATGCTGTGGCGGCGCTGAGTGATGCTGTGGCGTCGCTGAGTGATGCTGTGGCGGCGCTGAGTGATGCTGTGGCGGCGCTGAGTGATGCTGTGGCGGCGCTGAGTGATGCTGTGGTGGCGCTGAGTGATGCTGTGGCGGCGCTGAGTGATGCTGTGGCGGCGCTGAGTGATGCTGTGGCGGCGCTGAGTGATGCTGTGGTGGCGCTGAGTGATGCTGTGGTGGCGCTGAGTGATGCTGTGGTGGTGGTGAGCGATGCTGTGCGATGCAGTGGCGGTGCTGAGCGATGCTGTGGTGGCGCTGAGCGATGCTGTGGTGACGCTGAGCGATGCTGTGGTGACGCTGAGCGATGCTGTGGTGGTGCTGAGTGATGCTGTGGTGGCGCTGAGTGATGCTGTGGTGGCGCTGAGTGATGCTGTTGTTGTGCTGAGTGATGCTGTGGTGGCGCTGAGTGATGCTGTGGTGTCGCTGAGCGATGCTGTGGTAGCGCTGAGCGATGCTGTGGTGGTGCTGAGTGATGCTGTGGTGGCGCTGAGTGATGCTGTGGTTGCGCTAAGTGATGCTGTTGTGGCGCTAAGTGATGCTGTGGTTGTGCTGAGTAATGCTGTGGTTGTGCTGAGTAATGCTGTGGTTGCACTGAGTGATGCTGTGGTTGCACTGAGTGATGCTGTGATGGCGTTGAGAGATGTTGTGTTGGTGCTGAGTGATGCTGTGCTGGCTCTGATTGATGCTGTGCTGGCTCTGATTGATGCTGTTGTGGCGCTGAGTGATGCTGTGGTGGCGCTGAGTGATGCTGTGGTGGCGCTGAGTGATGCTGTGGTGGCGCTGAGTGATGCTGTGGTGGCGCTGAGTGATGCTGTGGTGGCGCTGAGTGATGCTGTGGTGGCGCTGAGCGATGCTGTGGTGGCGCTGAGCGATGCTGTGGTGGCGCTGAGCGATGCTGTGGTGACGCTGAGTCATCCTGTGGTGGTGCTGAGTCATCCTGTGGTGGTGCTGAGTCATCCTGTGGTGGTGCTGAGTCATCCTGTGGTGGTGCTGAGTCATCCTGTGGTGGTGCTGAGTGATGCAGTGTTGGCCCTGAGTGATGATGTGGTGTCGCTGAGTAAAGCTATGGTGGTGGTGCTGAGTGATGTTGTGGTGGCGCGGAGTGATGTTGTGGCGCTGAGTGATGCTGTGGTGGCGCTGAGTGATGCTGTGGTGGCGCTGAGTGATGCTGTGGTGGCGCTGAGTGATGTTGTGGTGGCGCGGAGTGATGGTGTGGTGGCGCTGAGTGATGCTGTTGTGGCGCTAAGTGATGCTGTGGTGGCGCTAAGTGATGCTGTGGTTGTGCTGAGTAATGCTGTGGTTGCGCTGAGTGATGCTGTGGTTGCACTGAGTGATGCTGTGGTTGCACTGAGTGATGCTGTGGTTGCACTGAGTGATGCTGTGGTTGCACTGAGTGATGCTGTGATGGCGTTGAGTGATGCTGTGATGGCGTTGAGAGATGTTGTGTTGGTGCTGAGTGATGCTGTGCTGGCTCTGATTGATGCTGTGCTGGCTCTGATTGATGCTGTGGTTGCGCTGAGTGATGCTGTGGTGGCGCTGAGTGATGCTGTCGTGGCGCTGGGCGATGCTGAGGTGGCGCTGAGCGATGCTGTGGTGACGCTGAGCGATGCTGTGGTGGTGCTGAGTCATCCTGTGGTGGTGCTGAGTCATCCTGTGGTGGTGCTGAGTCATCCTGTGGTTGTCCTGAGTCATCCTGTGGTGGTGCTGAGTGATGCAGTGTTGGCCCTGAGTGATGATGTGGTGTCGCTGAGTAAAGCTATGGTGGCGCTGAGTGATGTTGTGGTGGCGCGGAGTGATGCTGTGGTGGCGCTGAGTGATGCTGTGGTGGCGCTGAGTGATGCTGTGGTGGCGCTGAGTGATGCTGTGGTGGCGCTGAGTGATGCTGTGGTGGCGCTAAGTGATGCTGTTGTGGCGCTAAGTGATGCTGTTGTTGTGCTGAGTAATGCTGTGGTTGTGCTGAGTGATACTGTGGTTGCGCTGAGTGATGCTGTGGTTGCGCTGAGTGATGCTGTGGTGGCGTTGAGTGATGCTGTGGTGGCGTTGAGTGATGCTGTGATGGCGTTGAGTGATGCTGTGATAACGTTGAGTGATGCTGTGGTGGCGTTGAGAGATGTTGTGTTGGTGCTGAGTGATGCTGTGCTGGCTCTGATTGATGCTGTGCTGGCTCTGATTGATGCTGTGCTGGCTCTGATTGATGCTGTGGTTCCGCTGAGTGATGCTGTGGTGTTGCCGAGTGAGAGATAGAGTGAAGATATAATGCCCAATTAGAGAGGGTGGTGAGAGAGAAAGAGAGAGAAAGGGTGTACATAGAATAAAGAGTGGAGCGGGATAGAGAGAGAGAAAGAAGGGGAGAGAGAGTGAATGAAGGAGTTTGAAAGAGAAACAGATAAAGGGGCGAGAGAGAATGAAAGGCTAAAAAAGATAGAGAGGGGAGAGTTAATTAAGTAGAGAGAGAATTAGAGAGGGAGAGAGAGAGAAGGAGAGAGACAATAAGAGTGGGGGTGTGGAGTTTAAATAGAGTGAAGAAGTGACGCGGAAAAAGTAACCTTAAATATAGCTTTGTGCTTTGCGCGAATACATTTTTTTAAAAAAACAGTGAGAGACAAAAATACTGGTAATTAGGCTGTGACTCCCAATATAAAACAAATAGCGATATAAGGTGAAATCAACCCACCGAAGCAATATTTCTAACTAGACAAACAAGCATTGGCATAGCCAATAGGTCTCGCCTTTGGGACCTTATAAGTGTTTAGGGGGGAGGCATTACGGACAATGGGAGGCGGGGGCATCACGGCCAATGGGGGGGCGGGTGGGATTGAAAGGCACAGACAACGGGAGGGGGGTGGGTGGGGGAGTGAAAGGCACAGACAATGGGAGGGCTGGGCAGTTTTCTTTACTACCCAATCTAGATAGATGCTTGCACCTGAACCGAACGGACTGCTACTGTCTATGTAATAAAAGTACCTCACGGTGCTCGTGTTTCCAGTCCTTGGCGTCGTGAGACAACCAGCTGCACTCTGGATGTTGTAGTCTCTGTTTCCATCCATTAAAATGGTTTGATTAACACAACTGGCTGTGGCGATTTCGGCTGGAAAGGCAGGTAAAGGAAAGTGGTATCCATGATAACAAGGCGTGGTTTTTAGCTTTGCTTTTTATATTATAGGTATGGTAGACAGACATCACCTGGAGAGAGACGTAATAATAATAAAACAAAGAAGCAGTAATGTCTGAAAGTATTCTTCATAACGTGTCCCAAGGCAGATGGCAAGTTCAAGCCGAGTCTTTTGGCCTTCCTTACTTTTTTATTTTTATTTTACAGAGGCCATTAAGGACTCTAAGTGGCTAAAAAATAAGCACGCTCAGTCCTGTCTTCGTTGAACTCTTACTTTTCAGAATCCAAGCATCCCTAAAAGATAACTTTCAACTTAACTCAACCACTATGGAAACAGGCTGCATTGCTGCCTTACTCGTAACAACAAATACATCATTCTGAGCAATTGTACTACAAAGAAATAAATAAGTAAAAAACAACTCTGCTTGCTATTTTAAGTGACGAAATAACCAGTTTTTTCATATTTTGGGTTGCGAATTCATTTTTTCGACTATTAAACCTTTATAGAAGATGATTTTTACAGAGAAAAGGGTTTGCCTCGTCAGGAGTCGCAAGCGCTACATAAATGCATTTTCAATACAATACAGTTTGCCTAAAACGTGACGAGCAAGTGTTTCTACTAAGACATATGGTGATGCCTGGAATAACAGACACGCACCCGCGATGGCGTTTGTTGTTGAGATCAGGTGTTAGCCGCCTTCCCATTTGGCTCATCGCCCTTTCCTGGCTTTACCTCGCGGGGAGCCGACACAACCTTTACAACCTTATTGTAGCCTCAATGGGGCCCCATTTCCTGTGCTGAAAAGCCCATTCCGCGCCTCGTAAGTACCCTCATCATGATCCTAGTGAATCGCTCCACCCTACGCTTTAGCCAATTTTAATTCAGAAGTTTGTTGCGTTCTTTGCATGAAAACACCAGAGTTTGAGACGACACGCTGCTAAACGAACAAGCGCGCGCGCCTCGCGCTAAAGGGGGTGGGGGCGTTGAGGGAGTGCGGCCGAGAGCAACCAAAGCGTTTCCCTTGCGGGAGCGAGCCAGGGGCACCATGTGTTTGCGATAATTACTAACACATGGCGCCGCTCGCTCCCGCAAGGGAATCGCCAGACGTGCACGCGTTGCCATTTAAAGCAATGCAACGCGTGCACGTTTTTGAAAGCAAACCTGGAGCGATTTCTAAAGGTCTCTTTCCTATACAGCGCATGCGCGATGCGTAGGCGAGACCTAAAAAAAGAATTACAAAAAAAATGAAACAGAACAAACAAAAAGACAGCGTTTCCATGTTGCAACTCTACATAGTAACTGCCAGTAAACATTAGCCCCGCTGTAGTTCAGCAGTGCAGAAACTGCAGCAAGCAGCAAGAGCAACAAAACCCCAGTTTAACATAAAAAAATGTTGCCACTCAGCATCAAGGGCTCAGAAAAAATCAAAGGTTAATTGATTTGCACTAGAAGATAAACTAACTACACATCTGAAGTCATTAGCAGAGATCGCCTTGGCGGCAGTATTTCATGGAACTGATTTTATCAGACGGAATTATTCTCAGTCCTGACACGCAGATAAAAACAATGCACATCATTCTTCGGCTGTGAAAAAAAAACTGGCCTTTTTGATCCCGGATTTAAACCACGGCGATCTGCTTTGCACGTCTAAAACTATTCAATGTTAAATTAGTTCGAATTAGCAGCTCGTTGCAACAAAGGCTGACAGGGGCGCGCGCTATCTTCTCACGAATGAGAACTAAAGATGCCAAGACTAATCCCAAAGCTCTGCTTCAAATGTGAGAACAATTACAATAAGAACAACATTAATTCTGCTGAAAAACAGCCACCTTCGTGTTTAATTTGTAACTGCATTCAAACTGAACCGAAGGGAAACAGGCAATAAAAACAACAAGCGGTCGCGATTGTCCCGGCAGCTTTGAAAGTGAAAGCGCTCACAGCGCGCTGAATATAAAAAAAAGCACGTTGTCCTGCCCAAAGTAGGACAAACTCAATAAAATAGTGCTTACAACACCAAAAATAACAGTACCGTGTAAGTACCGAAGTAAAGAAGCCAGTATCCATGGGAGGTTACAAATGACGACATGGCTGTACTAAGTAGGGACTAACAAGCCTCATAATGAATCGGAAGACAGCATTTACAAAGGACAAACACATGAGCCAGTGAAAAAATAAGGGCGGGGTAGTGGGCGGGGCTTCTCTCCGTACTGAACTACCACAGCTCTTCGCAGAGCAGTGCTTGCGCCCTGGCTCATGCTCAACCTAAAGAGACTGCGGCATTTCGAATGGGAAATATTAATCAAACATTGCCCTTCCCTGAAAAAAGAAGAAAACAAATCTTTCTTTCCTTCACCTCTTAAGGCTCAATAACTCAGTAACAGAGAGGAAGATGTCCTTTACAGGCTGGGCTTTGCAATTGATTTCTGTAGTAATTTCCAGGAGCCGATGTAGTTTAGACACGTAGCTTTATTTCAGTACAACACAGATCCCACAGAGAGCGAGGCATGTGTAAAGCATTACACCAACGGAATGTCACCAACCGTGGAATCACAACTGTCAAATAGCCTCAGTGTCACGGCGCGAGCCGGAGGGCAGCGCGAGCCATGACATAAGTGTGTCCACGCGCAGGGGGCGCGAGGACAGATTACTACAATTTCCCATTCGGATTTGTCTTGGAAGATGGTGCAGACTCCCTGCTTTTCCTTACAGAGAAAACCAGGGACAGTGGGATAAAGAAAGAGAGAGAGAGCGAGCAGAGGAGCGGTTACCTGAATCTAACAGGCAGTCTGATGTCCCTCTCGCTTCTTCTCGGAGTACTATGAGGAACATAATCAACACCGGAGGTACTGGGTTTGCACTTAAAGACTTTCTTTCTCCAGCATCCAAACTTTGTGGGGTGTTGTCAGGCACCTGGGTATCGACCCTTACAACTTTATTCATGTTCCACCAGTTGCAACGATTGACATGAACAGCACTCCCACAGATTTTGTCAATGAGTACAGGTTCACTGAACTTTGAGTCACCCTTACGTACAAAACCTGATTTCTTTATCTTAACTACGTCACCCACAGCCAATTTCTTGCAAGCAACGTGTTTCCTATTGTCAAAGTATTCCTTTTGCTTAGCTTGAGTAGTTTCTACTTTGTTTCTTACCATCTCATCTAACTCTTGAGCAGTTGAGCAGAGACCCTGTTTTTAAACCATTTAGACATCCATGCCGGTCTGAATTCGAAACATGCCTTCCTCCCTTTGAGCAATTCAAAAGGTGACACCCAAGTGGAGGAGTGTGGTGTGGTTCTGTAGAACCACAGCATCGTTCTGACAGCAACAGGTATGACTTTGTTATGTGAGATAGCCCACCGTATACAATCACCAATCACTCTGTTTAGCCTTTTTACTAAACCGTTGGTTTGGGGTGATAGAGTGAACACTCAAGGTGGTTAATTGAAGTTTCCCTTAGAAAAAGCTCAACTTCAGATGACACAAATTGCACCCCATTGCCTGATACTAAAGTTTTAGGAAAACGCTCCCTCATGAACACCTCTTTCATGAATTCCAGAATTTCTTTTGAGTCAGCCTTAGCTACAAATTTGACTTCAGGCCACTTCGAGTAGTAATCAACCAAAACTATAGCAAAACGACACTGGAGAGGTAAGGCATGGAAGGGACCCAGAACATCAATACCCAATTTTTCCCAAGGATTGTCAGGAAGAGGAATGGATGTTAGGGGCGGATTAGAAATCCGTAAGGCTTTGTCGCTACTAGCGCAAATTGGACAGTCATGTACCATAGTTTCAATGTCTCTATCCATTTGTTGCCTCCAAAAATATTCACGCACTCTGCGTTTGGTGAGCGTAGCGCCCCAATGTCCTTGATGAGCATCAGACAAGAGTGTATCCCTGAGTGCGTAGGGGGGTATAACCTTCTCTTGTCTGATGACAAGGTCATCCTCTACGGACAATTCATCACATATTTTTACAAACGGTTGGATGTCCACACTCACACTTTTCTCTTTGGGCCACCCTTCTGCAATGTACTTCTTGACACATTTGAGAGTTTCGTCGTTTTGCATAGCCAACCTCCAATCACATTCATTTAACGTACAAATGTTTTGCAGTTCTATGGCAGCAACTAAACAGTCTTCAAGTTCTTCATCGCCATTAGGTTTCTCAACACAATCTGTCGAGTTACCTGGAACAGGCAAGCGTGAAAGTGCATCTGCTCGTACATTTCTACCCCCAGTTATGTGTTCAACATTGAATTGGAATTGGAGGAGCTTTGAAGATAGTCTTGCTATGCGTGGTGTGCTGTTACGGAAATTTGTATTTCCTAGAATTGAAACTAGAGGTTTGTGATCGGTTTGTAGGGTGAATGTCCTACCCCAAAGATAGCATTTGAATTTTTCAATTGCCCACCAACATGCCAGTAACTCTTTCTCAATGACAGAGTAATGCATTTCTGTGTCCCTAAGTACCCTGGAGGCAAAACCTATAGTGTGTTCTAGTTTGCCTATAGTCTGGGTTAATACTGCGCCGAGTCCATAGCAACTTGCGTCAACAGTTAATGTGCAGGGTACCGCTGGATCATAAGGTTTCAATGCTTTGACTTGACCTTTACACTCATCATCCCAAACAAAGTCTGTCTCTTTTTTTAGCAGATTTGAGATGGGTCGTACTCTCGTGGCATAGTCTGGGATGAAACGTGAGTAGAATTCGCTCAAACCTAGAAATGACTTGACCCCCGTTTTGTCAGAAGGTGGAGGTGCCTCTACAATGGCTTGTACTAGCCCCGGTCTCGGTGTGACCTCTGCACTCGAGATAATGTGGCCCAGATATTCCACCGAATCCTTTGAGAACTCACATTTTTCTCACTTGAGCACAACGCCTTGTTGTTGAAATATAGACAAAACCTTATGCAGTACTTCGTCATGTGTCGTCCTGTCAGGTGCAATGTATGAGAACGTCGTCTTGGAAAATTACTACATTTTTCTGTCCCTTGAGTAGGTTTACCGTAAGACGCTGAAAGACTGATGCTGCTGACGCAAGTCCGAAAGGCATGCGGCAGAATTGGAAAATACCAAATGGGGAATTGAACGCAGTAAGATGGCGTGACTCTTTGTCCAATTCCACTTGGTGGTATGCTGAAGCGAGATCAAGTTTTGTGAAGAACTTGGCACCTGAGACCATGGCTAACACTTCAGTGATGTTGGGAAGTGGGTGAGAGTCCACCCATATCTCTTTATTCAAACTGCGGAAGTCTATGTAAATCCTGAATTCATTGTTTCTTTTCCGTGCATTGACCAGTGGAGATAACCAGTCTGAAGATTCGATAGGCTGGTTTACACCTCTGTTGCATAGCACTGCGAGTTCTTTTTCTAGATCCTCTCTGATACTAAAAGGAACACTCCTTAATTTGTGTTTAACCAGGACGGCTCCCTCTTTTACTTTTATCCTGTGTCTGAAACCTTTTATTTTTCCTAGGTCTCCTGAGAATACTTTGGGATAATTATTCAATAGCTCCTCAACCTGAGAAGAATCACGCATGGCCAACACCTGTTCTTTAGCACCAGGACATAGCATCATCTCAAACAGCCCTTGATGAAACCATCCTAGTATGTTTAGGCCTTTGATGGCTACGTAGATTTTTCCATGGATGCGTCGACCTTTGAATTCCATGATATCTTCAAAATATCCCAACAGATCAATTTTACGACCTTCGTAGGATACTGGCGCCCGATCTGGAGGCAACAACTGCCTATCCCCCCAATTTGCGATAAATAGCGTTTTGGTAATCATGGTGATGCGCGCACCTGAATCCACAAGAAGTCGTAGATTCTTCTGACCAACAAGGATGTTGGCATAGGGATCCACACAATCTGCTGGGTCACCCGTTCTGACATCATTATCGCTGACCACTAGAACCATGTCTTTCATCTCTGACATAAGGTCTTCCGGATCACTGTCACTGTTGTCCTTCACATGACTCACCCTGACCTGCTCTTTTCTCTGCCCCTGGCATACTTTTGAAAAATGCCCCATTTTTCCACATAATCTGCATACAACATTTTTTGCAGGACACAGTCTACCGTTTATGTTGTGTGTAGGGTAACCGCACCGAAAACAGATGTAGTTTAGACACGTAGCTTTATTTCAGTACAACACAGATCCCACAGAGAGCAAGGCATGTGTAAAGCATTACACCAACGGAATGTCACCAACCATGGAATCATAACTGTCAAATAGCCTCAGTTTCACTGCGCGAGCCGGAGGGCAGCGCGAGCCATGACATAACAGTGTGTCCACCCGCAGGGGGCGCGAGGACAGATTACTACAATTTCCCATTCGGATTTGTCTTGGAAGATGGTGCAGACTCCCTGCTTTTTCGGATGAGTTTTCCAGTTGTACAAACAAACCTAATGTTTTCATTCAGGACACCCGGAGAAAATGGAGATGTGAAAGGTGATGGACTTTCTAAGAGCTTCTTTTTAAGTTTTTTAGTGTGTTTAAGGTCAGCAGGGGTATAATGTTGAAAAATGCAGCTAAATTACAAAATAATATGCTTTCATTTTTGTTACCATGTGATATTTGATCACCTTGAAAATCAACACAAGACAGGTTGCACTAGCCAAAACAGCATATTTGCAAAGAGCAGAGCGCCTTTCATTCGCTGGGAAACTACTCAAGCAGTTCGCACTTGGATTCAGTACAAAAAAATGAAGTATTCCGCTCAGCACAGATGATCAAGTTAGAGTTAATTACAGCAGCAGGAGAGGCAGGGTCACCGGACTCTGCCGCCAGCTGGCGAGGGCATTGTAAACTATGTGCACAGCTGTGAGGCAGGCCAGGCTGGAGCCTGCTGACTGATTGGGAGAGGTAGGGATAGCAGAGAAAATACCCAAGAATGAAAGGGCCACTGCGTATGTTTAACAGCAGTTGGCTGGTGCTCTCAGGGAGGGCTAAACACCGAAAAAGGCATGACATATGCATGTCCTTGACAAATGAGGAGATGGCAAAATGGAGCAACGATGGTGCCAGCAAATGGGAAGTCTATGGGTGGGCTGTAAGCCCACAAAGCAGATACAGCGTGTCTCGATTCGAGACAGCGGATGCACGCCATCTAGAGCCAAGACCTAAAAACAGGCGCTCAGCTTCGCTTTGAGGGACTGGGAGAGATTGACTCCTGGAGGAAATGATGTGGAGAGTGGAGATGAGGTGCTCTGGACCTGGAGTGAAAAATGGTGATGGAAGAGAGCAGAAGTGGCTTGTGGACACATGATGGGGGCTGGAGAGGAACTGGGAAGAAAGGAGTAGTGAAGCTGCACATTTTTATATTGTCAAAGAAGCCACATATTGGATTGTGCGGAAGGGATTAGCAGCATCTAAAGAGCACTTTGCAGTTTATGCCTGGAAGGGGAAGGTGATGCTCACAGAAAGCTGCTTAGATGATTCTATAGAGCCCCCATCAGCAGTAGATGATGGTTATCCTTAGGGCGCCAAAGATGCTCGTCTGGCGCCAAACACCATCAATGAAGTTCAACTTTTTCCTGCTGCTATGGCTGTTCATAGTGAAGTCATGGTTTAAGTTACAACCCCCTATTGACTACACAGGCCCAAGGAGCAAGCGTTGCAGGTGGACGCCATCTGAGTGGTAGGATGAAGTGCACACAGAAGTGGAAAAAGAAGGGGCAGGAATAGGCAATGAGACAAGAGAAAGAGACTCCTCTACGAGGCAGTAGATATAATATAGTCCTTTATGCAATTCAAGGCAAGAATTTCATTGGAGGTGGAAAGATACATCTTGACAGCCAACAGCATCACATGACAGGGATGTACTCCTCCGATCTGAGACAAGCTTTGTTTGACAAATTCTCTAGCCAGTGCCCTGAAAGAGATTGGTCAAGATATGCCAGTGATTGAAAAGGGGGTCTTAAAGCCCACACTGTGTGCTATAAATGTGTTCTCCATATTTAGAGCCGTAACGTGGATGCACTTTTTACTCCCTCAATTCTTTCTGCGAACGCAAAGTGTGGACTTCCACCACCTCCCTCCTGCCGCCTAAATTGCCCCCTGTAACGCAGAGACAAGCAGGAGGGATTGATTTATTTGATGTGCTCATTCCATGCTCTGGAGGAATTCTTATAAATATAATCTAAATCCGATCTGAATCAGTACACAAAAGTGATCCTGCTACGAGTCAGTCAATAGATGGTTCGGTTGGTGGACTCCACTATGGAAGTAATCAATAGAATCAATTTATATTAAACATATGAGCACGACTTTTTTCTACTACACGTTTTGTGAAGTGAATTACTTCTGCTCGAATTTTGTCATTTGTGGAAAAAGAGTCACAGATGGCTAACGTTATTTGTCTTGGAATACACAGTTTGGACTGGTGAAGCTGGGATTGTAGTCCGAGTTTTCTGATTCCGCTGTTTAGACACTGTCGTATCTCCTTCTGTTACTTTAAACATATGTAAAATGTTTGGTCATAATTGTTTTTCTAGAATAAAATCTGTAGTCGGAAGCGTTTTTTTTTTTGTTTTTTAAAGACATTTGTAACGCGCTCGGCTACTCCAGAGAGTGTCCCGGCGCGGCCACCTGAGCGGATCATGAATCCGAGCTTAAAACAAGAAGGTTTTCAACTTTTTTTTGAAGATGCGGGAATCTGAAATACTGCGCAGAGCCAAAGGCAATGTATTCCAGCCTAGGGCCGCCTTACGAACAAGGGAACAACCGCCCAGCCTTTGCCGAGAAAAACGTGGAATCTGGACCAATAATTGAGAAGAGGAGCGCAACTGTCTTATCGGCGCATAGAAAGAGAACCTCTTTTGCAGGTAACTAGGTCCCCGGCCATAAAGGGCATTATGGGCAATTGACAAGACTTTAAATTTGATCCGCGCCTCCATCGGAAGCCAGTGCAAGGAGCACAGATGGAGGCGAACGCTACTCCTCCTGGGAAGATCCAGTAAGAGGCGGGCCGCCGCATTCTGCACCACCTGGAGCTTGTTCAACAGATAGCTGGGGGTCCCTACATACAGAGCATTAGCGTAGTCCAGGCGAGACGAAATCAGAGCCCGGACCACAGTTTCCCTAGCTGCCATTGGGAGAAGAGGGAGAAACTTCCTCAAAGATTTTAGAATCCCAAAGCAGGACCCCGCCAGCTTCTTGATATGGGTGGCAAAGGTTAAGTATTCCTCAAACCATACGCCCAGATTTTTAGCGGCAGCACCCAACAAGCACGGCAGTGGAAACCCTGGGGGCCACAATAGCTCTCTAAAATTGGAAGGAAATTTCCCATACAAAAGTATTTCGGATTTCTCTTCATTGCATTTTAGCTGGGCCTGCGCCAACCAGCAAAAAACCGAGAGTAGACCGTGTTGAGCAGAGGAAACATCAGCATCGGCACCCTCCCAAGTAAACAAAAGCTGAGTGTCGTCCGCATAGCCAATCACCTTAGCCCCCAGCTCCTCCGCTAGAGATATCAGCGGGGTAACATAAATGTTGAAGAGGAGGGGGCTAAGGGACGAGCCCTGCGGGACCCCAGTAGCTACTGGTTGGGGAGAGGAAGCGCACGGTGGAAGCCAGACCAGCTGTGAACGGTCCGCCAGGAAGGAGGTAAGCCAGCTTAAGGCCGAACCAGCAATACCAATCTCCGAAAGGCGAGCAAGAAGTAGGGAGTGAGGCACCGTATCGAACGCCGCCGAGAGGTCCAGCATAATTAAAGCTGCCCTCCCGCCGGCGTCCAGACACTCCCGGATAGCCTCCGACACCTCCACCAGCGCAGATTCTGTACTATATGTGGCTTGAAAGCCTGATTGCGCTGGATGCAGCAGACCAGCACCTTCCACATAGTCCGTGAGTTGTCCTGTAACTACCTTTTCACACACTTTGGCAAGACTAGGCAGAAGGGAAATTGGACGGTAGTTACCAGGACTCAAGGCATCTAGTGAGGGCTTTTTTAAAAGGGGGAGAATCTTAGCCTGTTTCCAGGTGACCGGCACCCGGCCCTCCGACAGGGACATATTGACAATATTGTTAACAACTGTGTTAATGGTGTCAGCGGATAGTGCTAAAAGCCTAGCTGAACATGGATCAGTGGGCGAGCCTGATTTCAGACCCTTAAGAATTTTAAGGGTGCATGCCAACTCAGCTGGGGAGAAGGTCGATAGTTTGGCAATAGAGCCCGGAGAGGACACAGGGGAGATGGAAAGAGCTAAAGGTCCTCTAGAGCCAACGGAAAAGGCCGCCTGGAAAGTCTGAATTTTGTCCCGAAAGAACTTAGCAAGAATATTGCACCAGGTCTCCGACACGGGCAATGAACAGACCAGGGCACAGGGAGCCACAAAACTTTGCACTATTGAAAATATTTCTTTAGTGTTATTATTAGCCTGGTCAATGCGGGCGGAATAATATCTGCTTTTAGCACCCGCAATCGCCCTATAGTAACTTTTTTGTTTAGATCTGAGAGCAAGTTTTGCCAACAAACAGTAGTTATTGGAGCGCCACCGCCTCTCCAATACTTTACAATCATGTTTCAGAGAGTGGAGCTCGGGCGAGAACCAGGGTTTGGAGGGGGACTCTCTAGCCAGTCCTGGGGCGCGTGAATGTGAAAGCGCATTCACAGAATTGGAGATCCACTCCATAATTCCCACCAAGTTCCCTTCCAGATCCTGCGAACAGATAGGCCGAGAGGAAGCCAAAGCACTATTAAACTGCAAGGGGTCAATTTTTCGAAAGACTGGTGGAATAATGGACCGCGTAGGCAGAGTCTGCTGCGGGACTTCCCAAGAAAAGCAAATGAGAAAATGGTCCGACCAAGAAACTGGGAGAGGCTGGTCCACCTGAATGGGAAAGTTGGAACAAATGGGGTCTAATATATGGCCGCCCTGATGCGTGGGGTAACAAACCCCTTGTGAGAGTTGGGCCAAATTAAGCGAATCCAGAAAATCCATGGCGTCTCTGGTCTCTGTTTGATCAAGATGGAGATTAACATCCCCTAAAACCAGGTAATGTGAATAGCGAAGCGCACGCTCAGCTATGGCGTCACTACACGAAATAAGAAAGGTGCTAGCCGAACCGGGGGGACGGTAAATAAGCGAGCCTCCCAGCGTAACATGAGCGGAGAGTCGGAGGCTAAAATCCAAAACCTCACTACCCGCCCAAACATTAAGGTCCTCTTTATGAAGAGACCACTTATCCCTATAAAAAATAGCTACACCCCCACCCCTTCCAACCTTTCGGTCAAGGCGGGAAAGCTTATATCCTGCGGGGGTGGCTAAAGCCACAATAGGATTAGAGGTATCATCTAACCAAGTCTCCGTGATGAACAACATATCCAAGGCATTATCCAAAATCAGATCAAACACATCAAAATGATGCTTCCTAAGAGATCGTACGTTAATAAGAGCGGCTCGCACACACAGGGACCTGGAAACCCGACTAAGCGGGTTCCTAACCGGAAGATCAATACTCGGCAAGAAACCACATGAAGCACAAACGTGGTGCGCGCAACAAGGAATAACAGTCCTACCTTCTGGTAAACACAAAGGGGGCCGGAGCGCTTTTAAGGATTCTGCAGAATATGAAATCCTATCACCTGCTATCACTTTGAAATGGGCGGCATTACTGGCCCTGGCCGCAGTCGGGACGCTGATGGGCGCAGACGGGCTTGCTTTAAGCGCGCCATCGGCGCGCCCGCTGCGCACGTCCGCTGCGCGTACGGGTAGTGGCCATTAAGTAGGGAGATGTGAGTCCGGCGTGTAGCGACTAGAGCGTTGACCGGGGAAAACGCGTGGCACTAACAAAATGGCCACTCTAAGCAAGCGTTTACCCCGCAAAGTGCTAAGTGCAAGTAAAATAGCAGGAAGGAGTTTAACACACTCCCGAATTAATAGCAGCCAATAATAAAAGTAATGAACAGTGAAATAAAAGGCCCCCAGAACTAACCCACAAAATTATTCCAGTAAAAGCAGTTAAAAATTGCGTTACACTCGTAAATACACAACCCACACAGGCAATTCGCTCCCGAGTACTGCCCGTTAAGTAGGGAGATGTGAGTCCGGCATGCAGCGACTAGAGCGTTGACCGGGGAAAACGCGTGGCACTAACAAAATGGCCACTCTAAGCAAACGTTTACCCCGCAAAGTGCTAAGTGCAAGTAAAATAGCAGGAAGGAGTTTAACACACTCCCGAATTAATAGCAGCCAATAATAAAAGTAATGAACAGTGAAATAAAAGGCCCCCAGAACTAACCCACAACATTTTGTGTTTTGCACCCCATATGAATGAAGGAATGTGTGATTTAAAAAAATATATACTTTAAAGCTTAAGTATGAAAGGATATGAGCAGAAATCCATAATGATTAAGATTTGTATTTTGTGATTAAATTGTCAATATGGCATTATTTGGAGAGTATTAATGTTTCTTTCACCTGTAACTCAGTTAATCCGAAAAGCAATTTTTTTTTGACTGAAAAGCATACTTTCAAAGATTACACGCACTGCATCCTAACACAATTAGGGTAGGAGCAACGGGGTGAGTGGGAGGTCAGGTCAATGGTATAAATGACAAATGGTTTGCAGAATAGTTTTATTTTCAGCATGTGAACCGGTAAAGGGTAGCACTGAACTTTGAAGGCCTGGTGTTACCTTGATGTGGCCTGGCATTGAGGGGAGGTGAGTGGCGCCACAGTAGATGGCTTTTATTGCTTATGCTTAGAGAGCACTTCGATCATGAAAGCATTTTTAGCACAAGTTTACCTTTACAGCTAAACATGCTTCTATTTAGGGCTGATTGGAATCTAAACAAGCATTGGCAAAGCCAATAGGTTTCGCCTTAAATACGATGTTCTCTTTGTATAAGTAGTGAGTTTATTAAATGTTAGACAGTATAAAGCAGTGCTTTCAATGGGCCGCTACTCGCCGGTACTGAGTACCGGCACTTATAAATTTTCGGCGCTTGAGTACCGGAACTTCTCTTTGTCCAAAGAGAGTACCGGTAATCATGGGGATGTAAGCCAAGCTCAGTAAAATTGTCATTTACAAAAAAGCGCAACACCGCTGAGAACGAGTGGATCCGTTTTCGTGAAACACTCTGACCGAGTGCTAATCTCCACTTACAATGTGCTAATTGAGCGGCCTGCAGAAGGCATTCATTCAGAGCTGGCAGGAAGTTTGGGAGGGGCCCAACTCACACTGTGATTACTGACAGTGTCCACTTAGGCTCTGTGGAGTCCATAGAACTGTACCTGTGTGAGCATGGCATGCTAACAGGCACATCTCATGACTCTCGGGAAATCGAAGAGAAGGCTTCCTGCTGGTATAGCAGAGTACAGCAGCACTTGTTTACAACCAGACTGAAAAGGAAGGTGGCGATAGTGATGCTGTTGCACAGTACGTGGGATCAAGATTTAGAAATGAGGGCAACAAGGAATGTAAGCGTTTCTAAATTACATGTACTGAATGCCCGGTCTGCGTGCATGAATGCTTAAATGGTGCCCCTGGCCGGATCCCTTTGCGCTGCCCATAGCTCCGCCCCCTAGCCCCACCCCAAGCCCTGCCCTCTAGTCCACATCTCAATTTGGTGAGTACCTGCACTTCTTTTTTTCCATTTAAAGCACTGGTATAAAGTATAAATTATTGTTTCTGTTTATTAATAAGGTATGTAAAGACTGTGTGACTGAATCTGTGTGGAAGTGAATGGATTACTGCAAAGAGCAACAAAAGTCTACTGTTTAAGACATGTTTTAGCAAGTGAACATTAAATTTGGTGGATGGTAAAGAATGGCCTGTAAAATACCATGTGTTAGAGCATACATCAGTTTTGCAGCTAATGACTGCATTGCCTACAGTAGTGGTGTTGTATTTACATTGTAAAGTAGAACTCTAGCTTTCACATTCCGTCACAGTGGTGCCCCGCCAACTGTGAAACATATGTTCAAGGCAGTTGTACTTCACACCTTTTTACAGCATATGTAGGGAAACCTTGCATTTAAATGTTTGGAAGTATAAACAAGCATTTGCAATGCAATTGGTCTCGCATTTGTGAAAGTTAGAGCGATTGGTATTGTAAATGATGTTTTTTACGTATGTTTATTTGTTTGCAGTGGAGTGGATGTATGTTTGTATTGGAATTGTTAGTTGTGGAATTGTGTGTTGTTTAGGGTATCTGTGTTTTTGAATTATGATGTATGGTGAATGCCCCAGTTACTTACCGGTAATCTTCATTACCCCGAACCTGGTCTTCCTCACCACAGTAATCACACATGAGCATTATGCTCCCACAGAAACTCCAAGCAAAATCAGTTATCTTACTTGTCTCCCTATCCCTCCAACATGGCCCCCACCGTCCTCCACCAATCGAATAAAAGGACACAGCACCACATCCACAACCTGTAAACAAAGCCATAGACATGAAGCCACCAACAAGGGCCGGTAGGGAAGGGGAACTATACTGTGGCGAGGAAGACCAAGACTTGGAGTAATGAAGATTACTGGTAAGTAACTTGGGCATTACCTCCTCGTCCGTCTCCCTCGCCACAGTAATCACACATGAGCAGATACCAAAGCAATATCAGCTTCATGGATAATAGAAGACAGCCCACACATGGAAGGCAGCAACAACATGTTTAATGACACACACTTGAGCCAGAAACAAAAATTTAAGAAGCAACAGAACCGGTGAGGCAAAAGCAATGGAAGCACCACCCCCAACACAAGCCGGTAATGCCACAAGAAGGTATGAGGAGAAGACCAAGTGGCCGCCCTGCAATTATCCTCCATGGAGACACCTTTGAAAGCAGCCCAAGAAACAGCCACAGAACAAGTAGACCGCCCCTGAACCGGACGCAAGAGAACCCCAGATTGGACACCATAAGCAGACAGGATAGCCTCTTTAATCCAACGGCTAAGAGTAGAAAGGGAGGGCTTCAGGCCCTGTCTCGCCACACCGAAAGTGACAAACATATTGTCCACCTTACAAAAAGAAGCCGTGCCTGACAAGTAAATCATCAGGCACTCTTCACGTCCAAAAGATGTAACAAAGACTCCTCACCAGATTGAGGTTCCGGAAAGAAAACAGGAAGGACCACCTCCGCCGTCTTATGAAAGAAAGAATTCACCTTAGCTGCAAAAGTAGGGTGCGCTCGTAACACCACTCTATCCTCCAAAAGTCTAAAAAATGGGGCAGATCACAAGAAAGCCCACAACTCACCAACACATCTGGCAGAGGCAATCGCCACCAGGAACACCACCTTCAAGGTCAAAAACTTCAAGTCAACAGATTCCAGGGGCTTGAAAGGATCCCCCTGCAAAGCCCTCAAAACCAACGGAAGATCCCATGAAGGGGGAGACAACATAGACCGTGGCTTTTGCAAAGCCAGAAACTTCAAAAGTTAAGTCACCAGCGGCTCAATAGCAACAAAAAGGGAACCGTAGAAAGCCCAAATAGCCTCCCACTGGGCCCGAAGGATAGAAAGGGCCAAGCCCAGATCAAAAACCTCTTTCAAAAAATCCAGAACACGAGCCGGATCCAACTCCTCAACAGACCACCCCTGGCGCACACACCAACCAGAAAAATTGTCCCAATGCTTAGCATGAGACTTCAAAGTAGAAGGACGCCTGGACTATTGAATAAGACCAGCAGCCTCCTGGGAACAACCACTCTAGATCGGAGACCTCCATTCAAGAGCCAAGCCTGAAGAACCCATGGAACGGAACACAGGGAGGGGGACCGGAGGACCCAACAAAGGATATGGATGGAACGGCAACGTCCAACCTGGACGCACCACTAACTCCAACAACAGAGGGAACCATGGACGGCGATGCCAACACGGCACCACCAGAAGCACCAAAGTACCGTCCCCGCCAGATTTTCTGCAGAACTGCCGGAACCAGGGGGACCAGGGGAAAAGCATACAACAGACCTGGAGGCCACAGGAAGGACATAGCTTCCACCTTCCAAGCCTCCAGGCAATGCGTAATCGTGCAGAAACTACGGACTTTGGCATTGTCCACCGTTAGATACCCAAACCTCCTCTGCGACATCCAGAACATCACCGGGGTCAGAGACAACGACCCCATGGAGGGAAGAACCCTGCTCAGACAGTCCGCCACCACATTCTCACTGCCCCGCAGGTAAATGGCAGAAAGGGACACCAACTCCTCCGCCCAAGAGCAAATGACCCGGCTGAGACAACTGGGGGATCGAACCCTGCAACCTCCCTGGTGATTGATGTAGGACATGACAAGCTGGTTGTCCGTGCTGATCTGTACATGGTGATCTTTCAGTAAAGCCGAAAAGGCCAAGAGACCCCAGTGAACCACTTTCAGTTCCCTGTAGTTGGAAGAACAAGAAGGGGTAAGGGCAATGAGCAGGCATTACTGAGGAGCAGAGCGAGAAAAAGAGTAAAGTGGTATTTGTGAGGTGACCAAAACTGAGAAAGGACAGGAGAACATTAACAAAAAAACCTGAAATGTGTCATCGGGGTTCAAAATAAACACAATAGTAGCGGATACAGAGCTGAAACATCAATGCGATCACTAATCCAGAAGTCCTAAAAAACACAGAAGTAAAGTAAAAAGCAAAGGTACTGTTGCCTTGTAAGGAATGAATGAGCAGGAAAGGGATGAAATTAAATGTAACTAGACTGTGAGTGTGAATGTAAGTTCCATGGAAGCAAATCACAAGTAGGAAGCAAAGACAAATTGTAATGAAAGAGTGGCGGGCAAGTTAAGAAGCAAATGGGAACATGAATGTGTTAAGGAATAGCGTATGGCAGACACTGCGAAATGGAGTATATAATCATATTAAAAATTGTAAACAGTGTGAATGGCAAATAAATACCTCTACGTGAACTCCTGTAAGGTTTACATTTACAATTCAATAATGTGCGTATATGCAGTAGTTATGGGAGGCTTAATTGTTAGTTGTAAATGATCAGATAAGGTAACCATGTGCGCTACAACAAAACGGAGTAACAGAATATGGGTGGGGTAGGAAATTGAAGTGGTATGTGTGGGTGGGAGCAAAAAACAGAGGATCGGGGATAAATGTGTAAAGGAACTTGTGAAGGTTTGTTTGGTTGTAAGCGAATACCAGATATACCAAACCTACACGCCAATGCAGGTAACACAGAGCTAAAAAACAATGAAAACCCGAGGCCACTAAGGAGAGTTGGAAACAAACAAATAAACTGGCAGCAACGGCGCGGGCAGCAAGAATGGAGCTGTAGAACAAGGGGCCGCTGATGGAGAAGCACCCCATGCCTCTGCACATAAGGTAGACCGTGCGCTTTGCTCAGGACTGATTGCGTCCTTGCTCTGCATTACTGTCTCCCTGGGAAGTTTGCTTGAGCAGAACTGTGCTGGTTTGGCAAGTAGAGTTGCAGTTTTTGTATTTCACCTGATGCCACTCTTTTCTATTATTTGAAGCGCACTTGATGGTCAGGGGGAGCAGCACTTGCAAAAGTAACAAATGATGGACGCAATGCTGAACAATGCAAACACTCACGCCCGGTCTCAAAGATCTGGGTTTAATCCATCGTTCATTTGCTCACCACGCCACTCCAATTTGGACCCAGCCATATGCAAATCAGTCTTGACCCTGTTCCTCTGGGAACAGTCCAGCCTGAACTGCCAAGCCAGGTCTTCCCTGGACCAGAAACAAGCATCCTGGAACCAGTTTCAGTGCATCACCCCTCATCAGCTAGGCTAGCTTGAATCCAGTGGTGCATTGAGCACGGGACCTACGTCTGGGCATACCCTTCCCACTTGGGGAGACGAATGCAAAAGGAACAAATGATGGACAGAATGCTGAACAATACAAACATTCACCCCCAGTCACAAAGATCTGGGTTTAATCCATCGTTCTTTTGCTCACCACTCCACCACAGTTTGGGCCCAGCCATATGCAAATCAGTCTTGATCCTGTTCCTCATGGGAACAGTCCAGCCCGAACTGCGAAGCCAGGGGAGCAACACTACCATAAGACTTCTATAGCACTAAACAAGTTGTCTTTCCACCACTACAAGCCACTTCTGACCTTGTGTGTACGCCAAATGTTCCACACGCCAAAACAGGAAAAAGTGTGTTTTCTATGCCCAGTCGATGTTACCAGATTAGCCCTAGCAGTGCAACACTTGCGAGAGTAAATACACAGGTATGAATAAAATTGTCAGATTAAACGTTTATAATCATCCAGATCTGTAAAAGAAACAGCAGAGCAAGAATGAAGGTCAAATTTAATTGAATGGCTGGCCGCTTAAAAAGGAACATATGTAGCAACTACATGGGCGAGGATGGGCTGTGGAGCTCTCTGTTTTGTTTGGTCATGCGCCGCAATGTGGCTCATGCAGAATGCATGATGGACAATACTGCTCCCCGCGTGACAGAAGCCTGCCAAGCGGCTGGATCCGGAGACACAACGCAGACAGTTTCTCACCTCTGAGCAGCTGGAGCTCAGCTAACCCATTTATTCTGCAGAGCGACTCTGACCGAAGCGGCTTGAATGCTTTAAGGAAAAAAAAATATTCAGGCATCGGAAGTAAACTGCAACAAGGGGTGGGACGTGAGGGGATCACGTGAAGGGTATGTGAACGTAGACAAACTGTCAGGAACCTAAGACTCAGGCAGCATAGATCTCAGCTCGTGGGCGCAATTTCTGTATTGGGCAGAATGAGTTATTAAAGCCTCATGCCCCCCCGGTAGGCTACCCGACCAGGCCTGGACCGAACTGGTCAAAGTGCGGTCGTTAAAGATGGCTGGAAGCGCTAAGGTCAGCGCTTCAGCCTTTCAACAATGAGCGCGAGGATTCCTAGCACAGCTGTGGCTCGCGCTCGCCCTCAGCTGTGCGCACTTCACCGAGACCGTTACTGAAGTAACAGTGTTTGGTGCTTCGTCTGCGTTTTCCTTCAGAGAAAGTGTAGTATAGTGAATTTGTTTCGTTGAGACGTCGGTAGTCTTCTTTCAGCTACGCAACAGGTCTTTCAAGGAGTTCCGAGGCAGAAGTTTTATGAGCTGTCATTATACAGGCAGCTCATTTTCGACTTCGTTCCAGAATTGAAAGAATTAGTCAAGCCGGTTCCTGTCACGCAAGTACTGCTTTGGAAGCCAATTTTCAGAATATATTTAGAGACTCTGTACTCAGTTGTTAACAAACCTTGTTCTGTTGCTCAGACCCTAAAAAGCTCTCAGCTTACGTTCTTAGTGGGTTCTTTTTGAAAAGTCAATTTCCCATAAAGACTAAGGTTAAATAATAGAACAATAGTGTATTCTTACCTGTGTTGTTGTTCCAGTAAGTGAAAAAGCATCGTTGATTCCACCTGCATTAAAGAATAGAAAGGTTAATAGTTATACCCACAGTATCAGATAGATTAAACATTTAGTTGAAAGACTGCACATTAGTTACTTATTCTAATTGCATTCCTACAGGATTAGTCACGCATTTGAGCATCGTATAGGAGCCCATCATAAGACTACGATTAATAAGAAGAGAGGCTATAGCCCAGTCTCTAGAGGGTATGTTACGATTGGTATAAAAAATATAAAGTAGTAGTTAAAACCTAGTAAGAAACTAGTAATGTTTGTCATTTGTTTTACAGTGTCTAACCAGTAAACAGCGCAAGAAGCAACCTAGAGTAGCTGCTGATAGATGACACCAGTAATAGAAGACGAGGTTGTCTCTTCTCTGTCCCATACCCCTTTCCCCCCCAAGGGTTCCTACATACTCCCTAGAAAGATACTGCCGGAGCGTGGAGGGAAACTTGGAGAGGCATTGGGAACTTGCAACATTCTGCTCCTGTGAAGTACCTGGGAAACTTCAAGTAAGACTCCTGACAGAGTGAAGTGCCCACGACTTTTTTACTCACCTGAGCAGAATGGCTGAGGGGTTTGACCTAAAGAATTTGGGCGGAGTTTTAGAAGCAATTCAGAAAGAGTTGATAGCGGTCAGAGAGGAAAACAGAAGTTTAAGACAAGACCTTATGGCCTCTAGGAGAGAAACTACTGACTTAGCGACTAAAATGGATTGTTGCTTTTCAGGTACCAGTTTTGCAGCCTTATCGCAGGAGTCACAGGCTTCTAGTTCCACCCCAATTTCTCACCCCAGAACTACCACTCAGGTGGTGCACTCTTTGTCCCCAGTTATACCACTAGCCCCCCCAGAACGCTTTAGCGGAGACCCACAAAAGGCCCAAGTTTTTCTTACCCAATGCTCCCTCCATTTTATGTGCCGTCCTGCCATTTTCCCTGATGCACAATCCTGTGTGGCCTTTATTCTATCGTATTTGAGCGGTGATGCAGCAGCCTGGTCCTTACCCTTGGTTTCTAAAAACTCTGCCATCTTGTATGACTTTGAAGAGTTTAAGAAGGAGTTTTTGAGAATATTTGACCGAAGGAAGGTAGCCCAAGCTACGGATAATGAGCTACTCAAATTGAGGCAAGGGAACAAGGAACTAGTTGCGTACTTGGCTCAATTTAATAAACTCATTGTAGAAACAGCCTGGCCAGAAAATAAAAGAGCAGCAATGTTCTACAGAGGCCTGAAAGATGAACTTAAAGACGCCCTGTCTCAAATACCCAACAGACCAACAGAGGTTTCAGCTCTTATCGATCTGGTCTTAGAACTGGATTACCGGCTGACGGAGAGGAGAGGCGAAAAGAGAAGAGAGTTTCGCTCAAGTGTTCCTAGGTTCGATCGGATGAGGTCAGAAGGTGCCAAAACAGTGGAAGGCAATCAAACCGTCGAACCTATGCAAATAGGAGCGGTTCGTGGTCCCCTTACAAAGGAAGAGAAGGAAAAAAGAAGATTGAACAATCTTTGTATGTATTGTGGTACCAGCGGGCATTTTGTCAAGGTTTGTCCGAAGAAACCGAAGACTCCGATGAAGGAAAACTTGCGGCACCACCAGTAGGAGGGGTTGGACTGGTGGGTGCTAGAGAAATCACAACCCCCGACACACATAAGCGAGCAAACACTTTACAATCTGCAGCTCTGCATTTGACCCTCCCGGGCACTCTAAAATACCGAACGTTGGTCCAATCAGACATTCCGGTAATGATTGACTCCGGAGGAACCGGAAATTTTTGTGATCTAAAGTTTGCTTCGAAG
Source organism: Calotriton arnoldi (assembly GCA_963921515.1). Classification (NCBI taxonomy): domain Eukaryota; kingdom Metazoa; phylum Chordata; class Amphibia; order Caudata; family Salamandridae; genus Calotriton; species Calotriton arnoldi. The sequence goes on from CAWUFW010002917.1 coordinate 690,880, forward strand.
ATCGGCTTGCAGGCCATACGAAAAAGTAGAGGTGAAGCTGTGAGAGCAGTGGATGGAACCAACCTTTCTTCTGGCCCCATAGTTAGTCATTCAGAAAAGGTGGAGCTTGTGTTACCAGATGGACACCGAGAGTTCTTGCAGTTTAATTTAATTGACACGCCACAATTCCAACTCATCCTTGGTCTCCCTTGGTTGACGGAGCATAATCCTCAGATTGATTGGGAGAAGCGGTCCATAAAGATTAACTCGGATTATTGTAAGGAGTTCTGTTTTCTTGGAGAGGACCAAGTGAAGGAGTTCAGTCTGGCTGCTAGTTTGTGCGAAAGTGGAGCTTGTGTGTGTGTCATCCGTACAGAAGAAATTCCAGAAATGTATCAAGACTACAAGGATGTGTTTAGCGAGGTTGAGGCGGAAAAGCTTCCCCCACATTGACCCTATGACTGAAAGATAGAGCTGGAGCCAGGGGCGAACCTTCCGTGCAGTAGAATCTATGCCTTGACGGAGAACGAGGATACATTTTTGAGAGAATATATCTAGACCTATTTGAAGAACGGATTTATCAGACCATCGCAGTCCCCTGTCTCTTCTCCGTTGTTCTTTTTTCTCTGCTCGCAGGCAGGTCGCTCCCCACGCTGCTGCACGGCTCTGCCAGACTTTGACTGCTGCCTGTACTGATTTGTATTTGCATTTCCTTTACAGACTCACTGTGTGCCTAACCTTGCTTCCCTCCCGTTTTTGTGCATTATTTTTGTCTTCTGTGCCCGGTTTCTCCCTCGCTTCCCCCGCCGTCCCTCACCCGCTTTTTCCCGCCGCTGCATCCTGCGGCCCCGCCCCTGCTCTCCCATTCGCCACCCCGCTCCCGCCTCCCAGCTGCTCCTCCCTCCCACCTCCCCTCATATGGAGGCCGCGCGGCGGTGAAAGGAGCGACCTCTGACCCTGCTCGCAGGCAGGTCGCTCCCCACGCTGCTGCACGGCTCTGCCAGACTTTGACTGCTGCCTGTACTGATTTGTATTTGCATTTCCTTTACAGACTCACTGTGTGCCTAACCTTGCTTCCCTCCCGTTTTTGTGCATTATTTTTGTCTTCTGTGCCCGGTTTCTCCCTCGCTTCCCCCACCGTCCCTCACCCGTTTTTCCCGCCGCTGCATCCCTGCGGCCCCGCCCCCTGCTCTCCCATTCGCCACCCCGCTCCCGACTCCCAGCTGCTCCTCTCTCCCACCTCCCCTCATATGGAGGCACGCGCAGCGGCCGCGCCTAAGGCAAGCCCGTCTGCGCCCGTCCGCGCCTGGACTGCGCCCAGCGCCAGAACCCCTGGCCCCCGCGACCGCCACGACACCCGTCTCCGCTACGCTGCCAGCACCCTCCACGCACTCAACACCGGACGATCACGCACCTGCTGCCTGGCCGCCCCGAAGCGCACCCAAGGTCCCTTCTCCTGCCGGAACTGCAGCTACACCAGCATCCGGCCCGCCAACCCACCCGCCAAAGAAGCTAACTACCTCAGATGCATCCTTCTCAACACCCGCTCCGCCCGCAAACACGCCATTGAACTCTGGGACCTACTCAACACCAACACCCCAGACGTCGCCTTCCTGACGGAGACCTGGCTGAACTCCTCCTCGGCACCCGACATCGCCATAGCCATCCCGGAAGGCTACAAGTTCACCCGCAAGGACCGCACCAGCGGAGTAGGAGGAGGAATTGCCATCGTCCACAGGAACACTCTCAAAATCTCGACAAACACCGATGACACCCTCAGCACCGCCGAACACCTGCACTTCCAGATCCACTCCGACCCCAACACCACCCTCAGAGGAACACTCGTCTACAGACCCCCCCGGACCCCGACCACAGTTCAGCGACTCCATCACCGACTTCGTCAGCACTCAAGCCCTCGCCTCCACGGACTACATCCTCCTCGGGGACTTGAACTTCCACCTCGAGAACAACAATGACTCCAACTCTTCCACCCTGATCGACAACCTCGCCAACCTCGGACTCAGACAACTCGTCACAACACCCACCCACTCCGCCGGCCACACGCTTGACCCCATCTTCTCAGCAAGCTCCCACGTCTTCTTCAACCACACCACCGAACTCCACTGGACCAACCACCGTTGCATCCACTTCACCTTCCGGAAACCAACCACATACCACCCCACCCAGCAGATGCCTCGCCGCTGCTGGAGCAAAGTCACCGAAGACCAGCTAACCACCACCCTCGCCCGAAGCCCACCCGCAGACCCGACCGACCCCGACGCCGCAGCCCACAACCTCAGACAGTGGATTGACGGCTGCGCCAACACCCTTGCCCCGCTCAAGAAACCCTCCAACAGCCACACCAGAAAGAAAGCGAGCTGGTTCTCCGAAGACCTCCAGGCCTCCAAGCAAACCTGCCGAAAGCTAGAGAAGAACTGGATCCGTGAACGAACACCGGAAAGCTACGCAGCCCACAAGAACGCCACCCGCAGACACCACCACCTCATCAGATCCGCCAAAAGAGCCTCCTTCAAAGACCGCCTAGACAACAACGCACACAACAGCAAAGAGCTCTTCAACATCGTGAAGGAACTCTCCAACCCTAGCTCCAGCTCCAACGACATCCCACCTTCGCAAGACCTGTGCGACTCGCTGGCCACCTTCTTCCACCGCAAGATCGCAGACATCCACGACAGCTTCAACACCGCGACCGCCCCTGCAACCACCGAGACCTCCATGACCACCACCCGCACCAACCGCCTGACCTCCTGGACCAACATCAACAACGATGACACCATCGCGATCATGAACTCCGTCCACTCCGGATCCCCGGCAGACCCATGCCCACACCACATCTTCAACAAAGCCAGCACCACCATCGCACCCCACCTCCGGAAAGCCATCAACATCTCCTTCGAGACAGCAACCTTCCCAGAGAGCTGGAAGCACGCCGAGATCAACGCCTTACTCAAGAAACCCAAGGCGGACCCCAAGGACCTCAAGAACTTCCGACCCATCTCCCTGCTCCCGTTCCCGGCGAAGGTCATCGAGAAGGCCGTCAACAAACAACTGACCAGATTCCTCAAGGAGAACAGCATCCTGGACCCATCCCAGTCCGGGTTCCGCCGCAACCACAGCACCGAAACTGCCCTCATTGCCGCCACCGACGACATCAGGACCCTGCTAGACAACGGAGAAACCGCGGCCCTCATCCTCCTGGACCTGTCAGCCGCCTTCGACACGGTCTGCCACCGCACACTACGAACACGCCTCCACGATGCCGGGATCCAAGAGAAGGCCCTGGACTGGACCACCTCCTTCCTCTCCGGCAGAACACAGAGCGTCCGCCTCCCCCCCTTCCGCTCCGAAGCCACCGAGATCATCTGCGGCGTACCCCAGGGCTCATCCCTCAGCCCAACGCTGTTCAACATCTACATGGCACCGCTCGCCTACGTCGCCCGACTGCACGACCTCAACATCATCTCTTACGCCGATGACACCCAGCTGATCCTCTCCCTCACCAAAGACATCCACACCGCCAAAACCAACCTCCACGAGGGAATGAAGGCCGTCGCCGACTGGATGAGAAACAGCCGGCTGAAGCTGAACTCGGACAAGACGGAGGTCCTCATCCTCGGATCCACCCCCTCGGCCTGGGACGACTCCTGGTGGCCAACCACACTAGGAATAGCTCCTACGCCCACTGACCACGCACGCAACCTAGGGGTCATCCTCGACTCCACCCTCTCCATGACGAAGCAGGTCAACGACGTCTCCTCCTCCTGCTTCAACACCCTCCGTATGCTCCGCAGGATCTACAAGTGGATCCCCACCGAAACGAGAAGGACGGTCACCCAGGCCCTCGTCAGCAGCAGACTGGACTACGGAAATGCCCTCTACGCAGGAGCCTCTGCCAAACTCCTGAAACGGCTCCAACGCATCCAGAATGCCTCCGCACGCCCGATCCTCGACGTCCCTCGCCGCAGCCACATCACACCCCACCTGAAAGACCTGCACTGGCTCCCCGTCAACAAGAGGATAACCTTCAAGCTCCTCACCCACGCACACAAAGCACTCCACAACACCGGACCAGCGTACCTCAACAGCCGACTCAGCTTCTACACCCCCACCCGTCAGCTCCGCTCCGCCGACCACGCCCTCGCCACTGTCCCCCGCATCCGAAGAATGACCGGCGGCAGATCATTCTCCCACCTCGCCGCCAAGACATGGAACACCCTCCCCCTCCGCCTACGGCAGACCCAAGACGTACTGACCTTCAGAAGACTCCTCAAGACCTGGCTCTTCGAACAGTAGCAGCATTCCCCCACCCCTTAGCGCCTTGAGACCCTCACGGGTAAGTAGTGCGCTTTACAAATGCTTGATTGTGATTGATTGATTGAGAAGGAAGAAGGCAATCTTAGAACCTGTATAGATTACCGCGCCCTAAATAGGATAACGATAAAGAACAGATACCCATTGCCTCTAATCTCAGTGCTCCTAGACCAAGTAAAAGGAGCTCAGATCTATACGAAACTAGACCTTTGAGGGGCATACCACCATGTCCGGATCAGAGAGGGTGATGAATGGAAGACCGCGTTCAGGACCAAGTTCGGTCTATGTGAATATCAGGTGATGCCCTACGGACTTTGCAATGCGCCAGCAGCTTTCCACTATTCCATTAATGACGTGTTAAATCAATATATAGACAAGTGTGCCATCGTCTATATTGATGATATTTTAACTTACTCTGCGTCGGAAGAAGAACATCAAGAGCATGTTAAGGGAATTTTGGAAAAGCTGCGAGAAAAAAGTCTATATGTCAAGCTAGAAAAATGTGCATTCAATGTTCGTTCTGTGGATTTCCTTGGATTTGTTCTGTCTCCTGAGGGAATCACAATGGATATGCGCAAAATAAGGGCAGTGTTGGATTGGCCATCCCCTACCTCTGTGAAGGAAATACAACGATTTATTGGATTCGCCAATTTTTACAGAACATTCATCCGGGACTTTTCTCTAAAGGTGATTCCAATTACTCGTCTATTGCGTAAAGGTGTACCTTTTTTCTGGTCAAAGGAAGCTGAAGCCACCTTCCAGTCCCTGAAAGGAAGTTTTACTTCGGTACCCATTCTTCTCCACGCCGATCCTTCTGAGCCTTTTATTTGGAAACGGATGCATCAGATCAAGCAATCGGAGGAGTTCTGTCGCAAAGACATAAGGAGACTGGTCAGCTACATCCAGTTGCTTATCACTCCAGGAAGCTCCTTCCAGCTGAAATCAACTATACCATCACCGAAAAGGAGCTGTTAGCAATTAAAGATGCTTTCAAGGAGTGGAGGCATTACCTAATGGGGGCCAGACATACTGTGACTGTATATACTGACCATAAAAACCTGCAATTCCTAAGATCGGCAAGAACTCTGACTCTACGTCAGCTTAGATGGTCTCTACGTCAGCTTAGATGGTCTCTGTATTTTGCAGATTACAATTTCAGTAATCACCTACCGACCTGGAAATAGGAACAGTAAAGTGGATGCCTTGTCCAGGATGGATATGGAAGGACAAAGGGCTGCAATAGAAGACCAAAAGATCATTCTCGAATCAAAGGTAGTAGGAACTATTACTCATGAGACACTGGAGAAGAAAGTTAGAGATTCCCTATCTCTGGAAGAGCTTCAGCAATGGGCCTTGTCTGACCCGTCTCGAGAAATCTGAAAAGACCTACCCTATCATGGAGGTGCCCTGTTCATACCTACTTTGGAATTGCAAGAACGACTTCTGCATGACTGTCATGATCACCCTATGGCAGGTCACAAAGGAATAAGCAAGACAGAAGAGTTGATAAAGAGACAATTTTGGTGGCCTAACATGTCAAAGGATATCAAGCAATAGGTTTTGGGTTGTGCAATTTGTGCACAGGGAAAACACACACGGCAGTCACCACAGGGGTTACTCCAACCTATGCCTACGCCCCCTTATCCCTGGCACACGGTGACCATGGATCTAATTGTAGACCTGCCCTCCAGTCGGGGCTACAGTACGATCCTGGTTTTTGTTGACACCTTCACCAAAATGGCTCACTTTGTTCCTCTGAAAGATATTCCCAGTGCCAAGGACTTAGCTAAACAGGTCAGTTTGCATGTAGTGAGATTACACGGAATCCCCGAGGTCCTCATTTCTGATCGGGGTACTCAATTCCTGTCACATTTCTGGAAGGCTTTTACTAAAGGGTTAAATATAGAAAACAGATTCTCCACCAGCTATCACCCTGGGACAGATGGACAGACTGAGAGGGCTAATCAGGAGCTTGAGCAGTATCTAAGGCTGTTTCTGTTAGATCAGGAAGGGGACTGGTCAGACCTCCTTTGGGCATCAGAATTTGCACATAATAATTCCCACAATAGCTCTACAGGCCATTCTCCATTCTATTTAAACTATGGTCGACACCCAAATCTAATGATTGGTACTAGTGAGGTTTCAGTCCCAACAGTTCAGGATTTGGTCCAACATCTAAGTGAGACTCATGAGGCAGCTAGAGAGAAATTAGAGAAGTCTAAAGAGTTGTACAAACATTATGCTGACAGAAAGAGAAGACTAGGAGATGAATATTCAATTGGGAGTAAAGTTTGGCTTAGCACAAAAAATTTGAAATTAAAAGGAAATCGGAAATTCCAACCCCGTTTCATAGGTCCCTTTGAAGTAGAGAAGAAGTTAAATCCAGTGACCTTTAGGTTAAAACTACCTTCACAATTGAAGATTCACCCAGTATTTCATGTTTCCTTACTGAAGGGTACTTCACCATATCTCAGCCCTAGGAAACCACCCCAGCCAATCCAAACTGAGAAAGGAGAGGAGTTTGAAGTAAAAAGAATCCCAGACTCCAAGTGGAAGAAAAGAAAACTGTACTACCTAGTTGATTGGAAAGGTTATGGTCCTGAGGAGAGATCTTGGGAACCTTGTTCTCATGTAAATGCCCCAAGATTGGTAAGGTCCTTTCATGAGCAATATCCCCTTAAGGCGAAACCTGGGGAACCCCCCTTGCGGAGGGGTACTGTCAGGAACCTAAGACTCAGGCAGCATAGATCTCAGCTCGTGGGCGCAATTTCTGTATTGGGCAGAATGAGGGTTATTAAAGCCTCATGCCCCCCCGGTAGGCTACCCGACCAGGCCTGGGCCGAACTGGTCAAAGTGCGGTCGTTAAAGATGGCTGGAAGCGCTAAGGTCAGCGCTTCAGCCTTTCAACAATGAGCGCGAGGATTCCTAGCACAGCTGAGGCTCGCGCTCGCCCTCAGCTGTGCACACTTCACCGAGACCGTTACTGAAGTAACAGTGTTTGGTGCTTCGTCCGCGTTTTCCTTCAGAGAAAGTGTAGTATAGTGAATTCGTTTCGTTGAGACGTCGGTAGTCTTCTTTCAGCTACGCGACGGGTCTTTCAAGGAGTTCCGAGGCAGAAGTTTTATGAGCTGTCATTATACCGGCAGCTCATTTTCGACTTCGTTCCAGAATTGAAAGAATTAGTCAAGCCGGTTCCTGTCACGCAAGTACTGCTTTGGAAGCCAATTTTCAGAATATATTTAGAGACTCTGTACTCAGTTGTTAACAAACCTTGTTCCGTTGCTCAGACCCTAAAAAGCTCTCAGCTTACGTTCTTAGTGGGTTCTTTTTGAAAAGTCAATTTCTCATAGAGACTAAGGTTAAATAATAGAACAATAGTGTATTCTTACCTGTGTTGTTGTTCCAGTAAGTGAAAAAGCATTGTTGATTCCACCTGCATTAAAGAATAGAAAGGTTAATAGTTATACCTACAGTATCAGATAGATTAAACATTTAGTTGAAAGACTGCACATTAGTTACTTATTATAATTGCATTCCTACAGGATTAGTCACGCATTTGAGCATCGTATAGGAGCCCATCATAAGACTCCGATTAATAAGAAGAGAGGCTATAGCCCAGTCTCTAGAGGGTATGTTACGATTGGTATAAAAAATATAAAGTAGTAGTTAAAACCTAGTAAGAAACTAGTAATGTTTGTCATTTGTTTTACAGTGTCTAACCAGTAAACAGCGCAAGAAGCAACCTAGAGTAGCTGCTGATAGACGACACCAGTAATAGAAGATGAGGCTGTCTCTTCTCTGTCCCATACCCCTTTCCCCCCCAAGGGTTCCTACATACTCCCTAGAAAGATACTGCGGGAGCGTGGAGGGAAACTTGGAGAGGCATTGCGAACTTGCAACATTCTGCTCCTGTGAAGTACCTGGGAAACTTCAAGTAAGACTCCTGACACAAACTTGTAAGATTGTGGACATGCACAAACTCCTCTATGTTCCTTTCCCATCCTGGAAATGGTTGGAATTTTAATCTAGAAAAGAACTGTAGTAACTCTCTTTTTAGAATTAGAAGGGGAACCGAGAGCCCAATGATTTCCTGGGGGTGTAGGGCAGAAGTCTCTCCACAGGAAAAATTGCATTTGAGCTTTGGGCTTCTATTCCTAAATGTGAATGTTATTCCCTGCGTATAAGTCAACATTGTCAAAACTGCAGATGTCACATGCTTTCCCAGTGTTATGCCCGGAAGGCATTGACTGGTGCAGCTTTCAGGTGTTACTGTAGGTTCCCAAAAGTTGAACATGTACACCTGTTATTAGACCTGACATCCTGGCGTGGGTTTTCACTGTATTTTTCTTCTGCCTCCTGTGTTTTTGCTATGTGCTGGACTTTGTTTTTGCTGGTCTAGATGCTTTGGGCACTTTGCCACTGCCAATCAGTGCCAAAATGCAAGTGCTCCCTAGGTAAATTGTGAATATGGATTGGTGTTTCCATGATTGGCTTGTTTGACTTACTACTAAGTCCCTAGTACAGTGCACTGTGTGCGCCCAGGACCTGTTAGTCAAATACTGCTAGTGTGCCTGCAGCACTGATTGTAACACCCACCAAAGCAGCCTTGCAAAAGGTTCTCAGACCTGCCACTGCAGTGTCTGTGCGCAGTTTGGTGCTGCCATGTCGACCTGGCAAGTGCACCCACTTGCCAAGCCCTAACCTTCCTTTTTCTCACATGTGAGTCACCCCTAAGGTAGGCCCAAGGTACCCCTGTGGGCAGGGTGCAGTGTATGTGAAAGGTAGCACATGTACTGATGTGTGTAACATGTCCCGATAGTGAACTACAGTGAATTTTGTTTTTCACTATTGGAAGGCTATCTGTCCCATAGGATAGAATGGGAGTTTATTTATAACATCTTATAAATATAATTTCCCATTGGGACCAGATAGGAAGGTAAAGTTTAGTATGCCTGAACTCAGAATCTAAAGATGCATCTTTTAGTAAGGATGATTTTTACATTCTGTGTTTGAAAATACTCCTTTTAGAAAGTAGGTATTTTCTTGCTTAGCCATCCTGTGTGCCTCTGCTGGGTTGTGGATTGACTGGCTTTGGAGTGACAGGGGCTGGGGATGTGCATTCACTGTAAACAGCCACTGGGGGGGGGGGGGGTGTTGACGTGTGTCCTGCCTTTCCTGGATGAGTCAGGGCTGGGCTAATAGACCTGGGCTGCATTTAGAGTAGAAGGAGGAGATTCCTTTCACCTGAATGGGCCTGGTCTGCTTTACACAATGCTGTTTCCACCTCCTGCCGGGAAGCTGGACCAGAGAGGGCAGAACTGGTTTTGACTGAGCACAGAGCCTCTCTGCTACCAGAGAAAAAAGGAAAATGCTGTATAAATATTGGGGCCCAGACCTCAGAACTTTAGATTACTTCTGGACTCAAGAGGAACCTCTGCCAAGGAAAAAAGCTGGGAAAGCTGAAAGCGAAGTACTGCCCCCTTTGCTGTGTGCTGTCTGGGGTTGGCCTGCAGTGGCTGTTTCTGCCAAGGAGAGGACAAAGACTTTGCTGTGTGCTGTATATCCTGCTTGAAGAAGATCTCCAATGGCTTGAAGTAAAGCTTACCTCCTGTTCTGAAGTCTCAGGGCCACAAAGACTTCACCACCAGCTCCCCTGAACTTCCTTGCTAGGAGTTCTGACATGCCAAGTGGTGCCTGTTGCTGAGTTGAGCCTCTGGAGGTTGTTCCTGCTGTTGGGAGCTGGAAACAAAACGCAACTTCGAGAAGCACGACGCATCTGCACCTGCTTCCTACGCATCGCTGCTCTGTCGCTGGAGAAATTGATGCAGCGCCTGCCCGCAGCTGGAGAAATCGCTGCACGCTGAATCCCATGCACCGATCTCTGAAGTCCGAGATCACCGTACCGATTCCAACACAGGCCCTGCTGTGCGGCTGCAAGAAACAATGCATCGTAGGACCACGGCTGGAGAGACCAACGCAGCACCGTTGCCGCATCGAGAACCGACGCATCTCCGATCCCCACGCATCGCACCAGGGCGCCAAGTCTACAAGGACACCGAGGCCACAGTAAGAAACCAACGCATCACCTCCCCGCATAGTAAGAAACCGACGCATAACCTCCCCTTCAGTAATGAACCGATGCATTACCTCCCCTGGAGTAAGGGACCAACCCATCACCTTCCCTGTGGCTGTTTTTGTTTATGATTGTGAAGCATCCAAGGTACTTTGTTTTGAAAGTGTTGCATCTATAGTTTGCTATGGACAGAACTGTTTTTACCTTCTAAAGATTACATTTTGATTACTGAATTGTGGATTTTTGTTGTTTGGTCTTGTTCGGTTTAGATAAAGATTTCTTATTTTTCTAAACTGGTGTGGTGTCCATTTGTAGTGTTTTCACTGTATTACTGTATGTGTGCACAAATGCTTTACGCACTGCCTCTGAGATAAGCCTGTCTGCTCGTGCCATGCTACCAAGGGTATGAGCAGGGGTTATTTTAGAAGTGTATCCCCCTTAACCTGACTAGGAAGAAGGGTCCCTACTTGGACACACGTGCAAACCATTGCCAACGAGAGACCCCCATTTCTAACACCTGTGCACCAGAGTTTCTCAGTGGGTGTAAGTGGGTGGCTACCTGTAAGACAGAGTGAAGACATTGTTAGCTACCCTGCTCTTATAAACTTCCAAGCAGTTGTTGTAACGGGAGGCTGTGTGCCAGGTAGGGGCTGGGCATGTACTGCACTTGCCGTTCTAACTGCTCCGTCTTCTTTGTTTCAGAAGCACAAATGTGATGATTGTCACACCCTGGCTGGCTCCTGTGGTGTGGAATGGGACTTTCAACAGAGACATTCTGAACCAGCAGTTTAAGGACAAGAATTGCACCATAGGCCTGAGCGTGTTTGCACTTGGCAGGTACAATCAGATGTGAAATTATTCCTTTTGCATTGTTTTAACATGGTTCATGTGCAATCAAAATCTTTCAGGGAGAAGGTGAGTGCATTCACAGGATACACACTGCATCTGGAACTGTGAGTCCCTGGGGGAAAATGGCGAGCTTTTGAGTTTCTGGAAAAGTTTAGATCATAACCACTGAACATCTTGTTTATGAAAAAGTCACAAATAAGCTCTGTCCAAGAGTCTGTTCCCTAACGAAACCATATGCTGGATACGGTGCTTTCTGGTACTTCTGGGACCAATGGTAGTACCAAGGTCAAGTGTGGCATAAGCAGGGGCTGGACACAGCCGGGGTTATCGCTAGCACTGTATTCAATGGTAATAGCGATATCACCACCACAAGAAGCTGGCTGTTTCAAGTGGGACCACTGTTTTTAACCGGATTGGGTAATATCTGGGATGTTCTCAGTGTCTTTTGAGCAGTTTCTTTACATCCAGTTTGAAGCATCCGTCCTGGGAGGTGGGACATTAATTAGTTGACACACTGTGAATACTCAGCACTTGGCCTCTCCTCCCAGGCCCTCATGCTAGGAGATTACAGATAGAACCCTGGTTCCAGTGAGGAATGGAGTAGAACTAGGGGAGTTGGTAATTCTGGCTACAGTTCCCCTGCCTGTTACCCCCATCAGCTCCCACCCCCATAGTTTCCCCTAGAGATTTCGGCGGCTTTCAGCAGTTGGTGTCACTGGGAGTTTTATCAGAAATCTTGGAATCCTGGTGGGGTGGTGACTCCTGTTACCAGCTCCATCAGAGATTATAAGAAACTCGAAATGGGGTCCCTTAAGTCTGAAAATAGCGGTGACCGACAGAGAGAGCAGCTTTCAGTGCTGAGGACCGCCTCCCCTGGAAACTAAACTGAGAGATATCCATTTTATGCAGAACATCGAAGGCACTGCTAAAGGGGAGCATATTTTGGTTACATTCCATCCCTTTTGATATGGCGACCGAACAGCATAATGTACTGTGCTTTTATGCAAACTAATGAAGCATCCTTTCCTTACACAACATTTTTACATAAGAAAAATTAATGCCTGCCTGAGGGAGAGGTGGCAAGTGAAACATGCTATTTGTGTTGCTAAAGCCAAACACTTTGATACTGAATATCAGGTGCTCTATAATACTCCGGAGGACAGGAAGAGTGTGCAATGCAGAATGAATAGTACTAGCACAAATAAAAGGCGAAGAGACTTGGCTTATAGCATAGCTATGGGTGACTGCAAGAGCAAACAAGCCTAAAAGAAGCAGTCTTGTCTATAAGGAAAATCATTTCACCACAAACTGGTGCCCTGCAATACAGATAAGGCCAGATAACAGTCTAAATGTCTGGTTACGACACGTGTGGCAATGGCTCATACCTGACAGTCTTTCAGCGTGACCTTCTTATTTGGCTGTCACCTGTCTTTTCATTGGGGTGGCCTGCCTCTTTGGGGTGTATTTTAGCTTGCTGTCCTCCCAAGCCATGGTGTAGCTGCTAGTACCTGTGTTGGGTGCAGCTGCCACAGTTTCCCATTGCATTGTACATCAATCCGAGAATGGTGGCCAATACACCTGGATTTAGTGTCTGCTGGTATAATGATGGTGGTGGTCAAGGGAGTAGGTGCTGTTGGTTGGCTGCTTGATGGCTTCCGCTGAAAATAGATGTGATATTTGATACTATTGCAAGATTGATGCCACCAAGCCAGCCAGATCAGCATTGCACTGCTTTAATGATTGCTGAATGTTTTGCTGTTGCTAGCAAGAATGTGGATTAGTGCTTTACTCTTGTGCAAAATAAGAATGTAGATGATTTTCTCATACTTTTTTTTTCTCACACTTGGTTGTATTTTCCTTCAATTTTTTTTTATCCCTGTTGACCCAGGTGTATTTGTCATGTGTAATCCTGCTCCTGATTTTGTCTTTCAGAGTGAACTGGTGTATTTCCCAGTACAATCTACCTGTGTCATGATAAATATTTTGATGGGTAATACACATGATTTTGGGTGTTGCTCTCCAATAGGTTTCAAGAAACTCTTGCATATAGGGTTACACACTTTGTGCCACTCATACGAATATGGGTGACTACAGTTTGTAGTATCCTGTTCATGTTAATGTTCAGCCATTATCTCTCCCCCTGCTCAGCCAGTGTGAATGTGCTGTGTGCTGCATGGAATGTTGGAGTGATGATGCGTATTGGAATGTTGGGTGCCTGAGAGGTGAAGTGGACAGTTGGAGAATGGGCTGAGCAGCAGGCAGGCTGCTTCTGGTGGGGCTGCTCTACAGAACTTAATTACCTGCTTCACTACAACTCCTCTACATGTAACTTACTTCAATAAATCAACTTAATCTACATCCTGCCTGCGTGGACATCATTACTACATTATTTTGGCGATGAGGATGGGATACGAACCCACGCGTGCAAAGCCAGGCCCATTTACAGTAGCTAACCATCCCTATGCCTGGGGATAGGTTATGGGTTCAGTCCCATTTACAGTAGCTAACCTCCCTTACGTCTCGGGGTTGGTCATGGGTTCAGCCCCATTTACATTAGCTTACCTCCCTTATGTCAGGGGAAGGTAATGGGCTCTAGTCCCATTTTCACGCACAAGTGGTCCATCATTACCCTTACCCTGGGTGTGCCTTACTGGGTGTCAGTCCCATGTATATTTGCTTCCTCCCTTATAATAGGGGTAGGTCATGGGTTTTAGTCCCATCTTCTCGTACATTTTTACCCTCACACAGGGTGTGTCTTATTGGGTTCATTCCCATCGTCTACATTATCTATCCCTGTTTGGGGCACAGTTTATGTTCAGTCTACACTAAGACTTTGCTGTTAGTTATACCTTATGTTATGCTTGTATTATTATATTGTCAATTTGAAAATGGGGAAGGATGAGTTATACTGTTTGTATTTCCTTCTCATCTTCTCTGTTTTTTCATCCAGTTCAGTTCTCCTTGTGATGTTCCTAATTCTTTTCATCCTTGGATTCTGGACCACTACAATTGGTTGTCATTCTTCCTTTGTCTCCAGTCTTTCTCTCATTGTAATGTGATTCTTTTCCTTCTATGGTCAGTAGGAGATCCTTCCAAACTCACCTTGTGCGTCTGGGTGAAAAGCATGTTTTCATTTTGTGTCATGCTTTGTCTTTCCTTCTTGCATGCCTGTCTGGCCAGTGGGTGTGTTTGGGGTTAGCCATTGGTGCTTTTTCGTCATTCTTTTTCACGTTGTTTCTTATGCCTTACATTAGTATTCTAGTCTGTTTATATTTACAGAAGGGGAGGATTGTTCATAGCAATCTGTTTATATTTACCTATTGCTTCCTCTTCATTTACTTACACCTATCTTTCTGTTCTCTCCTTTTCGTTCACTTCCTTGCATCCTTTCTGCTACATTGTATTCCTCTCTTTTATTCCTTTTCTTGGTTCATAGTGTTTTATCTTCTTTCAGGTAACCACTTTAATTCTTCTGTTGTATAAGGAAAGGGGATATGTAGTATCCTGTTCATGTTAATATTCAGCCATTATCTCTCCCCCTGCTCAGCCATTGTGAATGTGCTGTGTGCTGCATGGAATGTTGGAGTGATGATGCGTATTGGAATGTTGGGTGCCTGAGAGGTGAAGTGGACAGTTGGAGAATGGGCTGAGCAGCAGGCAGGCTGCTTCTGGTGGGGCTGCTCTACAGAACTTAATTACCTACTTCACTACAACTCCTCTACATGTAACTTACTTCAATAAATCAACTTAATCTACATCCTACCTGCGTGGACATCATTACTACACAGTTCCAATGACCAGACCTGTGCACAGGCAAACGTAGGCGATAGATGACATATAGTCATGGGTACCGATCTTTTTATCTGTACCTCAAGTGGATGAACTGACCTCAGATCTGCCTGTGAAAATGTGTGTAGCTTGTCCAATTTCAATGAGTGTTAGGGGTTGGCATGGACATTAGTGCTTGGATGCATGATGGGTGGGGTGCCCCTAGATGAGGACTTTCTCTTTACATATGGGCCAAAAAGTTGTAGGGTTCTTTATATGTTTAGTATAAGTCAGAAGTGGGTTGTCTCCTGTTCGATGCCTGCCTCCTGTGTTGCTGTCCAAACGTGTTGCATCCTTTGTAAAGTGTATGTGTCTGGGATTCACAAAGGTTTTAAAGGAGCAGCAAGAGCTCTTTATTTCCACCTTTCCTGATCTTTCCCTATGCCAATCCAGCAGATCAGCCTATGGCCTTTCGCTTATTGCCTGAGCAAAGGACTACAACCAAGGCCATAGCCATTGCCATACACCGGCCAAACAATCATTGGCAACACCAGTAGGACTGGCTTTAAAGGAATGTTGTATGGTAATGTGTAGCATGGGAATGGATATGTATTTGTGTGGAAACAAAGGACTGTAGAGTAATATGGTGTAGATTAAAAGGTTGGGTGACAGTTGCAATTTCAAGCCAGACCTAAACTTTCGTGTAGGTTAATGACTGGCCTTCCATCTGTGCTACTGCCAGAGAAAATCACCATAGGGTGTTTAGTTATCTAAGGCACCTTAATAGCATTACAGTGTCTTGTGTGTGTCCCTGAAAAGTTCAAGCTCAGGCAGCTGGATAAATGACCTAAATGTTCACAGCTGCCTTAATAAAACGTGTACTCCCGGCTTTCAACATGTGGGCGGCGCCAAAATTCTTCTCTAGTGATGCTCACAAAATTGTCTGATGACTGCTGCGTGGACCAGGCATGACCATAAAAAGGGATGGGCTGCTTACCTATCTCCAAGATGCTGTGTCCTGATGTGCTCAAGAAGAAAGAACCCAGCTAGAGATCTTGATTGGTAAGAGTTTGTTTGGCTCCATTTTACAAACTAAGTGGAGATTGTAGGATTCCTACCATCCCAAAGAAACCACGGTGATGATGTACCATTGATAGTTGGTTGCCATGACTGCCCCAAGGTCACAGAAGTCTCTGGATCCCCCAGCTCTTTTCCTCCTGCTTTGGCCCCCGTACTCCTTTTGACATGGATGTCTGAGAAACTGCAAAGGTTTTCTCCACACTCAGCCTGTTGCAGCATCCTCTCCCTCTTATGTGAATGAACCTGAAGACACAAGAGTGATTAATTCTCAGAAGCCTGCTCTATCTATGGATCCTGACAACAGCTGGGAGAGAGATTGCAGATACTTGCCAGATCAGTGCTGGTGTGTCACAGTTCCCTGATGCCTGCAGCGCCACTGCACCTTGTGTGTGCCAAGCAAGACTGAGTAAGGCTAGATTCTCCAAATGCTTGTATTTCCCTCCAGAACCAAATTGTGCAATTTTGCTACTTCCCCCTCACATCGTATTTTAAGCATTTTAAACACAGGTGAAGATGCAGAATGTCCATATACTCTTACCCTAGGTATTATTCTGTTGTGAGCTAAACGACCACACTTATAAGGGATTTACGCTTAACAGAAATAAAGTCTTCTTTTGTTTGTAAAAAAGATGACACTAGCTGGACATTTATTGTCTAGACAGCACATGCGCTGCATGCACTCTCTCTTCGAGACATGCTGTATCTAGAACGTGGGCTTAAAGCACCTCCCATGTTTTTTATTGGCTCCTGTGAATGCCATTTGTAAATGACTGCTTGTGAATGGTGAATATGGTTAATTTGCCCCACCTTTTGCTGTTTCAGATCCTTCCAGCAGACTGCCCCTGTTACATGCGTTCTTCCTTTTTTTAGGTTTCGCCTGCAGAAAGCTTGCACTGTGCGTTCTTCCTTTTTAGGTCTCGCAAAGACAGCGCTTGCGCTGTCGCAAGACCTATAGTAAACAGAATATGGAGGGTAATTTGTCTTACCACTTGCCATTGGTTAAGTGTGGCATTGCTCTTCTTATCTGTCTTATTGTTGGCTGAAGATCCGATACATCACTTCCGTTTTAGCAGGAAGCAGCACCGACCAACTACAGTTTAGTTACGCAGAAGGCTGTTATCTTTTTAGTTAGGGACTACTTGTTTTCTTTGCTGCTCGCATTTCCACAACTGCCAGCTTTCCTGCCCTCACCAGCGTCGCAGCTGCTGGGCATGGCGTGCTGTGCTAACTCGGCCCACCATACTCCCAGCGCCGGCTCCGGCATCCTGGGTGCCACTAAACGACCATCTGGCACTTAATCTTTCCGTAACTACAACTGACTGTCCGTCGGGAATGCAACTGGTGCTCATTTAAAGCACTGCTACCTTCGAGTGGAGTTTGCGCTATATAAAACCAAAAAAACATCGAGCAATACTGTTTTTGGGGGACTGCAAATTTAGTTTATTAATGTGCTTGTTATTTACGAGGGGCACTTTGTTGGGTGCGTGTGTGGCGGCGTGCCTTTTATCAGCACGGCGACTGCTTCACAGCCTCCACGCTTCATGTTTCATGAAGCTCAGCGGGAGCTGTGTTGCTAAAACAATGCACGTCGCTGCTGCTCCAACTGCCCTGTAAATATTTTTTTAAATCTAAAGATGACCACCACTATGCTTTGCTTCTCCTCTCACAGCCCTCTCTCCCTCCCCCGAAGCCAATTTCCCCACCCCCTCCTTTTTAGAGTGCTTTGTTAGCACGTCTGTATAAAGCCAGGCGCTGGCTGTCTGTGCAGCTCATATTTCACTCTGCCTCTCTCCTCCCTGTCATTCCTGGCTCACTCTGGCATTTCTGTGATTTTTTCTTTTTTTTCTCCTTATTCTTCGCTTCATTCCCTTGTCCGCTCGCGCCGGGACTCGTGCCAGCAATGTACTTAGTAACGCTATCCTCATACATAAGATGTGGCGATTTGCGGTGCGGCGCGCGGGCAGTGTGCGATGTGCACCAAATGACAGCCATGTTCGCGCACACGGGAGCTACCCCGCTTTTACTGGGCGCCTTGCTGCCACTGAAAGTTTATTTTGTGCACTTTGTCTTAACCTGTCCATTGGGACTTGATCTTATGCATTTCGACCGTTTCGAACTGTTTTGCAAAACAAAAACATGTTGGTGCGTTTTCCTTGCGCGAGAAAAGGAGGCATTTTTTAGTTGACACCAGTGTGTCCGTATCAACAGTAACTGTATACACGCCATCTAGGAACTCGGAGATGCTAGTGTGCGGTCAATGAGGGCAACCCTACCAGCTGCTCGGGCCAATCACCCACTTCAGGCACAATGATTTTACTGATCGATATATGGCCGTAAGCTGTTTTCATAATTTGTTTTAAAGCTGTATTTTCATTGTTGCATTGAGTACCAGGACAGATGCAAAGCAAACATCCGCTTTAACAGAGTGTACAGCTTCTAGGATCGAGGCTCGACGCTCTCTGAAAAGCTCATATTGCTGTTCTGCTCAGTGGAAGGGATCTGCTTTTTTCCATTTTGGCTGATGGGGCAGCCGAGGAATTGATGTCCTACCCAAGATCTGAGCTCATTCGCGACACAATGTGCGACTATAAAAAAAAATATTTAAAAAAAGCCTACGTGTACTAATGTTGACGGTTAAGATACTTACGAATGTGCCTCCTTTTTTGTCCAACATTTTATGTTTTACTCCCACTGAGCCTGCCATACCGACCCGCTCTCAAATGCACCATGCTGTGGGCTTTTGCACCCAGATTAATATAACCCATTATGCATCCTGATAGTTGGTGTTACCTTATTTGCATGGAAGTGTGGCTCCTTGAAAATGAGAAAACATTTTTTGCCCTTGCACCTGTGCAGCGTTACTGATACAGGGGCAGGGGGTGGTCTCGGGAAGTGCACTAATTACATTGCGCATACCCGCGCCTCCAGTACCCCAGGACCCCATTCAGAGTGTTTTTAGGAGGCGGTATGGAACTGGAGTCTCAAACACACCTCCCACCCACCCACCCACCTAAAGGAGCTGCGACTGACCGACTGCTGTCTCCTGCACTGAGGAGTTTTATTTTTGTGCATGCTTGGAGCATATTATTGAAATGTCAACAGGCCCACAAGGCTCCCACCATGAAGCTATCGGGGTGGCATAAAGGGAATCCATTTTGGAAACGTGTGCTTTACTCGTCAAGGGTTGGGGTACACTTAGCAGGCAGTTGGACTCATTGCACATTACTTTGTGCACAGTAGTACTCGCATGATCTCTTGCGGGGTGATCACTTTTAACATGAATCTGACTTTCGAGTTTGGTGTCTGACTGAACGGGCTTGGAGATTAGAGTGCCCTTTTCCTTGCTGGGGTTGCGTGAGCACTGCTGTCAGTTTGTTATTCATGGCTTCCCCTCACTTCCTGGTTGCAGAAACCTACCTAGCTTCGCATATGTTCTGAAAGGTAACGTGACTTGCATGGTACCCCAGCCTGCCTCCAGAAAGGGATTGGATCTGCAATGTGCTCTTCCGAGAGTCCTCCCTAAAGGTTCTTAGTCTACGAGGGACAGGTTTGACTTCACTGCCAGTTTCTGAAGGTCCTGTCTTACCTCATCTTTGCTTCCTAAGTCATTGCTTTTCCACTTATGGACAGGGCGGTGAATGGGTTTGCTCTTTCAGATTTAAGGATGGGAAGCCTTGCAAAACTCCTTTTTATTTGGCACTTTCTAGTTTTGGTAATGGACGCATTTATTATTTGTGGTGTTTTGTATCTGTTATTTAGGTGCACGCGGATTTTCACTTTTGGCTCACTTATCAACCAAAGATTTATTGCAGGGGACAGGCACAACTTCATTGAGCAACTTTTATTATACCTGAACGGAAAAGAGCACTGGTCTACGGGTCATTCTGCCAACTGGATTCGGGAGATCAGTCTTCTAATCCCTGGCTGCATAGTGGAAAAAAATGTATGATCGTCACAAAATCGTTGTCTGCAGTTTGCCGAACCCCCCCTCCCCCGCCCACACACACACACTTCTGCGAAGATTGTGTATGCTTGGAACTGGACTGGACAAGCTGGCACGTGCTACATAACCAAAACACATTGTAATTTATTTCCGCTGGAGACGGCCTAGACGCATTTCCTTTGTCTTACCTTGCTAGACGAGTCTCTACTGACCTGCGAGGTGCATTTTAGTTTGTTGTGCGAGATCCAAGTGGGCTGTACACCCACCCTGAACATCTCGTCCTCTAGAGCATCAGCTATGATTTATCCTTAAATCACTTCGAGGCTGAGGAAAAGTAGCACTGTAAGGATCAGTACCAACACTGACTAAAATATGACACCATCCTTTGAGAAGGTTTTCAGCTCTAGGTTCCGAATCCAAAAAATGTGAAAAACACAGCTGTGCAAGCTGGATGGCCGTGGTTGTTCTTAAATACAGAAAGAACGAGTGAAGACAAGCAAACGTTTCTATTTGTTTGTTTTCAAGTTAAATGAATGTCACAGTAAAAAAACAAACAGAACTGATTCATTGAGCAAGACTGCGCAAATCACGCAAGAAAAGAACTCCATTTAAAGGGGCAATCGTACACATTACCTCCCGTCCCTCCCTCGCCTTCCTTCAGCACAATTGAGGCCCCGCCTCCCATCCAGACCCACCCCCAGCATAAAAACTCTGCCCGCCCCCACCTCCACCTGTTTTTTTCTGTCTCCCTAGTGAGACTTACCTTCAGTTCCTCCCTGTGGCGGTGCCGGGGTGTCTTCGAGTTGGTTCTCTGCGACGGCGGTGCCCTCGACGGAGTTCTCCTGGCGATTCCTCGTCTCCCTCGTGGATGGGGGCGGAGCGGTGGCTCAGGAAGCTGCTGCGTTGTTTGGCGGTCCTCCTGTGGCTGGGGCTGTGTTTCCGGGTCGGGCCTGCTTGGCTGCCTTTGCTCCCGGACTGCACACATCACGGAGACCTGGTAGGCCGGGTTTTTGACCCGGTATTTGTTCCTTTTTCCTTTTGGAGTACCATGTACTGTGACTTGCTGTTTTCTCTTGACGGGCGTGGTCGTCTGTCTGCCTTGTCTTGGGGCTGCTGGGGGCTATTTTTCCGCTTGCTGCCCTGGGTCGCTTGAGGTGGTTGGGGGCCTTCTGGTGTCTTCTTCCTCTGCTGCTTGGTCTCCGGTCCCCCTGGGGTGCCCTAGACGCATGGGCTCAGCGGGGGTACGGTGCCTCTCATGTCTGTGGCTGGTGCGAGACTTGATTGAGGCTGCTCTGTCCGGTGCTTACGGGCTCGGCCGCTGCCTTCTGGTCCATCCCGTCCTCGTCCGGCGGATCCTGTGGGCGGCTGGTTTCCGTCTGGGTCCTGGGGTATTGGGCCTTCTCCCGCCTCTGGCGATGCCTTTGGCTCCGGGGGTGTGGAGGGTCGCTTGGGCTCCTGTGCTGTTCGGCTGGGCTTTCCTCTTCCCTGCTGGGCGGGGTCTGTGGGATTCTTCCTTGGTGTTCCCGGCCCTTCTGGTTGGGCTTGCCCTGCGGTCCCGGTGTAGGGATTGGTGCTGTGGGAGTGGCGTGCGTTGCCCGTGCTTGCTGTATTTCGTGCTCTTTTCCCTTTTTGTGGGGATTGTACTTGCTGCTTTCTCCACTGTGGCCCGTCCGGCTGGCGACTGTTTGTCTGTTGCCTGCGGAGCCTGCTGTGTGCGATCTCTTTTCCTCAGCCCTGGGCGTTCCTTCTGTGCTGTGTTGGTCCTGATTGGTTTCAGGTTCCTTCACGCCTTCTTTTGCATCAGTGGGTTTTTCCTGCGGTGCTGCGGGTCCCTTGCTTCCTCCGGCGGCTTTGCTTGTTGGGGGTGTTCGCCCCTTTCCTCCCTTTGGGTTGTTGGACTCTGTCCTGACCGCACTGCTTGGCGGGTCGGCTGTTCTGCTTGGCTGGTGCTGTGGCGCTGGCCTGTTCTCGGCTTCTTCTGCGCCCTCCTTGGTGTGGGGTTTCGTGGCTTTGGCGGCGGCTGTTAGGGCCTCCGGCCGTGGTGCCCGGTCCCCCCCCCGCTCTTGTCCGGTCTCTGCTGTTCGGCGGGGTCAGGCCTGGTTCGTGCCTGGATGGGTGGCTGCCTGGGTCTTTTCGGTACTGTGGGCTGCATGTCCTCTGTCCTTCTGGCCGCCTTGGGGCTTCTGCGTGCCTTTCCTTGTGTGGGGCGTCCTGCCTTTCTGAGGTGCCTTGTCCTGGGGCCTCTCCTTTGTCCCCGAGGTGGGCGTCTCCTCCGCCTTTCCGGTGGGTACGGTTTTTGGCCTGTTTTCACCCTGGCTCCCTGCCTCCTCGCCTGGGTCCCTGTCACTGCTGTCTGGATGGTTCCCTGCGGTGGGTGGTCATCTGCGGCCTTTTCTTCCTTGGTGGCGGTGGCCCGTTTTCTGTTGGCTGGGTCCTGTGTACTTTGAGGGTCGTCTTGGTGCAGGTTCCTCTGGGTTCGGGGGTTCGGTTGCCTCCCCTGCCTGTCTCTCGGTCCCCGCGTGGTGGCTCTGCTGGACGGGGTGTCCTGTTGGCTTGCCCTGTGGTCGGTCTGCTGGGTTCCTGTCGTGGAGCCCGGGCCTGGGGCCCTCTCCGTTCTGTTTCTGGGGTTGGGGGTGTCCGGCGGCTTCGGCCTGTCCTGGCTCTCCTGTGGGTCTGCTCCTGCGTTCGGCCCTTTCCCTTCCTGGTGTTGGCCCTTTCGGCCGTCGTTCCTCTGGTTCTGCCTGACTTCTTTTGGCGTGCCGTGGGTCTCAGGGACGCTTCTCTCCGCTTCCCAGTTGCCGCTTCTTTTCTGCGGTTCGCTGTGGGTGACGCCCTTTCGGTTTTGCGTCCTTCCCTTCGGCCTCCGGCCCTCGCCCTGGGTCTTCCCACGGGTCCTGGTGCCTCTCGTGGCTCTCCTTCATGCGAGGGTTTTTTCCTTCGTCCTTCTCTGTCAGTCGGCCTGCTGTGTGCGGCCGGCGTGTCTTTTGCTCGGTCTGTTCGGGGGACCTTGGTGGTTCTTCTGGGGATCGGGTTTGTTGGTGGCCTGGGGGTGTCTCTCTGGTCCCCTCTCGGGGCTTGGTGTTCGTTGGGGCTCGCTTTCGGCCTTTGCATGGCCATGTTCCCTTGTCCTGCCTGCGTCTGGTCTCTGTTCCTTCGCTGGCTCGGGCCTTGTTGTCCGGGGGTGGCTCCTCCGGCGGTCCTGTGGCTATAGGGATGGGGCTCCTGGCTTCTGGGGGTTTTCCAGTTCCCGGGACTCGTTTTCTTCTTCTCCGCCTGGCCGTCTGGATCCTGTTGGGTTGGTCTCTGGGGTCTTTTGTCCCCGCTGCCCTTTTCGGTCCTTGTCGGGGGGGAGCTATCCTTGTGGCTCTCCCTCCGTCGCTTTCTGGCTGGCTATTTGCTGCCTCCTCCGGCTCCGCTTGTGGTGGCTTGGCCGCCGGCCTGTCCGGGTGCGGGATTGGCTGGGGTCTGTTCGGGTTCGGGGTGCTGTCCCTGCTGGTCTCCCGGAGTTCCTCCTGCTGGCAGTTGTTGGGGGCTTGCCCCGGTGCTCTTTCGGGACTCTCTGCTGGGCCCCTGGGGTGTTGGTTCGGTCTGGCGTTCTGGGGGCGTGGTCCTCTGTCCGCCCTTTGGGTGGGTCCAGGTTCTGGTCTTTATTCCTTGTTTGCCGGTGTCCTGTTTCTCTGGCTCCGGTCTGGGTGCTGGGGCTGTTGGCTCTCTCCCTTCGGCGGGTGACCTCTGGGCTGGCGGATCTGTTGTACTGGGTCCTTCCTTTTTCCCTCGTTTCTCTCTTCTTCCCTGTGTGGCCTGCCTGTTGGTGGGTCCTTGGGGCCTCCCTGTGGTGGTCCTGTTGCGGATCCGGGGAGGGCCTTGTTGGCCCGGTTCTGGTCTCTGGGCTGGGGTCCCGGGGCTTGGGGGGGGGTCGTTGGCCTTCCCTCTCCTGTGCCTCGGGATCTTCTGGGAGCCTTTCTCCCCCCCCCCCTTTTTTTCCGCTGCTCGGGGCCTTTCTGGTTCTGGTCGGGTGGCTCTGTGCTCGGGGGTTGTTGGTTGCTCCCCGTTGGCCTGGGGTGCCTTGGTCTCCTCTCCTGTCCGACTTCTGTTGCGTTCGGGTGTGGGTCCTTACGGTGGTTCCGTTCTCTTTGATGTTTCCGGCCCTTCCCCTGGGTTCTGTGTGGGGGTTTCACCTGCTGCCTGGTGGTGCGTCTGGGCTTTGCTGGGTTGGGGGTTCCTGGTCGTTTGGCGGTTGCTTGGCTGCCTTCCCGTCGGTCCTCCTCTCTGCTGTCCTGGGCTTGGCATGGGCGGTCCTTTTTGGACTGGTGTTCTGCTCTGGGTGTTGTTCCCGTGGTGGCTGGCCTATGTTTGGCATGGCGATTCCTTCCGGGTGGGGTTCTTCTGGGTTTGTCGGTGTCTCCTCTGCGGGTGCTGTGGGCGGCTCTCTGGCTTCTTGTTGCTCCTGGCGTTCTTGCGGGTTGGCGGGGTCTGGTGCCCCTCGCCCTGTCTGGTCCTTCCCTTCGGGGTCTTGGCTGCTGGTATTGGCTGTCCTCCCTTTGGTCCCCTTGGGGGTCTCGGGTTGCGGCTCTTGTCTTTTGGGCCTTGTTTTTTGGTTGCCATCCCCTCTGCGCTGCGCTTGGGGGTGTTGGCTCGGCTGTGGGTTCCCGTTTTGCTTTGATCCGGTTGCGGTGGTTGTTTGGCCTTCCTCTGCTCTGTTGGGTCGTTGGTTTTGGTCCCCGGTCTTGCTGACTGTCTGTCTTTTGGGGGTGGTTCCTCCTGTGGGGGTCCGGGGTGTTCCTCTCGCTGTTTGGCGGCTTCGGTGGCTGCGTTGCTTGAGGTCAGGCGTGCTTTGCTGCGATCCCTGCCGGTTGTGGTGTCCTGTCGGGTGGGCTCCTCTGTGGGATCTGTTGGCCTGCGTCCTGGTCTTCTCCCTCTCCGTTTGACTGTCGCTGTCCGTTTGCGTGTCTGGGACATTTGTCTGCTGTTCTGGGCCGCTGGGTTCCTGGGATGTTGATCTGCTGTGTTTGGGGCACTGTTTCTGTTTTGGTGTTCTCTCGCACTCAGCTGTCCGTCTCTGTTTTCTTCTGCTTGCTATGTCCTCAATTGTGCTGAAGGAAGGCGAGGGAGGGACGGGAGGTAATGCTTCCATTTCTAACGATAATGGCATTACTCCTAGTCCTACTCCCTCGCCTTCCTTCAAGGACCCTCCCTCCCTCCCGGTCCGGTTCATCTGAGTGCTAGCTCGGCTTGTTTACGTACAGGTGGAGGTGGGGGCGGGCAGAGTTTTTATGCTGGGGGTGGGTCTGGATGGGAGGCGGGGCCTCAATTGTGCTGAAGGAAGGCGAGGGAGTAGGACTAGGAGTAATGCCATTATCGTTAGAAATGGAAGCATTACAGCATGATGAACTCTGGACTGAACAAGTCCACTTTGTGTAAATAGGTACCCACCTGGATAATTCTCAAGCTTCTCACGTTTGACTCCATCCTGACTGAATTTGAGCTAGTAACCTGAACGGACGTAAATCAAAAACACTTTCCGTTTTATGTATTCTTTTTCTAGGACGCAAGCAGACTTTTTTGCCCATCATCCTTTTCTAACCTTAAGTTGTTTCTGTGCAGTGCGTGCAAAGCATAAAACCCAACGTAAGAATACTGGTTGTGCGTGTGTGGAATGTTGTGAAGTTTCTATGCTTTAATTTTGACCAGCCAGGCTGTTTGTTTAAACGCTACACTGTAGTGCGACTGTTGCTTATAGCATAAGGTAACAAGCATTAAAAATGCCATAGGTCTCGCCTTTCATTAAGTTAAAGCCATTTGCTTTGCTATACAATACCATTAGTAAAGCAAATGGCTTTAACTTAATCAAAGGCGAGACCTAGTGCATTTTCAATGCTTGTTTAAAGGTTTCGCCTGCACAGCGCTTGCACTGTGCTTGTGAAATCTAGTGTATTAAATATAAATCTTAAAAGGGGCTTACATCACACCCCCTTGCTTCCTTGGCTTTTCATTGGTTCCTTTGCTTGTCACTTACTTTTTCTGTATTTCTATTGGCTGTAGCACATTTTCCTGCATTACCAATGCTTGTTCCTTGTCTTTTTCTCTTATCAGTTTCCTGTAGCAGAAATACTATTAACATCTGCTTTGGTAGAATTATTTTTCATGAAATTTTGCCTCTTTCTGCTTTTTCGGCTTGCTGTGATACTTTAAATTAAATGAGCAGATTTATATAGCCCATTTTATCACCCGAGAGATTAAGTGATTTTCCCTCAAACACAGATGTTGCGCCGCTGAGACTAGAACCAGGATCCCCAGTTCCCTAGTCAGCAGTTCTGGCCGCTGTGCCACATCCGCTCCACTCCCGTGAAAGTTGTTTCCCCTATTACTAGAATTTGCCTTCAGCCCATGCATCCCTTTGTTCCTACCCGCACTGCCCTCAATTGAGAAGCAATTAGCAATAATCTCTTTACAGCACTGACGTCTTTTCACTTAATCCCACAGACTTGGCATCTACTCCAAACCTTTGACCCTGCAAGACTGCTGCTGCCTTGACCCTGGTAGCCGTAGGGTATTTGCGGACATTAATACTAGGGAAGCTAGGCCCATGCACGTCAGCATCAGGTGATGTCACGTAACCTTATGATATTGACTCTGCCTTACCCTTAGAGCTGACGTTTTGTGAACAGCAATGCTCTCATTAGCCGAGGAAGAAATTAGCTCTCATATCACATAAACCGTGTGTGGCATGAAGTGCAAGGACGACGTACACGGGGCTGCCTGTTGATGTTTAAGGTTTACATGGCAGGGTGTATGTGGGGCTTCCTGCATGGTGTGTTAGAGGCCCCCAGCACAGGCGACTGAGACGTCCCTGTCCACCACTGGGCTTAGTGTATGTGGCAGATTCACGGTGAAAAAATATGTTTTCTGTTATGGGAATATCACTCTTGAAAATGGTTTCTTGTGTTCGGTAATCTCCTAGGTGATCGGTACAAGCCTTGGTTCATAAGTTCTTTGCAGCTTGTATGTCAGATCAGCAGTTTTCTATATGTTTATTGTTATTGTTCAGACAAGTGGCATTCAAAAAAAGATGCTTAGTCAGGCCAAGAAGGTCATTGAGGCTGCAGCACTTCATTTTTACAGGGTAAGCTGTGCAGCCATTTGCACCAGATGTCATCAACTGGTACCACAACGCCAGCTATTGGCTCGTACTGGCTTTGTTCACAAAGCATAGCCTTCTCCTTCTGGATTTTTTTAAAAAAAAGATTTGTTTTCAAAACTATTCAGGCTTAAACACCTACTACCAGTTTATTATTCCCAAACACTCTGCAAAGCCAAACAAACAGGTAACCATCCTTCTTTTCAGGTTTCAAACTTTCGCTGTTTAATTTGTTTTTTATGGAAGGTAGCTAAAGGCTTCTGAGCACTCTTTAATAAAAAAGAAACAGAAAACCACTTCTAAAAAAGAAATGAAAATAACAATAATCGTAGTAGAAAGATAACATGATTTTACTGCCCTCAAAACACTCCCCAATAATTGTAGTGCCTCGTTTAATGGCACCGACCTGCACCATTAAGACTTGTTGTAGCCCCTATATGTGTGTCCTTCACTCTCCATACTAGTCTCACTAACTGCGCACAATCCATCACTCACACCCACATACTTACTCAGTTCAGTGCCTGACTAGTTCCCCTGCCCCATCCGGTATTCCTTTCTTTCACCTCTGTACCTCCCTTGTTTTGTTTTCAGCATACCACTCCTCTTACCACAGCCTGTTATTGTTGCTTCCTCCCCCTTCATTTTGCTTCTTCCCCACCGCTTTTTTTTATTTAACACAGTCTGGGCTGCGGTGCTACATGGCATAAAAAAAGCGAAATGACACGGTCAATGCTGGCCATGTCATAGTGCTTTTTTCCTTGACTTTAAGCAATGTTACACAGTAGCTCACCCTGGTTTGAATCATGCCTTAAACACATTGACAAAGCCAACAGATCTCATATAGGCGAGACCTATTGGCTTTGCCAATGCTTGATTTTGAAAGGCACCGGAGAGCAGCAACTGAAGCGTTTTCTGAAGGGGGTCAGGAAGTTGGAGATGGAGTTAGACTGCCCTGTGTGCTTCCCCTTCTTTCCAGCTTGTGGCAGGCTCAGTGCTGTTCTGATGTTATCTGCACTCTTGTTTATATTAGGTCTGGGCGGTGAACTCCGCTCCGCTCGCGGAGTTTGCGGAGTTTTCCGCACTCCGCGTTACGTGGAGCTTGCGGAGTTCCGAAAAACTCCGCTTCGCGCAGCGGAGTTTTTTTCCTTGCTCGCGTTCGTCAACGTCAAGTTGGCGAGCGCGAGCGGGGAAAATCCACCTCCCGGCGAGATTTTTCCTCGTTCGCGATCGTCAACATCAAGTTGGCGATCGCAAGCATGGAAAATCAACCTCCCGGCGAGATTTCTCAATGCGGGCGGTCAGATATCTCATTGCGAGTGGTCGCGTATGCTCGCGACCGCTCGCGTTGAGAAACTCCGTTCGCGTTGAGAAAGCTGCAGCTCAAGTAAAAATCTACTTGAGCGGCAGAAAAGGAAGCAGCTCCCGCTTGCGCTGTGCATGGTGCCGTTCACGATGATTTCACAGTGCGGACAAGCATCTGGCACTGAAAATCATTGCGAACAGCATTTATATAACGCACTCCGCCACTCGTGGAGCTTCGCGTAGCGCGGCAGAGGTTTTTTTGCACTTCGTGGAGTTTTGCGTAGCGGAACTCTGCGAACTCCACCCAGGCTTAGTTTATTTACTCAGACTTGTGTGGTCTCATTAGTACAGCAGGAATTGTCCGCCTCCCTGCTTTGTAAAATACTTCACCTATGAGTTACTTACACCCTAATACAGTGAATTGCTGTGTTTACAGGACAATACTACATGTTTGTGCAGTTTTATAGCCCGTATGCCATTTTGACTTCACCTTCCCTGCAATGTTTTAATTTTTAGCACATTCTCCCAAGACAAACCCAAAGAAAAACAGTATTATTCACATGTTTCTAAAGGCAGAAGTCATTTAAAAACACGCCTTTAACTATGACTCACTATTAACAGCCAGTACCGAACATATAATCTTTAAACTGTGCTTATAACTACAGTTGCTTCTGTCTTTCCTTTCCAAATAACCCTGATGTGCAATTTTAGTCAGGAGCTGAGAACTCATTCCTTAAGGTTTTTTTGCCAGCTTGTGTGGCAACTTTGATCAGTGGGGAATTCACATTTACTA
The DNA here is from genome assembly GCA_963921515.1 of Calotriton arnoldi. NCBI lineage: Eukaryota > Metazoa > Chordata > Amphibia > Caudata > Salamandridae > Calotriton > Calotriton arnoldi. Next base: position 720,137 of record CAWUFW010002917.1, read on the forward strand.
TCTAGGTGCAATTTTAGGTTTCTTGTGAAATCTCTTGTATTTAATGTATCCTAAAAGGGGGCTTTTATCAGTTCCCATCGCCAAATTACTATGGCCATCCCCTGTTGTGTTGAACGTTTTTGTTGTTGTTTACTTTCCCTGGCTGCATGCATTGAAACAGCTGTGTTACATTCCTGATCTTTTCATCATGACTCCCCTGAGGAGTATTCATTTGATCTCACTCTACATTTTATGTGGGCTTAAGTTCTTGAACTCCATTTTATGACTTTGTTTTGAGCAGCTATATTAGTGTGCCTGCACCAGCCGTGTTAAGAGCGCATGTCACTCTCTCCCTATATTAGAAGAACTGGACAACACTGCCATCTACTGGTTATTTTTTTAATTGAGTATAAAAATTGCTCTTGCATACATTTTCTCTTCAGGTTTTATGCTGCTCAGGAACTAAACCGAGTATCAGAAGTCAACTCCGATATCAAGGTGGATATCTTTGTTTTTAGGTTTCGCCTGCACAAATAGCTTATTATTAATCACATAGGCAAAACCTAGTGCATTTACCAATGCTTGTCTTAATTTACATTCGTTTGTGGCACTATTTTCATTTTTGTTTGCCTCTAGAGCTTACTTCTGCCGGGCAGCAGAGAGCACACATAGGAGGCTGTGAAGGCATAGTGTCAATCTGTGCAGGCTCCTCGCTGCACTGCAACAAAAGCTCAATGTGATGGCTGCTCAGTCACAGAGGGCATTTCTCTCCTCCTCGAGCATTCAATTAGTAAGGTCAAGTAGCTTGCCAGTTAGCATCAGAAGAGAGGAATTCTAAGGCTTTGCTTGGCAGTGTCTTTCTGGACTATTATTGGGTCATCCCGGGAACCACTGCGGTAAACTTTTCTCTTTTCCTTACACAATGCTCACCAAACACAGTATCTGATACAGTATCTGTATTTTGTTTTATACTGTGTGGCCTTTTAGTTATCGTTGTGCTTCCTATCAGATTCTTCAAGATTGCATGGTGCAGTACCTTATGTGGCTTACAGAGGTCCCTTTCGAACTCTACAGGGACACCCAGTAACAGCCTGTGGTACTGCACCCTTTCCCTGCTTCGTGGATTTTCGTTTATTGCTTAGGCTACTGCTTGCTGGGAGTCCGAAACTCCATTGTGTCCGGCACAGTAGAACACCCCCTTGCTATCGCTTTGGTGCCATGAGACTGCAACCAACAGAAGAAAATGACTAATGCCTAAACATGCAGCCCTAGAAAAAAGGAGCGTAGTGGGAGAGCCTGTTTTGTTTTTGCTTGCCGGGAACCACTGAGGTAAGCATTTCTCTTTTCCTGACACAATGCTCACCAAACAGAATCAGTATTTTGTTTTATACTGCATGGCCCATGTGTGGCAAAGAGCGCATAGAAATGCTAAAGTACGGCCACTGGTGAGCTAAGGCATGGATACTTTACTTTACTTCGCATTTGAGGAGGTTTGCAAATGTGAGTTGTTTTCTTTTTTTTACTCATCGGTGTGCTTCCGATCGCGTTCTTCAGGATTGCAGGGTGCAGTACCTTATGTGGCTAATAGAGGTCCAGAGGGACACCTAGTAACAGCCTGTGGTACTGCACCCTTTTCCTGCTTCATGGAGTTTCTTTTATTGCTTTTGCTCCTGCTGGGAGACCGAGGCTCCCTTGTGTCCGGCTCAGTAGAACACTTGTGGCAAGTGTATGCACTGTGGTCGTCATTCCACTGAGGATGATGTTTGTTTTTTGTTTAAAGGAACCTGTATGTCTCCACATTCCATACAAAGCCTACCCTATTAAGCATGCCAACAAAATAACATCAGCCTGGCAGGCGCAGGGTAAATGTTGTTTAGGGTTTCCTATTTAAACAGAAGTGAGCAGAATCAGACCCTAATCTCTTCCCCCTGCTGAACGTCAGCTTGTCATCCCCATTCTCAGTCTGCTTCTGTTCCACTCCAGCCCCACCCCCCCATTCTCTGCCTGGCCTCCTTTTTAGGTCTCGCCTAGCGTTGCTGCGCACATGCGCAGCTCGCTCGGCGAGATTTATTGCTAATGAGGAGTTTTAGAAAAGGGCTTGAAGCCCCGCCCCTTATTTCCATTGGCTGGCGTCACCGTTTATGCTAAACGGTGGCCTGCCATTGGAAATAAGCTTTCTGGGGTGCCTCCTTTTCGCTTTTGTCCGGCCCATCCGGACTGGATCGCCTGCTTCACGGCTGTCGTGAAGCAGTTTCTTATCGCAAGGAGGCGTGTTATGTAAACAAGCCATGCGATCCAGTCCGGATGGGCCGGACAAGAAAGGAGACATGGCGCTGTGTGTTTATTTTTGCATCTCGCTTTCACTTTAAAGTGAAAGCGCGATGCAAAAATAAACAGCGGCTGCCTGGCGAGCGCTTGTTAATGTGGACGCTTTGGCGGGGGAGTGTTATGGTTATTTTAAGGCAGTGCAGCTCAAACTGTGCACCATGGCTGACAGTGATGGGTCAAAGGTTGTTTTCATGTCACATATTGTGTTTTTGCAGCGAGGCATTCTGTGTTTTGTTTCTGTGGCCAACGCAGGTCGCCCTGTGTTTTCTCTCAGCTGCCAAGCGGCGCAGAGGTGGAAGTGGGACCGGACGGTGTGTGCGCGAGGGGCTCCGCGGGCTCACTTTCCATGCTATGGCCGGGCCATCTGGGTTTCCTAACATTGTCTGCTGCGAGTTGTTTTTCTTAAACACAAATATTGTCGTAGCAGTCTGCACTGGCGCCGTTCGTGTTCCTAATGCCCGTCCCGAACACACGGCGTGAAGTGTGCGTAAGGACTGCGGACTTCCAAGCAGCCTCCTTTTCAAGCAGAGGGTTCGTGCATTCTCCCCAGAGTCGACCAGTTAGAAGATCGTGTTGGTTTTAGGAATAGCTGTTTGAAGTTCCAGCGCTGTCTTTGAAGCCCGTTTCATGACTCACGCAGACCATCTCGGGCGCGCCATGACTTTGATCTGGCGCTTGTAGTAGTATCCTGCCTGATAAGCAGGTGATTTCAGGTGATCTGTCTCACATAAATAAAGACATCTTAAGTGCGCACTAAAAAGACACTTGCTGCTGGCCCATCAGAGCCGGCAGCATCTGTTCCGCACAGGCTGTGCAGATGTAGAGCTGGGCTTTACTGAAGTTGAGTGAACGGACGCAAACCTACAAGCTGTGCCCAGTGGAACTAAACTCTCGTCGCCACTGCATTGCTGGCTTTGGTCCTCTCGCGCCAAGTGGCTTCGCTAACATGCGCTTCCTATGTCAAGACTGTGGTTGGTGGAATCACCAAAAACCGACGGGGGCTTCTAGGCAGGTGGCATCTTTTGAGCCTATAGGTTACTTCTCTGGGATGTATGTGGCGTGCTGCAGAGATGTGGTGCTGGATCCCTGGAGGGAGAGGAGGAGGGAAGGTTGGTCTCTGCCTCAGAGGCCATTACTGGGTGCTCTTTTTTTTGCAGTTTTATATAGCGCTAACTCGACCCAAACGTATCGGAGCGCTTTACATGTGCACCAGTTGCATTACGGAGGGGTATATTAATTTTTTTAGGCACCGGGGAGATTAAGGGCCAGATGTAGGTGGCCAAATACCGAGCGCTAACGCTGAAATCCGCAGAATTTCAGCGTTTGCGATCGCTATTTGGCTGCGAGCAATGTAGGTGAGTTTAAACCTACTAGCAAAATAAGGAATCGCAAAATTGCGATTCCTTATTTTGTCTTGCATTTAAGGAATCGCAAATTGCGATTCCTTAAATGCAATGTAAGTAGCACAAAAGAAAGTGCACTTTAGCCTTAAGGAGTCGCTAATTACCACCAACTTCAAGTTGGTGGTAATTAGCGAATTACTTTAAAAAAGCACTTTTTGCTTTTTGTAAAGTGCCATGTGGCACACATTCATGCCCTTAGGGCATGTATGTGCGCCACATGTGCACACATGCACATTTCAGGGGTGCAACAGGGTGTCCTTTTGACACCCTGGCACCCTTGAAATAGCTCCCGCTATTTGCGATTCTTTAATAGCGAATCGCAAATAGTGAATATCTTCCCATTCATTCCTATGGGCCTCCTAGCCCATAGGAATGAATGGGTAGGTATTCCTTATTAACGAATCTCAATTTGCGATTCGTTATTAAGGAATATTAAGGAATCGCTAATATTTAAGCGATTCCTACCTACATTCAATTTTGCGAGTCCTTAATAGCAAATCGGTAAAATTCGCTATTAAGGACTGGCAAATTTGATTTTACCTACATCTGGCCCTAAGTGATTTGCCCAGAATCACAAGATGCATGAGCCTCCGGCCAGACTCGAACCTAGTTCCCCAGCTTCAAAGTTGGCCGCTCTAGCCGTTAAACCACATCCTCTCCCAGCTGGAGGAGTGAAATGAATAGATTTCCTTACTAGGAGCACTATTAGTGATGAAGCAGGGTTCTGTAGCTCCAGCTGTCCCACTGCCACCCCATGTTCTTTGGGCGTTAAGTGGCAGTCGGTGAAGTACTCCGATTTGAAAGCGTATGTCGGCGCTCCAGAAAACATCCGAACCCGTGCTCTGGAGAGGTGCTAAAGGCAGCCAGCGTGGACGTGATGTGGCTTGTGCAGCCATTAATTGCCTGATTTCTGCTACCAACAGCATGACGTCTGCATCATCAGAACGCAAGTGCAGAAATGTTCTGGTCAGAGCACGGATGTGAAAAGATCTGAGCATATGGACACCAATGATAGAGCGCTATGTTCTCGTAAAAGTTGTAGGGGTGCATCATAATCACTGTTAGTCTGCACCCGCATATATCCAGCTATATATCGATAAATGGCCAGTAATGTGTAGTTTTGAACCGTATTCATTAGAATGAATAAGAAATGTAATTGTGTTATTTTTATCATGCAATGTAATGCTTAACTGAATCGTGATGAAATAATGCATACATGAATCAGCTCATGTGTAATCGAGATGCAGTAGTTTAAACGTGTACCATATTAAGTTGCACATGTAGTTCACTTTTGCATATAAATAATAATGGACCAATGCTTATAGACGTGATTAAGTTTTGTGTGTTTAAATTGTCTAAAGGCCTGACTACATATTCGCCAGGGAAAGGCCTGTTTGTTCTTATGTTAGCTCATTTTGCAAGAAGAGAAGATTCTCTTGGAAGGGCTCTCTGGGCACCGAAAGTAGATTTAAATTAGCACAGTAGAGAGTTTCTGTTGAACGTATCTTCTGTTGCAGGTGCAAGGACATATGCCTCGTTAGTAAAAGACTGGCTCTTTGTTTCACAAGTTAGAGCGATGGGAGGCATGGAACTGGGAGTGCAATGGAATTTAGGGATGATACTTTCAGCGGAGAAGGTGCCTGGGACTCAAGGTCATCGCAACCGTCCAAGATGAAGTAACCATTTCGATGGAAAAGTACAAGAAGGAAGACCTGGCCGAAGAGGCGTGACAAAAGGCGTGTTCAATTGTATTTGGGTTTTGTATTAGGGATAGTGCCCCGAGGGTGGAAGCCAGAGAAGAGGTAGGGGAGACTTGAGAGAAGGACAGAGAGAGATTTGGTGAAGGAGCATCTCAAATCTGAGCTTAGGTACTATGTGAGTGTACTTCTCAGGAAGTCTTCACAGCCTACACCTTTTCTTTTACTTTTGCCTGGGAAATTCGCTAAGTAGGTATGTCACCTTAGTAGTAGAGTAGGGACAGCAAATGGGTTTATGCTTGCCTAGATAAATGAGGAATAACGTAGAGATTGGAGCTGTCATTGCTTGTCTAATACTTTTGGAGCTAACGATTCTTCTTATCCTGAGTTGGATGAGACTCCTGCGTAAGATGCTATTTGTATTAGTGCCCATCTATTTCTTTAACCTCGTGTTGAGGTGTTTGCATGTGCAATTATTTTTGGCTGTAATAAAACCCCAAAATTGAACTCGGAGTCAATGGTCTTTCAGGTAAACTAGATTCAACTTAGTGGCATAACCGAAAAGGATTTCTTCCCTTTACACTATTCAGCAGGTAAAAAGATCCTGGCGACCTGAAGATTCTTAAAGTGATAAGATAAGAATCGGCGTTATCACCAACATACATGTATTGCACCCACCAGCTGTGTCCGAGCACTGCAAGTTCTGTAAGTGGAGTTGTGAGGACAGATATCCCTCCTGAACCAGGGATAGTAGAGGAGCCCTCCTTAGAAGAAGTGTTCTGCTGTCATGCCACTTGACGGGGCAGGGACAACAAATACTACTGTATTCCTGTATATGGGTTGTCGTGTGTGGCTGGGACCGTCACCCACAGATCACCTCGGACACAGGTACTGGCAGGCTCTACCTCTGTTGTAGCTCTCTCTGCTTTACAGCGGTCCTCTCTCCTACCCGTCTCTGCTCAAAACTGCCCCGTTTCCTTCTCTTCCCCCCAGCCACTTCCGTCTTACTTCCCCACAGCAGAGTGGTCAGTCAGTGTCTTGTGGGGTCAGGTTACCCCTTATCTTTGATCTGCCCTAGGGTCTTAACCACAACTCCACAAACATGGGTCCAAAGGGACGTAAATCAGACTTGTAGAGTTCCCACAGATTCTTATTCTGTCATTTCTGCTCCATCATTGAGGGTCAGTCGATGCTCATGCTTGGATGCCATGCAAATGGCCGCACTCATCCATAATTAGTTTTTAATAAACAGTTCCATATACCATTTTGAAAATACAATATACGACCGACAAGGAAACAGACCTCCTCCTCCACAGCAAGCCTTGGGATATATTTCTCAGTGGCTGGGATAGTCTCAGGAGACCCACCATGATCAAGAAGAAATAATACATGCTTTGTTTGTTTCCTCTGTTTGTTTCACTGCTTCTTGGGGCTCTTCTCTGATGCATTTGTTCGCTAGTAAATAGTCTGACATCAGGTGCTCAGTATGTGTGGACTGCTTCGGGCCTTGTCTAATAAATACACTTAACGAACACAGCAGCAGTCATTTACATTTTTTTTCCCAATGAGTATGGTTTTTAAATTGGAGACATTTTCAAGCTGCAGCATGCAGACAGCCCCGACCCTTCCTTTGATAATCCCTATGAGGGGAGCCCAGGTATTCTTGTGTCTCCCTCTCTGTGAAGGCCAGCTGAAGGGCCTGTCCAATCATTTTAAAATGGGCACTTGTAGTGTCAGAGCCAAGGTTTAATTTGACTTTTTTAAGCTTGACAGTTTTCAGATACCACTTGGCAAGACCTCAATAGGAGCATCACAACGCTGTGCAAATTGGGAAAAGCAGTGGAAAAAAAAATTTGATCAAAGTAAATTTAAGAGAAATAGAAGTATCAACGTTGTTTTTAATCGGAGTGTTACACAACATGGAAAAGCAATAATAAGGCAACCAGATGTTAGCTTGTTGAAGGGATACTTAGTTGAACTAAAAAGGATGAGATCTTCAGAGTACATGCCCGCAAAATGAATGTAGAAAGTTCCAGCATCTGGAGGTACGCATGCATGCACTTCGACACAGTATGTCACTTGGGGATCTCAGCGAAAGGGGATAAGAAATAGTCTGTAGAAGGGTGAAGTTATGATGCAAAGAATGTGGGAGATCTGTGCGTTTTGTGACAGCAGATTTACAAGATCATGCTTTAGACAGATCATGCTTTAGACATGAGAGAAAACTGAGGCCAAGATAAGGCCTTTTGTGAACAAAAAAGAGAGGGAGCGATTCTTATTTGTACCAGGAGGGAATGTCAGGTCTTGGGTACAATTTTATTTGTTTATATTTATTTGAAGAGTTTTATAATGCGTGAACATGACCCATCCAGTTCTCAGAGTGCAGAAAAATTGTAGACAAGATTTACATATAAAGTGAGAGGCAATCAGTTAAAAGTAATAACAGAAACAAGCATTGGCATAGCCAATAGGTCTCGCCTTTGGAACCTTATAAGTATTTAGTTATGCAGTACAATATCCTTGGTGCAACAACATCAACTGTTGCGTGGCTAAACACTTATAAGGTCCCAAAGGCGAGACCTATTGGCTATGCCATATTTAAATAAGTACATATATATATGCATTTATGTATGTATATATATTTATGTATATATATATATACATCTGCAAATCTATAACAATGCAGATATGTATGCACATATATGCATATATATTAATATAAATAAACATATAGATATATAAATGTATATATGTATACAAATATGTATATATACATATATATGCATATGTCCACCATACAAATATGTATATATACATATATATGCATATGTCCACCCATATATAAATATATACATATATATATGCATTTACATATGCGTATCTCTATCTCTATATATATAAACATATATATATACATATGCATATCTATAAAAATGCAGATATATACACAAGCATCCATATATATATGCATACATATGCATGTATGCATATATCTTTACACATATATGCATATATATGCACATATATACATATATATATATATGTGTATATGTATGCACATATATAAAAATGCATATATATTCATATAAATATGCATACATATATATGCATACATATATTTGTATATAAATGTGTATAAATATATATATGCATATATCCGTCCACATATCAATATATATATATGCATTTATATATGTATATATCTATATATATAAATATATATACATATATAAGCATTCGCGCTCAATTTCCGTCTTCCTTCCTTCACTCACGGCCGGGTGCTTTGTAACGTGGTGACGGACACCACGCAAATACTGCAGGCTCAGGGTAAATAAACACCAGCACTCACGGGAACGTGGTCTCCCAAATTTTATTGGGGCTCTTCAACACGACCAGACGCGTTTCGGCTGCCGCCTTTTTCAATAGGAGACGATAGGACTTTTGTCATAAGTAAGGCTGTTAGCACTCTAGTTGTTCTTTAGAACACTCTGGGAAGCTGCAGTAGAACACAAAGGCATCAACTGACAGGCTGCTCCTGTTGAAATATAACAGGAAGATATTTGAGATCACACTTGAAACATGTCCTAATTTTTCTTTCCAGAGCACTAACCATAATTTCTATGACAAGATGAACCCCATCATTTTGTTCCTTTTTAAATTAAATGTTTTAAGTGTTACCAGTTTATTCCAATCAAGATGGCTTCAGGTGTGCCATACTTTTGTTATAAGTAAGGCTGTTAGCACTCTAGTTGTTCTTTAGAACACTCTGGGAAGCTGCAGTAGAACACAAAGGAATCAACTGACAGTCTCTGCCCTTGTTGGATGTACGTGTTTTACTGAGAATGTCAGACTTCATTCTCACATGACTGAGAAAGATAATGTGAATTTACAGAAAATATGCTCTCATTTTAGCTTCTGGGGCACCTTCCAAAACTGTATGGGACAAGCATGTGAAAATAGTTTTCTCTCAAACATGATTCATGATATCCCAGCAGAAGGTTTTTCACAGGGTAAAATCACCTTAGAACACACCACAATTCCTGAAATTAGTATGGTACCATCAACAAATGAATTCTAATGTAACTAAAGTCTGTTATCACCCTTTATAGTTCTCCTTTTGGTAACCCTCAAAATCTTCGATTCACTACAATGCATTTCAATGGTACTATCATTTATATTGGTCCCAAGATGGCTGCCAGCAATTCCAGGATGAAGTGCTGACAGCCAATCAGATCTCACGATGACATGTGTGGTTAGGCTCCGCCCAGATATATATGTGTTTTTACTTTTGATTTTCTCAGCAACTACTGAACGGATTTACACCATTTAACAAAAAGGGTTCTTTTTTAACCAAGAACTACCTCTTTGCCAAATTTGGTGTAATTCCGTTCAGCAGTTCGGGCTGTAGCCTTGCATAAAGTTTCCTATGGGAAATTGATTTTTTGACTCTTATTTTTTTAATTTCTCTGCAACTACTGAACGGATTTACACCATTTAACAAAAGGGTTCTTTCTGAACCAAGAACTACCTCTTTGCCAAATTTGGTGTAATTCCGTTCAGCAGTTCGGGCTGTAGCCGTGTCTAAAGTTTCCTATGGGAAAATGAATGGGGAAAACACGTTTTGGGACCCCCCTTTTTTCTCGGCCCCCGCTTGACGAATCACCCTGAGACTTTCAGGGTAGGAGCGGACCATAAAGTTTGAAAATTTCGCAAAGATTCGTCAACCGACGCAAGAGTTATTTCAAATAGAATGTCGCGGATTTCCTATGGAAAATAGGTCCTAACTATAACTATCTACTGGCGACCGCCAGTAGATAATATGCACATTTTTATACATATATATATATTATATGTATGTATGCATGTATATATGTGTAAACATATATGCATACATGCATATGTATGCATTTATATGCATATGTATGCATGCATTTATTTCTGCATTTATATAGATATGCAGATGTGTATATATATATGCTTATATATGTTCAGGGTAAATAAACACCAGCACTCACGGGAACGTGGTCTCCCAAATTTTATTGGGGCTCTTCAACACGACCAGACGCGTTTCGGCTGCCGCCTTTTTCAATAGTGGCCGGCGCCGACATAAAGCAGACTTTAAATAACAAAACTTGCTATATTGTGCTCATGAGTGCAGAATATTATAAAAAGGAGGCTCTATTACAACTTAATGATGAGTCAAGCTACCTCAAAGTAACGAGGAGAGTGTTTGAAGACAGTACCACAGCATATCGGGCACTTCTCAATAAATGGTACCACAGAGGCATGTTGAGTAAGGAGGAATATGCCTTTCTGGAATGTAAATACCCACGCCTACCTACCTTTTACCATCTTCCCAAACTGCATAAGAATGCAAGTTTTTTTGCAGTTTTATGTAGTGCAGACTGGTCAGGTATTGGAGCGTTGCATCTTAAAACATGACCCCCCTACACTACAAAAACACCACTGCACTACCCTAAACCCTAAAACACTACCCCAGCACGTCCCCCTACACTACACAAGCACCACTGCACTATCCTAAACCCTAAAACACTACCCCCAGCATGACCCCCTACACTACACAAACACCACTGCACTACCCTAAACCCTAAAACACTACCCCAACACCACTGCACTAACCTAAATCCTAAAACACTACCCCCAGCACGACCCCCTACACTACCCAAACACCACTGCACTACCCTAAAACATGACCCCCTACACTACACAAACACCACTGCACTACCCTAAACCCTAAAACACTACCCCCAGCATGACCCCCTACACTACACAAGCACCACTGCACTACCCTAAAACACTACCCCCAGCACGACCCCCTACACTACACAAACACCACTGCACTACCTTAAACCCTAAAACACTACCCCCAGCACGACCCCCTACACTACCCAAACACCACTGCACTAACCTAAATCCTAAAACACTACCCCCAGCACGACCCCCTACACTACCCAAACACCACTGCACTACCCTAAAACATGACCCCCTACACTACACAAACACCACTGCACTACCCTAAACCCTAAAACACTACCCCCAGCACGACCCCCTACACTACACAAGCACCACTGCACTACCCTAAACCCTAAAACACTACCCCCAGCACGACCCCCTACACTGCCCGAACACCACTGCACTGCCCTAAACCCTGAAACACCAGCCCCTGCACGACCCCCTACACTGCCCGAACACCACTGCACTGCCCTAAACCCTGAAACACATACCCTAGCACGACCCCCTACACTGCCCGAACACCACTGCACTGCCCTAAACCCTGAAACACCACCCCTTCACGACCCCCTACACTGCCCGAACACCACTGCACTGCCCTAAACCCTGAAACACCACCCCCAGCATGACCCCTACACTGCCCGAACACCACTGCACTGCCCTAAACCCTGAAACACTACCCCCAGCAAGACCTCCTACACTGCCCGAACACCACTGCACTGCCCTAAACCCTGAAACATCACCCCCAGCAAGACCCCCTACACTGCCCGAACACCACTGCCCTAAACCCTGAAACACCACCCCAGCACGACCCCCTACACTGCCCGAACACCACTGCACTGCCCTAAACCCTGAAACACCACCCCCAGCACGACCCCCTACACTGCCCGAACACCACTGCACTGCCCTAAACCCTGAAACACCACCCCTGCACGACCCCCTACACTGCCCGAACACTACTGCACTGCCCTAAACCCTGAAACACCATCCCCAGCACGACCCCCTACACTGCACGAACACCACTGCACTGCCCTAAACCCTGAAACACTACCCCCAGCAAGACCCCCTACACTGCCCGAACACCACTGCACTGCCCTAAACCCTGAAACACTACCCCCAGCAAGACCCCCTACACTGCCCGAACACCACTGCACTGCCCTAAACCCTGAAACACCACCCCCAGCAAGACCCCTACACTGCCCGAACACCACTGCCCTAAACCCTGAAACACCACCCCCAGCAAGACCCCCTACACTGCCCGAACACCACTGCACTGCCCTAAACCCTGAAACACCAGCCCCAGCACGACCCCTACACTGCCCAAACACCACTGCACTGCCCTAAACCCTGAAACACCACCCCCTGCACGACCCCTACACTGCCCGAACACCACTGCACTGCCCTAAACCCTGAAACACCACCCCCAGCACGACCCCTACACTGCCCGAACACCACTGCACTGCCCTAAACCCTGAAACACCACCCCCTGCACGATCCCCTACACTGCCCGAACACTACTGCACTGCCCTAAACCCTGAAACACCACCCCCAGCACGACCCCCTACACTGCACGAACACCACTGCACTGCCCTAAACCCCGAAACACTACCCCCCGCAAGACCCCCTACACTGCCCGAACACCACTGCCCTAAACCCTGAAACACCACCCCCAGCAAGACCCCCTACACTGCCCGTACACCACTGCACTAAACCCTGAAACACCACCTCCAGCATGACCCCCTACACTGCCCGAACACCACTGCACTGCCCTAAACCCTGAAACACCACCCCCAGCACGACCCCTACACTGCCCGAACACCACTGCACTGCCCTAAACCCTGAAACACCACCCCCAGCACGACCCCCTACACTGCCCGAACACCACTGCACTGCCCTAAACCCTGAAACACCAGCCCCAGCAAGACCCCCTACACTGCCCGAACACCACTGCACTGCCCTAAACCCTGAAACACCACCCCCAGCAAGACCCCCTACACTGCCCGAACACCACTGCACTAAAGCCTGAAACACCACCCCCAGCAAGACCACCTACACTGGCTTAACACCACTGCACTGCCCTAAACCCTGAAACACCACCCCTGCACGACCCCCTACACTGCCCAAACACCACTGCACTGCCCTAAACCCTGAAACACCACCCCCTGCACGACCCCCTACACTGCCCGGACACCACTGCACTGCCCTAAACCCTGAAACACCACCCCTCAGCACGACACCCTACACTGCCCGAACACCACTGCACTGCCCTAAACCCTGAAACACCACCCCCAGCATGACCCCCTACACTGCCCGAACACCACTGCACTGCCCTAAACCCTGAAACACCACCCCCTGCACGACCTCCTACACTGCCGGAACACCACTGCACTGCCCTAAACCCTGAAACACCACCCCTGCACGACCTCCTACACTGCCGGAACACCACTGCACTGCCCTAAACCCTGAAACACCACCCCCAGCACGACCCCCTACACTGCCCGAACACCACTGCACTGCCCTAAACCCTGAAACATCAACCCCAGCAAGACCCCTACACTGCCTGAACACCACTGCCCTAAACCCTGAAACAACACCCCTACACTGCACGAACACCACTGCACTGCCCTAAACCCTGAAACACCACCTCCAGCAAAACCCCCTACACTGCCTGAACACCATTGCTCTGCCCTAAACCCTGAAACACCACCCCCAGCACGACCCCCTACACTGCCCAAACACCACTGCACTGCCCTAAACCCTGAAACACCAGCCCCAGCAAGACCCCCTACACTGCCCGAACACCACTGCACTGCCCTAGACTCTGAAACACCAGCCCCAGCAAGACCCCCTACACTGCCCGAACACCACTGCACTGCCCTAAACCCTGAAACACCAGCCCCAGCATGACCCCCTACACTGCCCGAACACCACTGCACTGCCCTAAACCCTGAAACACCAGCCCCAGCACGACCACCTACACTGCCCGAACACCACTGCACTGCCCTAAACCCTGAAACACCAGCCCCAGCACAACCTCCTACACTGCCCGAACACCACTGCACTGCCCTAAACCCTGAAACACCAGCCCCAGCACGACCCCCTACACTGCCCGAACACCACTGTACTCCCTAAACCCTGAAACACCAGCCCCAGCACGACCCCCTACACTGCCCGAACACCACTGCACTGCCCTAAACCCTGAAACACCACCCCTGCATGACCCCCTACATTGCCCGAACACCACTGCACTGCCCTAAACCCTGAAACACCACCCCTGCAGCACCCCCTACACTGCCCGAACACCACTGCACTGCCCTAAACCCTGAAACACCACCCCCAGCACAACCCCCTACACTGCCCGAACACCACTGCCCTAAACCCTGAAACACCACCCCTGCACGACCCCCTACACTGCCCGAACACCACTGCATTGCCCTAAACCCTGAAACACTCCCCCAGCACGACCCCCTACACTGCCCGAACACCACTGCCCTAAACCCTGAAACACCACCCCCTGCACGACCCCCTACACTGCCCGAACACCACTGCACTGCCCTAAACCCTGAAACACCACCCCCTGCACGATCCCCTACACTGCCCGAACACTACTGCACTGCCCTAAACCCTGAAACACCACCCCCAGCACGACCCCTACACTGCACGAACACCACTGCACTGCCCTAAACCCCGAAACACTACCCCCAGCAAGACCCCCTACACTGCCCGAACACCACTGCCCTAAACCCTGAAACACCACCCCCAGCAAGACCCCCTACACTGCCCGTACACCACTGCACTAAACCCTGAAACACCACCTCCAGCATGACCCCCTACACTGCCCGAACACCACTGCACTGCCCTAAACCCTGAAACACCACCCCCAGCACGACCCCTACACTGCCCGAACACCACTGCACTGCCCTAAACCCTGAAACACCACCCCCAGCACGACCCCCTACACTGCCCGAACACCACTGCACTGCCCTAAACCCTGAAACACCAGCCCCAGCAAGACCCCCTACACTGCCCGAACACCACTGCACTGCCCTAAACCCTGAAACACCACCCCCAGCAAGACCCCCTACACTGCCCGAACACCACTGCACTAAAGCCTGAAACACCACCCCCAGCAAGACCACCTACACTGGCCGAACACCACTGCACTGCCCTAAACCCTGAAACACCACCCCCTGCACGACCCCCTACACTGCCCGAACACCACTGCACTGCCCTAAACCCTGAAACACCACCCCTCAGCACGACACCCTACACTGCCCGAACACCACTGCACTGCCCTAAACCCTGAAACACCACCCCCAGCAGGACCCCCTACACTGCCCGAACACCACTGCACTGCCCTAAACCCTGAAACACCACCCCCTGCACGACCTCCTACACTGCCGGAACACCACTGCACTGCCCTAAACCCTGAAACACCACCCCCTGCACGACCTCCTACACTGCCGGAACACCACTGCACTGCCTTAAACCCTGAAACACCACCCCCAGCACAACCCCCTACACTGCCCGAACACCACTGCACTGCCCTAAACCCTGAAACATCAACCCCAGCAAGACCCCCTACACTGCCTGAACACCACTGCCCTAAACCCTGAAACAACACCCCTACACTGCACGAACACCACTGCACTGCCCTAAACCCTGAAACACCACCTCCAGCAAAACCCCCTACACTGCCTGAACACCATTGCTCTGCCCTAAATCCTGAAACACTAGCCCCAGCATGACCCCCTACACTGCCCAAACACCACTGCACTGCCCTAAACCCTGAAACACCACCCCCAGCACGACCCCCTACACTGCCCAAACACCACTGCACTAAACCCTGAAACACCAGCCCCAGCAAGACCCCCTACACTGCCCGAACACCACTGCACTGCCCTAGACTCTGAAACACCAGCCCCAGCAAGACCCCCTACACTGCCCGAACACCACTGCACTGCCCTAAACCCTGAAACACCAGCCCCAGCATGACCCCCTACACTGCCCGAACACCACTGCACTGCCCTAAACCCTGAAACACCAGCCCCAGCACGACCACCTACACTGCCCGAACACCACTGCACTGCCCTAAACCCTGAAACACCAGCCCCAGCACAACCTCCTACACTGCCCGAACACCACTGCACTGCCCTAAACCCTGAAACACCAGCCCCAGCACGACCCCCTACACTGCCCGAACACCACTGTACTCCCCTAAACCCTGAAACACCAGCCCCAGCACGACCCCCTACACTGCCCGAACACCACTGCACTGCCCTAAACCCTGAAACACCACCCCCTGCATGACCCCCTACATTGCCCGAACACCACTGCACTGCCCTAAACCCTGAAACACCACCCCCTGCAGCACCCCCTACACTGCCCGAACACCACTGCACTGCCCTAAACCCTGAAACACCACCCCCAGCACAACCCCCTACACTGCCCGAACACCACTGCCCTAAACCCTGAAACACCACCCCCTGCACGAACCCCTACACTGCCCGAACACCACTGCAGTGCCCTAAACCCTGAAACACTCCCCCAGCACGACCCCCTACACTGCCCGAACACCACTGCCCTAAACCCTGAAACACCACCCCCTGCACGACCCCCTACACTGCCCGAACACCACTGCATTGCCCTAAACCCTGAAACACCACCCCCTACACTGCCCGAACACCACTGCACTAAACCCTGAAACACCACCCCCAGCACGACCCCCTACACTGCCCGAACACCACTGCACTGCCCTAAACCCTAAAACACCACCCCAGCATTACCCCCTACACTGCCCAAACACCACTGCACTGCCCTAAACCCTAGAACACTACCCCCAGCACGACCCCCTACACTACCCGAACACCACTGCACTACCCTAAACCCTAAAATACTACCCCCAGCACAACCCCCTACACTACCCGAACACGACTGCACTGCCCTAAACCCTCAAACACTCCCCCAGCACGACCCCCTACACTACCCGAACACCACTGCACTGCCCTAAACCCTAAAACACTCCCCCAGCACGACCCCCTACACTACCCGAACACCACTGCACTGCCCTAAACCCTAAAACACTCCCCCAGCACGACCCCCTACACTACCCAAACACCACTGCACTGCCCTAAACCCTAAAACACTACCCCCCGCATGACCCCCTACACTACCCAAACACCAATGCACTACCCCCGCATGACCCCCTACACTACCCTAAACCCTAAAACACTACCCCCGCACGACTCCCTACACTACCCAAAGACCACTGCACTACCCTAAACCACTACCCCTACACTACACAAACACCACTGCACTACCCTAAACCCTAAAACACTACCCCCAGCAGTACCCCTACACTACCCAAACACCACTGCACTAACCTAAACCCTAAAACACTACCCCCAGCAGTACCCCCTACACTACCCAAACACCACTGCACTACCCTAAATCACTACCCCCAGCACGACCCCCTACACTACCCAAACACCACTGCACTACCCTAAACCCTAAAACACTACCCCCAGCACGACCCCCTACACTACCCAAACACCACTGCACTGCCCTAAACCCTAAAACACTACCCCCGCATGACCCCCTACACTACCCAAACACCAATGCACTACCCTAATCCCTAAAACACTACCCCCGCATGACCCCCTACACTACCCTAAACCCTAAAACACTACCCCCGCACGACTCCCTACACTACCCAAAGACCACTGCACTACCCTAAACCCTAAAACACTACCCCCTACACTACACAAACACCACTGCACTACCCTAAACCCTAAAACACTACCCCCAGCAGTACCCCTACACTACCCAAACACCACTGCACTAACCTAAACCCTAAAACACTACCCCCAGCAGTACCCCCTACACTACCCAAACACCACTGCACTACCCTAAATCACTACCCCCAGCACGACCCCCTACACTACCCAAACACCACTGCACTACCCTAAACCCTAAAACACTACCCCCAGCACGACCCCCTACACTACCCAAACACCACTGCACTACCCTAAACCCTAAAACACTCCCCCAGCACGACTCCCTACACTACCCAAACACCACTGCACTACCCTAAACCCTAAATCTACCCCCAGCATGACCCCCTACACTACACAAATACCACTGCACTACCCTAAACCCTAAAACACTACCCCCAGCACGACCCTCTTCACTACCTAAACACAACTGCACAATTTGTTACAGGCGTTGCAACGCAGGCCTGTGGTGCTTACTGGAAGTACCTAGTGGGCTAGTTGGGCCCCAGGGACCCTCAGGATTCAAGGTGACCTAATCCCCCAACTTAAAACGCACCACGGGGCGCGTTTGCACAGTGGTGAAGGGAGGGGCGGGGCCTCAGGTGACATGTGCGCAAACACGCCCTGTGGTGCGTTTTAAGTTGGGGAATTAATTCCTTTGAATCCTGAGGGACCCTGGGGCCAACTAGCCCACCAGGTACCTTCAGTAAGCACAACAGAGTTGCGTTGCAGAGAGGTGAAAAAGGTGCGTGGCCTCGGAACGCCTCTCTGCAACTCAGCTCTGTGGTCCTAACTGTAGGTACCTGGGGGGCTAGTTGGGCCCCAGGGACCCTCAGAATTCAAGGGGACTTAATCTCGCAACTTAAAACGCGCCACGGGGTGCGTTTGCACACGTCACCTCAGGCCCCCCTCCCTTCACCACTGTGCAAACGCGCCCTGTAGCGCGTTTTAAGAGGTAGTTTTAATCCCCCTGCCCTATTATGTACTAGGGACTTGCAGAGGAGGTCATGCTAATCACAGGGGTACCCCAACGCATAGTGTTCCCTAGTGTATGTAGGTGTTTTCACTGTATTCTAAGTGTCTTTTAGCATAGCACTGGCTCTGGTTAGTCAGAGTCCGTTACCACCAGTACCCGTCTGAAAAAGTTGTGGGCACAGGATTATTTTGCAACAAGGCCTCTTTCTGCTCCTCTGTTGGTTCTTTCTGCACATCTTTTGCTTCTTTCTGTGCGTTTTTCTTTTTTCTTCACATGTCCTACCTCTGTAGGCATAGTTAGAAACTAGCATTTAAAAAAACCTTTGAAATTCACTTAAAAAATCATAGGTTTCAGGCACGTTATAGTTAGAAATTAGCATTTAAAAAACCTTTGAAATTCACTGAAAAACCATAGGTTTCAGACACGTTATAGTTAGAAATTAGCATTTAAAAACCTTTGAAATTCACTGAAAAAACCATAGGTTTTAGGGACAGTTATAGTTAGTTGGACATTTCACTCGTACAAAACCATAGAAATTCCCCCGTTATAGTTAGTTCAGCTAACTATAACTCGCGCCCCGCAATGCACTGCTGATGACGTCACATATTACATCACTCATGACATGGTCAGTGACATCACTGATGACATCACTGATGACATCATCCATGTGATAATTTCATGCATCTTCTCACACCCTAATATAACTTTTGATACACCCACTCTAAATTACAGACTGCCATTCTCAAAACCATAGACACTCCAACACCAAAAACTACATACCCACTCACTGATTCTTAGGTCTACACACACATCCACTCACTCACCCGTACAGTCACTCATACTTAGTCACTCAGTACAGGACTATCATATGCACTCATACACCTATATAAACACTCACACACCGCCACTCATCCATAGAGGTACTCACACACCTAGTCAGTCATGCAAAAAACTTAATCACACACCCATTTACTCACCTATACAGTTATACACACACCAGCTCACTTACTCATACAAATACTAGCACATTCTTACGCTCTTATACAATCACTGATCAAGTACACACTCATCCATACAGCCACTCTCACAATCACACACTCTCACTTATAGCCATTTATATACTCCAACACACATATATACTGCCTTTCACATATGTAGTTACTCACACATGTACCACTGAGATATACATTCAATCACTAACACACCCATACACACACTCACCCACCCATACAGTCCATCACAGATGCACTCTTGAAACCATGCACCCAGTGAATCACCAACTCACACTTCTATGCACAGAGTCACACACACCCCACCCACACAAACACTCAGGCAGCCATACAGATACTCAGACAATCAATCAATAACCCATGTAGACACTCATGTAGCTATTCAGAAAGCCATGAAGCCGCTTACAAACCAACAGACAGACGGATACAGACATTCACACAGTTTAGTCACTGTGAGAAGTTGGCCTGGCATATGCTGTCCACTAATTATAGTGGGCACCTTGCACCAGTCCAAATCGACTCTTATGGTAGGTAGGTTAAAGACAACCTTATTGAAAGCTATCCTAGTGGTAGCTGTGGAGAGCAGCCTTCAGGCTAAGTCTTGAAGGAATGTAAAGCAGCTTGTTTTACCAGTCTATAATCTCTTGAGTGACCAAATGAAAGAGCACCACACCAGGTATATATTCAAAATATATGTATTTATTACTAAACACACCCCTCTAGTCTCTTTATGAGGCTAGAGTTCGAAGTACATAGGTTATAAGATCTTAAATCACAGTAATAGCACAAATACACGTTTGGGCCCTAGGGGCGTACCAAACCATATACCAATAAAGTGGTATGCGAACCACGACTGAACTAGACACTAGGCCTAGAGCCTCTAGAAGTGCTTGGACCACAAGGAACCACCCAAGGTAGTGACACAGGGGACCCACGGGGGACGCGTGCAGTGTAAACACACAGCCGCGATACGCCGTTTACTTCTATGGAGAAAGTCGCGGTCAGGAAATTAAAGGAAAGGGACACTTAACGGAGGACTAGGAACAAACCCTTTGAGATCTAGGACTTTGAAGAGTCTCTACCCACGGGAGCACCGGAGTACTCGTGTTACCTCACCCAGGGAAGCCAGGTGCATAGGTGCCTTTCGGGGTCGGGTTTCGTCGTCGATTTCTATGGCGTTCTGCTGCAACGTGCTGCTGGCGACCACGTGGAAAGTGTCCGGGTGGATCCAAGAGTGGATCGGAGATCTGAAGAACCTGAAAGCAGAGGGGACAGAGTCTGGGTCACTAGCCAGTGACCAGGAAGGCGATGAGCAGATGCCCACCGATGTCGGGTGCTTCAGGTGCGTTGATGGTCGTCTCGTTTCTGCAGCCACGAGGTCCAGGAGGCGTTGTCGGCGACCAGGAGCAGGATTCGGGCTGGTACACGATGTCTGTCGAGTGCTGCGGTATCGGCGACCGGATTGGACCCAACAAGCCTTGGCAACGGCAAGTCTCGATGTAGCTAAAGATCGTCGATGGTGCAGACCAGCAAGGTCTGGGGAACTCACCCAGCGAGGGTAAGTCAGGGCAGGCCTGGAGCAACGAGGGGAGCCCTTTGGTTTCTTTAGAAAGTCTTCTGGGGACCCACGAGCCGGCTGGCAAGGGATCGCGAAGACACCTCGGGCGGAATCACTCAACAGGGTCCCACGGTCACTCGGGACGGTGTAGGCCTCTGATCTTCGGAGGGTTTCCTGCTGGAGGATGGGACCATACGTGGTTCAAAGCACAGGTTCGTAGAACGTAGTGAAGGGGTTGCACTCGACAATAGTGCACGGTACCCAGGGGTCGCGGTTCCTCGTCACTCGTGGGGTCCACTTGCCTCAGCTTCGCTGGGGACTCACGATGGCCTTGGAGAAGTCAGGAAATCTACTTCTTGGGCTGCAGGGACTTCGGACTCCGGCGGGAGCGGCGTAGTTTGCGACCGTCGTTATCGTTTTTGGTGCCTGCCAAGCAGGGGAGTCACTCCTTGACCCCAAGGGAGATTCTTCAGTCCTCTAATCGTGATGTAGAGCGTCGAAGGTCCCGGATTCAGTTTCAAAGTTTAGTCCAGGGATATCTAAAGTCCTAAGGACTGGGTTCCTACCTTTATTCCAAAAATAGGGATGGACTACTCTGTGGCCCCACCTATGGGTGGGTCAGGGCAGAGGGGTGGCTACACCCTTTCCCTTTGTCCAGTTCGCGCCAAAGCAGGGGCTGCAAGCCCCTGATCCGGTTTGAACTGGGGTATGCACAGGGACACCAAATGTGCCCCCAGTGCAGGACTTCAAAGCACCCGAAAGTGCTCCCGCCCAGCCCCAATACACATTGTCCTGTCTGGGGAGGTGGTCACACCTCCCTGGGACAGGAAACCTATTGTCCAGGCCTCCCCTGCCGGAGTTTCGTCCAGCAGCAGGAGGCCAGACTCGTGTCTGTGGCAGCAGCATCCATTTTGTGATGCCAGGGCTCTGGAAAGAAGTTACCGGACTCGTCAGAGTTAACATGCCTTTCCCTCTAGAAGGGTGGAATGCTACCCCCGCCGCCAGGATTGGCGGGGGGGTAGTATTCCAAGATGTTTGACACCAAACACGACATGTTTTGGTGCAGCCATTCCATAGTTAGCATTTTACCGCGAGGATATAATGCGTTTAAGAGTATATGGTCAGGCTGCACTACAAACAGCATCAGAGATGGTCTCCGAACGCTGCAGAGGGGCCCTGCTCATGCAGGGGCACCCTCTCACATAAGAACCATGCACTCTGCCTTTAGGATTGATAAGGCCTGCCTTAGGAGTGACTTATAGGTTTATATGTGTGTATGCTTTTAGTGATATAGGTAACCTATACCACAGCAAGGGGTGCATGCACCACCTTACCCAGGCTGCAGTAGCAGACCTGTGGTGTCAGTTTGGAGGGCCTACCAGGGGTGGCATAATACCTGCTGCAGCCCCTGGCAGGCCTCTGAGGTACCTATGCCCTTGGTACATAGTATACCATATACTAGGGACTTACAAGGGCACTCCAGATCCCAATCAGTGATGTGCCTAAGGCACATGGAGACCCTTTTAAAGAGGAAACAGCTAGGCTGGGGTTCTGAATAGCAGGGCCCCAGCCAGACTAATGTCGAAAACCAGTGAAGTATCAGCAAAAAGTGGGGGTACCCCTGTGAAGCAGATCCTACTCTCCTACACAACCCCCCAAACGTAGGGACATTAAACTAACCTTGCCCAGTTAAGTCTTCATGTTCTAAGTGGAAATACCTAGAGAGTCCATCTGCATTCGCATGGTTACTCCCAGGCCTATGTTCCACTGTAAAGTCCATCCCCTGTAGGGAAATGGACCACCTAAGCAGTTTGGGGTTTTCACCCTTCATTTGTTTTAGCCATAAGAGGGGCTTATGGTCTGTCTGAACCAGGAAGTGTGTACCAAACAAGTATGGCCTCAACTTCTTCAGAGCCCAGACCACAGCAAAGGCCTCCCTCTCTATGGCTGACCAATGTTTCTCTCTAGGGGTCAGCCTTCTGCTAATAAAAGCTACTGGCTGATCCTGACCTTCTTCATTCAATTGTGACAGTACAGCCCCTACCCCCAATTCAGATGCATCTGTTTGGACAATGAACTTCTTGGAGTAATCAGGACTCTGCAGAATTGGAGCAGTGCACATGGCCTGCTTGAGGTCATCAAATGCCTTTTGACAGCTAACTGTCCACTGAACCTTTTTGGGCATTTTCTTAGAAGTTAAGTCATTCAAGGGTGTCACTATTGATCCATACCCCTTGACAAATCTCCTATAGTACCCAGTCAGGCCTAAGAAGGCTCTCACCTGAGTCTGGGTAGTGGGAGCAGTCCAGTCCATGATGGTCTGGATCTTGCTCTGCAAAGGTTGAACCTGGCCTCCACCCACAAGGTGGCCCAGGTACACAACCTGACTCTGCCCTATCTGGCACTTAGTGGCCTTGATAGTCAGGCCTGCCTTTTGCAGGGCCTGTAAAACATTCCTGAGGTGGACCAGGTGATCCTCCCAGGTGGAGCTAAAGACAGCAATATCATCTAGATAAGCTGCACTATAGGCCTCCAGTCCTGTGAGAACTGTGTTCACCAACCTCTGGAAAGTGGCAGGTGCATTTTTCAGACCAAAGGGCATCACCACAAATTGATAATGCCCACTAGGGGTTGAAAATGCTGTTTTGGGCTTTGCAGCATCAGCTAGTCTGATCTGCCAGTAGCCAGCTGTTAGGTCAAATGTGCTGAGATATTTGGCAGAGGCCAAAGTATCTATGAGCTCATCTGCCCTGGGTATTGGATGGGCATCAGTCCTAGTGACTGCATTGAGGCCCCTGTAGTCTACACAAAACCTCATCTCTCTTTTCCCACCACTGGTGTGAGGTTTAGGTACTAGGACTACTGGACTAGCCCAAGGGCTATCTGAGGGCTCAATCACTCCCAATTCCAACATCTTCTGGACTTCAGTCCTGATACAGTCCCTGACATGGTCAGGTTGCCTATAAATCTTGTTTTTAATAGGCAGACTGTCCCCAGTGTCCACTTCATGAGTGCACCAGGTGGTCTGACTGGGTGTCAGAGAAAACATGTGTCTAAACTGATTGAGGACTTGCCTGCAATCAGTTTGTTGCTGGGTAGTGAGGCTGCCTGCCAAGGCTACACCATCAACTGACCCATCGTCAGGGTTCTGTGAGAGCAGGTCAGGGAGTGGGTCACTCTCTTCCTCCTGCCCTTCATCAGTAGCCATGAGCAAGCCCATGTCTGCCCTGTCCACATATGGCTTAAGTCTGTTGACATGGAGAACCCTGTGGGGACTCCTGGGTGTTCCCAGGTCTACTAAGTAAGTGACCTCACCCTTCTGCTCAACAATAGTGTGGGGTCCACTCCATTTGTCTTGGAGAGCTGCTGGGGCCACTGGCTCCAACACCCACACCTTCTGTCCTGGCTGGTAAACAGTTAGGACAGCCTTTTGGTCATGCCAGGCCTTTTGAAGTTCCTGGCTAGCCTCAAGGTTTTTGGTTGCCTTTTTCATGTACTCAGCCATCCTGGAGCGGAGACCAAGTACATAGTCCACTATATCCTGCTTTGGGGGCTTGAGAGGTAACTCCCATCCTTCCTTCACCAAGCACAGTGGACCCCTCACAGGGTGGCCAAACAGAAGTTCAAAAGGGCTGTAACCAACCCCTTCTGAGGCACCTCCCTATATGCGAATAAAAGGCAGGGCAAGAGTATGTCCCATCTACGCCTAAGCTTTTCTGGGAGCCCTTTAATCATGCCCTTTAAGGTTTTGTTGAATCTCTCAACTAAACCATTGCATTGTGGGTGATAGGGTGTGGTGAACTTATAAGTAACTCCACACTCCTTCCACAATGCCTTTAAGTACCCAGACATGAAGTTTGCACCCCTGTCTGATACCACCTCCTTAGGAAAGCCCACTCTTGAGAAAATTCCCAGGAGGGCCCTTGCCACCACAGGTGCTGTAGTGGTCCTAAGGGGTATAGCCTCTGGATACCTGGTGGCATGATCCACTACCACCAGTATAAATCTGTGCCCAGATGCTGTTTGGGGATCCATGGGACCAACAATGTCAATCCCTACCCTCTCAAAGGGCACCCCCACCACAGGTAGTGGTATCAGGGGGCCTTTGTAGTGCCACCTGCTTTGCCACTGGCTTGGCAGGTTACACAGGAGCGACAAAACTCCTTACTGTCTTCAGACATGTGGGGCCAGTGAAAGTGAGGGACAATTCTGTCCCAAGTCTTGTTCTGGCCCAGGTGTCCTGCTAAGGGAATATCATGGGCTAGGGTCAATAGGAAGCCCCTGAACTTCAAAGGTATTACCAACCTCCTGGTAGCACCAGGCTTGGGGTCTCTACTCTCTGAGTACAGGAGTCCATCATCCCAATACACTGTATGGGGACCACTAGCTTTCCCAGCAGCCTCAGCAGCAGCTTGCTGTCTGAGGGGTTCAAGGGAGGGGCAGCTCTGCTGCTCCTGGCTCAGATCTGCCCTAGAAGGTCCCCCTGTCCCCAAGAACTCAACCTGGTCAGGCTCAAGTTCCTCTGGGACAGTTCCTTCTTCAGGGCTGAGATCATCCCCCTCAAGGGACTGATCTTCCTCCTGAGCCAAGGGGAAGGCACTGCCTTAACCCTACTACTCCTCCTCTTGGAAGGCACTTGGTCCATTCTTCCAGAATCCAAGGCCTGTTCAGTTTTAGACAGTTTAGCTTGTGACCTGGTCACAGCAAACACATCTGCAGGGATCCCCAGCATTTCTGCATGGGTCCTGAGCTCCACTTCTGCCCAAGCAGAAGTCTCTAAGTCATTGCCAAGCAAGCATTCGACTGGTAGGTTTGCACTTACCACAACCTTCTTAAGGCCAGTTACCCCTCCCCAGGAGAAGTTAACAACTGCCAGAGTATGGTCTGTTCTGACATTGCTAGCATTGGTCACTTGGTACATTTCACCAAGTATAACTTGTCCAGGTAGCACAAGGTCTTGTGTCACCATTGTGACACTTGCCCCTGTGTCCCTAAATGCCAAAGCCTCTCGTCCATTGATTAAAGGCTGTTGTCTGTACTTGCCCAGATTACTGGGACTCACAGTGGAGGTCACATCCATGCCTCCATCACAGACTAACACAGCCTGAGTCAGTTCCCTGACTAAGTCAGAGCCCAACTCAGTTCCCAGGGTGAACCCTACTAAACCCTTGGCTGGAGCACTTCCACCAACTGTACTAGGGGGAACAGGTGCCTTAGGGGCATTGGTGGATGCTGGACTGGAGTCTTTGGACTTGGTGCAATCACTGGTCCAGTGGGTCTTTTGCTTACAGACCTTGCACCATGGTTTTCTTTGGCCTTTACCCTTGGTAGACTGGGAATCCCCACCAGAAGAAGATTTTTGGGGGCCTGATGAAGACTTTTGATCTTTACCCTTCTCCCCACCCTTGTCAGAGTTCTTAGCATCTTGCTTCTTGGTTTCCCCACCTTGGTTCTGTACCTTCTGCTTCACCCTGGTTCTGACCCATTTGTCTGCCTTCTTTCCCAATTCTTGGGGAGAGGTCAGATCAGAGTCAACCAGGTACTGATGCAACAGCTGGTTTTGACAGTTATTAAGAATCTGCTCCCTCATTATCAGATTATACAATCCTGAGAAGTCACACACCTTGCTGCCCATCAACCAGCCTTCCAGAGCCTTGGCAGAACAATCCACATAGTCTACCCAGTCTTGAGTCTGTGCTTTTTGGGTGTCTCTGAACTTCAACCTGTACTGTTCAGTGGTTAGGCCAAACCCATCAATAAGAGCACTCTTCAAGACCTTGTAATTGTCAGCATCCTCCTCTCTAACAGTGAGGAGCTTGTCTCTACCTTTGTCAGCAAAGGAGAGCCACAAGATTGCTGCCCACTGCTCCTGAGGGACCTTCTGTACTTTACAGGCCCTCTCTAAAGCAGTTATCCATTTGTGGATATCATCCCCACTCTGGTAGGGAGGGACAATCTTGCTCAGGTTCCTATGGTCATAGGACCTTTCCCTATCTCTAGGGATATGGCTGCCACCATGGGACTCTAGTCCCAACTTTCTTCTCTCTTTAAGGAGATCTAGGGATTCTCTATCTAAAGCCAATTGCTTCTTCCTGATCTCCAGTTGAGTTTCCTCATACTGGACCAGTCTCTTTCTTCTCTCATGAGAGGATTCCCTCCTGTGAGAAGAAACAGAGCTCCCTAATGAGGTGCCAGAGTGGTTAGACTCCTGAGAAGGAGACCTAGACTTTCTGAGCACACTCATAATCCTTCCTGGGGGGACAAAGGTGTGGTTCTCCAGATCCTCATCTTCATCTTCCCCAGAAGGGATTGGGTTTTCCAGGTCAGGGTCATTGTCACCCTCCTGGTCAGTTTCAGAGGGGGGCTGGGGGTAGTAGTACCCCTGGCCCCTTCCTCATCTGCTGGCCCACCCTCTGCTCCTACCCCTTCAGTCTCTGAAGACTTACTAAGATCATAAGCCACCAACAACTCCTGGAGGTGTTGGGTGGTGGGACTTTGGCCTGTCCTTAATTTCCTCACGTTACACAAAGCTCTCAGTTCCAAGAATGGGAGTGTGTCATACTTGGAGGGGGAAGCTCCATGGCTTCCTGCAGGGCATCTCTAGATCCTGCTTTTAAAGACATTACTAGTGTGGTGTGGTGTATGCACTACCTACTCTAGTGTGGCCTACTAAACTCTCTTGAGTTGTAGAAAGGGTTGTGCTATCCCTTCACACACAACTCTAAGTTCAGTAGAACTTACTGATATTCTAAGCTTAAATTATATGTACCTTAGGTACCTTTAGTGGTTTTCAGTTGATCAATTCAATTGAGATTATCTGGTAAAACAATAGCAAGCTGGAATCCCACACGCTGCACACCAATGTGAGAAGTTGGCCTGGCATATGCTGTCCACTAATTATAGTGGGCACCTTGCACCAGTCCAAATCGACTCTTATGGTAGGTAGGTTAAAGACAACCTTATTGAAAGCTATCCTAGTGGTAGCTGTGGAGAGCAGCCTTCAGGCTAAGTCTTGAAGGAATGTAAAGCAGCTTGTTTTACCAGTCTATAATCTCTTGAGTGACCAAATGAAAGAGCACCACACCAGGTATATATTCAAAATATATGTATTTATTACTAAACACACCCCTCTAGTCTCTTTATGAGGCTAGAGTTCGAAGTACATAGGTTATAAGATCTTAAATCACAGTAATAGCACAAATACACGTTTGGGCCCTAGGGGCGTACCAAACCATATACCAATAAAGTGGTATGCGAACCACGACTGAACTAGACACTAGGCCTAGAGCCTCTAGAAGTGCTTGGACCACAAGGAACCACCCAAGGTAGTGACACAGGGGACCCACGGGGGACGCGTGCAGTGTAAACACACAGCCGCGATACGCCGTTTACTTCTATGGAGAAAGTCGCGGTCAGGAAATTAAAGGAAAGGGACACTTAACGGAGGACTAGGAACAAACCCTTTGAGATCTAGGACTTTGAAGAGTCTCTACCCACGGGAGCACCGGAGTACTCGTGTTACCTCACCCAGGGAAGCCAGGTGCATAGGTGCCTTTCGGGGTCGGGTTTCGTCGTCGATTTCTATGGCGTTCTGCTGCAACGTGCTGCTGGCGACCACGTGGAAAGTGTCCGGGTGGATCCAAGAGTGGATCGGAGATCTGAAGAACCTGAAAGCAGAGGGGACAGAGTCTGGGTCACTAGCCAGTGACCAGGAAGGCGATGAGCAGATGCCCACCGATGTCGGGTGCTTCAGGTGCGTTGATGGTCGTCTCGTTTCTGCAGCCACGAGGTCCAGGAGGCGTTGTCGGCGACCAGGAGCAGGATTCGGGCTGGTACACGATGTCTGTCGAGTGCTGCGGTATCGGCGACCGGATTGGACCCAACAAGCCTTGGCAACGGCAAGTCTCGATGTAGCTAAAGATCGTCGATGGTGCAGACCAGCAAGGTCTGGGGAACTCACCCAGCGAGGGTAAGTCAGGGCAGGCCTGGAGCAACGAGGGGAGCCCTTTGGTTTCTTTAGAAAGTCTTCTGGGGACCCACGAGCCGGCTGGCAAGGGATCGCGAAGACACCTCGGGCGGAATCACTCAACAGGGTCCCACGGTCACTCGGGACGGTGTAGGCCTCTGATCTTCGGAGGGTTTCCTGCTGGAGGATGGGACCATACGTGGTTCAAAGCACAGGTTCGTAGAACGTAGTGAAGGGGTTGCACTCGACAATAGTGCACGGTACCCAGGGGTCGCGGTTCCTCATCACTCGTGGGGTCCACTTGCCTCAGCTTCGCTGGGGACTCACGATGGCCTTGGAGAAGTCAGGAAATCTACTTCTTGGGCTGCAGGGACTTCGGACTCCGGCGGGAGCGGCGTAGTTTGCGACCGTCGTTATCGTTTTTGGTGCCTGCCAAGCAGGGGAGTCACTCCTTGACCCCAAGGGAGATTCTTCAGTCCTCTAATCGTGATGTAGAGCGTCGAAGGTCCCGGATTCAGTTTCAAAGTTTAGTCCAGGGATATCTAAAGTCCTAAGGACTGGGTTCCTACCTTTATTCCAAAAATAGGGGATGGACTACTCTGTGGCCCCACCTATGGGTGGGTCAGGGCAGAGGGGTGGCTACACCCCTTTCCCTTTGTCCAGTTCGCGCCAAAGCAGGGGCTGCAAGCCCCTGATCCGGTTTGAACTGGGGTATGCACAGGGACACCAAATGTGCCCCCAGTGCAGGACTTCAAAGCACCCGAAAGTGCTCCCGCCCAGCCCCAATACACATTGTCCTGTCTGGGGAGGTGGTCACACCTCCCTGGGACAGGAAACCTATTGTCCAGGCCTCCCCTGCCGGAGTTTCGTCCAGCAGCAGGAGGCCAGACTCGTGTCTGTGGCAGCAGCATCCATTTTGTGATGCCAGGGCTCTGGAAAGAAGTTACCGGACTCGTCAGAGTTAACATGCCTTTCCCTCTAGAAGGGTGGAATGCTACCCCCGCCGCCAGGATTGGCGGGGGGGTAGTATTCCAAGATGTTTGACACCAAACACGACATGTTTTGGTGCAGCCATTCCATAGTTAGCATTTTACCGCGAGGATATAATGCGTTTAAGAGTATATGGTCAGGCTGCACTACAAACAGCATCAGAGATGGTCTCCGAACGCTGCAGAGGGGCCCTGCTCATGCAGGGGCACCCTCTCACATAAGAACCATGCACTCTGCCTTTAGGATTGATAAGGCCTGCCTTAGGAGTGACTTATAGGTTTATATGTGTGTATGCTTTTAGTGATATAGGTAACCTATACCACAGCAAGGGGTGCATGCACCACCTTACCCAGGCTGCAGTAGCAGACCTGTGGTGTCAGTTTGGAGGGCCTACCAGGGGTGGCATAATACCTGCTGCAGCCCCTGGCAGGCCTCTGAGGTACCTATGCCCTTGGTACATAGTATACCATATACTAGGGACTTACAAGGGCACTCCAGATCCCAATCAGTGATGTGCCTAAGGCACATGGAGACCCTTTTAAAGAGGAAACAGCTAGGCTGGGGTTCTGAATAGCAGGGCCCCAGCCAGACTAATGTCGAAAACCAGTGAAGTATCAGCAAAAAGTGGGGGTACCCCTGTGAAGCAGATCCTACTCTCCTACAGTCACTAACCCATGCATTCAGTAAGATACATTTAATCACTCACTTGTAGAGTCAGTCACTCACGTACTAAATCATCCATTCAGACACTTATACACCCACTCATTCTTCAATACGCCTTTCCCTATATATATTAAACATATTTAAACTTTACAGAAACACAGTCACTGGATGATGTCATCAGTGATGTCATCAGTGATGTCATTTGAGATGTCATCAGTGATGTCATCAGTGATGTCACTGACCATGTCATGAGTGATGTAATATGTGACGTCATCAGCAGTGCATTGCGGGCGCGAGTTATAGTTAGCTGAACTAACTATAACGGGGGAATTTCTATGGTTTTGTACGAGTGAAATGTCCAACTAACTATAACTGTCCCTAAAACCTATGGTTTTTTCAGTGAATTTCAAAGGTTTTTTAAATGCTAATTTCTAACTATAACGTGTCTGAAACCTATGGTTTTTTCAGTGAATATATATATGCATATGTACCTTCATATATACATATATTCATATATATATATGCAATTATATATCTATGTATATATATACCTACATATATAGATACATATTTACACATATAAATACATCTGCATATCTAAATAAATACACATATAAATGCATGCATACATATGCATGTATATATGCATACATATGCATGTTATGTACATGCATATTTGCAAACACAATAATAAAAGGAAATCTACAAAGCAACACCATTCACAAACAAAATTGCTTTAACTTAAACAAAGGCGAGACCTGTTGCATTTTCAATGCTTATTTCACTACCGCTCTGTTTCAGTCCCACTCGTTATCCAGGTGGGTCCTCCTGACTTTCTATTTTTCGCATTTATGGTCCACACTCCACTGATTCTGTGCCTACATACTTTGCTGCCTCTCTCTAATCTCTGCTCTGTGGAAGCCGCATTCACTGTGTGCAGAAGTATTTGGCCGTGAGGTCAGTGTGTGATTAGCCCTTGCCACCCCCATTCTTAACCTGCTTCCGTTCCGCCCCCCCTTCTATGCCTGTCCCCCTAGTTTAAATAGTGCTAAACAGTTGACACTTTTGCCAAAAAAGTGTTAACGCATAAAAATGACACAATAGTTAAATAATACTATCATAAAACCTGCTTCATTATCCTACAAAATGTTCCCTTTCTTGCTTCATAATTTAGTCAACCTTGCCACATAATTCCATTGCCCTACTATGCCGGGACACCTCGTTTCATGTTTATTCTTATTTTGGGAGTTGTTTACTTCGTTCACTGCCTAGGAGTTAAAATGACAGACTGCATAGGCTTATAAGATTAAAACTTGTGCCTGGAAGCACGATGTTTCTGTCACGTGAGTCCTTGTAATGCAATTACACTAGGTTCATTCTGAGCCTGGCCTGAAGGACTCTAGAACCTGCCGTATCGCTGTATGTTTCACAGAGAGTGCTCAAGAATGTGAGTGGTCTGGAACCTGCAGTGCTGCCATTTGTGTGCTTGAGAGCACTAGATCAAAAGCACTCTAGAACCTGCAGCATTGCTGTATGCTTGAGAAAGAGCGCGAGATAATGAGCTCTGCTGCCTGTGTGCTTTGGCGTGCTAGTGTTCATCCCACATTCTCTCCTCTCCTGCCTGTGCTTCATCACCAGAGGTTCTGTTTATCTATATGCCATCTGCTTCTGTTTGTTTTCTAGCGTCCGTACATTTTCTTCTTATGCCCTGTGCAGGAATGTTTCTTTCATCAACCGCCTTGTGTGCTCGGAGTGCACACCATAACATAATCCCGGCTGCAGCAGGGAACAGCTTCTGCGGGTTATCTTCATATAGTATGCGCACAACGTGACATTCCCTCCTCCTCGCATTCCGTCACCTTACCCCCACTACGCCCAAGAACTCTCAGAGTCAAGGTATGTTGTCCACGGCGTAGCTTTTATTCACATCAATCCGAGGAATCAACCACAGACCATCCCCAAGGAAAGTATCCTTCTTGGCTATATAAGAATTATTCACAGCATCACACTTTAGCTGCATCAACCTGTTAACAGCAGTAAGGAAATACGGTACGACATTACATTTTAACTTTTAACTCGGCCGTACACAAGAACAACTCGGCCGTACATTTGAACTGTACACTTTCACTTTTTAACCCGGCCGTACACTAGAACTTGGCCGTATATTTGAACTTGGCCGTCTCGGCCACCAATGTCCCACTCTGCTGCGCACATTGTGCCGGCAGGCCCCAACGCGCTACAGCCAACAGTTGCACTACTTGACATCCAGGGCACCGCTTAACGCACTGGCCCACCGGGGTACCTGCACACAGGCAGCCTCCCCAATATTCTTCTCAGTCCATACGTGGTGGATTAGGGCAGTAGAGCCTAGGACTACCGGCAGGTCAGTCCCTCCTCCCCGCCGACCCATTGCACACGTGGAATCTACCCCCTCCTGGGGTCCATGGAATGGCTGCACCTCCATTGTTGTGCATCCCTCTTTGTTGTTAACTGTCAGCGCTCTGCAACGCCTTGCTCTACTGCCGGGTGGGTGGGTGGTCGACGACTCTCCTGTATCCAGGCTGCAGACCGAGGGGACAAAGAGAACGAAACCCCTCGTGGCACAATCTTAAATAGCCCTGCTAATTTTCATTTCTTCTGAGTTTCGTTTCTCCGACCTCCCAATGACGACACCCCAGCCAACTCCCTTTCTAGTCCAGGGGTCCCGGATGAGGCTCAGCCCCGTGGCGCTACTAAGGGCGCCCCTCCCCTAGGCGCGGGGGGCGCCTGTCATAGTATGCGCACAACGTGACATTCCCTCCTCCTCGCATTCCGTCACCTTACCCCCACTACGCCCAAGAACTCTGAGTCAAGGTATGTTGTCCACGGCGTAGCTTTTTTTCACATCAATCCGAGGAATCAACCACAGACCATCCCCAAGGAAAGTATCCTTCTTGGCTATATAAGAATTATTCACAGCATCACACTTTAGCTGCATCAACCTGTTAACAACAGTAAGGAAATACGGTACGACATTACATTTTAACTTTTAACTCGGCCGTACACAAGAACAACTTGGCCGTACATTTGAACTGTACACTTTCACTTTTTAACCCGGCCGTACACTAGAACTTGGCCGTATATTTGAACTTGGCCGTCTCGGCCACCAATGTCCCACTCTGCTGCGCACATTGTGCCGGCAGGCCCCAACGCGCTACAGCCAACAGTTGCACTACTTGACATCCAGGGCACCGCATAACGCACTGGCCCACCGGGGTACCTGCACACAGGCAGCCTCCCCAATATTCTTCTCAGTCCATACGTGGTGGATTAGGGCAGTAGAGCCTAGGACTACCGGCAGGTCAGTCCCTCCTCCACGCCGACCCACTGCACACGTGGAATCTACCCCCTCCTGGGGTCCATGGAATGGCTGCACCTCCATTGTTGTGCATCCCTCTTTGTTGTTAACTGTCAGCGCTCCGCCACAGGGTGAGAAGCTTCCCGGCGCACTCGCCCTCCCCCCCCCCAACCCCCACAGACGCTGACTATGCTCTACCACACCTAGTTGTTTTTTTTTTGTGTTTTTTTACAGACACACTTTCATCAGTGGAGAACCTAGTATTTGAAACGTCTGCTGAGCGCAGCATGCCTTGCAACAGCTTTTCCCAGGGTCCCATCCAGACACCCTCGCCTGTTTACTATACCATTTCCATAACATCCTGCACATATTAATGTGACATTCGTTGTGTCCCACCCGGACAACAGCCTTCCCCCAGGGTTCCATTTATACCCCTTGCTTGCTTACTAACGGTATTTAGAAGAAAATAAGTGGGATAACTTCCCCATATGTCCCTGCCCACCACTGTAATGGAGAACGGACTTCCCAGGGTTCCATTTAGACCCCTTGCTTGTTTATAAACGGTATTTAGAAGAAAATAAGTGGGATAACTTCCCCATATGTCCCTGCCCTCCACTGTAATGGAGAACGGACTTCTTGAAACATCCGCTGTTTCACCATAACCACTACGAGAGTATAAGTATCCTACTTGGATATATATATCCCTGCCCTCCACCATAATGGAGAACGGACTTCTTGAAACAACCGCTGTTTCACCATAACCACTACAAGAGTATAAGTATCCTACTTGGATATATGTATATATCGTTATACATGGCGTCACACGCTAGTGACATATTCATACTAAAGGCAGACAGAAATAAAATTGATATTGCCGATAAGCATCTCATCAAGTTGACCAGACGCTTGCACACTCTGCTGCGCACATTGCGCCGGCAGGCCCCAACGCGCTACAGCAAACAGTTGCTTTATTCGAAAACCAGGGCACCGCATAGCGCATTGGCCCTCCAGGGTACCTGAATACAGGCATCCTCCCCAAGATTCACCTTAGTCTATAAGTGGCAGGCTAGGGCAATAGAGTCGAGGACCACCGGCAGGTCTGTCCCCCCTCCCCGCCCACCCACTGCACATTGCAATCCAACTCCTCTTGGGGCCCCTCCAGCCGCTGAACATCCCTTGTTAGGCACGAAATTATAGTTGAACAGCAGCCAGGCCTTATACCGGAGTACAGTATTCAACTTGGATATATACAATATTATTCGCAGTATCAGAGTTTATCGATCTCCACCTGTGTAGGGTAGTAAGGAAATTAGGCGCTATATTAAATTTGAACTTCAGCTTGGGCTTACATGTCCAGTTTGGCCTTATACAAGAGTAAAAGCATTCCACTTGGATATAAATAACAGTATTCACAGTAACAGACTTTATCGACATCCACCTGTGAAAGGCAGAAAGGAAATTAGGTATGACGTAACATTTGAACTTCAGCTTGGCCTTAACATTTGCATTTGAATGTGGCAGACAACTTCAGCTTGGCCTTACACCTGCAGGCCCCAAGACGCTACCGCCACTACTGCCAGAGTAAAAGTATTCAAGTTGGATATATATAATATTATTCATAGTATCAGACTTTATCGACATTTACAATTGAACTCCAGCTTGGTCTTATATGTGAATTTGGCCGACTCGGCTGACCCACTCCGCTGCGCACATTGTGCCAGCAGGCCCTAACGCGCCACAGCGACCACTACCAAAGTAAGTAAGGAAATTAGGCACGATATTACGTTTGCACTTTAGCTTGGCCTTATCCAGAGTAAAAGTATTCAACTTGGCTATATATAATATTATTTACAGTAACAGATTCTATCGACATCCACCTGAGAAGGGTAGTAAGGCAATTAGACACAACATTACCTTTGAACTTTAGTTTGGCCTTATATTTGAATATGAATTTGGCCGACTTGGCCGACCCACTCAGCTATGCACATTGTGCCAGTATGCCCCAACGCGGAACAGCAACCATTACCCGAGTAAGTAAGGCAATTAGGCACGACCTTACATTTGAAATTCCGCTTGGCTTTATCATAGTAAACTTCAACTTGGATATATATAACATTATACTCAGTATCAGATTTTATCGACATCCACCTGTGAAGGGGAATAAGGAAATTAGGCAAAACATTGCATTTAAACTTCGGCTTGGCCTTAAATTTGCATTTTACAGACTTGGCCAACCCACTTAGCTGCACACATTGTGCCAGCAGGCCCCAACGCGCTACAACAACCACTACCCGAGTTAGTAAGGAAATTTGGCGTGATATTACATTTGAACTTCAGCTTGGCCTTATACCAGAGTAAAAGTATTTAGCTCGGATATATATAACATTGTTCCCAGCATCAGACTTGATGGATATATTTAACATTACTCACACCATCAAACTTTATTGAAATCCCCCTGTGAAAAGCAGTAAGGAAATTAGTCACGACATTACATTAAACCCAGCATTGTCTGATTGAGTGTTACTTAAAGTGGACGTTGTCCCCCTACCACTATGAGAACCCCATTTTTTTTTTGAGTTGGGTATTTCTAACACATCCAGCTTAAAGTTTACGTTACTAGACAGTACTACTGCACCAAGAAAGAAGCTTACCCATCTTTTCTCCATTAGGCCCACTGTTTTCATACATACTTGCAACTTTGCCGTGCCACCTGGTTGCACTTTAGCCCTACTGCACCCTGCTAATACTGAGAGCGAAACCCAGCCATAGGCACGAAGACACGTTATGTTAAAAAAAAAATTACCAGCTACCTGCCATGTACCACACTTACCCTCGCCTCGGAGTAGGCAGCCCTAGCCTTTGCTCCACCCGCTCTTCGAAGCAGGCTCTGTGCTGCGTTCGGGCTACGTTACCACTCAGCCACCCTGGCTATATGCACCCTGCGCCAATCTGCATATCACCTACAAAATAATTACCATACGCGATGCCAAGGCCTTCGCTTATGTCTGCTAACATCTAGCCGTTGGCCATCCGCATTTTCCTGCTAATCGCCGTTTTGAGACCATTTTCCCGCCATGTTCACGTGGTGCGCCTCCCGCAGTCATAGAAGGGAAGAGAGAAAATAAATATATAAAGCAATCAATGCCTTCAAAAGGCATCCACTTTTGTACAGTGACTGAGGAGGCCCAACCCCATGACCCAAAATATACTCGCTGAGCAAGGACACTGCTCCAATCCCTGCCAGCACCTGGGTGAAGCAGCACGCCCGCCAGCACCGCCCCTCCCCCAGGCGCGGGGGGGGCCGTACAGCTGCCATGCAATGAACGTGCAAGTAAA
Organism: Calotriton arnoldi; assembly: GCA_963921515.1. Lineage (NCBI taxonomy): Eukaryota > Metazoa > Chordata > Amphibia > Caudata > Salamandridae > Calotriton > Calotriton arnoldi. The sequence continues at coordinate 757,904 of CAWUFW010002917.1, forward strand.
TAGAGAATACCATTTTTTTTAAAAAATTTTAAAACTAGAAACGTCTGACTCGGGAATTGCTGCACTCGATGCCCATGTGAAACAGCCATCGCTGCCTGCCCTCCGCACTGGCCGCACCCTTGGCATGACACCCGGGAAACACCGCTGGACTAAATACCAACCCCGCGAAACAGCCCCAACGCGACCATACAAGATGTTTTTCCCCCTGATAACATGGTTCCCTGCATTACTATACGGCCCCCATTATTATAGAGTCACCCAGGGCCGACTCTAGGGTGGTGCGATCGGTGCCACCGCACCGGGCGCTGACATGGGGTGGGGGTGCCATGTTAATTGTTTCAAAAGCACCTGATGCCACCCTCCCTGTCCCAGCGAATTTCAAGCATCAACAAAAATGTCACGATAACTTCGGTGATCAACGTTCCTCCTGGAAAGAGACCGGAGCCCTGCCTGGCAGTGGAAGCCCTGACTCATCCTAGCTGAGAAGGTCAACATGCCTGCTGCGAAGAACGCGTCCCATCCGGATCACAAAGTGCATAGGCTACAAACTGGCCAATGAGCCATCACCTTTGGCAGAGCGATCCCCCCGCCACCCGCAGTCCAACAGCCAAAATCCTGATATCGAGCAGTGAGCAAACTGTCCCCAAAGAGCTGCATGAAAACTGCAAGAAATATACCACACCTACGCATTTCTTTGCCCAGCCCTTCTTCATCCCAGCATTGCAAAAAAAGGTTAATTTGGGTAGAAATCAATTCTCGCCATCAAAGAAAACCCCCAACAGTGGTGTCGCATTCCAAACCCTGAACCTGTGCCTTTCCAAGCCAAGGACTCCCAAACTCCACTACCCACCAGTATGGACGACATGCGACTCCCACACCCCGTAGCCCCTCGTCCCATGTAACCAGAGACGTTTTAAGGCATGGGCAAAGTGGGCTCTGGCCCAGGGACCCAGCCTTTCAGGGGCCCCATCCTTTCAGGGGCCCCCTGATAGAGCGAGCTCTGTTCTGCAGAGTGTTTTGCCCTGATGACCTTGAATAATTCTTAAACAGATTGTTTTAACTGCTGTTTTCCTTTCATTTATTTTTAATATGGGTGATGTGTCAAAGTTTATTACAGACATTTTTTAGAGAAATGTGTTTATGGTTTATGCAACATCCATCAAAAATGGTCTTTTAGATCAAAACAGGACCTCACATATGAGAAACGGGAGGGTGTCACAGAGATTATTTGCTAAATTAGTGAGTTGCTGCTGTGTTACAATATTGAAAACACACCTCATTATCCCTGAATATTAGATGTAAATACATTTAGAATTTGGATGATTGTGCCTGCGCATCAGTGACCAGGCCAAAGAGGGCATGAAAGAGTTGAAATGTGATCATAAATTCAAAGCTGTTCCAAACAGGTGCCCCCTCAGTACAGTTGGCCCAGGGCCCACAATATCCTTTAGATGTCCCTGCATGCAACATCTCCCATACTCTGATCCACACATGCATGACTGCCCCTGTGCAACGCATGTACGATGCAAAGTGCTCCCCACACCCCAAACTGGCATGAGTGGTGCTATACAACCAAATCAATCCAAGAGACAGTGGCCATGGAGACCCGGGGGGCATCGGCAAATGGTGGCAGTGAGGGACACCCTGGCAAGGCGGCCCCCAGGAGGGGCGCCAACATACACTGCTGCACAGGGCGCCACCAGCACCAAAGCCGGCCCTGGAGTCACCAGCATCCCATCATCGCGCTCACCAACCCCAAACCGAACAGCCGTACCGCGCCTCCCTCCCCCGGAACTGGGCCAACACGGGAAGCCCACCGCTACAACACGTCGAACTCAACCCTGAGTCCCAGAGCACACCACTCGAACCCGCACCATCAAACGCAAACCCAAACTGACTATCAAAAGCACCCAACCCCGTTGCCAAGTCCTGCAATCCTTCCCAGGCCAAAGCTCGTGCAAATTCCGGCATACATGAACAAAGCATGTGAATCTATTAGCGCCTCTCCAACCGCGCGTCACGCTGGCGGGCAACACCAGCAGCGGCCGCGCATATATCCGCTCCCAAACGGATACACATCGATGTCCACCATGCTCCATGCTGTCCGACTGCCAATCAGGTGCGCACAATTGCTGAAACACTTACACCCTCTGCTTCATATATCGGGCGCACACCACCCCATCCGTCGTGTCCACAGCACCGTGCATGTTATATCAACCAATCCGCTTCACCCATCAGCGCGGGCCCGGAGTTGTCTGTTCTGCAAACCACAAATGCTGACTCTAGTAAGCAATGGCACAACACACAGGGTCATCATTCCCGTCTCCGCAGCCTGTGTCACCACCCAACAATGCCGAAGACAAATCAAATTCACCACAAAGGGAGATTTCAACCTCAAAGCTCACCTGTGCTTCCTGCCCTTGTGCCGGAGGTCGCAAGCAAACATAGATAATCACACACAACAATCCAAACCCTTGGCCGGAGCGAGGGCGCGACCCTCAGCAGAAAGTGAAATAGACCTGCAACATTTGCATACTTTTGTAAAGATTTCAGAAGTTAGTTCCGGTCAACCAAACGCAAACACGAGCCCCCGCCAACTTCCACTCCACAATAGACACGGTGCGAAACGAGGACACCCACCGCCCTGCAGGGGTGCGAAGCAAGCAGCCAACATGCAAACGAAGTGATTACCGAATCCTTAGCACATTAGCAAATAACATTTATAAAATTATATATTTTTATAAATAACATTTATAAAACTACGCTACTACAGCAAATACAGCTCCGAAACCACACTACGCCATGGCCCCCTCCCTACAGCCCTCCGCCCGCCGCCGCCAGGAAACCTCTCTCTCCACCAGGAATCCTCTCTCCGCGTCGACGACTCTACTGTATCCAGGCTGTAGACCGAGGGGACAAAGAGAACGAAACACCTCGTGGCACAATCTTAAACAGCCCTGCTAAGTTTCATTTCTTCTGAGTTTCGTTTCTCTGACCTCCCAATGACGACACCCCAGCCAACTCCCTTTCTAGTCCAGGGGTCCCGGATGAGGCTCAGCCCCGTGGCGCTACTAAGGGCGCCCCTCCCCTAGGCGCGGGGGGCGCCTGTCAGGAGGGAAACTGACTGCAACTTTCAAAATAGTTTACATATATGGCAGCAATGAAGTTTGGCTCACCTTATTCATTTGGCAGCTAGTGGACACAATTATCATCTGTTTTTGTGCAATATCAGGTCTGATGTTGTGTGTCTTTCTTCATTCAACTCACAAACCTCCCCTCCTTCAGCGCCACACCCCCACAGTCTAGAATTACTTGTGCGTGACAAGCAGCAAGGTTTCTGTCGTCACCCGACTTGTGTGTTCACTGTTTTGTTAGTGAAGCATCTCTGTCCGCCTGCCATTTAAATGGCCTATTTAAGGGAAAGTATCAATTAGCACAGTGCACTTACATAAAATCCCTGGACTTTTATTATGGGAGTAGCTGCCACACTGGCTTTGAGATCGAGAATTCCATGTACAGAGATCTAAATTGCTTCATCGAAGGACAACAGTGAGTGAGTAACATCAGGGGAGGCTGTCTGTTCCATATGAAATTTTACCCTAATTACTATTCCCTTTTATAAGCAATATATGATGTAGCATTGCAATGCATGCTGACTACGTGTTCGTACATTTCACTGCTATTCCAATCAACATAATTTCACTCAACGCCACACACTTCCACGCCACACAATTCAACTCTACATGTTTCCATTCCACACCACTTAATTCAATAACAAACCACATAATTCAACTCAACATCAGAATTACACACCACATACATTCAATCTACACCACCGAATTCCACATCATGCCACAAAATTCAACACACCACATAATTAAACTCCACTACATACCACTCTGCAACACAAAATAGCAATCCACATAATTACACTCCACACAATTCCAGTACACTCAATAGCACATAATTACCATCCACATATTTCCACTGCACACCAAGCCACATAATGCCACTACAGAAATCCACTCCACACCACACAATTCCAGAACTAGCAATTCCAATTCAACACACACAGTTCCACACCACATACATCCACTCCACTCCAAACCAAAACACATGGGTAAAAAACATTGTCATTCACAACGCCAATAGCTCTAACTTTCACAAATGCGAGACCTATGTTCTCAGTAGTATTGACTGCTATCTCCATGCGCTTCTCTGTGAACTCACACTCGGTCCCTAGGAGAATTGCTCACTCGTGTGTTTCTTGACCTCCTGTTGCCTTGTCATCAGCTCTACCACAGCTCTCTTCACAGGGGCATTTAACATACGTTTACTCACATGGGCTGCAACACCCTGCAGCTACTGGTCTGAGGGCACTTGTCAGCCCAGCAGTATTAGCTTATCAGCGTTGTCAAATTTGAGTTCACTTTCACATGGAATTGGTAAAAGTCATTGTCCGGAAGTATATGTTATGTTTTGATAAAAGCTACAGTAGCACACTCCAAATTAATCATAAAAGGATTATCAATGTTCTTTTATCTTATTTAAGAGATGAATTAAGCTCCTTACAAATAGGGCAATACCAAAACAATTTAAATAGATATAAAAAATAAGCGTATACTGTATTGCAAAATATTTCATATACAAATAAAGATATTAATAAAAATATGAGATAATCGGAACAAAGAGACTATACACAGCAGCAGCTCCTCCTCTAAGGCGGTGGAGCGTCACCCCACTGCTCACTGAGCAGTTCAAAAGGGAAAAATAAAATGATAATAATGCATTGTTATTATCATTTTTTTTTTCCGTGGCTCAACTGGTTAGGGACGGAGCAGGGCTGGGCTGTTACAGGGGAGCAGGGAGAGGAGTGGTGAGCACTCTCAAGTGCGCATGACAGTTTGGCTGGCAGTCTTGGGCCGGCCAAACTGTCATGTGCACTTAGCATGTACAGCCTCCCAGCCCCTGTCTGAGTGCCGAAACAAGGCACTCAGACCAATAACAACGCTGCTGTAATGCAGCATTGTGATTGGCTAGGGGAATCTGGGAGACTGTGTGCATCCTGCTGCCGGAGAAGAGAACAGGATGGAGGCGAGGCGGTAGCTGGAGGTATCCAGGTAAATGCTGTCCTTTTTAGGTCGAGCCTAGCGCAGCGCGCATGCGCTGCTCTATGGGAGGCTTCATGTAATCAATCTAAACTTTTCAGTGTGGCTCAGACTCCCCCCATGCATTTGGTTGGCTGTTGCCTCTGTCATTTTGTTTTTGTAGCCTGCCAATGGCTAAACGCGGGCGCATGTCTCACCTTTTTAACAAATAGTCACTCCCACAGCCTTTGCCTTGCGGGAGCAAGCAGTGGCGCGCACCAGCTGCATTCCTCGTGTGTCAGGTTACACACAAGGCGCCGCGCTTTCGCTTTTGCTTGTTTCACCCTTGCAGCGCGTGCACATCGCACACCACTCGCAGGACGTGGGACGCGAGACGCTGTTCTTTACTTCTTGCATTGTAGGAATTGCTCTCTTCACACCAATTAGGGCTCTAAAATAACAAATTGTAAACGCGCATATTGGAAACTTATCCAGGTTACACCGATGATCCAACAACCATATGAGACATCAGCTGTCATTGATTATTTGGGATAACTCCTTTGCGTCTGGTGTGTATAAATCCGTGTACTTCTCTACGTGTGCATTTTAATGTAATGTCGTCTTCGTTCAAAACCAGAAGAGAGTCGCTTTTATTCATTAATTCCATATTCCTGCGTGACCTATGCGTTAGTGTTGTCGGTAGTGTGATGGTGCCCGTAATTGCTCACGTCGCTGCTGATGTGTTCGGTTGATGTGTTACTGAGAGTGGTTTCAATGGCGTGAGCAGTTCTGTTAACGTTTCCCCCCTAACGTACTATGTATTAGTCTCCTTTGAGTAGCAAATCTCTGGTTTGAGTACCTCACCATGTTGCTTGGGGATAAGCAGGGCGACTGATTTTGTGATTCTGCGGCAGTCACGTATTCGCATTTATAGATTTACCGTTTTTGCCACATAATTCACCAACTGCTTCATAATTTGCAGATTCTAAGCAAAATGATGTTTGTAGCTTAAACGGGTCAAGTGACTTTAAAAAGCGCCAAATGTACTTCCGTGCCGCGGCAGACACTCCTGTAAGTTTTAACTCGCCGCCTTTCAGTTGCTAATACCCAGATTCAGGTGTCAATGAGGTGACACGGCAGACACTCCTGTAAGGGTTAACTCGCCGCCTTTCAGTTGCTAGTACCCATATTCAGGTGTCAATAGGTGAAGCCTCTTCACAGACAGTATTAATGTGTTAAAATTTGTTGCCCCCTCTGCCAACTTGGGAACCTGAGTAAGATAGACTGAAGGCTTGTTTAGCTGTTTGACCCTCCCCCGGTTTCACAGCGCAGGTGACTCTCTGCCTTACACTTCAGCTGCCGCATTTAAACTCTCTGCATTAACCGTCCTGGGACAGTTGTCTTTTTTCTTGTAAAGTAGGGGAACTGTTTTGCTTAAATTAAAAAATTATGGGCACATTGTGCCCCTCAGATCCCTCCCACTTCGACCACTGGTTGCACTCAGAAACAAGCATTGGCATAGCCAATAGGTCTCGCTTTTGGGACCTTAGAAGTATTTACTTATGCAGCACAATATCCTTGGTGCAACAACATCAACTGTTGCATGGCTAAACAATTATAAGATCCCAAAGGTGAAACCTATTGGCTATGCCAATGCTTGTTTTTTTTTATGTACCCCCAGGGACCTGCGTTATGCCACTGGTCCCTCCCTCTTCCCGGTAACGGTTTTGTCCTACGGCCTTTGAATCACCTGGTTTCCATGAGTCCCTTCTAATGCCCACCGATTTGTTTTTCTCTAGTATTTTTGTTTTTTTTTAATACTTTGTCTTAGGTTACTACAAAATTTCCTGATGCTATCCAAAGTGGACTGATCTGGTCTCCTTACTCATAAGAAATTGGTATAGGCAGACTATATAATTGATAAAAGTTGTCTTGTGCTGCTAAAAAAAATTAAATTGCATTTTGTTCAAGATGTTTTCATTCAGTACTCTGCAATGTTATTCATTTGTGCCTACCAGAGACGTTGTGTCTGTGTTTCTCATGTTTTGACTATCCATTTACCTTTTCTGTTCAGTAAAGCTGTGCGAGTCGACCATTCCCATAACTGTGCTGAGGGATGACTACAGTACTATTGCCCGACTCAAACCAAAGAGCAGCAGAGCAGGACATCTTTCTGGCCCAGCCTTACCTGCAAAATATTCAGACGGACCTGAATTTAACCATAGTCCTGATATAGGTTTATCTGTAGCAGTGCTTATTACCCATTTTTTCAATTCCTAAAGACTCATCTAGTGGAAAAATAACAACACAAATGGCTCACTAGAATGGCAGAAGTGTCACATTTTCATAACTTCTTTAGAAGTTTTAAATTGCATTCAAATATATTCCTAAAAAACATAAAGTCCTGGCATGAACACAGTCCCCAGCATACGCAAAATTACAATCCACACATAATCAAAATGTCTGTGTTGACAATCATATTTTCTTCTTTTTTTCTTTTTAGCGGTTGTCCGAGCGGCGAGAGGCAGACAGACTGTTCTCGTGTCCCGGGACGGATTTATTAAATGATATATCCCCTTATTTGGGGCAGAGCTGGGCTCCAGTATATTTGTTGGGAGGTCCTCATCATACTTACGGCCCACACCCTAGACGACCGTTCTGGGATAGGTCGATTTTCGAAATAGTCTCCGTACACGGGGTTCTCAAACCATTACTGATGACTGGCTAGACAGCCCTGACGAATCCAACTATAATATTGTTAGAAATGGGATCTCTAGTTGGCAAGGGCTTGCACCTTTGTCCAAGTAGGGACCCTTCTTCCTAGTCAGGGTAAGGGAGTTACACTCCTAAAATAACCCCTGCTCACCCCCTTGGTAGCTTGGCACGAGCAGTCAGGCTTATTCTAGAGGCAGTGTGTAAAGCATTTGCACATAACCAACAGTAATACAGTGTAAGCACTACAAACGGACACCACACCAGTTTAGAAAAATAACCAATATTTTTATATACTCAAGACAAGACCAATTACGACAAAAATCCACAATACTATACTTTAAAAATGAATGCTTGATAAGGTAACTTCTTCTTTGCAGGAATAACACAAAAGCAAAGTTCGTACGAGTCGGTAGCCCCGTCCGGGTCTACCGCGATGCTGAATTACACAGAGTCCAACAGTTCCAGCCGACCGCGTCGCTACGGGCCAGCAGAGTCGTGAACAGACTCGGTCACAGTACCTTTCTCGTTGTGGCTGGTACGGAGTGTACGAGCCGGTCGGCGTTCGTCGCGGTTGCGGTGCAAGACGGAGCGATGCAAGGTGCGGTGTCCCTCGATGCGGTGCAGGCAGCGGCTGGATGAGCGTCGTGCAGACGGAGTCGGTGAGTCCAAGGCGTGCGGTGCAGGGCGAGATGGTGTACGATGCGGTGCTGACAGGTTGCGATGCAGGCGACCAAGCCGGAGTGCCGGAGCTGGCGTCGGACAGCGGTGCGAGTCGGAGCGGTGCGTCGCAAACGTGCGAGCGGTGCCCCAAATGCGATGCGGTCACGACTGTTGAGCCAGTTGCAGCGACCGCGTCGGTCGGGTCCGGCTGGTTCAGTGAAGCGATGCGATGCGAACTGCGGTGCCCACAGGTCACGGTGCAAGCAGCGGCTCGGGTGTTGACGGCGTCGGACGCCGCCTACGGTGAGACCAGGGTTGTGATGCGAGCGGGGCGATGCGGTCTGCGGTGCAAACAGGTCACCGGTCAGGGATGGATTCGGTTGACGGAGTCGGTTGCAGTTCCCTTCCTCTGTGGCAACTGAAACAGCGTTCCAGAAGAGGTACCCAGAGGCTTGTGAAGTCTTTGTAGTCCCTGAGACTTCTTAACAGGAGGCCAGCTCGGTTTCAGGCCCTTGGAGATACTCAGCACAAGTTTGTAGAAAGTGCTGTCCTTTCACTGCCCAAGACAGAAGCAGCCACTGCAGGCCAACCCAACAAGGCAATAACTCAGCAAAGGGGCATTACTCCTCCTAGCAGCTCTCCAGCTCTTCTTCTTGACAGGTTCCTTGATTCCAGCGAGATCTAAATTCATGGGGTCAGGGCCCCAATATTTATATCCCAAATTCCTTTGTTCTCTGAAGGCAGAGAGGCCTTTGCCTAGTCCAAACCAGTTCTGGAGCACTTTGTTGACAAGTCTCCGTCCCTTCTTTCAGAGAGTAGGCCAGGGACATCAGACGCACCACAGGAGGTGGAGCCAGCATTGTGGAGGGAAGGCACTGTCCTATTCAGGGCCCAGGTGCAACTCCTCCCACCCATCTACATGTAGATCTTGCTATTCAGCCCTGTGCTGACTCACCCCGTCTCCTGGCATCCCCCAGCCCCTGTCACTCACACTCCAGACAAGGAATACACAACCTCGCAGAGGCAGGCTTGGATGGTTAGATAAGAAAATACCCACTTTCTAAAAGTGGTATTTTCAAACACAGAATGTTAAAACCAACTTCACTAAAAGATGCATTTTATCATTCTGAGTCCAGGCATCCTAAACTCGAATTTCTACCATGTTCCCGGGGTCAGTTAGGATTATAAGCTGTAATAATCAAAACTGCCCATTCTGGCCTATGGGGAACAGGTAGCCTTGCAATAGTGAAAAACGAACTAGGCTGTAATTCACTATCAGGACATGCCACACACACCAGGGCATGTCCTACCTTTCGCATACAACGCACCCTGCCCACAGTGGTACCTTGGGCCTACCTTAGGGGTGACTAACATGTAGAAAAGGAAAGGTTTAGGGACTTGCAAGTGTGCGCACTTGCCAAGTCGACATGGCAGCCCCAGGCTGCGCACAGGCTCTGCAATGGCAGGCCCGAGTTACACTTTACGGGCTGTTTGCGTGGGCGGCACAATCCAGTGCTGCAGCCCACCAACAGCATTTGATCTATAGGCCCTGGCACTCGTAGTGCACTTTACAAGGGACTGACACATAAACCAAATAGGCCAATCATGGAAACACCAATCCATAACACATTTTATACAGGAGCACTTGCACTTTCCCACTGGACAGCAGTGAGGAAAGTGCGCAGAATCATTACACCAGCAAAAACAGAGTCAAAACCGGGAGGTCAGAAAGCAAAAAGTCAGGGGAAACACGCCAAAAGATGCCAAGTCTAACACATGTCCCCTCCAGCTGAAAGTAGGGAGAACTACCCAACCCCATTGGAGTTCTCTTCACTAAGGCGGAAGAACCTGGACAGACCATCTGCGTTGGCGTGTTCTGTACCAGGATGGTGTTCCACCGTAAAGTCCATTCCCTGTAGGGAGATGGACCACCTCAGCAGTTTTGGATTCTCACCCCTCATTTGCATCAACCATCTGAGGGGCCTGTGGTCTGTCTGAACCCGGAAGTGAGTCCCAAACAGGTAGGGTCTCAACTTCTTCAGCGCCCAGACCAGAGCAAAAGCTTCCCTTTCTATGGCACTCCACCTCTGTTCCCTGGGGAGTAGTCTCCTGCTAAGGAAGACTACAGGCTGATCCAGGCCCTCTTCGTTCAGTTGTGAGAGCACCGCTCCCACACCATGCTCTGAAGCGTCAGTCTGCACGACGAATTCCTTGGAGAAGTCAGGTGCCTTGAGCACGGGCGCCGTGCACATGGCTGCCTTCAGGGCATCAAAAGCTTTCTGGCAGGACTCAGTCCAGATCACTTTCCTGGGCTGCTTCTTAGAAGTCAGCTCTGTTAAGGGGGCAACAATGGTGCCATAGCCCTTAACAAATCTCCTATAGTAGCCGGTGAGACCTAAGAAGGCTCTCACCTCTGTCTGGGTCTTGGGGGCTCCCAAGCCAGAATGGTGTCAATCTTGGGTTGTAGGGGCGCCACCTGGCCGCTTCCTACCTGGTGTCCCAAGTACACCACAGAACCCTGCCCGATCTGGCACTTACTGGCCTTGATCGTGAGGCCTGCACCTTGCAGAGCCCTCAACACTTTCTCAAGGTGCTGTAAATGTTCTTCCCAGCTGGAACTGAACACAGCAATGTCATCCAGGTAGGCGGCACTGAAATCCTCCAGCCCAGCCAACACCTGATTGACCAACCTCTGAAAGGTGGCAGGGGCATTCTTCAACCCAAAGGGCATCACCCGGAATTGGTAATGACCTTCTGGGGTTGAGAATGCTGATCTCTCCTTGGCCCCATCGGTTAAGGCAATCTGCCAGTACCCAGACGTCAAATCAAACGTGCTGAGGAACCGGGCAGCTCCCAACCGATCAATGAGCTCATCAGCTCTGGGGATGGGGTGCGCGTCAGTCCTGGTGACGGCATTGAGCCCACGGTAGTCCACACAAAACCGGAGTTCTGGAGTGGCACCGGGCGCAGCAGCCTTTGGGACCAAGACCACTGGGCTGGCCCAAGGACTGTGGGAGGGCTCAATCACCCCTAACGCCAACATCTTAGAGACCTCCTCCTTGATGCTGGCTCTGACCCGGTCAGTCAACCTGTAAATCTTGTGCTTCACAGGAGGGCTGTCACCAGTGTCCACGTCATGGGTACACCAGTGAGTAACACCGGGGGTCAGAGAGAACAGTGGGGCGAACTGTCCCAACAACTGGTGACAGTCCCCCTGCTGCTCCTGAGTCAGAGTAGGGGAGAGGATCACACCTTCTACTGACCCATCATGCTCCTTGGTAGACAGGAGGTCAGGGAGAGGCTCACTCTCCTCTTCCACCCCATCATCTGTCGCCAAGAGCATACTCACTTCGGACCTCTCGAAGTGGGGCTTGAGGCGGTTCACGTGAAGGACCCTCAAAGGGTTCCTTGGAGCTTGCAAATCCACCAGGTAGGTGACGTCACTTTTGCGCTCCACCACCTCATATGGCCCAGTCCACTTGTCCTGCAAGGCACAAGGTGCCACTGGGGCCATGACCCACACTTTTTGCCCAGGTTGAAATTCGACCAGAGTGGCATTCTGGTCATACCATCTCTTCATTTCTTCCTGGCTTGCTTCTAGGTTCGCCTGAGCGAGTTTCCTGAAGCGGGCAGTTTGGTTTCTAAAGGCCAGCATGTAGCTAAACACATCCTGGGGAGTTTTCCTGGGAGCTGCCTCCCAGCCTTCCTTTACCAAACTCAGAGGTCCTCTGACAGGGTGGCCATACAGGAGCTCAAAGGGGCTGTACCCAAGAGACTTCTGAGGCACCTCCCTGTATGCAAAGAGTAGGCATGGCAAGAGGACGTCCCACTTACGCCTCATGGGTTCTGTTAGACCCTTGATCATGCCTTTCAAGGTCTGGTTGAATCTCTCCACCAGACCGTTTCCTTGTGGGTGGTAAGGAGTGGTGAACTTGTAGGTTACACCACACTCCTTCCACAGGGATGTCATATACTTGGATATGAAATTGGTCCCCCTATCAGAAACCACCTCTCTGGGGAATCCCACACGGGAAAAGATCCCCATTAACGCCCGGCCCACCACTGGCGCCGTCGTTGTCCTGAGAGGGATTGCCTCCGGGTACCGGGTGGCATGGTCCACCAAGACCAGGATGTACCTGTTGCCCATGGGTGTCTTGGGATCCAGTGGCTCCACAATATCCATCCCTACCCTTTCAAAGGGTGTACCAACAACAGGAAAAGGTTGGAGAGGAGCTTTGACCTTCCTCCCACTCTTACCACTTGCCTGGCAAGTTTGGCAAGACCTACAGTGTGCATCTGACTGCCTTCGCATTTGGGGCCAAAAGAAGTGGGTGACAAGCCTGTCAAAGGTCTTGTCCTGCCCCAAATGTCCTGCCAAAGGCACGTCATGAGCCAGACCCAGTAGGAAGGTCCTGAAGCGCTGGGGTACCACCAGCACACGGGCTGATCCAGGCTCAGCAACCTTAGGCTCACTGTATAGGAGACCACTCTCCCAGTAGATCAGATGTGACCCGGACTGATTACCAGCTGCCTGGTCTGCAGCCTGCCGCCGCAGACCCTCTAGAGTAGGGCACTCGCTCTGCTCCCTGCAGAACTCCTCCCTGGTGGGACCCCCTTCTTGCTGCCAATGGGTCAGCTCAGAGATGTCTCCCAGTTCGGCTACCTGTTCCCCTGTAGGCACCGGGGCGTCCCCTCGAGGTCCGCCTCCTCCCGGTCCGTGGGAACTTTGGGGGCCGGTTTCCCGCGCCCCTGCCCTTTCTCTTGGCAGGGACTTGGGCCACTGTTCCAGGCTCCAAGCCCTCTTGATCACCCTTTCTGGCTGCCATTGACCGAGTAGACACGCATGCCCACTTTGGCAACCCAAGCATCTCCAAGTGAGACCTGAGCTCAACATCCTTCCATAAGGACTGCTCCAGGTCGTTACCTAGCAGACAATCTACAGGCATGGTAGGGCTCACAACCACCCTCAAGGGACCTGAGACCCCCCCATTCAAAGGGAACCTGCGCCACCATACACTGGCGCTCAGAGTTGTCTACAGCAACTACTTGGTGGAATGCCCCTGGGACTACCTGCTTCTCAGAGACCAGGTGACACCAGACTGAGGTCACACTGGCTCCAGTATCTCTGAGAGCCTCTACCCTGTTCCTATTGATGGTCACCCAGGTGCTATATTTCTTTGTGTTAGGGGGCACCTGGTTTCCTGGGACCATCTCACTGTCCCCTAGTGAGACAAGGGTCATTTCTGCTGGATCCCCACCCTCCTGTGGGCACCCCTCCTCCCCAAGTGCTACACTAGCCAACACTTTGGACTGTCCACCGGTGGGTGGCTGTGTCCCCTTTGGGCACTTGGGGTCCCCCTTAAAGTGACCTACCTGGTCACATGCATAACACTTAGTGGGGCCGGTCTCAACAGGCTTCCCTGTAGAGACCCCTTTCTTCTTATCACCGGGGGGCTGGGAACCTTTACCCTGGGTACTAGTTTGGGGCCCTTTAGAGAACTCCTGTGCTTTACCCTTGTCCCCCCACCTTTCTGCTGGGGACCCTGCCCACCTTTGGCTGAGTCTCCCCAAACGCTTTCTTGTGGACCCTGGTACTCACCCAGCGGTCCGCTTCCATAGCAAGCTTCCTGGGGTCAGTTAGCTTACTATCCACTAGGTGCTGGCGCAGATCTGCAAAACATAGACTAGACAAGTGCTCCCATGCAATCAAGTTGTAGAGCCCCTGAAAATCTGTTACACTACTGCCCTTCACCCAACCATCCAGCGACCTGCAGAACACATCCACACATTCCAACCAAGTGTTGGCATCAGACTTCTTACTGGACCTGAACTGATCCCTGTACTTTTCAGGAGTAAGACCATACTTAGTGAGAAGGGCATCCTTCATGTCAGCATAGGTGAGGTGATACCCCTTACCCAAAGCTATCAGAGCATCCCTTGCTTCTTCAGGGAAAAGTGGCCACAATCCTGCTCCCCAATTTTCCTCAGGGACCCCATTCATGTGTATGGCTGCCTCATAACCCTGAAACCACCTTTGTATGTCATCCCCCTTCTTGAACTCCTTGCCTACATTCTTGGGAATGTGCACAATCCTGTCTGCCTTCCTGGACGAATTGCTGCCACCATCTGAGCCTGACTTACTCCTAAGTTCTAGCTCCTTCAGTTCTCTCTCATGCTCTAAGAGCATCTTCTTCTCCTCCATGGCCAATCTCCTCTCCTCCCTCTTCTCCTCCCGCTCACCCTCCAGCCTGAGCTTCTGCAGCTCAAACTGCCTTGCCTCCCGCCTGTCCTCCAGCTCCTCTGGGGACAGACTGCTGCTGCCTGACCTGGTGGGTTCCCCCTCACCCAAAAGCACATCCACCCTGGAAATAGGCTCCTCCACCTCCTCACTGAGATTACCAGGCTGCCCACTGGCATGTCTGGCTGCTACCCAGGCCCTCAGCGCCTTCTGTAGCTCCTCCTTCCTTGTGAGGCCTTTAATTTGGACTTTCAGGTTTTTACAAATCGCTCGTAGCTCCTTTATGGCGTAGGATTCCAACCTATCCTCCTCAAAGATAACTTCCAGAGATGCAACGGATGATGCAGTTGATTCAGGCATGACAAAAGTAGTGAGTTGAAAACTGGCAAGATCAAAAATAGGCCAAAAGAAAAAGAACCAGTATGTGGTACGTAATGTTCTGCGATATGGTAGTAGTGCACACCAATCACTGTAAGTCAAGTGCAAACACAAGTCCTATCCTCACCGCTGACAACCAATGTTAGAAATGGGATCTCTAGTTGGCAAGGGCTTGCACCTTTGTCCAAGTAGGGACCCTTCTTCCTAGTCAGGGTAAGGGAGTTACACTCCTAAAATAACCCCTGCTCACCCCCTTGGTAGCTTGGCACGAGCAGTCAGGCTTATTCTAGAGGCAGTGTGTAAAGCATTTGCACATAACCAACAGTAATACAGTGTAAGCACTACAAACAGACACCACACCAGTTTAGAAAAATAACCAATATTTTTATATACTCAAGACAAGAACAATTACGACAAAAATCCACAATACTATACTTTAAAAATGAATGCTTGATAAGGTAACTTCTTCTTTGCAGGAATAACACAAAAGCAAAGTTTGTACGAGTCGGTAGCCCCGTCCGGGTCTACCGCGATGCTGAATTACACAGAGTCCAACAGTTCCAGCTGACCGCGTCGCTACGGGCCAGCAGAGTCGTGAACAGACTCGGTCACAGTACCTTTCTCGTTGTGGCTGGTACGGAGTGTACGAGCCGGTCGGCGTTCGTCGCGGTTGCGGTGCAAGACGGAGCGATGCAAGGTGCGGTGTCCCTCGATGCGGTGCAGGCAGCGGCTCGATGAGCGTCGTGCAGACGGAGTCGGTGAGTCCAAGGCGTGCGGTGCAGGGCGAGACGGTGTACGATGCGGTGCTGACAGGTTGCGATGCAGGCGACCAAGCCGGAGTGCGGGAGCTGGCGTCGGACAGCGGTGCGAGTCGGAGCGGTGCGTCGCAAACGTGCGAGCGGTGCCCCAAATGCGATGCGGTCACGACTGTTGAGCCAGTTGCAGCGACCGCGTCGGTCGGATCCGGCTGGTTCAGTGAAGCGATGCGATGCGAACTGCGGTGCCCACAGGTCACGGTGCAAGCAGCGGCTCAATGTTGACGGCGTCGGACGTCGCCTACGGTGAGACCAGGGTTGCGATGCGAAGCGGGGCGATGCGGTCTGCGGTGCAAACAGGTCACCGGTCAGGGATGGATTCGGTTGACGGAGTCGGTTGCAGTTCCCTTCCTCTGTGGCAACTGAAACAGCGTTCCAGAAGCGGTACCCAGAGGCTTGTGAAGTCTTTGTAGTCCCTGAGACTTCTTAACAGGAGGCCAGCTCGGTTTCAAGCCCTTGGAGATACTCAGCACAAGTTTGTAGAAAGTTCTGTCCTTTCACTGCCCAAGACAGAAGCAGCCACTGCAGGCCAACCCAACAAGGCAATAACTCAGCAAAGGGGCAGTACTCCTCCTAGCAGCTCTCCAGCTCTTCTTCTTGACAGGTTCCTTGATTCCAGCGAGATCTAAATTCATGGGGTCAGGGCCCCAATATTTATATCCCAAATTCCTTTGTTCTCTGAAGGCAGAGAGGCCTTTGCCTAGTCCAAACCAGTTCTGGAGCACTTTGTTGACAAGTCTCCGTCCCTTCTTTCAGAGAGTAGGCCAGGGACATCAGACGCACCACAGGAGGTGGAGCCAGCATTGTGGAGGGAAGGCACTGTCCTATTCAGGGCCCAGGTGCAACTCCTCCCACCCATCTACATGTAGATCTTGCTATTCAGCCCTGTGCTGACTCACCCTGTCTCCTGACATCCCCCAGCCCCTGTCACTCACACTCCAGACAAGGAATACACAACCTCGCAGAGGCAGGCTTAGATGGTTAGACAAGAAAATACCCACTTTCTAAAAGTGGTATTTTCAAACACAGAATGTTAAAACCAACTTCACTAAAAGATGCATTTTATCATTCGGAGTCCAGGCATCCTAAACTCGAATTTCTACCATGTTCCCGGGGTCAGTTAGGATTATAAGCTGTAATAATCAAAACTGCCCGTTCTGGCCTATGGGGAACAGGTAGCTTTGCAAAAGTGAAAAACGAACTAGGCTGTAATTCACTATCAGGACATGCCACACACACCAGGGCATGTCCTACCTTTCGCATACAACGCACCCTGCCCACAGTGGTACCTTGGGCCTACCTTAGGGGTGACTAACATGTAGAAAAGGGAAGGTTTAGGGACTTGCAAGTGTGCGCACTTGCCAAGTCGACATGGCAGCCCCAGGCTGCGCACAGGCTCTGCAATGGCAGGCCCGAGTTACACTTTACGGGCTGTTTGCGTGGGCGGCACAATCCAGTGCTGCAGCCCACCAACAGCATTTGATCTATAGGCCCTGGCACTCGTAGTGCACTTTACAAGGGACTGACACATAAACCAAATAGGCCAATCATGGAAACACCAATCCATAACACATTTTATACAGGAGCACTTGCACTTTCCCACTGGACAGCAGTGAGGAAAGTGCGCAGAATCATTACACCAGCAAAAACAGAGTCAAAACCGGGAGGTCAGAAAGCAAAAAGTCAGGGGAAACACGCCAAAAGATGCCAAGTCTAACAAATATACTGTCTTAGGGATTCTGCACATATACAGAGCTATGCACAGGATAATAGGACCTCAGAGTATAGTGGTGAACCAACCATAAACCTTAGTACCTACCACCCCAATCCGGCTAGCATTAGCGTCTCATTAGCAGCGCAACTACCAATGATTAGACAACCCAGAACACGGTATCTCTCTCTCAGGACTCGCAGGAGCAAGAACACTCTTTCGTAACTCACTCGTACCTGTCCACAACATGCGTAATAAGAGTCACTGTATAGTTTAAAATGTTTATTTCAACTAACGTGCTCTAAGATACAGTACACGTGCTAGTACTATCAGCATTGTAAATAATGATAAAATGGTGAACATTGTTACAATTCCATAGAATACAAACGGGGATAGCATTTTATAAAGACAGTGGAAATAAGGCTAAATGACCTGTCCACCCTCCCCGTGCTAAGAACTAGTTTATTATAAAAATAGAAGACCTCTGGGCTTTGACATGCGGACCCCCATACCTCTAGAAACAGATGTACGGTTTACATCATCAGACAAGCACAGCTCTTCTCCCTGGAAAGGTTCTCTCCAAGTGTCCCATACAGCGGAAAAACCCCATATTAAAAACACATGAATTCCTCCAGTATTTCGTGTTATGTCTAAGTGTGAGTGCCTGACCAAATCAGCAAGGGCAAGGGACGTTGGTATTCGACCTTGTACAGATTGTGCAGACGAAGCCCTCAAGGAAAAGAAAAGGAGGCTGAACAATTCTATTTTAGCCGGACACTATCAGAGACTGAAAAACAAAGGCAGAAGGAACGTGTGCAAAAGAGGCAAAATGGCAACCAGGCCTAAGCTAGCATAACAGAGCAGGCTAAAAGACACAAACCACACGACAATACCGAGAGGTGTATGAATTTATATATCCTTTGAATTATCACTGAAAGAGAAGTTCTATATACGGAAGATTGAGCCTTGAAGAAGTCACGGGACAGGGTAACCAATGAGCGACGAAACACATGTTGGCTAAGGAATTAGAACAACCGCGAAAAGAAAAAAGAACAATAAAAGAAGAAAATATGATTGTCAACACAGACATTTTGATTATGTGTGGATTGTAATTTTGCGTGTGCTGGGGACTGTATTCTTGTTGTTCTGCTGGCTCTGGCCACATTGCAGGGAGAATGGTGGTTCTCGCTACCTTGCAGCACCGCGTCTAAGATAAGGTGTAGAGCATACCAGTTTGTGAATTTCCCCTAGGGGCACCACTACCCTAATAAATTACCGCCCGTTCCTCACAAAGCATAAAGTCCTTGCATATTTGCACATTTGAAATACCATTTGTGACTCCATTGTACACCTAAATTAGGATATTGCGTTACACCAGTTTCAAATCAGAAAGAGTGCATAAAAATGCTGCACTTTCTCCATGTTGTTGTGAAGCTGGAGAAACAGCCATGGCTGTAATCTTGAAAAAAGAACAGCAACATACAGCAATGCTCCTGTCTGACCACCTGAGGAATAGAGTCCAAATATGGCAGACGACCTTTGGATACAAGAATTGGTAAAGCCAATAGGTCTTGCCTATGCGAGTTCTATTGGCTTTGTCAATGTTTTCAAGACATGTTGCACAGCAGTGCTATGACACAGCCAGTGTTGACCGCCTTGAACCACTTTTTTTTTTAAAGTTATTTTGCACAGGAGCCTGTGCTGCTGTGCAATGTTTAAAAAAAAAAAAAGCCAGGGGCGCAAGATGAGGATTGAGGGGCAGTAAGCAGCAATAACAGACAGCGGAAGGAGGGGGTATGAGGATAACAAAACGAGGGAGGTGTGGGGGAGGATCAACTCAGAGAAGACCGAGGTCCTCATCCTCGGACCCTGCACCTCCGCCTGGGACAACACCTGGTGGCCCTCCGCCCTCGGGAAGCCTCCCACCCCTACAGACCACGCTCGGAACCTCGGCATCGTCCTTGACTCCTCCCTCTCCATGAACCGCCAGATCAACGCTGTTGCTTCCACCAGCTTCAACTGCCTTCGGATCCTCCGTAAGACCTTCAAATGGATCCCCCCTGACTGCAGAAGGACCGTCACCCACGCACTCATAACCAGCAGACTGGACTATGGCAATGCCCTCTACGCCGGCATCAACAGAACTCTTCTACACAAACTCCAAACCATCCAGAACGCCGCAGCCACACTCGTCCTCGGAACACCTAGGCACGAACACATGACCCAACACCTACGTGACCTCCACTGGCTCCCCGTCGAGAAGAGAGTAACCTTCAAACTGCTCACCCACGCCTACAAATCACTCCACAACATCGGACCCAAATACCTCAACGAGAGAGTATCCTTCCACGTACCCAAGAGGAACCTCCGCTCCGCCGACCTCGCCCTGGCAGAGGTCCCCCGCATCCGCAGAAACAGAACTGGCGGGAGAGCTTTCTCCTACATCGCAGCCAAGACCTGGAACGAGCTCCCTGTGAACATCAGACGCTCCCCGACCCTGCACACGTTCAGGAAGGACCTCAAGACCTGGCTCTTCGACTGATTCAGAGCCGCTTCCCCCCCCCCCAGTGCCTTGAGACCCTCACGGGTGAGTAGCGCGCTATATAAACCCCTGATTGATTGATTGATGGAGTATAGAACCAGATGGGGGCAGGAGGAGTGGGATGAGGGAAGAAGAAATAGCAACTCAATCACAGCATGAGTAGCAGACAGGCACTAATTCAGTTAAATCAATCTGTGCTTGGCCCAAGCTCCACAGAAAGGAACGGAAGTGACACTTGGCCTACGCTGTCCAATTAGGAGGCTGCAAAGAACAGTAACACTGAAGGCAACAAACGGTAAGCAACATGTGGGCTTCATGCCCTTTATTGTATACAATAGTGTCTCGCAAGCAAACTGCAATGTCCTGGGGGTGTGTCCCTAAGTTTTTTTTTGTCAGAGAGAATTTCAACTGCCCTTACATAACATATACCAGGATAGTAAGATGCCAGATTTCGAGAAGTAAAGTTACACAACTTCACCTTTTCATGGCACTGTGTTTACTGATTTTGCAATTTAAGGACACCAATTATTTGCACTGAACCTTATGAAGAAAGGGGTTTAGCATTTGCAAACCCTCAGATGTGGTAAATCTGAGGTTTTGCAAATGCTAAAATTCTTTCAAATGTAAAAAGGTTTTCCAAATAGCTAAATGGGCTTACAAAGGGTATCAGAGTCGCAATTGTTTGGAAGGGGCATGGTTTGGGCATCTCTTCCACATAGCGATTCTTATCATGATGTATGAATGTACTGCGAGCAGATGGCGACCCCGCCCCAAGTTGAGGTAGTAACAGGTTCACAAAGGGGAGAGGATCCGCTTTGGAACCCTTTAATAATATTCACAAAGAAGTTTAAGAGAAAGTAGGCAGCGGTCGACAGGACAACTGTCAAGTCTCAGTGAAAGGTTTTACAAAAAGAAAACTTACAGTTTTAAATATAGTCCTGCTTCCTTTAAGGAAGTAGTCTGCACTTTTAGTTTTAAATACAGTCCTGTTTCCTTTAAGGAAGTGGTCTGCATTACAAATCTTTATTTAACACAATCATAGACATGGTGGTCTGCAGACCCTTGCAGGCCACCATTCCTGTGACTGTGGCCAATTGCAGGGGGTTGCAAATTGTGAACTGTCTAATGACCATGGACTCATGACTAAGGCTATGGTGGAAATACATTGGGGGAAGCCTTGCTTGTTAATAAACACTTTTGGCAAAATACTGGAAGGGGTGTCTGAGCGTGCCGTTTCATTAGGGTGTTGTGGTGTGTGTCTGTGTGTGTATGTATATATATATATATATATATATATATATATCCTACTGGCAGTCACCAGTAGGTAGTTATAGTTAGGACCTAGTTTCCATAGGAAACGTTTTTGGATTTGCCTATAACTTTGGCGCCGTTTGACAAATCTTCACAAAAGTTTCAAAACTAATGGCCCACTCACTCCAGCTGTGGTGTTGAGAGTTTCGGGGTGATCCGTCATCGGGGGGCCGAGAAAAAGGGGGGGTCCCAAAACGAGTTTTTTCCGTGTTAATTTCCATAGGAAACTTTAGACACTGCTGCAGACCAAACTGCTGAATGGAATTCCCCCAAATTTGGCAAAAGGTAGCTCTTGGTTTAGAAAGTACTCTTTTTGTTAAATGGTATAAATCCATTCAGTAGTTTCTGAGAAATTTAAACATTTCTCAGATATACAACTGTGGCCGCAGAGGATCCACGAACCCTCCTGATCTCGAGCCTGCGATCTGATTGGCTGCCAACACTTCAAACCTGTATGTGTTGGCAGCCATCTTGTGACTCGGTTGAACCGAGTCACAAGAAAAAAGGTTAAAAAAAAGTTAAGAAACAAGAAAAGGGGGCAGGGTAGAAACACCCTGACGCCCTAGGCCAGCTCGAGTGGATCCGCGCATCCCCCCCGAAAATAAAACAAAAAAAATAAAGCGCGGTCTCCCGCGCTTCGTTTAATTAGGCCC
This sequence comes from Calotriton arnoldi, assembly GCA_963921515.1. Classification (NCBI taxonomy): domain Eukaryota; kingdom Metazoa; phylum Chordata; class Amphibia; order Caudata; family Salamandridae; genus Calotriton; species Calotriton arnoldi. Next base: position 780,014 of record CAWUFW010002917.1, read on the forward strand.
CCGGGTGGGCCAGGTCCCCGGGGGCAATTGAAATAATAGGGACCACCACCTCCCCGGGGCTAAATACAGTGTGAAATGCGGGGGAGCCACGTGGTCCCCCCGCAGCCCCGGGGACTGCCACCTCCCTGGGGCTAAATACAGCGTGAAATGCGGGGGGCGGCACAGCCCCCCCGCAGCCCCGGCAACCACCACCTCCCCGTGGCTAATTACAGTTTTAAATGCGTGGGGCCACGCGCCCCCGCAGTCCTGGGGACCGCCACTTCCCTGGGGCTATTTCAAAGATGAGAGGGGGGCTGCGTGGCCCTCCTCCCGGAGCCTTAAATGGCAATGGGACTGCCACCCCCCAGGGCCGGCTCCAGCAATGTACCGGGGTGCCCACCCCCGGGACATTGCAGTTTGCTATTGCTTGGCGGGAGCGGTGCTCCCTCCAAGCCATAGCAAACTGCTTCGCTGCATGGAAGCGAGAGCATGAAAAATGCTCTCGTTTCCATGAAGCGGAGCAGAATTGCTTTTGGGTAGAGGGAGCTGAATGTTTGCAGCTCCCTCTGCCCAAAAGCAATGCAGGCTTCCTCAGGAGGTGTGGAGCCGGCAGGGACCGCGGGGCCTTGAGGCTCCCCCCGTGGTCCCCAACGACCAGGCCAAGGCCATGTCATCACTGATGACATCCCTGACATCTCAAATGGCATCACTCATGACATGACTGATGACATCATCCAGTGAATCTGAGTGTTTCTAAAAAGTTTAAGAATGTTATATATATATATATATATATATATTCACTGAAAAAACCATAGTTTTCAGGGACGTTATAGTTAGTTGGACATTTCACTCATACAAAACCAGAGAAATTCCGCCGTTATAGTTAGTTCAGCTAACTATAACTCGCGCCCCACAATGCACTGCTGATGACGTCACATATTACATCATTCATGACATGGTCAGTGACATCACTGATAACATCACTGATGACATCTCAAATGACATCACTGATGACATCACTGATGACATCATCCAGTGACTGTGTGTTTGTTTAAAGTTTAAATATGTTTTATATATATGCCAAGGTGTATTGAAGAATGAGTGGGTGTATAAGTGTCTGGATGGAGGATTTAGTAGGTGCGTGACTGACTGTTTAAGTGAGTGATTAAATGTGTCTTACTGAATGCATGGGTTAGTGACTAAACTGTGTGAATGTCTGTATCAGTCTGTCTGTTGTTGTATAAGCTGCTGCATGGGTTGGTCAGTAGCTACATGAGTGTCTATATGGGTTATCGATTGGTTGCCTGAGTATTTGTATGGGTGCCTGAGTGTCTGTGTGGGTGGGTGGGGGGTGGGTGACTCTGTGCATAGATGTTTGAGTGGTTGATTCACTGGGTGTTTGGGTTCAAGAGTGCATGTGGAAACAGCTGTATGGGTGGGTGAGTGTGTGTATGGGTGTGTTAGTGAGTGAATGGATGTCTCAGTGGTACATGTCCAAGTAACTACATATGTAAAAGGCAGTGTATGTGAGAGTTGGAGTATATAAATGACTAAACGTGAGAGTCAGTGATTGTGAGAGTGGCTGTATGGATGAGTGTGTACTTGTATCAGTGATTGTATAAGAGAGTAAGTATGCGTTTGTTTCTGTATGAATAAGTGATGTGGTGTGTGTATAACTGTATACGTGAGTAAATGGAAGTGTGATTGATTCTTTGCATGACTTACTAGGTGTGTGAGTAACTCTGGATAAGTGGTGCTGTGTGAGTGTCTATAGGTGTATGAGTGCATATGATAGTGTTGTATTGATGAGTGACTGCATGTATGAGTGATTGTATGGGTGAATGAGTGGATGTGTGTGTAGACCTAGGAATCAGTGAGTGCGTATGTAGTAACTGGTATTGGTGTGTCGATGGTTTCGAAAATGGTAGTCTGTATTTTACAGTGGGTGTATCAAAGGTTATATTAGGGTGTGAGGAGATGCATCAGATTTTCACGTGGATGATGTCATCAGTGATGTCATTTGATATGTCATCAGTGATGTCATCAGTGATGTCACTGACCATGTCATGAATGATGTAATATGTGACGTCATCAGCAGTGCATTGCGGGGGCGCGAGTTCTAGTTAGCTGAACTAACTATAACGGCGGAATTTCTCTGGTTTTCTACGAGTGAAATGTCCAACTAACTATAACGTCCCTGAAACCTATGGGTTTTTCAGTGAATTTCTAAGGTTTTTTAAATGCCAATTTCTAACTATAAAGTACCTGAAACCTATGGTTTTTTCAGTGAATTTCAATGGTTTTTTAAATGCTAATTTCTAACTATAACATACCTGAAACCTATGGTTTTTTCAGTGAATTTCAATGGTTTTTTAAATGCTAATTTCTAACTATAACGTCCCTGAAACCTATGGTTTTTTCTAGTGAATTTCAAAGGTTTTTTAAATGCTAATTTCTAACTATAACATAGCAGTCTCGTTTTCAGAGTGGTGGAGAAAGGTGAGCGTGGCCTCCAAACACCTTTTAGCAATCCCACTGTGTGGTATTTACTGGAGGTAACAGGAGGGGTAGTTAGCCCTCAACGTCAACCTTGGGGGCCAACTACCTCTTTTATTACCTCCAGTAAGTCCCACACAGCAAGATTGCTAACTTGTTATATCAGGCACCGCCCCCTCCCTGCACCACTGTGCAAACGCGCCCCCTGGCATATTGTAAGTTAAGGGATTAAGTCCCCTTGAATCCTGAGGGTCCCTGGGGGCCAACTAGCCCACCAGGTACCTCCAGTAAGTGCCACAGAGCTGCGTTGCAGAGAGGTGTTCCGAGGCCACGCTCCTTTTTACACCACGCTGCAAACGTGGCTTCTAGCGTACTGCTGCTCGGAGGATGAAGTCCACTTGTGTCCTGAGGTCCTCAGGACACAAGAGGACCTCATCGCCCCACCAGCAGTGCGCCAGAAGCTGCGTTTTCCCAGTGGTGTAAAAAGGGGCGTGGCCTCGGAACACCTCTCTGCAACGCAGCTCTGTGCCCCCCCACACTTTTTAAAAAAAATTAACACAGCCCCGGGGAGGTGGCGATCCCCGGGGCTTCGGGTGGCTGCGTGCCCCCCGCACATAATCAGCATAGCCCCGGGGAGGTGGCGGTCCCCGGGGCTGCGGGGGCCCTATTATTTTTTGGGCAATGCCCCCGGGACCTGGCCCACCTGGGGGCCTCATTAAAATGAAGCGCGGGAGGTTGCGCTTCATTTTTTTTACATTTTCGGCGGGATTCGCGACCCCAACGCGAATTCCGCCAAAATTATTTTTAAAAAAATGCTTTTTTTGGCCCTGAGCAGGCCTAGGGGGTCAGGATGTTTCTAGCCTGCCCCCTTTTCTTGTTTTTTATCTTTGTTTTTCTGTTTTCTTGTGACTCGGTTCTACCGAGTCACAAGATGGCTGCCAACACTTCCTGGTTTGGAGTGTTGGCAGCCAATCAGAATGAAGCTCATGCTCGGGAGGGTTCGCGAACCCACCGCGCCCACAGATATCGAAACTTTCTCTTTTTCTAATTTCTCAGGAACTACTGAACGGATTTACACCATTTAAAAAAAAAAGGGCTCTTTCTGAACCAAGACCTACCTTTTTGCCAAATTTGTTGTAATTCCGTTCAGCAGTTCGGGCTGTAGCTTTGTCTAAAGTTTCCTATGGAAACGGCACCCGCTTGTCGAATCACCTCAAAACTTTCAAGACAGGAGCTGACCGGAGCGGGCCACTAGTTTTTAAAATTTCGCGACGATTCGTCAACCGGCGCCAAAGTTATCGGGAAAATAAAAAAACGCTTTTTGAATAGAAACGAGGTCCTAACTATTACTACCTACTGGCGACCGCCAGTAGGTAATATGTATATATATATATATATATATACACATACCACGGTGTATTGAAGAATGAGTGGGTGTATGAGTGTCCGTATGGATGATTTAGTGGGTGCGTGATTGACTGTATAAGTGAGTGATTATACGTGTCTTCATGAATGTATGAGTGAGTGACTAATCTGTGTGAATGTCTGTATCAGTCTGTCAGTTGGTGTTTAGGTGGCTGCATGGATTGGTGAGTAGGTACATGATTGTCTATATGGGTTAATGGTTAGCTGTCTGAGTACCTGTATGGGTGCCTGAGTGTCTGTGTGGGTGGGTGAGGGTATGTGTGACTCCCTGCATGGATGTGTGAGTGGGTGAATCACTGGGTGTATGGGTACTTGAGTGCGTCTGTGAGGGGCTGTATTGGTGAGTGAGTGTGTGTATGGCTGTGTCGGTGAGTGAATGGATATCTCAGTGGTATATGGGTAAGTAACTGCATATGTGAAAGGCAGTATATGTGAGTGTTGGAGTATATAAGTGAATGTATGTGTGAGTGAGTTATTGTGAGAGTAGCTGTATGGGAGAGTGTGTGCTTGTGTCAGTGACTGAATAGGAGAGTAAGTATGTGTTAGTATCTGTATGAATAAGTGAGGTGGTTTGTGTATAACTGTATAGGTGAGTACGTGGCAGTGTGATTGACTCTTTTGGTGAATGACTAGGTGTTTGAGTAGCTCTATGGGTGACTGACAGTGTATGAGTGGCTGTATGGGTGTATGAGTGGATATATCAGTCGCTGTATTGGTGAGTGACTGGATGTATGAGTGGCTGTATGGGTGAGTGAGTGTATGTGTATGTAGACCTATGAATCAGTGAGTGGGTATGTACGTACTGGTATTGGTGTGTCAATGGTTTTTAAGAATAGTAGTCTGAAATTTGGAATGGGTGTATGAAAGGTTATATTGGGGTGTGAGTAGGTGCATCAGAGAATATGTGGATGATGTAGTCAGTGATGTCATCAGTGATGTCAGTGACCATGTCATGAGTGATGTAATATGTGATATCATCAGCAATGCAGTGCGGGGCGCGAGTTATAGTTAGCTCATCTAACTATAACGGCTGAATTTCTTTGGTTTTGTACGAGTGAAATGTCAGTCTAACTATAACGTCTCTGTAACCTTTGTTTTTTCCTGTAAAAATAAATAAATATATATATATATATATATATATATATATATATATATATATATATTCAAACTGCAGCCGCTCCTTCCGGACCGCTGGGACCCATGGAGAGTGGTGCGCACACCGGCGGAGCACACCGGTAATCCAATATCCTACAGTAGCAAAGTCAGCGCGCTCTCAGTAACACACACGACTCCGTATAGATGCCCAAACACCGTTTAATCCACAACGCGTTTCGGTTCCATAGAACCTTGATCACGTGAATTTTACACCAAATCAGAGGGACTCAAATAGTTCATAGTATAAACAGTGAAAAAGGACAAGTGAGCAATAATAATAGCGGATATGTTGGAATGGCACAAAAGTCCTGAGAAGTATACAAAACTGAATACAAGCAAAACACATGTTGAGTTAAAAAATATATACATATATATATCACATGTTAAATACTCATGCAACTTGCATAGTGTATGAGAAAACAATAGTCATTGTACCAGCACGAGCCCTGGGTATCAGTACCTGTTCTCAGCGCCAATTAATGATCGGCGTATAAACAAAACTTTATTGCTGCCCTAGTTGCAGACAAAAAGTAAAAATAAGTACAAATAATGTTACTGCATATTAAATGAATGCATATACGTTTTAACTGTAAAATTCACGTGATCAAGGTTCTATGGAACCGAAACGCGTTGTGGATTAAACGGTGTTTGGGCATCTATACGGAGTCGTGTGTGTTACTGAGAGCGCGCTGACTTTGCTACTGTAGGATATATATATATATATATATATATATATATATATATATATATATATATATAGATATAGATAACTATAGATATATATAGAGATAGATAGATAGATAGATAGATAGATAGATAGATATTACAGGGCCGTTATAGTTAGGCTGACATTTCACTCGATACAAAACCAGAGAAATTCAGTAGTTATAGTTAGCTGAACTAACTATAACGTATGCCCCCACAATGCACTGCTTATGACCTCACTTACTACATCACTCATGACATGTTCAGTGACATCACTGATGACATCTCAAAATAAATTTAGGGTGGGTAAGTGTAATTGGGTGGCAAGAAGGGTATTTTTAGGGTTTAGGGTGGGTGAGGGTATTTGGGTGGCAAGGGGATTTTTAGGGTTTAGGGTGGGTAAGGGTATTTGGTTGGTAACAGGTTTTTAGGATTTAGGGTGGGTAAGGGTATTTGGGTGGCAAGTGGATTTTTAAGGTTTAGAGTGGGTGGTGTTTTGGGGTTGGGTTTGTTAGGTAAAAATGTATATATATATTTATATAAATATATATATGTATTTTTCTGTATATATGTATGTGTTCATATATACACACACACATATATATGTGTGCATGTGTATAACATGTATATATATATATATATATATATATATTTATATATATATATAAAGTCACTGAAAAAAACCAAAGGTTACAGGGACGTTATAGTTAGTCTGACATTTCACTTGGACAAAACCAGAGAAATTCAGCAGTTATAGTTAGCTGAACTAACTATAACTTATGCCCCTGCAATGCACTGCTTATGACCTCACATTTTACATCACTCATGACATGGTCAGTGACATCACTGATGACATCAATGATGACATCTCAAATGACATCACTGATGACATCATCCAGTGATTGTGAGTGTTTTTAAAAATGTTTGAGTGTTAAATATATATACCAAGGTGTATTGGTGAATCAGTGGGTGGATGGCTAACTGTATAAGTGAGTGACTAGGTGTCTCAGTTAATGTATGGGTGAGTGACTGGTTGAGTAAATATCTGTATCTGTCTGTCAGTTGGTGTCTAAGTGGTTGTATGGGTGTGTGAGTGGGTACGTGAGTTTCTTTATGGGTGAGTGATTGGTTGTCTAAATACCTCCATGGGTGTCTGAGTGTTTGTGTGGGTGGGTGAGGGGGTGTGCGACTGCCTGTATGGATGACTGAGTGGGTGAGTCAGTGGCTCTATGGGTTAGTGAATGTGTGTATAAAAAGGGCTGTATGGGTGAGTGAGTGTGTGTATGGCTGCGTCAGTGAGTGAATGCATGTGTCAGTGGTATATGGGTGAGTAACTGCGTATGTAAACGGCAATATAGGTGAGTGATGGGTATGTGAGTGACTGTATGGGTGAGTGAGTGAATATAAGAATGGCTGTATGGGTGAGTGTGTGCTTGTGTCAGTGCCTGTTTAGGTGAGTGAGTATGTGTTAGTATCTGTATGAGTAGGTAAGTGAGTGTGTATGTAACTGTATGAATGAGTAAGTGGCTGTATGATTGACTGTATGGGTGAGTGAGCAGGTGTTTGAGTAACTCTATGGGTGACTGACTCAGTGTGTGAGTGGCTGTATGGGTGTATGAGTGGATATGTCAGTGGCTGTATTAGTGAGTGAGTGGGTGTGTGAGTGTCTATATGGGTGAGTGAGTGGATGTATGTGTTGATCTATGAAGCAGTGCGCAGCTGTGTAAGTCCTGGTATGGGTGTGGGAATGGGTTTGAGAATGGTAGTGTGGAAGTTGGAGTGGGCGTATGAAAGTTTATATGGGGGTGTGAGTGGGTGCCTCAGAGATTCTTTGGTTGATGTCATCAGTGATGTCATTTGAGATGTCATCAGAAATGTCATCAGTGATATCACCTACCATGTCATGAGTGATGTAATATGTGAGGTCATAAGCAGTGCATTGTAGAGACACGAGTTATAGTTAGGCCTGGGCGGTGAACTCCACTCCATTTGCGGAGTTTGCCGAGTTTTCTGCACTCCACGCTCCACGGAGCTTGAATTGTAAGTTGGTGAGCGCGAGCTGCCGCTCAGTAGAATTTCCACCTGAGCGGCAGGAAGACCAGAGCGAACGGCAGATCGCACTGCACTCTGCCACTTGCAGAACTCCGCAGAGTTTTTTTGTCACTTCACAAAGTGCCGCGTAGCGAAACTCCGTGAACTACCTCCAGGCCTGGATAACTATAACTGCTGAATTTCTCTGGTTTTGTACGAGTGAAATGTCAACCTTACTGTAACGTCCCTGTATCCTTTGGTTGTTTCAGTGAATTTCTAATGTTTTTTTAATTCTATTTCCTAACTATTAACGTCCCTGTAACCTCTGGTTTTTTCTGTGAATTTCTATGGTTTTTCAAAATCTATTTCCTCACTATAGCGTCCCTGTAACTTTTGTTTTTTCAGTGAATTTCTAAAGTTTTTTAAATTCTATTTCATAACTGTAACGCCCTTGTATTTTTTTTCTGTAATTAGATATTGAACATTACATATGCATGGTGCACCACTTTTTTTTCAAACATATTTTTATTAACATTTGAGCATAAAATCATCACATTTAGTAGCTCATATTTTGAAATGTATTACAACTGTGAGCGACTTCCAGTCACCCACCCACACATCAATCCCAAAATGCAGCATCTAGTGGTTACCAGATCAGTTTCTCGTTCAATTCAATATTAGTACCGCCTTAGGAGTATGGGCCTTCAGGTTGAGCTATCTGGATACACTGGGCTAGGGGGGGTCCTAGGTCCATTCGCTGTTTATCGTCAGTTGATGGATACAGTCTGGGAAAAGAAAGGGAGCTGCTGCAAATAGGAGTAATGTCCTCATGATGTAGCTCAAAGGGATGATAAGAGGGGAAAGGGAAAGATAACTATAAACTAAGTAACTATGCAGTGCAGGGTGGTGTGTCGGCGCATGTTTCTGTCAGGAGTGTCGTAGGTGGGGGGAAATCAGGCGGGGGGCCTAGACTCTCGGACGAATATGGCAGCCTGACAGCTCACCATGAGGGGTGACATTTCCAAAGTTATTCAAAGCAGGGGGAGCGTTGTCACTGTTACGGAGGAAGGTTAAGTGAGGTTTATGCCACTGTTCTATGCGTTTGTGTGGCTGGCGCTATCAGAGTGGGAGCTAGTGTCGGCCTCCTCTGCTATGGGTTGATATCTTTAAGGGTGTTCCCAATTTTCTAAGATCTTCCTCCAGGGATCTGCCATGGGGTGTTCTTTGTAGCCCCCATTCATCCTACCTGGTAAGGGCTCTTTCTTCTGCCCCTGCCCAGTGTCTCGTTTCCAGTCAGTGATTGCCGGGCCGTTTGTTGATTTCCACGTTAACGCTATAATCCTTTTGGCTAAAACTAAGGCCAAATCTACAAACCTAGTACCTACTTTCCGCATGGGGGTCATGGGGAAAGTCCCAATATACAGTAGGTTCAAGCGCGCGCCCCACTGCTGCCCACGTCAGTTCCACAACCTCACCCCAAAATTGATTCTCAATGGTACAGCCCCAGATCATGTGGATAAAGTCAGCATCCCTGTGGTTGCACCTTTGGCAGTTGCGTATCTCCCCGCCGTACGTAACCCAGATCTTGTGAGGTGTCATGTATGTCGTATGCATATAATTAAATTGTATATGTTTCATCCTGGTATTCCGGTAGACCTTTTTTGGGTATGCTAGGAGTCTTTTCCAGTCCCCGTCCGGGATTTCCCTGTTAAGTGCGGACACCCATTTATCACGTAGTTTTTGGACGGGGGTGTGGGATAGTTGCTGCAGGGCAGCGTAAAACCACTTCACCTGATGCTGTGCCCCGCCTAATGTGAGTATAGATTGTAACATTACATGCGTCTCAGGTTCTTCCTGCCCTCTGCCCCACAGTACTCTAAATGTGTGTGTCAGAGCTTCATATTGAAGGAATTGCCCTGGTTGAAGTCCATTGCTGTCCACCAGGTCCGACAGGGGGACCAGGACAGTCTCCAACCGTCTCCAACCCCACCGCTGTCCAGTGTGTAAGTTGGTCAGGAGTGAAAATCCTCCTAGGGTTACAATGTGGTAGGCCTTTCAGGGGTAGAGCTGGTGCATACAAAGGGGTCTTTGCTTGTATGGCTACACAGCATTTCCAACACTGTAGCCGTGGTTTGTAATAGGGACTGATGGGAGATCACCACAACCGGGTCTAACATTTTAGCCAATAATAGGGTTGTATGTTCTCCTGAGTCTGTCAAATTTGAACCCTCAGGGCCTACGCCCTCCAGCCACTGTGCCAACCACTGCATTTGTGAGGCCAAGAACTAGTGTTCAAAGTTCAGCACTCCCAGCCCACCTTCAGCCACGGGACGTTGCAGTGTTGTCAAAGACTCCTTCTGGCGGCCCTTGTCCCATATAAGATCTTAGAGTAGGGTGTCTAGTTGTCTGAACCAGCCGGGGGCACAACTATTGGCAGGTTAACAAAAATGTATAACAGACATGGTAGCATAACCATTTTTGACAGTGAGATTCTTGCCATGATCGGAAGGCGCAGGGAGCACCAGAATGGGACGCATGCTCTGAGAGATCTCAGAGCTCGCTCAAGGTTCCCCTCTCTCATATCTTCTAGTGAGTGGAAGATGTGTATCCCCAGGTATTTAAAGGTGGAGGGGGCCCAGTTAATGTCCATGGGAAGGACCACAGGGCAGGGACTGGCCGGTATCAGCGGAAACAGGTAAGTCTTACCCTTATTAACCCACAGTCCGGAGACTCGCTCAAATCTTGTTAACAAATCCAGAGCTACCTCAGTGCCTTGTACAGCATCGTTGAGGTAAATCAGGAGGTCGCCTGCGTAAAGGGAAATTGTGTGTGTACGGCCTCTGATTGTCAAACCCACACCATCTCCTCCCTGGCGAAACAGTGCTGCCAGCGGTTCTATCGCCAGCAAAAACAGGAGGGGCAATAAAGGGCACCCCTGGCATGTACCTCAAAAGATATGGTATTGAGTAGAGACTACTTTCCCTGTCTTGACCCTAGCAGTTGGGTGCTCATAAAGTAACTACACCCATTCTGTCCAATCCTCACCCAGGCCCATGTGCCTCATAGTGTCAAAAACAAAATCCCATCTAACCGTATCACAGGCCTTCTCTAGGTCTATTGACAGGAGCGCTGCTCTGGGAAGAAGCCGCACTGCGGGGTGGTATAGTACAGAGTATAGTCTACGTAAGTTATAAGAAGTGTTTCTTGTGGGGATGAAGCCATTTTTGTCTATGTGGATTAAGGTGAGCATATGCGGGTGTAAGCGCTGGACTAATATCTTACTCAGGATTTTGTAATCCATGTTGAGCATGGAGAGAAGGCGAAAATCATGGACCCAAGGACCCTGCAGGCTCGTCTTAGGGAGCGGGATTACCAATACGTCCCTAACAGATGCAGGAAGTTGCCCCATTCGCAGCGACTCTGTGTATAGAGTCGCCAGACGAGGGGCTAGTTTTGAAACATATGTTGAGTAATATTCCACTGATAGACCATCAGGGCCTGGGGTTTTGCCCCGGGCCATGTTCTTGATTGCAACCCGGATTTCGTGAGAGTCAATAGGGCCACCTAGATCCGCCACTTCCTGTTGGACCAAGCGGACAATTGGCAACAGAGACAGGAAAGTTCTCCGTTCGACATGTGGAACCCGAGAGGGTGCTTTATACAGTGATGCATAATATTCACGAAACAGAGTATTAATAGCCTCTGGGTCATGGACGGATAGGTTCATTTCCGTTCTTATGTGGGCAATCGGGGAACACCGGGTTTCTGGTTTAATCAGCCATGCTAATAAACGGCCAGGCTCACCCTCCTCTTCCTTCACCTTAGTAAGGTAACCTTTATATTCATAGCACCTCAGTTTTTCGAGTGCTTGATAATATAAGGCTCGTATTTCTTTCAGGAGTTTATGTTGTGCGGTATTCTGTCCCTGAGCATTGTCCAACCCATGCAGTTGGTCTTCTAAGCGTCTTACCTCTTGGTGTAATTCTCACTGCACCCCAACGGATTGTCCCAGGCAGAACCCTCTTGTCACCACTTTAAAAGCTTCCCACTCCAACAACACTGTGGACGCTCTATGTGTGTTAAGGCAAAGTACGCATCTATGGACGAGCCCAGGGTCTCCCTAAAACAGGGGTCCTCCAGCATCATCGGGTCAAGGCGCCACAACGGGACTAGCGGGCACTTCCCTACTGGTTGAAGGGTCAGCAATAGGGGACTTTGATCTGAGAAGGTGCGCCCGAAGTATTCTGTGTGAGTGATAGCTTGTCCCAATCCAGGGGTGCAGAGAAACGCATCTATCCTTGTATGTAACTGGTGTATTGTGGAGAAGTATGAGTAATCCCTATCATCCAAGTGTTTCGTCCTCCAGATATCTTCCAAACCCCAATGATTAATCCAGTCCCTAAACCCTGCCGCTGTACGGTGGGTCTGGGCCACAGGCATGGGAGGGTGTGAGCGATCTAACGCGATGTCAGCCACACAGTTAAAGTCACCCCTATAATCATGTCTTTGGTTGTCATTGCGGCTATGTGGGGTGAAATGCCAGTTAAGAAGGGCACCTGATCCTGGTTAGGGACATTTACGCTGCCCAACAAGATCTCACATCCGAGCAGTCTCCCTTTCAGAAGCACGTATCTGCCCTGTTTGTCCGTTAATATAAGTAGTGGCTCGAAGGGCACCCCTGCCCTTATCCAAATTAACACCCCCCTAGCATGTGCGGAGTATGACATCATGTATAGTTGCCCCCTCCAGCGTCTGCGTAATTTCTCTATTTCACTATACACGAGGTGTCTCCTGCAGTAGAGCAATCTGCACCCCCTCCAACGTAAGTATCGATGTATGTTGTGTCGTTTCACAGCTGTCCCCATCCCCCTGATATTCCAAGTCATAAGTTTCAGTGTGTGAGGTGCAGACACCATTTGTGGGAATACCGTCCCAATCCAAGCCCCCAATCCATCTCCGACCCCCCACGAATTCACCGAACTCTGCATCACCACACCTGCAATAGGGCAAGCCCCAAATTTGAATAAGAAAAACCCACCGGCAATGCTGAACTCCCTTTCCCCAGAGCAGTCTGGCAACCGCCAGCCACCCAAACTGCAAACTGTGCCTCAGACTTGGCAGAAGGACGCAGGCAGCCACGGACGTGGACTTCTGAACGGGGGTGGGCTCTTGTTTGTGTGTCACAGTGGCTCTGACAGCCCGTGCCAGCCCACTGAGTGATAAGTTCAGATCACACTACTCATGCTGACTGCAAAGCGTTCAAAATCACAGGCGTACTGCACACTAGTCACCAAGGCAACGTGGTTAAAGGTCGTCTGCCAATCTAGGGGAGATTTCCGGCATTCGGACACTGTCTGCACAGGAGGAATCCGAGTCCTATTCTCCAGTCGCTTTTACCGAAGGTGAGCCATCTTCTGATGCGATCTTTCTGGGTTTCATAATTTCAACTGCTGCCTGGAGAGCAGTTTCCCTCTTTCTCTGTTTGAGAAGTGTTCAGGCATGTAGACGTTCTCATTTTGAGTCTCCTTCGAGCCCTCTTCCCGGGCAGGGAGACCTGGCTCTCGGTCACCTTGTTTGATTTCAGAGGCGGACATCCTGACTTATAGGCATCGAACCACTCCCACGCTTTCCCAGGATCGTCGCTAAAGTGGGTCTTCCCATTGAGTATTACGCGAAGTCTAGCAGTAAGCAACAAGGAGTATTGCAGGCACTCATCACACAGCGCCTTCTTTACTTCCTTGAATGTCTGGGGTGTAATCTGGGAAGATGGCTACCTTGCTGTTATCTATCATAAAGGGGCCGTTAGTTTGCGTCTTCTGCAGGAGGGTATCTCGATCCCTTAAGTGTAAGAGCCGCGCCACTACCGGTCGCAGCGGGCGTCCTGGAGCGAGCGGGCAGGCAGGGACCCTGTGGGCTCTCTCAAGGGTGTAGAAGGCAGAAAGGCCCTCCGAGGCCACGACTGTGCGGAGTCAATGTTCCAAGAATGACAGCATGTCAGTGCCTTCCGCTCCCTCTGGTAGCCCAACCACACAATTTTTGTTCCTACGTTTGCGCCCTTCAACGTCTCCCGCCCTGCGTTCTAGGGTGTGAACCCTGTCCACGAGTTCTTCCACTGTTCTAGTCAATGATTGTTGCACTCGATGAAGTTCTGCAATGGAGGTCTCTACTGTCCCCACCCTCTCCACCAGTTTACAGTGTTCTGCACGCAGCAGTCCAAGGCCAACTGATACCGTGCTAATGTCATGGTGGAGGGTAGACTTTGTATCCGCAATGGCCTTGAAAAACTTGGCCAATAGTTGTTGGACCGGGTCCAACTCCATCGGGGTCCCTGATTGTTCGGCAGTTGCATCACCTCCATGGTTCATTATTGCACAAGTTGTCCTTGCCTGGAGTTTGACCATTTTCACCACAGTGATGTATCTAGGTATCTCGGTATGTTCCCGTAGGCGCTGTAGGCTCAGAAGCCAATTGGTTCTGGATTCCTCTTGCAAGTTCAGGTGGCAGCCCAACAGTACGTCCTTGTTGGTCAGCAAGGATGTGGGCCTCACCGTTAGGTTGTGCAAAGGTGCAGTTAGGGAGATATGTTTGAGCCGTTCCAGGGGTTCTATCCTTGCTGCAGTCCAGGGACCTCACCATGCCTCACTGCGGAGGGTCCGAGCCTCCAACGAGTCTGCAGAATGCTCCCAGGAGGATGGTGAAGACGTGTCACACCAAGGAGTGCCTGGGTACAGTCCTCCAGAAGAAGTTCATGGCTACCAGCTCCTACCGGTCTCTGCCGTCCATGGGCCCAACCGAGATCTCAGGTCTAGCCACAGAGGAACGGAAAGAGCACCATGTGTGGGATCACTTCCGCCCCTCCATCTGTGGGGTGGCTCGCCAATTCCCTCCGGGCCCCGGACTAGGCCCCGCAGTGCCACGGCCCCAGTGCATTCTTCAGACCGCGTTGCAGGCCACTTTAACAGGGGGTGACTATTCCCCAGTCATACGGCTCCTCCAGGGGCCGGTGCTACCCGACTGTATGCATGCACCTCCACTCAAGGCAACAGCTGGAGGGTTGGTCCAGTTCCTGTGGCCCACTAGGGTGTAGCAGGGTGCAAAGGCGGAGCGGAGCGATCGCAGCCAGCCGAGCGGGCATCCAGTTAAGCGAGATGGGGAAGCACCCGTCACTATGCCTCTTTGCCCTGGCCCTCTCGGCTTCCAACCAAGAGACAGAGGTCCGGTTTCTACGTCGCAACCATCCCGAGTCCCAGCGGCCATACCGGTACTCACTGCATGAATCTGCAACACGGCCACTCGAGAAGATGGATGCCACTGAAGGCCGCCGGGGGGACATCACTGTAGGCTGCTGGGTGATCGCCGGGCTGGAGCAGCAAGTCGCAGGCAGACCGCGGGCTCTCTCGCAGCTTTGCCAGCTCGACTATTGTGGCAGGTTCAGTTCAGTCTCTAACGGCCCATCTTCCAAATGCTGCAGCGGCTCTGGCAGTTGTGGGCTTCAGGGCGGCCTTGGGGCTCGGCTCCTGAACTGGGGAATGCTGTTTCTGAGGAGCCCCAGGACTGCCCAGTTGCCACCTCTCCTCGACCACACCTGTCTCTCGGGTCGGCGAGCCTCTCCGCAGTCTAGACTAATGAGAGCCCTCTGTCCGGGGCCGCCATTTTAGCGGGTGCGATTCCCGGCTTGTCTCCAGTATCAGTATATTGTGTCGAGCTCTGCAGAGCCGCGAGTTTGGTCTCGCCCGATCACAGGGGAAGATTCCTTGGTGCGGCGTGCAGGTTATCCGGGTTTCATTACCCACGCCACTGCCAGATAACACATGATAATAGCTGGGAAAATAATTAGTGTGGGGGGCTCGAGCCCCCCCACACTGCCCCGGGGACCACCACCTCCCCGGGGCTATCTTCACCTTGGGAGGGGGGCCACGCGGCCCTCCTACTGGAGCCCTTGATGGCCCTGGGGACCGCCACCCCCCAGGGCCGGCTCCTGCAATGTCCCGGGGTGCCACCCCCGGGACATTGCCGTTTTCTATGATAGGGCGGGAGCACGGCTCCCGCCCTGTCATAGCAAACCCTGCTTTGCTTTTTGGAAGACCATGTCATGAATGATGTAATATGTGACGTCATGAGCAGTGCATTGCGGGGGCGCGAGTTATGGTTAGCTCAACTAACTATAACGTCTGAATTTCTCTGGTTTTTTACGAGTGAAATGTCCAACTAACTATAACGTCCCTGAAACCTGTGGTTTTCTCAGTGAATTTCTAAGGTTTTTTAAATGCTTATTTCTAACTATAACGTCCCTGAAACCTATGGTTTTTTCAGTGAATATATATATATATAACATTCTTAAACTTTTTAGAAGCACGCATAATCACTAGATGATGTCATCAGTGATGTCCTCAGTGATGCCATTTGAGATGTCATCAGTTATGTCATTAGTGATGTCTCTGACCATGTCATGAGTGATGTAATATGTGACATCATCAGCAGTGCATTGCGGGGGGGTGAGTTATAGTTAGCTCAGCTAACTATAACGGCTGAATTTCTCTGGTTTTGTACGAGTAAAATTTCAGCCTAAATATAACATCTCTATAAACTTTGGGTTTTTTCCGTGAATTTCTAAGGTTTTTTCAATGCTAATTTCTAACTATAACGTCCCTAAAACCTGAGTTTTTTTCAGTGAATTTCTAATGTTTTTTAAATGCTAATTTCTGACTATAATATCCCTGAAACCTGTGGTTTCTCGGTGAATTTCTAAGGTTTTTTAACTAGCAGTCACGTTTGCAGAGTGATGGAGAAAGGGGTCTGGGCCTCCGACCAGCTCTCAGGAATTCCGATGCATAGGACTTACAGGAGGTACCAGGAGGGCTTCTTGGCCCCCAAGGTCCCTCTGGAGTAAAGTGGACTTCATCCCCCAACCAGTAGTGCACCAGGAGGCGCATTTGCAGAGTGGTGGACAAAGGGGGCATGACCTCTAAAGACCTCTTAGCAGTCCCACTGTGTGGGACTTACTAGAGGTAACAGGAGGGTAGTTGGCCCCAAGGACATCCTTGGGGT
This sequence comes from Calotriton arnoldi, assembly GCA_963921515.1. Lineage (NCBI taxonomy): Eukaryota > Metazoa > Chordata > Amphibia > Caudata > Salamandridae > Calotriton > Calotriton arnoldi. Next base: position 796,853 of record CAWUFW010002917.1, read on the forward strand.
CCAACTACCCCTTCTATTACCTCCAGTAAGTCGCACACAGCAGGATTGCTGAGTTCTGATAGCCAGCCATGCCCCCTTTGCCCACCACTCTGCAAACACGCTTCCTGGCACACTCTTGGCTGGGGCATGAAGTCCCCTTGCCTCTTGAGGGTCCCTGAGGCCAACTAGCCCTCATGTTACCCTCCAGTAAGCCCCACACAGCTAGATTGCTGAGAGGTGGTCAGAGGCCACACCCCCTTTCTACACCACTCTGCAAATGCGCCTCCTGGCACACTTCTGCTTTGGGGATGAAGTCCACTTTAGTCCTGAGGTCGTTTTTGAATAGTAACAAGGTCCTAACTATAACTACCAACTGGCGACCGCCAGTAGGTAAAATATATATATATATAAATACATATATATATATATATATATATATATATATATATATATATATATATATATATATATATATATATATATATATATGATAAAGTACACCCTGCCACACATTATAAGGATATTTCAAGTTACTGAGGTGTTACATAACCATATAGAGGAACGATGTTGAAGGCAGAGTTCCTTTATTAGGTCATGGAATTCCATGGTAACTTGCAATATCTTTATCATGTGGTACTTTATCCCATATAATGCATGCTCACACCATCACCTTTCCCAAAAATACTGAAAACCTTGGTACATAGCTCTTTCATTTGCAAGAAAGAGCACGTTTGCAAACATGAAGAATAAAAAAAGAACCTCTAGTGGAAAAAGATATTAGAAACTGTTCAATACAAGTCAGTTTAAAACAAAAAAAAAGTTAGTAGTTCGGAATGTGTAGAAACATTCAGAAAGATTCTAACTTTTCTATAATTACCTAAGGAATACAAAAGATAAACATGCGCTTTCTACCATTCACTGTAAGCTGGAAAAATAGAGCAGAAGAAAGAAAAGCAAAGTTTCATTTCCACTACTTTAAACAGCTGCTCGATGAGCTGAGCTGCCCTTCACCTCAGCTGCTGGCTGTGGCAGCAGGCATTGTGACATCAGAATTAGACTATGCCAACTTATTTCACCTGAGTTCTGACATCCATTCTTTATAATCTGGTGCATCACAAATTGCTGATTTTCAAAAAATTATTGAAAGGAGTTTATACTGAGATTGCAGAATTCACGTATATATACATATATAAATATTTTTTTTTACTTAAAAAAGGCTAAAGTAACGTTATAGTAATGTGAAACTTTCTGTGACAATGTAACGTTTTATACTCTAAAAAAAACGTGAAATGTGTTATGTGGTGTGCGTGAAGTGTATATTCTGTATTGGGCTTATGAACTTACTGCGTAGGTGGGTTTTGTACTTGTGTAAAGGCTAACCCTGGGCGTAGCAGGCTTAGTGCCTCTACGCGTATTTCCAAGGAGTTTTAAAAAAAATCCATGGAAATACGCTACGCTTCCTCCCCCCTCCCAAATTCTTTTAAAATTAAAAAAGAAGCCACTTACCTGTGTGTCTGCTGCCTCCCCTGCCTGGCCGCTCTCCTTCCTGCTCCTCGCTTCCTTCTGTGATTAAAAAAACACTACGTTGTATGTCTTGCTCGCAGGTAAGTGGCTTCTTTTTTAATTTTTAAAGAATTTGGGAGGGGGGAGGGAGCTGCTAACTCCACTCTGCCATGGAGGTGGAGTTTTGCCTACCACCGCTTTCGCAACGGAGCGCAGAGTAGGCAAATCTCCGCAAACTCCACTGGCGGAGTGGAGTTACCCGCCCAGGGTTAGTAAAGGCATTGCCTCCCCCAGAGAGTTACCCCTCCCTGCTGCTTCTTTGTTGGGCTGAGGTCCCTGTCTGTTGCTGCTGTTGCCACGCAATTGACCAACCACCTGCTCCCTGCTGCAGTGGTGCAGTGGCTGTCTGACTGCCCTGCGGCTGAGCATATGGTACAATTGGGTTACCTTGGGCTTGGTTTTGAAGATGGGGATTTTGTGAGGACTGGCCCAGATTTATCGATCTCTGCTCCTGATATGCTTTCAAGCGGCATCGGTCAGCCACCATTCAGTGGCAATAAAAACATTCTCTGAGGTCTGCCGCTGCCAACCTCCGTGACCTCTGCCGTTCTTACTGGGTTGAAACCCTCTGAGGTTTGGCTGTGGAGCCCCTTCAAAACCGATGCCATTTGTTTGTTAACGGCCATCAGGGTTGATGAAGAGGTCATAGCGGGAGATTTCAACAACAGTGATTCGATTTCATTTTTGTACATACACGTATTATTGCGTACATCAACATCAATATTAACACAGCTATCATCCCAGTAATTTCACCTCGGAGCAGATTATAAAACTACCTGCAATAAAACAGTCCTTAAAAAATGATATCCACACCTATTTATTCTAAAGCCAGCTGTATCCATACCAGTAACACTTTTTCTTACACAAGGAATTACTGGTTAGGACTATAAGTCATATGCCAGGGGACTTGTAGCAAATCTATAGCAAATAGTACCAAAGATACATTTGGATTGCTGGCAAACTTTCTGGCTTAAAAAACGAAAAGCTGGCAAAAATTGTAGCATGGTACACAGTCTCTAGGCAATATGATAATTTACTTTATGTGCAAAGAGTAGGAAAACTGGGCAGACCTAGCAGGGTTCATCAGGCATTTAAAAATGTCTGTGTGAACCAACTGGTAAGGGAGCATGGTGGGTGAGTTCCCCTCTGAGGGGGCCTCAACAACAACCAGTGCTTTAAAGGAGCATACATACAGTACACCAGTTTTACCCACCTGTAGTGTACGACCCGGGCCATATGGGCAGGGTGATGACGTATGTACGCACCTCTCCAAATAAATGGACATGAAGTCACATGGGGCCTTCGCATAAATACTCTAAGACAGTGTGGTCATTGTGTCTACTGTGTAGCGACACCTGGCGAGGCCTAGTACATGTCGTTCATTCGCCAACTGTACCTGAACATCAGGGGTGTCATGTCAGGAGGTCGCAACAAATGGCGACGAAGCGGAGCCCACCTGCCGTGCCTTGTCTGACACGAGTCCACTTTTCAACTGCCTCACCTTGCGCGGCATGCCCCACCAGCAGCACCGCGCTGCAGAAAGAGGCAGTCTTCCCTGTTCTGCTGGCGCCCGAGAGCCCTCCAGCCCTCTGGTGGTGACCCCACTTGGGACGTTGGCCATGAGGTGTCGGTTGCAATCCTGGCCGGCGTGATCCTGTGGGGAGCAGCGCCACCTGCAGGGACCCTGCACGGCACTACTGTCTTCAGCCTGCCATCCTCAGCCGAGTGTCCTGGTGCAACGGACTGGCCTGTCCTCTCCTACCCTCATTGATGCAATGCTTGTGAGGGAGTCACTTGGACAGTCTCTCCCTGAGCCTGGAACATTCCATCCCGTCAGCTCTCATTGGGGGTACTGTTTCTGCGAGGAACATGAGTGTGTAGGCGTGGGGTGAGCACGCTACCCTGGTGTTTGTATCCCCTGGTGCCTGCCATCATTCACACGTGCCTGGTCTGAGCAGTGCTTCGCAAGTGCCCAGCTCGGTTTGTGACATGACCCAACAACGGCTGATGATCAGCAGCTGCCCCCAGTAGTCCAACATCCGCCATCCCCTGCTGGCGCCTCGGTGGCTCCCCTGCTGGCACTTCGGTGGAAGACATGCGTTAGCCGGTTCAACAATTAATTTCACACCACGCGCAAGACCGATGGCACAGTGAAGCAGTCCTTTCTGTTCCACTTTGGAGGTGAGGAAATATATCTACTGTTTCAAAACATCCCTAACACTGGAGATGACCAGGAATATGACGCATCCCTGAACGCCCACTTTGGACCTCAAGTAAATATACAGATTATGAACGCTTTAACTTGAGACAAGCCCGCCAGCGAGAAGATTAATTAATTGGTGGTTTCCATGCACGCGTGAGGGCTCTGGCTAGTACATGCATTGATGACAACCAGCACAAGGAGGTTTTTGCACAGCTCATCCAAGGCTGTTGGTCCTCTGTCAGTGTTGCCTCATCGTTTGCCACCGGGGATCAAGTTGGAGGACATTTTGAACCTAGCGTCCTACATGAATTGTCCAATAGTCATGCGGAGGTGATGGAACACGCACTAGCCCAGCACCACACCCCCAGCATCTGAGCAAAGCAATGAAAATCAAGGAGGAGACAGTAGATGCGATCGTCCGCTGACAGCCGTGAACCCAGGTGCAGAAGCCACCGACTGCGTCACCAGCCAAATGTCACAACTGCAGCCAAGACTAAAATGCTACTGACAAGTGCCTGGCTCAGGGACACTCGTGCTCCAAATGTGGTAAACCAAAACACTTCACCAGGGCCTGCTGCAGTGGAAACGAAGGAAGAAAAATTACAGCCAGCTCCCAGGCCAGGTCCACCTGAGACAATTATTGTACGACCCTGGTGATGCCTGGCGTCCCTTCTAAATGAGGGGGAAGGCACCAGCGATGAAGAGACGTTCATGATCTTGTATGCCGCAGCAACTTGAAAGGGTGCCCGTACTCCTACTGATGTGTGATATCCTCATTGCTGGTTGCCAGGTAAATACTCTCATAGACCCAGGGGCATCTGTTAACGTCATGGACTGGCAGCAATACACCTCACTGGCCCCACTGTCGCCCAGCTCAGTGAAGAGCAATGCCTATGGCGTGCAGAAGCCAATAGTGCTGGCCAGTGCCATTCAAGTGGAAGTGGCCAACGGAGATGTCTGGACCCCAATGAAGTTTTTTGTAATGAAAGAAGGCAGAGGCATCATGTTTGGGTGCCAGACTACAGAAGACCTAGAGCTGGTATTCTTTGCCAGAGGCATCCAGGAGGCATAAGCCCACAACATCCTGAGTTACTTTCTGTAGCTCTTCCAACAACTGGGGTGCCTCAAAGGCACCAAGGTAAAATTGCACATTGATCAAATAGTGCAGCCAACTGCACTACGCCACAGGAGTGTGCTGTTTCACACCCCGCCCTTTGGTGGAAGATGAGCTAAACAAACTGGAACAACAAGGAGTCATTGAGAAAGTATCGGTGGCAACGCCTTGGGTCTCTCCGCTAGTTGTTCGCTCAAAGCCAAAATAGCCAGGGGCCATGAGGCTTGTTGTGGACATGAAGCTGCCCAGTAAGGCTATCCGGCACCATGGACAATATCATTGCTGATCTCAACAGTGCCTGCTGGTTCTCCAAGCTTTATTTCATTGCAGGAGATCACCAGCTTGAGCTGGACCCTGAAAGCAGGTACATAATGACTTTCTCCACACACGTTGTGCTGTGAAGTACCATTGTCTCAAATTTGGCATCTCCTCAGCAGTGGATGCCTTTCAAAATGTTATCCACAAAGAGCTATCTGGACTGGATGGCTTACTCAGCATAAGCAATGACATCCTCATCTACTCTACGACGTTTGAGGGGCACCGCCGTAGGCCCGAGCAACACTACGGAGACTCCCGGCACAAGGATTGACCCAACGCAAACACAAATGTTCCTACTTAGAGTTCTACCATTTAATTTTTTAGGTACATCTTCTCGAGTGAAGGACTGCGTGTGGATCCACAGAATGCAGGTGTCATCCAGCCCGCGCCAAGACCATAGACACCAACGGAAGTCAGGAGCTTCCTAGGGATGGCGGCATACTGTAGAAGGTTCATTCCAAACCTAGGGACCATCTCTGAGACTCTCTGGGTGCTGACAAGGGCAGATGCAGTGTGGATGTGGACTGAACAGGCGGAAAATGCCTTCAAAGAAGTGAAGAAGGCGCTCGCTGCTCAAGGACGCAACGATGTCCTGCTTCGACCCACGACGCCCCACCCAGTTAGTAGTAGATGCCAGCCACGTAGGTCTTGGGGCAGTGCTCGCCAGATCGCATATGCCAGCCGGGTGTTGTCAGCGAATGAAAACAAGTATGCCCAAATTGAGCATGAGGCCCTCAACTTTAGGTGGGAATGAAAGCATTTCCACCTGTGCCTGTGAGAATTTAAAGTGGTGACAGATCACAAGCCACTGGTGGCTGTATTTGCGGGCACTTCCAGGAACCCCTACCCAGGATTGCGCAGTGCTGTTGCAGCTCTGACTTTGCGGTGGTCTACTGACCTGGAGCTGGCAATTCAGCGGACTGTCTCTCCAGGCACCCTCCCCCTGAGCAGGCTTCAGGAAATTGGGATGCTAAAGCAGCTTAGTGAATGTGGCTCTTCAAGGTTTGTGAACATGGCTCTTCAGGCAGCCTGCCCCAAAGCGCTATCTGTGGAGAAGATCAAGGAAGCCACCACAGAAGACAGCTGCCTACAGAAGGTGGCTCCGGGACTTTAGAGTTACCAATGGAGGAGATTCCTAGAGGGTGCTAGGCAGTGGAAGCTGGTGGATTGGAGGGTGATGTCCCAGCTCTAGATAGTCAGAGGTGACCTCAGCACCACCGTAGAAGGCGTCATCATGTGCAGATGGCACATTTTTGTGCCTCTGTGTTAGAAATGGGTGTCTAATTGGGAGCCCACCCTGTCCAATTAGGGACCACCACTCTAGCTGGGTAAGTCAGCAACACTCCCTAATTTAACCTGTGCTCACCCTCTGGTGGCTTGGCACAGAGCAGGTAGGCTTAACTGAAGAGGCAATGTGTAAAGTATTTGTGCAATACTTATTACAGTAAAACAATGAAAAACACTAAACAAAAATAATCCACATCTGGTTAGGAAAAAAAGCCCTGAATTATTGAACAAAACAAGACCAAACTGACCACAATCCAACAAATAGAAACGGAGTTATGAATTTTTGAAGATTAAATCCAAAAATAGTGCTTAGAAGTCAATTGCGTTAAAAAGTTACTTCAGACCGAAGTAGACCAGGTGAAATCTGAAAAGTGAAGCCGACTAATGAAGCATGGGTCCAATACAAATGTCACTCAGGCCCCGCTTAAAAAGTACCTTATATGAAGTTAGCGTCGGCATTTAGGATTCCCTGCATTGGTTCCGTTTCACACAGTCTGGTTGATGCGTCAGAGTCGAGCCTTGCAGTCGGTGTTGGAGGATCGGTGCTGCATCGTCGTCAAAACTCATAGTTGGGTCCCACATCGTCGTCGAATCTGCACTGAGCCGGCGTCCATGGCAAATGCGTCAGTACCAACCAGCGCAAAGTCGGGACTGATTAAGTTTTTCAGCAGAACAGCACAGATATCCACTTCTGAGCCCTAGGACTGGAGGGGGCACCTCAGGCAAGGGTAGGACTCACAGTTGGCAGAGTCCAGGTGCTGAATGGAGAGTTACAGGCAGTCTTTGATGTCCCTGAGACCGCAACAATAGTAGGTAAGCAGTCAAGCCCTTTGAGTCACTCAGGGTTCAAGTGCTGAAAGTCCAGTCCTACTTACCCAGACAGAGAGCAGCAGGCAGGGCAGCACAGCAGAAAAGCAGTTCTCTCAGAGCAGCAGTCCCACCGAGTAGCAGTGCTTCAGCAGCACAGCAGTCATCCTTCCTGGCAGAGTATCCACAGGTCCCGCACTGTACTGAATGACAGGGGTAGAGGTCCAGTATTTATACCCTGGTGCCCTGCTCCTAGAAGGTGGGAGATGTTTCTGGAAAGGTCGTTTGAAGTTCTAGGAGTTTCCTGCCTACCCTGCATTGGCTTCAAGCTGGCTACATTGACAATACAGGGTTGTTAAGCCTGTTGTGAGGAGACTGGGCACAGCCTATTCAGGTGCAAGTGGGGCTGTGTTAGCTCCACCAACTCCATCAAGCCAGTTAATGGGCCATTCAGGCTCTGCTAATCCCACTATTGTGTGATTGTCTGGAGGTAATTCACAAAGTCTGTCAGCTACACCCAGTCATGTGACCCAAGATAGGCTGCAGGCACAAAGTGCTATGGGCAAAAAAATGGCAACTAAAAGTGGCATGTTCAAACTCATAATGATAAATTCGACTTTACCATTAAAGAGGGTTTGTCATTACAAGTTCATAGGTACCAAACATGATATATCTAGCTCCTCTCATTTAGGAATTACAGCGTATTAAATGTAATAAGGAATTCCCAATGTTATCCTATGGGGGGGGGGTAGGCCTCACAGTAGTGAAAAACATATTTGTGTGTTTTTTTACTACCAAGACATGCAAAATTAAAAGGTATATGTCCTGTTTTTTACTTACAGAGCATCCTGCTCTATGGGCTATCTATGGCTTACCTAGGGGTGACTTATATGTAATAAAAGGGAAGATTAAGGCTTTGCAAGGAGTGTTAAAGGCCAAGTCAACATGGCAGTCAAACTGCACAACAGGCTCTGCAGTAGCAGGCCTGAGGCATGTTTAAAGGGCTACTTACAGGCCTGACACAATCAGTTCTGCAGGCCCACTGGTAGCATTTAATTTATAGACCCTGGGCATGTACAGTGCACTTTACTATGGTCTTATAAGCAAATTAAATATGCCACTTGTGGCTACACCAATGTTACCATGTTTAAGGGAGAGAGCACATGCACTTTAGCACTGGTTAGCAGTGGTTAAGTCCCCAGAGTCCTAAAGCCAACAAAAACAAATTCAGCAAGAAGGGGAGGAGAAACGCAAAATGTTTGGGGGGTGACCCTGCAGAAAGGGCTATTTCCAACACTCTGGGGATGGGCAGTGGACCTGGCCCATTAAGGCCACCAAGGAGCTGCCATGACAAAAGCAGGGCTTCGTGAGAAAATCAAGGTTTTTCACCCATGTCAAATTTAACTAGCAGTCACGTTTGCAGAGTGATGGAGAAAGGGGTCTGGGCCTCCGACCAGCTCTCAGGAATTCTGATGCATAGGACTTACAGGAGGTACCAGGAGGGCTTCCTGGCCCCCAAGGTCCCTCTGGAGTAAAGTGGACTTCATCCCCCAACCAGTAGTGCACCAGGAGGCGCATTTGCAGAGTGGTGGACAAAGGGGGCATGACCTCTAAAGACCTCTTAGCAGTCCCACTGTGTGGGACTTACTAGAGGTAACAGGAGGGGTAGTTGGCCCCCAAGGACATCCTTGGGGTCCAACTACCCCTTCTATTACCTCCAGTAAGTTGCACACAGCAGGATTGCTGAGTTCTGATAGCCAGCCATGCCCCCTTTGCCCACCACTCTGCAAACGCGCTTCCTGGCACACTCTAGGCTGGGGCATGAAGTCCCCTTGCCTCTTGAGGGTCCCTGAGGCCAACTAGCCCTCATGTTACCTCCAGTAAGCCCCACACAGCTAGATTGCTGAGAGGTGGTCAGAGGCCACACCCCCTTTCTACACCACTCTGCAAATGCGCCTCCTGGCACACTTCTGCTTTGGGGATGAAGTCCACTTTAGTCCTGAGGTCGTTTTTGAATAGTAACAAGGTCCTAACTATAACTACCAACTGGCGACCGCCAGTAGGTAAAAAAAAAAATATATATATATATATATATATATATATATATATATATATGATAAAGTACACCCTGCCACACATTATAAGGATATTTCAAGTTACTGAGGTGTTACATAACCATATAGAGGAACGATGTTGAAGGCAGAGTTCCTTTATTAGGTCATGGAATTCCATGGTAACTTGCAATATCTTTATCATGTGGTACTTTATCCCATATAATGCATGCTCACACCATCACCTTTCCCAAAAATACTTAAAACCTTGGTACATAGCTCTTTCATTTGCAAGAAAGAGCACGTTTGCAAACATGAAGAATAAAAAAAGAACCTCTAGTGGAAAAAGATATTAGAAACTGTTCAATACAAGTCAGTTTAAAACAAAAAAAAGTTAGTAGTTCGGAATGTGTAGAAACATTCAGAAAGATTCTAACTTTTCTATAATTACCTAAGGAATACAAAAGATAAACATGCGCTTTCTACCATTCACTGTAAGCTGGAAAAATAGAGCAGAAGAAAGAAAAGCAAAGTTTCATTTCCACTACTTTAAACAGCTGCTCGATGAGCTGACCTGCCCTTCACCTCAGCTGCTGGCTGTGGCAGCAGGCATTGTGACATCAGAATTAGACTATGCCAACTTATTTCACCTGAGTTCTGACATCCATTCTTTATAATCCGGTGCATCACAAATTGCTGATTTTCAAAAAATTATTGAAAGGAGTTTATACTGAGATTGCAGAATTCACGTATATATACATATATAAATATTTTTTTTTACTTAAAAAAAGGCTAAAGTAACGTTATAGTAATGTGAAACTTTCTGTGACAATGTAACGTTTTATACTCTAAAAAAAACGTGAAATGTGTTATGTGGTGTGCGTGAAGTGTATATTCTGTATTGGGCTTATGAACTTACTGCGTAGGTGGGTTTTGTACTTGTGTAAAGGCTAACCCTGGGCGTAGCAGGCTTAGTGCCATACGCGTATTTCCACGGAGTTTGAAAAAAACTCCATGGAAATACGCTACGCTTCCTCCCCCCTCCCAAATTCTTTAAATATTAAAAAAGAAGCCACTTACCTGTGTGTCTGCTGCCTCCCCTGCCTGGCCGCTCTCCTTCCTGCTCCTCGCTTCCTTCTGTGATTAAAAAAACACTACGTTGTATGTCTTGCTCGCAGGTAAGTGGCTTCTTTTTTAATTTTTAAAGAATTTGGGAGGGGGGGAGGGAGCGGCTAACTCCACTCTGCCATGGAGGTGGAGTTTTGCCTACCTCCGCTTTCGCAACGGAGCGCGGAGTAGGCAAATCTCCGCAAACTCCACTGGCGGAGTGGAGTTACCCGCCCAGGGTTAGTAAAGGCATTGCCTCCCCAGAGAGTTACCCCTCCCTGCTGCTTCTTTGTTGGGCTGAGGTCCCTGTCTGTTGCTGCTGTTGCCACGCAATTGACCAACCACCTGCTCCCTGCTGCAGTGGTGCAGTGGCTGTCTGACTGCCCTGCGGCTGAGCATATGGTACAATTGGGTTACCTTGGGCTTGGTTTTGAAGATGGGGATTTTGTGAGGACTGGCCCAGATTTATCGATCTCTGCTCCTGATATGCTTTCAAGCGGCATCGGTCAGCCACCATTCAGTGGCAATAAAAACATTCTCTGAGGTCTGCCGCTGCCAACCTCCGTGACCTCTGCCGTTCTTACTGGGTTGAAACCCTCTGAGGTTTGGCTGTGGAGCCCCCTTCAAAACCGATGCCATTTGTTTGTTAACGGCCATCAGGGTTGATGAAGAGGTCATAGCGGGAGATTTCAACAACAGTGATTCGATTTCATTTTTGTACATACACGTATTATTGCGTACATCAACATCAATATTAACACAGCTATCATCCCAGTAATTTCACCTCGGAGCAGATTATAAAACTACCTGCAATAAAACAGTCCTTAAAAAATGATATCCACACCTATTTATTCTAAAGCCAGCTGTATCCATACCAGTAACACTTTTTCTTACACAAGGAATTACTGGTTAGGACTATAAGTCATATGCCAGGGGACTTGTAGCAAATCTATAGCAAATAGTACCAAAGATACATTTGGATTGCTGGCAAACTTTCTGGCTTAAAAAACGAAAAGCTGGCAAAAATTGTAGCATGGTACACAGTCTCTAGGCAATATGATAATTTACTTTATGTGCAAAGAGTAGGAAAACTGGGCAGACCTAGCAGGGTTCATCAGGCATTTAAAAATGTCTGTGTGAACCAACTGGTAAGGGAGCATGGTGGGTGAGTTCCCCTCTGAGGGGGCCTCAACAACAACCAGTGCTTTAAAGGAGCATACATACAGTACACCAGTTTTACCCACCTGTAGTGTACGACCCGGGCCATATGGGCAGGGTGATGACGTATGTACGCACCTCTCCAAATAAATGGACATGAAGTCACATGGGGCCTTCGCATAAATACTCTAAGACAGTGTGGTCATTGTGTCTACTGTGTAGCGACACCTGGCGAGGCCTAGTACATGTCGTTCATTCGCCAACTGTACCTGAACATCAGGGGTGTCATGTCAGGAGGTCGCAACAACTGGTGACGAAGCGGAGCCCACCTGCCGTGCCTTGTCTGATACGAGTCCACTTTTCAACTGCCTCACCTTGCGCGGCATGCCCCACCAGCAGCACCGCGCTGCAGAAAGAGGCAGTCTTCCCTGTTCTGCTGGCGCCCTCCAGCCCTCTGGTGGTGACCCCACTTGGGACGTTGGCCACGAGGTGTCGGTTGCAATCCTGGCCGGCGTGATCCTGTGGGGAGCAGCGCCACCTGCAGGGACCCTGCACGGCACTACTGTCTTCAGCCTGCCATCCTCAGCCGAGTGTCCTGGTGCAACGGACTGGCCTGTCCTCTCCTACCCTCATTGATGCAATGCTTGTGAGGGAGTCACTTGGACAGTCTCTCCCTGAGCCTGGAACATTCCATCCCGTCAGCTCTCATTGGGGGTACTGTTTCTGCGAGGAACATGAGTGTGTAGGCGTGGGGTGAGCACGCTGCCCTGGTGTTTGTATCCCCTGGTGCCTGCCATCATTCACACGTGCCTGGTCTGAGCAGTGCTTCGCAAGTGCCCAGCTCGGTTTGTGACATGACCCAACAACGGCTGATGATCAGCAGCTGCCCCCAGTAGTCCAACATCCGCCATCCCCTGCTGGCGCCTCGGTGGCTCCCCTGCTGGCACTTCGGTGGAAGACATGCGTTAGCCGGTTCAACAATTAATTTCACACCACGCGCAAGACCGATGGCACAGTGAAGCGGTCCTTTCTGTTCCACTTTGGAGGTGAGGAAATATATCTACTGTTTCAAAACATCCCTAACACTGGAGATGACCAGGAATATGACGCATCCCTGAACGCCCACTTTGGCCCTCAAGTAAAAATTGGTGGTTTCCATGCATGCGTGAGGGCTCTGGCTAGTACATGCATTGATGACAACCAGCACAAGGAGGTTTTTGCACAGCTCATCCAAGGCTGTTGGTCCTCTTTCAGTGTTGCCTCATCGTTTGCCACCGGGGATCAAGTTGGAGGACATTTTGAACCTAGCGTCCTACATGAATTGTCCAATAGTCATGCGGAGGTGATGGAACACGCACTAGCCCAGCACCACACCCCCAGCATCTGAGCAAAGCAATGAAAATCAAGGAGGAGACAGTAGATGCGATCGTCCGCTGACAGCCGTGAACCCAGGTGCAGAAGCCACCGACTGCGTCACCAGCCAAATGTCACAACTGCAGCCAAGACTAAAATGCTACTGACAAGTGCCTGGCTCAGGGTCACTCGTGCTCCAAATGTGGTAAACCAAAACACTTCACCAGGGCCTGCTGCAGTGGAAACGAAGGAAGAAAAATTACAGCCAGCTCCCAGGCCAGGTCCACCTGAGACAATTATTGTACGACCCTGGTGATGCCTGGCGTCCCTTCTAAATGAGGAGGAAGGCACCAGCGATGAAGAGACGTTCATGATCTTGTATGCCGCAGCAACATGAAAGGGTGCCCGTACTCCTACTGATGTGTGATATCCTCATTGCTGGTTGCCAGGTAAATACTCTCATAGACCCAGGGGCATCTGTTAACGTCATGGACTGGCAGCAATACACCTCACTGGCCCCACTGCCGCCCAGCTCAGTGAAGATCAATGCCTATGGCGTGCAGAAGCCAATAGTGCTGGCCAGTGCCATTCAAGTGGAAGTGGCCAACGGAGATGTCTGGACCCCAATGAAGTTTTTTGTAATGAAAGAAGGCAGAGGCATCATGTTTGGGTGCCAGACTACAGAAGACCTAGAGCTGGTATTCTTTGCCAGAGGCATCCAGGAGGCATAAGCCCACAACATCCTGAGTTACTTTCTGTAGCTCTTCCAACAACTGGGGTGCCTCAAAGGCACCAAGGTAAAATTGCACATTGATCAAATAGTGCAGCCAACTGCACTACGCCACAGGAGTGTGCTGTTTCACACCCCGCCCTTTGGTGGAAGATGAACTAAACAAACTGGAACAACAAGGAGTCATTGAGAAAGTATCGGTGGCAACGCCTTGGGTCTCTCCGCTAGTTGTTCGCTCAAAGCCAAAATAGCCAGGGGCCATGAGGCTTGTTGTGGACATGAAGCTGCCCAGTAAGGCTATCCGGCACCATGGACAATATCATTGCTGACCTCAACAGTGCCTGCTGGTTCTCCAAGCTTTATTTCATTGCAGGAGATCACCAGCTTGAGCTGGACCCTGAAAGCAGGTACATAATGACTTTCTCCACACACGTTGTGCTGTGAAGTACCATTGTCTCAAATTTGGCATCTCCTCAGCAGTGGATGCCTTTCAAAATGTTATCCACAAAGAGCTATCTGGACTGGATGGCTTACTCAGCATAAGCAATGACATCCTCATCTACTCTACGACGTTTGAGGGGCACCGCCGTAGGCCCGAGCAACACTACGGAGACTCCCGGCACAAGGATTGACCCAACGCAAACACAAATGTTCCTACTTAGAGTTCTACCATTTAATTTTTAGGTACATCTTCTCGAGTGAAGGACTGCGTGTGGATCCACAGAATGCAGGTGTCATCCAGCCCGCGCCAAGACCATAGACACCAACGGAAGTCAGGAGCTTCCTAGGGATGGCGGCATACTGTAGAAGGTTCATTCCAAACCTAGGGACCATCTCTGAGACTCTCTGGGTGCGGACAAGGGCAGATGTAGTGTGGATGTGGACTGAACAGGCGGAAAATGCCTTCAAAGAAGTGAAGAAGGCGCTCGCTGCTCAAGGACGCAACGATGTCCTGCTTCTACCCACGACGCCCCACCCAGTTAGTAGTAGATGCCAGCCACGTAGGTCTTGGGGCAGTGCTCGCCAGATCGCATATGCCAGCCGGGTGTTGTCAGCGAATGAAAACAAGTATGCCCAAATTGAGCATGAGGCCCTCAACTTTAGGTGGGAATGAAAGCATTTCCACCTGTGCCTGTGAGAATTTAAAGTGGTGACAGATCACAAGCCACTGGTGGCTGTATTTGCGGGCACTTCCAGGAACCCCTACCCAGGATTGCGCAGTGCTGTTGCAGCTCTGACTTTGCGGTGGTCTACTGACCTGGAGCTGGCAATTCAGCGGACTGTCTCTCCAGGCACCCTCCCCCTGAGCAGGCTTCAGGAAATCGGGATGCTAAAGCAGCTTAGTGAATGTGGCTCTTCAAGGTTTGTGAACATGGCTCTTCAGGCAGCCTGCCCCAAAGCGCTATCTGTGGAGAAGATCAAGGAAGCCACCACAGAAGACAGCTGCCTACAGAAGGTGGCTCCGGGACTTTAGAGTTACCAATGGAGGAGATTCCTAGAGGGTGCTAGGCAGTGGAAGCTGGTGGATTGGAGGGTGATGTCCCAGCTCTAGATAGTCAGAGGTGACCTCAGCACCACCGTAGAAGGCGTCATCATGTGCAGATGGCACATTTTTGTGCCTCTGTGTTAGAAATGGGTGTCTAATTGGGAGCCCACCCTGTCCAATTAGGGACCACCACTCTAGCTGGGTAAGTCAGCAACACTCCCTAATTTAACCTGTGCTCACCCTCTGGTGGCTTGGCACAGAGCAGGTAGGCTTAACTGAAGAGGCAATGTGTAAAGTATTTGTGCAATACTTATTACAGTAAAACAATGAAAAACACTAAACAAAAATAATCCACATCTGGTTAGGAAAAAAAGCCCTGAATTATTGAACAAAACAAGACCAAACTGACCACAATCCAACAAATAGAAACGGAGTTATGAATTTTTGAAGATTAAATCCAAAAATAGTGCTTAGAAGTCAATTGCGTTAAAAGTTACTTCAGACCGAAGTAGACCAGGTGAAATCTGAAAAGTGAAGCCGACTAATGAAGCATGGGTCCAATACAAATGTCACTCAGGCCCCGCTTAAAAAGTACCTTATATGAAGTTAGCGTCGGCATTTAGGATTCCCTGCATTGGTTCCGTTTCACACAGTCTGGTTGATGCGTCAGAGTCGAGCCTTGCAGTCGGTGTTGGAGGATCGGTGCTGCATTGTCGTCAAAACTCATAGTTGGGTCCCACATCGTCGTCGAATCTGCACTGAGCCGGCGTCCATGGCAAATGCGTCAGTACCAACCAGCGCAAAGTCGGGACTGATGAAGTTTTTCAGCAGAACAGCACAGATATCCACTTCTGAGCCCTAGGACTGGAGGGGGCACCTCAGGCAAGGGTAGGACTCACAGTTGGCAGAGTCCAGGTGCTGAATGGAGAGTTACAGGCAGTCTTTGATGTCCCTGAGACCGCAACAATAGTAGGTAAGCAGTCAAGCCCTTTGAGTCACTCAGGGTTCAAGTGCTGAAAGTCCAGTCCTACTTACCCAGACAGAGAGCAGCAGGCAGGGCAGCACAGCAGAAAAGCAGTTCTCTCAGAGCAGCAGTCCCACCGAGTAGCAGTGCTTCAGCAGCACAGCAGTCATCCTTCCTGGCAGAGTATCCACAGGTCCCGCACTGTACTGAATGTGAGGGGTAGAGGTCCAGTATTTATACCCTGGTGCCCTGCTCCTAGAAGGTGGGAGATGTTTCTGGAAAGGTCGTTTGAAGTTCTAGGAGTTTCCTGCCTACCCTGCATTGGCTTCAAGCTGGCTACATTGACAATACAGGGTTGTTAAGCCTGTTGTGAGGAGACTGGGCACAGCCTATTCAGGTGCAAGTGGGGCTGTGTTAGCTCCACCAACTCCATCAAGCCAGTTAATGGGCCATTCAGGCTCTGCTAATCCCACTATTGTGTGATTGTCTGGAGGTAATTCACAAAGTCTGTCAGCTACACCCAGTCATGTGACCCAAGATAGGCTGCAGGCACAAAGTGCTATGGGCAAAAAAATGGCAACTAAAAGTGGCATGTTCAAACTCATAATGATAAATTCGACTTTACCATTAAAGAGGGTTTGTCATTACAAGTTCATAGGTACCAAACATGATATATCTAGCTCCTCTCATTTAGGAATTACAGCGTATTAAATGTAATAAGGAATTCCCAATGTTATCCTATGGGAGGGGTAGGCCTCACAGTAGTGAAAAACATATTTGTGTGTTTTTTTACTACCAAGACATGCAAAATTAAAAGGTATATGTCCTGTGTTTTACTTACAGAGCATCCTGCTCTATGGGCTATCTATGGCTTACCTAGGGGTGACTTATATGTAATAAAAGGGAAGATTAAGGCTTTGCAAGGAGTGTTAAAGGCCAAGGCAACATGGCAGTCAAACTGCACAACAGGCTCTGCAGTAGCAGGCCTGAGGCATGTTTAAAGGGCTACTTAAAGGCCTGACACAATCAGTTCTGCAGGCCCACTGGTAGCATTTAATTTATAGACCCTGGGCATGTACAGTGCACTTTACTATGGTCTTATAAGCAAATTAAATATGCCACTTGTGGCTACACCAATGTTACCATGTTTAAGGGAGAGAGCACATGCACTTTAGCACTGGTTAGCAGTGGTTAAGTCCCCAGAGTCCTAAAGCCAACAAAAACAAATTCAGCAAGAAGGGGAGGAGAAACGCAAAATGTTTGGGGGGTGACCCTGCAGAAAGGGCTATTTCCAACACTCTGGCACTCTGGGGATGGGCAGTGGACCTGGCCCATTAAGGCCACCAAGGAGCTGCCATGACAAAAGCAGGGCTTCGTGAGAAAATCAAGGTTTTTCACCCATGTCAAATTACCGGCACCCCGCTGGCTATGATTTTGACAGAGGAAGCCAGCACTGAGCCATGGAGCATGCTGAGCAAGGATGTCGGCAGCGTCATAGGGTAGTGATTATCGATAGTCACTCAAAGTACCTGGTGGTGCAGGTGACCCCCTCCACCACTTTTCCCAAACTCTGGCCAATCTTGGAAAGAGTTATTGCCACGTTTCGGCTTCCCTGCATGATTAAAACTGTCAGTGGTCACCCGTTTCATAGTCAAGAGCTCCAGGAGTACCTTCAATCCCTGGGGATATCCCTGTAAGAGAATAATGCCCCAACGGCCCCAAGCTAATGGTGAGGCTAATCGATTCATGTGAACCCTGAACAAGACTCTACACACTGGGGTGTCCCAGCATGAGGAGCTGGACTGTTGCCTGCACCAGTTTCTGAGAAGCTACTGAAACACTCCTCATAGCACGAAATCTCGTTTGCCTATTACCTTGCTATTCAGGTGACCAGTGAGAGACAGTATCCTAGTTGGGCCTGGGTGGAAGCTCAAACCGCTAGACACAGCTGCTGTGCAAGCCAGGAGGAAAGCTGCCAACGATTGAGCCAGCCAGGCCAGGTGTCCCCTGCCCAAAGTGTGGGCAGGGGACACAATGGTTCTACGAGACCGGTGTGCTATATGAAAGTTCAGAACCCCTTTTGAAAGGGGTCAGTGGTGAGTTATGGAGTGGAAATGCACCACAATCACTGCTGCAAGAAAGTAGGAGGTATTCACCTGATATGCCTCTTCGTTTAAGCAGGCGCCAGCAGGAAACGATCCCCTGGTTCCCGGTGAGGTGATGAAAGGAGAGGATGGGGATGACTGGGCAGAAGTGGGCGAATTGCCCAGTCCACCCTGAACAGAACCAGCAGTTCTCCCCCACAGGAAGGAGGTGGCCACTTGTGGAGTCCTGCCCCCAGGCGTCCTGCCTGCGGTGCAGGTGAGCAGTGAGAAGGACTTGTACAGGCAGCTGCCAGCCAACGTTATCACCTGCAGCCCAACTCCCGACCGAACTCTCGTCTTCACAACTTTGTTCAATAAGAGCACACCAGCACCCCTCCCATATATTGTGATCCCTGTGTTATCACTCTTTTGGTGTTTATACCTGCCCACTAACCTGGAGAGGGATGTAGTGTACCACCCAGCCCATACGGGCAGGGTGATGATGTATGCACACACTTCACGGCCGGGTGTGGCAGAGAGTATAAATAAATGGGCGTGAAGTCACATGGGGCTTCCACCAATATACTCTAAGCCAGTGTGGTCATTGCATCTACTGTGCAGCAGCAACTGACAAGACCTAGTACACCCCGGTTGATTTGCCGACCGAACCTGAAGGTCACAGATGCCGTGTGAGAGGTCACAACAGCTCCCTTGCATCAACCAGACAAAGAAACAGTAGAGACTGATTGCTGCCTAGTAGCTTTTATGGTCCTGCTGGTGTTCTGCTGTATCTCTCACAAGGCCCTCTTTACATATATTTTTGGGTCATTTATTTACTTACTTTTAATTGGTTACTTGGACTTCATGGAAGTTCATGAAATGGATTCCTTCACACAACTTTTTGTTCATAAAATTAACTCTTTACCCACAATGGTCTAGGATTTGACCTTGTGCCAGGGGTCAGTGCTCACTGTTCCTTGAACAAAAGGGTGAAGGGTGAGAGCAGACAGGGAGCTCTAGAGAGCGGACACAGGGGGTGTCTTATGGGTATTCTTCCAGTGGTGTTGTGTAGAGTGGGTTTGCACTTTTGCCACTGTCCCTAAGGGGGGAGGGGTAAATCTTGCAATTAGAGGATGTTTTTCCTCTGAACCTCGTCAGCGATTTTCCTACCCTCCATCGCTTGTTGTCTTGCCCAACATCA
Organism: Calotriton arnoldi; assembly: GCA_963921515.1. Taxonomy (NCBI): domain Eukaryota; kingdom Metazoa; phylum Chordata; class Amphibia; order Caudata; family Salamandridae; genus Calotriton; species Calotriton arnoldi. The sequence continues at coordinate 816,258 of CAWUFW010002917.1, forward strand.
GGGGCTTATTTACAAGCCCTGTGTGCCGCCGGAACGTCACTTCTCCCCAGGGGAGGCGGAACGAGGTGAAATTATTTTATTTCTCCTCGATTTTTCCTCTTTCTGTGTGTGCTGCATTCAGCAGCACACATAGAAAGAGGAATCGCCTCCATTGATTGTTTTTGTGCAGGAAGGTGTGCCATCCTGCACAAAAACAATAAATCCCTACAACCGAGACACCCTTGCACCATGGTGCAAGGGTGCCTTCTAATGACCAAATCTCCTCCTCCAACTTTATTAACTCCACTCGCTCCACTTTATTCTTATATGAGACCTGACTTTGCAAGACCCCCCGAGTATAGGCTTTGAAAGTGTCCCAGATAACCCCAATTGGTGCTGAGTGGATATTGATCTGGAAAAATTCTACAGTTGTTTTCTTAAGAAGGGCAGCCACACCTAAATCAGATAATATAGCTCTCTTCAACGTCCATCTAACATTGTTTCTAACATTGATCTCCCCCAATGTGATGCTAACCATATTATGATCAGAGATGTGTCCTGGAAGTATATGCACCTCTTTTATTTTTCCTGCCCACTCTCTGTCTACTAATATGTAATCCAGACGTGAGAAATGATGATACTTCTTGCTATGAAAAGTGTATGCTCTTTTTCCTTTCATTAGATGTCTCCAGGAATCCACCATTCCCAACTCACTTAACATATGTTTAAAGGCCTGCCTTGTTTTTGGTGCTTGGGCCTGGACACCCCTCCTGCTTGTGAATCTATCCAATATTGGGTCCAAAAGAGTATTAAAATCGCCACCTATTATTATGGGTGATGTTGCCCCTGCTAACCTTAATTGCATATCCACTATATACTGGGGGTCGTCCGTATTCGGGCCATAGAATCCAGCGCACACAAACTCAGAGCCCAAACACTTAAGAGTGGCCGTGACCCATCTACCTGAATTATCTGTATTAGATGCGGTCATTTCCACGCCTGAACCCTTTCTAACGATTATTGCAACACCTTTAGAGTATTCTGATTGGTCTGAGGCTACGTAGCTCCCTATCCATCTTTGTTTTAAATATAATCCCCTGCTCTCACATGCCGTTAAGTGGGTTTCTTGTATGATACATACTTGGGCTGTTGATTCTTCTAAGTACCTCATCACCAACCTTTGTCTGTTTTTTTTACCTTAATCCATTTACATTCCATGTTGCAATTTTAACTTTATTATCTCTCCCTGCCATTTATTTTGATGTGTCCCAATCGCTTGGACTCAAGGATCTCTGGATTCCTTGTATTAAAAAAAGTGCCCGAATACAGTGTCTACTATGTTTATTATGTCTAATGAGGACTTATTTTTAGTTTTTTCCCGCTGCTCCCCACCCAGTGCACCCTTGACCCCCCCCCATAGGAACCCTCCCCAAACTATCAGGCATAAAGCCTATTCGAACCGCCAAAGGGAGGACCCCTATCTGTAATAGTACCTGAGCCTCCCCCCCTCCCCTCAGTGAAAATGCTGATAGCTATATGCCTACATTGTAATTTATTCCATTAATGTGTTTTCTCTCCTTTTTTTTTCAACATTTTTTAATATTGGTTTTCACTCCTCCTAGCTCCTTAAATTGACGAACTCGTTTACTCAGGGGCGCCCCTCTTTCCTTATGGATTCGATCAGGCTATCTGCCTCTTCTATAGTCCGTATATTGCACATTAGGTTATTCCACATGACACGGAACATAGCTGGAAACTTTAATTGAGCCTTAGCCCCTAAATTATTGAGTTCCCCCATTCTTTTGCCCAGTTCCCATTGTTTCTGATCAGTTGCGTGACATAGATCTGATCTAATATTGAACTTAAGGTTCTGAATTTCATAGGGACCGTTCCTCAATGCTGCCAACAGAATTACTTCCTTGACCGAGTATGAGAGAAAATTAATCAAGATTTACCTCGGCTTCTGACGCTGTGGGTTTCTCTTGAATGGATCTCTATTGACCCGCTGTATCTCTTGATCTAGGTCAATATCTGATCTGTCTTTCAGGGCTGTCTCCAATAATAGTTTAATCACCAATGTTTTAAGATTGGACCCCTCCTCCGCCTCCGGAATGTTCAGGATCCGCAAATTGTTTCTCCGGGAGTGGTTTTCTAATCTTTCCAAGTCTTCCCTGAGACTCGCATTTTCTTTAACCAGCGCCTCAACTCCCTTTGTGTTGTATTGAGCTTACTTCCTCCTCCAGCTTCCCTGTTCGGATAGCAACATCATCCAATTGTTGCACCAAAGCCGTGCATGAGGCTTGGATATCCGCTTGGTTCGCCTCAGATGTCTCGAACCGATTTCTAAGCTCTCTTTTAAGATCAATAAGGATAGAAGCCAATGGGACCTCTGGATTTTCTAAAGGCAGCTGAGATACCACTGAGGAACCCCCTAGTGCCAACATGCTTAAAGGGGCTAAAGGTTTTTTTATTTGTGCCATGGGGTCTCTGCCCCCCCTTGCTTGCTCAGTCTCCACAGTCCCGTTCACTTGAAGAATACTAAACCTAATCTGAGTTGTTACTTGGAAATCAGTCTCAGCCGCTCCATCTTTTCGTATTTCTCAGAATTATACGCAGAGTCAGAGAGCCCGGATGAAGAAGTTTTAAAGGGCTGGTTGAACAACATTGGACTTTCAGTTTTAACAACAGAAGGGAGGAACAGGGTCGATGCCCCAATTACGGAAGAGGAAATACGTGAACAACTTAAACATATGAAGAACGGTAAGGCGGCAGGCCCTGATTCAGTACCGGTTGAGGTCTATAAGTTGATAATAGAGGAGATAGTACCAGAAATGGTGACTCTCTTTAACTCTGTATATAAGGAGGGAGGTCGGATTCCGTACTCGTGGAATGAGGCCATAATCACTTTAATCCTAAAACCGGCTAAAGATCCGAGAAACGCCGATTCATATCGACCAATCTCCTTATTAAATGCGGACCTTAAAATTTATACAGGTTTACCGGCAGGAAGACTGGCTAGGGTGGCCCCTCAGTTGATACATACAGACCAGAAAGGTTTTGTCCCTAAAAGACTAATACAAGAACTTACGCTCTCATTAATAGGGACTATAGACCTAGCAGTTGCGAGATCGATCCCATTGGCGGTGATCACTATTGACGTCGCCAAGGCTTTTGATCGCGTCAGCTGGTTTTTTCTTTGGGCTGTCTTAGGCACAATAGGTTTCAGTATTAATTTGATCCGGGCAGTACAAAAACTATACGAGCAGCCCATGGCCAAAATTCTTTTAAATGGCGCCCTGACAAGAAGTTTCAAAATTAATAGGGGGACGAGACAGGGGTGTCCCTTGTCCCCTCTTCTCTTCGATATATATATGGAACCTCTTGCACACAAGTTAAGAACAGATGAGCAGATCATCCCTATCCACCAGCTTCCAAAGCACAGTAAAATCGCATTATATGCAGACGATTTGGTAATTTATACTTCTGATCCAACGCAAACATTGACTAGGATAGAACAATTGACAACTGAATTCGGTGCACTTTCTGGATATTTAGTCAACATTTGAAAAACGGAAGTAATGTGCTGGAACATGGTAGGATGGGGCGGCAGAGTATGTTCGGAGATGAAATATCTGGGAATAACAATTGTGGATAAAATCGATGAGATCCCTTCGCGTAACTTGAAGCGAGTGATGAGGGAGGTAGATAGACAACTAGCCAGGTGGAAGAACTTACCCTTGTCAATATATGGGAGGGTCAATTTAATAAAAATGTCTATTCTCCCAAAGCTAACATACCTTTTTAACTGTATACCACTCAGTTTCCCTAAAGATGAAATTAATAAAATACAAGGGAAAATATCTAGTTTTATCTGGGCCTCCCGGGGGGTACGGCTCTCCTGGAAAAAACTTAGAAGTTGTCTTAAGAAGGGGGGGTTAGCATTACCACACCTTAGACTGTACTGCATGGCCTTTCAATTTAAAAATTTCTGCATGTTGGGCGGGGGAGCCTGTGAACACTACTTGGGGTCTAATATTGGGTGAAATAACTAAAGAAGTGGGAGGAGCTTTTTTATATAAATTTGGAGCTCAAATTTTTAAAAAAAAAGTAAGGTTAAAGGTATTGAAAGCAGCCTTAAGACTCTGGCTTGTAGTGAGACGGACCTTAAAGATTGGTTACTTCTCCGAATTCGCCCCAATGTGGGAATACCCGGGGACGCCAGAATGCTTGGAAGATGCCCTGAGCCTGCCCTTAAAGCAGGCAGGGATAACAAAATGGGGAGACTTGATAACAACAGGAGGATTGGTCCCTTGGGAGGTCCTGAACATTAGGACAGGCAATAGGCTTTCTAGGTTCAAGTATCTACAGCTTTCTTCTTGGGCTCTGGCTGCAGTGGAGGAAGTTAGAGGTAACTGGGATTTTGAGGCCTCACTACAGGATCCCGGTCAGAAAGCTAAAGAAGTGGCAACATGGTATGGATATTTTTTGGAAGCAGAGGAAAAGAAAATGAAAGATCCATCGGAGGTCTGGACAGATATATTGCAGGAGGGTAGTATACAATCTTTGTGGACAGACTCTGTGAAACTACTCTATGCTATAGTAACACCAGCTAATTTCAAATGCCACCATTTTTTTGTCATCCATAGGCTGTACTGGACACCACAAAGATTAGCTAAGTTTGTGTTACAGCCTGTTCCAAGTTGCAAAAGATGTAATTACTCAAGGGCCAACGATGTCCACGTCCTTTTTACATGTCCAGGGCTAAAAGAATTTTGGAGGTCTGTAGAAAACACCATAAGGGCCATCTTAGGAGAAAATATAATTTTAACCGAAACATTGGTGCTCCTCGGGATGGACTATGTCTCCCAACAGGCTCTAAATGGTAAGCAACGGGGTCTATTATTTTATTTGCTACTCTTGGCCAGGCGGGAGATTTGTAAACACTGGCTGGATCCCCAACCTCCGAATGCAAGCATCTGGTTAAGTGTGGTTAAATGGACATGTAACTTAGATACCAAAGGGATCCCACGAAGGTCTGCAGAAATATGGGAGGACTTCTTGAAATGGTGAGGCTGATAAGCTTGTAGATGGGCCAAAACACCGATAACTAGTCCAATGATTACATCAAGCCATGGAATAAGGTGGTGGGAGGCTTTCGGCCCCTCCCCCTTTGGTAGTAGACTAGTGCCGTGGAAGGCACGAGTCCGAAACTGCTTGGACCACAGACGGATCGAGGGGGTTTTACAACCGGCCCAGAGTGCAGTAGTCATGGTGTAATGAGGACAAAAAAAAGAAAAAATATGGTGCAAGGGTGCCTGAGTTGAAGCAAGGCAGCCAATTGAGCTCCAGAGCAGGGAAAGAGGACAGGAATGCGCCGCATCTGGTAGCATTCCTTCCCTTACTTTTGGTATAGGCAACACAGCAGAAAAGCTTGCGGCGCTGCCCTAGGTCAAAATATTGAAAATGAGGCCCTCAATCTGTGTCAGCCCCAGAATTTCAAGGTGTGTACTTTCCTCCCCACCACTTAGTCCACTCCCTGTAATACTGACTAGTAAATTAACCAGACTCCTGGACTGGTGAACCCTTCCCATGCCAGTGTGCCGGCATGAAAACCGTCATTCACTCCGCCAGCCATCACAAAATCTTGCAAGTGCCTGGGACTGCCAGGCTGTTCATTAGCTTTCTACATTTCAGTGCCCAGAGCATTCAAGCTCTGTGCCAACTTTGGAGCTGGGGAACCAGGTTCAAGTCTCAGCGTAGGCTCAAAATCCTGTGATTCTGGTCAAATCACTTAATTTCCCCGCGCCTACCAAAAATGAATGTGTCCTTGTGTAATGTAACTGGTGCTCATTTAAAGCACTCCAATAACTTCGGGTCGAGTTCGCTCTATAATAAACTGCAAAAAAAAAAAATTCCAGGCTAAATATTTAAATTTCTGTCATGCTTTTGGGCATGCACACAGAGTGAGCTACTGCCACTTCCATGCACTTTGCTCTGTGAGGAATCAGGCCCCTCTTACTAGTGTGTTGCGTTAGCTTGCTGTGAACTGCAACCTCTGATACTGCAAGGCCCCAAATGAGCAGATTCCATACCTTATTACACAAAAGCACCAGGAGCCGTATTCTATATTGTGTCTCAGGTTCTCAAAGGGCATGTGTGGCCACTTGGTGCACCCTCGGGGCACAATGGTATTACAGAAGGGGCCGCAGATGCTTGTGCAGCCGCTTCTGTAATACTCATAGCACTGTACACATGTAGAGCCAGTACTCTCATGAGAGGATATTCCCTCATTTGCATGGGTGTGCTGCCTCGTGGAAATGAGGGAATTTATTTGTCTCTATAATATAGTGCGGGCGCAGACGCAAACAGGCCATTAGTTGACGCATTCACAGTGCGCCACAAAAAGGTGGTGCACTATCAGTGCGCCCCCTGAGAACAGCCCTCTTGAAGGGTTAGGGGGGGTCCGATGGGCCCCAAGAAATCTTCCTGCTGGCGAGTGCAGGTCCTCACTGCACCCACCTTTAAGGGGATCTCTCTCTCCTCTCTCCCCTCTTTAAAGTGCAGGCAGGTTGCCACCTGCACACAGAAATATGTAGAAGCTTTGAAGCCTCCGCTCCGAACTTCAATGAATGCCCTACCCCAGGGCAGCATGAGTTTGCGGCTGCCCTGAGGGCAGCACATTTATTGTTATAGGGTGCATTTTCCCTGTTTGCACCAGATTAGTAGATTGGTGAATTGTGGTGCGAGTGCATAAAAAAATTAATTAAAATGGACTAAGCATTTCTCTGGATGTAAATTTAATCAGTGAATATGCTTGTCCAATTAAAGAGTGGCTCCCAGTAGAGACAATGCTCTCTGGATGCCAAAAAAGTTTAAAAGGTGGACTTCTTTCTTGCCTCAAAAAAGTCAATGATGATTGAGGGGCTATTCATCAGGACCGGAGGATTGTAATCTACACAGTGTGTGAAACCTGTGAAGTAATCGATGGAAATACAAACACTATATACCCTATGCAAGTGTACCTTCTAAAAGTTGCCTAAAGGGCTGACCCAAGTTGGGTAGCTAACGCGCCCCTTCAAGATACCGCTGAGACCACGCTGATTTAGTATGAGAGTCGTAGTGACAGCGCATCAAACAACCTACCCCGTCTCCAGCGTCCCGTTATATTGGAGCACGTATGCTGGACCTACAAGAGCTCCTGGCCCCCCCTTTTGGTGGTAGAAGTTAATGCCTGTATCACATAAGTATGTGATACAGGCATTAATTAACTGATTTGGAGCTACAGCAATGTCAGCCAACTGAACCACACCCTTCATGTTAACTGTTCTCTGTACCCGTAGTACAGTAAAACATTTGCGAACGCAAATATTCACAAATCATGCATACAAGTCACCAAACACCTAAGTGCGGATAGAAGGATACTGCCTCCCACATCTCAAATTCTCAAAAGCAAAATACTGCTTTCTTCAAAATTATTCAAACCACATAAGTACATTGTTGTAACCTCTTTCAGATTCCTTCATTAATAACAATCGAACTTTGTAAGCACAAGAGAGAACAAGCATTTGCAATGCTATAGGTCTCGCATTACTGAAAGTTTAATCTATTGGCATTGCAAATATTAATGCAACGCCAATAGCTCAAACTTTTAGTAATGCGAGACCTATTGCATTGCAAATGTTTGTTTAATTCAGTTACCACAAAGAGAAAAAACGTTATTATTGGAAGTTGGTATAATAGGTGACATGTAATTTAAACTGTGCGAAGAAAGATAGGTTCTGAAGAAACAAGTAAGAGACACAGCTGTGCAGGGCCGTTTCTAGGTGTTTTGCCGCCCTAGGCGAGAATTGAAAAATGCCGCCCCCTTCCTTTTACTACCATCACTCTCTCCTCCTGTCATCCAGGCTAGAAGAATTAATGCATTCAGCCCTGTCAAGAATCACGCATCAGGCGTTAGACTAACGCATTTCAGTGTGGTGGTCGGCATCACCGTACTGAAATGCAATGTCACGCCTTATAGTGCCTCAGCTGTCAAGCGCCGGGGGGGCTGCTATAATGCACCAGTTACAGCTGCAGTGGCAGTGTGGTCCTCTTGACAGGCTCGGGGGCTCTGGCTCAGCTGCTAGAGCTCGGCCTACAAAGTGGTACAAAGTAATTAATAGACGTCACAGTCAGAGTTGTTTCTGAAACAATAGGCGGATCGCCGCAGCAGTTCTTCAAAAGGTTTGGGCTGCTGCTGCTGTGCAGTGCAGCTCAGGGGCAGATCTCAGGCTTCTCAAACGGAGAGGGCCAGCCAGAGCCTGTCCCACACTACGATCGGAACAAAGGCCGCGAGACCGTAGAGGCTCCCAACCAAGGCCGTCAACCCCCAGAACTGATATTCGGAGGGGGGGCTGGTGATATTGCTGCCTGCGGCCCCCAGCGTGCATCCATGCGCTGCATAGGAGGTGAGACGGGAGAAGCCCTGGGTAGTGGCGACTAGGGCCGCGGCTGATTATATTGCACCGCTTGCAGGGATTGGCTGAGCCGCTCATCGACTCCTGCCTTGGGCGCCTGGACTGGAGCAGGTGCTGCTGCCCCAACTCTGTGAGGGGGCAAAGGGGCAAAGCAACTGGTCCGCACGGCAGCAAGGATAAGGGTGGAGGCCACACACTGCTTGGTCTCGGGACCGATAACCTGCGTGCCTAGATTGCAAAGCCGAGAGTGAGCAATGCAACACACCTTGCCCCTCCGCGGTATCAGGGTCCAATACTGGCGATTCCCGTGATGGGCTCGACCCGCCTCAAACCACCTGGCTTAATGCTACTGACGGCGCACACTGGCCTGCTGCCTGCCAATGAATATGGCATTGGCAGCACCGCATGCCAACATCCAATATCCTGCCACTGAAGGACCTAGCTGAAACTCCATATGTGCTGATGAGTCCTCCTGGAAGGCTGGGTTGTGTTAACAATGTTAAAAAGTCTTGGAGCACAGGCTGCTCTGCTGATATATCGCGCAGTGTCCCTGCTGTGCTGGTTAATCTTGTGGCGCAGCCGATTTACCAGCTGATGAGTTTGGAAGTGCTTATGAGTTTTACTCAGTCCACTGTTATACTAATGCCTCTTAGAGCCCGACCGGTGCTACTGACGAGTCTAACTGCATACCTGGGCGTGCTGATGACTCTTGGGTTTCCTATGCTGTATGGATACGTCTTTCATGAAGCCCTGATATGATGATGAGCCCCAAGGTATGTCCAGGTATGTGGGAGGGTTTTATGGGAATCCCTACTGTCCTGATGGCCGGGTGTGCTGATGAGTCCTCCGCTGTACGGATGAGCCGTGCAGCATCATGGCCAGATGTGCTGCCGAGTCTCACAGACAGAGCTACTGTGTTGGTTAGCTCAATGGGGCGGAACTCTACCCCTGAACTTTTAGCCCTCCTCCTTGCCACCACTGCTCCTACCTTCTACCCCATCCGCAACCTTCATCCGCCACACTACGCCCCATACCCTCCTTCCCACCCGCCTACATGTCTCTGCCGGTCCTATCCACAACAGAGCTTCAGCCCCCGCCTCCCCTGGTCTCTGCCCCTAGGTCTTCCACACTGCCCTGCTCTTCCTACTCCATGTTTCTACGGCCTGTCCTCTCCCAGGTCCTGCCTCTCTGCCTCCTTCACCCCTCCCCCTCCTCTGTATGCCCCTACCTCCTTCCCTCTCGTTCTCTCCAGCCTCCTCTCTTGCTCTCCCTCCTCTCTAGCCACTCTCCCTCAGTATTTATATTACAGGGGTGGCCCCCACGGGTGTGTGTCCCTCTCCGTGACTCCTTCGTTGAGCCCTCCTCCTCTGATCCTCTCTGCCCACCCTTCCAGCGCCTCCCCTGCCCCAGTGCCCCTCTCGGCGCTAGCCTCATATACATACAAATAGGCTGTGTGCCCCCAACCGTCTTTTACGCCTCTTTTACCCCCCTCCGCCCCCTACAGTTCCCGTGCCCTCTTCACCCCCCTCCCCTCTCTCTCGCCCGAATCACCACAACACCTCAGCTGGCTCCTCCGCCCTCCTTTCCCTCCCGTTATCCCCGCTCCACTGTGCCATCTCTCGCAGTGCCTCCTGCACATCCCCGAGCCTTGTTCTCTCCACGCGGCCATCTAGCGCCCTCCCTCCCAACCACCCTCGCTCCAGGGCTCCAGCCTCGCGCCAGATCCTGGCCTCACGCAGAGTGCGCCGGACTCCAGCCTCGCTCTCTGCCTCATGCGCTGCAGACCGCCGACGCCGTCTCGTGCAGCTTCACCTCTCATGCAAACCCCTACTTCTTCAGGCGCGCCGGACCCATTCTCGCCCTCTGCCTCACGCGCTGTCGTCTCATGTGCAGCTTCACCTCTCTTGCATACCACTTCTTCGGAGGCCTCCTGCACGCTGCCTTACCCTTTATTGCTATCTTTGCCTCCTCCATCATTCTCCCCCTTTCCCTGTATCTCCTCCTTCTCTGCGTTACCCCTCCCGCTCCTGACCTCCCTGCCCCCGCCTCCTCTGCTGCGTTAACCATTCTTTCATAGACCGCCCCTTCATTTCTTAATCTTTCTTCACTCTTTCGTTAATTACCTAGCCCACATGGCAATCTGAAACCTTGGCAGCTTTGTGCATTAGATATAAAAGAACTTGGATTTTCCCGCCCTCCCCCTTTTGCCGCCCTAGGCGGCCGCCTAGTCTTGCCTAATGGTAGAAACGGCCCTGCAGCTGTGTGTATGTGAGAGAGAGGGAATGAAAGGGAGCTGCTATGGAGACGAGAGAGTCAGATTACAAAGTTTTATAAAGAAAGAAGTAGGAAGAGACAGCTGTGTGTGTGTTTGTGTGAGAGAGAGTGAGAGAAGGAGAGGGAGCTACAACAGGGAAACAGGGATGAAAGAGACAGATTTTAAAGAAACAAGTGAGAAAGAAACAGCTGTGTGCATGTATGTGTAAGAGAGAGAGAGTGAGAGAACGAGAGAATTACAACCGAGATGAGATAAACAGATTTGGTCTGTAATATGTATGTTTATTTTTGAAGTGTTAGAAATTTTGTTTATAAAAACGTGTATGAATGAATGCATACATTTATAAAGCGCAAACTATTGCCGAGGCGTCTTGGCGCTGAACTGTAAAGGGAGTGGTGACAGGTACATAGCCGGCAGAGATTAGACAGATACCGTAGGAAACAACCAGGTTTTGCTCATCCTTCTAAACATAACTCTGTCATGCTGTAACCTGATGGCGATCGGCATAGTGTTATAATGTGCACGTTACAAGTAGGCAAAAAGATAACTTGTATAGTTTGTATATATAATTTGGGAAGGTTTGCCTGTAATTTGCCTAGTTTCGAGTGTGTTCAGGGGCTAGAAGGACTAGTGGCAATGTTTAATTTTAAATAAAAGGGGATTTTGCATTAATGTTCGTGGAAGCTCTTCCTGTGCTTAGGGTAGGAGCCGGCTATATAGAGTTAAGCGTTTCTATATATATACTAGGTGCAGGCTAAAGTTATACATTTTAATAATGTATAGTCCATGTGCCTGCTGCACAAAGGTATGCCAGGAATATTGAAGCTATGGTTGTGGCTATAGAGAAACATGAGATCCCCTAAAATAAAAGCAACATCACTTTATTTCAAAAAGCTTTTAATTATAAAAATAATATAAAGTTGCCTGTTTGCTGCTTTTACAGTCTAAGCAAATTATAAGGTATTCACACTTGTTTACAAGCAAGGAAAAGTGTGCCTGAAAGTCTGCAGTTGTGTGAAACATTAGCATGTTCTGTAGACCTTTTGTGAAAGGAAACAGGAACGGGATAAGAAAGCACAAATCAGGCTTGTAGTAAAGATCATTATCTTTCTCGCTGCAGCATCTGTGGGATACACATTGACTAAATCCCCAGAAACAGCAGGATGTCAAAGTTCACAAACAAACTGTAGATCACTGCTAAAGCTGCCAACACCTGTAAAGAGAATATTACAGATACAACAGTGAACAAAAAAACAATTTACGGAAACGTAACTAAATGCACCAAATAATCTAAAATACATTTACAGCTTTCAATAATGTTGTAATGTATTACTAAAAGAAACAGCGGACAACGCTTTTGTTTAAAGTTCACTTTAACCAAAAACAAATCAGTTCCACAACACAGAAACCAAAGACTTCATCCCACCGGTCCAAAAATTAAACTGCATCCACGTTCAACATAAAAAAAATATTGCATCCACGTTAAACTTAAGCAACACAGCGCTTTCGTTTAAAGCAGAAACGAAAGACTTCATCCCACTGGTCCAAAAAATAAACAGCATCCAAGTTCAATTTAAGAAACCAAAAACAAAAGAGTTCTAAAGCAAATACTTCATCTCAGCGGTAGCAAGTTTACAGTAGTTAGGCGGTGCTGTGTAGGCGTTACCAAACAACTAAAAGGAGGAACTACAACACAGATTAACCACTAGGAACAAAGAGATTTTACAAGACAAGTCAACAAACCAATAAAAAAACAATAGGCCGAGTGTCACCTCACATACTGATTACAGCATGTCTCGGAGAGACATCGCATAAGCTGCCTAGGCTCGACCTAAAAAATAATTGGCCACCAGAGACTCGACTTGATTTGTCACCCAGATTGCAGAAGGTTGATAGGCAATGACTATTGACAAAGTTGGTTGACGCATGTTTGTTTCTTAATTTAAAGGCACATTAGTAGATTTGAGACTCCACAATAACAAGGACCCGACAGACGCAAAAAAGCACAAAACTACATGCATGGTGTTTTCAGAAAACAAATCCCCCGGGTGTTGGTTCCCATTGGACATCGGCCTGTTTCTCGTACTGAGCTCAGGGTAATTAGTCCTCAATTACTCAGAAAAGTGTGACCGTAATGCACCCTGTTTTCACTTCTCCATCTCATAACGCAACAAAGAAAGTCAGACCCACAAAGCCAGATTTCTCCTGCCCCGTGGAGTTAGGAGAGCCCACTTCCAAGTGTGACTAGAAGATGCTCTTGGTTCTGTCTCACCTTAAAAGACTCACTAATTCACTCATCACCCATACATTCTGGTAGACCACGGGACCATTTGTATAGGAAACAGCCTGTCTGCAACCAGTCTTTTACTATTCAGTGCCTGTGTGACTCTGGAATGGTGTTTTTAAACCCTCCAAGGAGCTGCATGGCAAGCATATTATTTCCTGCCTCTTCTTCTCCACTTTCACTCTATCTTTATCATTTTCCGCCCTTCTCTCCACTGCCTTCCATCACTTCTTCTCCCTAATCTCTTCCCCCTCACTCCCTCCATCTCTCTGCATCTCTACCACTCTTATCCTTTCTCCTCTACCTTTCCTTTTTCCCTCACTTGATTTCCTTTTCCCCTTCCCATATTTTTGTCATTCTTCTCCACTCTGCTGTCTCACTTCTCCTTTTGTCTCTCTCCACATTGCTCTCCTCGCTCAGTCCATTTTGTTACTGTCCGGCCATGTCTATTCTCCTTTCCCTTTGTCATTTTGGCCCCAAATGAATATTTTTCACATATTATTTTGTGTTGTCAATTTATTTTTATTTTTGCTCATTTTGGTTGCTTGCATTATTCTTTATTTTCGTTCAGTGGTGAACCAGAGTCCCTCCCAGATAACAAGGTGGCAGGGGGCTGCTGCTGGAAACGAAAGTAGAACCTTTTAGATGGCCCTCACACTTAATCTTTCACCCTGCACAGCCCCCTTTCACTCCACCCCAGGTAACATTAGAGCTGGCTGTAACACTCAAAAAGAGCCCAGCCACTCCCAGTGGCCTCACTGTCATTCTGAAAGACTCGGGATGAGAGGGGACCAATCACATGCTGTGCCTGCTCAGTTTGGCACATTGTTCAATTGCACAAGACAATGAGCCAGACATTCTCGGTACTTGATTATAACGAGCTACAATCTCCGCTCTAAGGCTACAGCAGCCTTTAAGCTCGAGAGCAGGACAAATGTGATTTTATCGAAGGCTTAAAATAGGGCCCACCAGCTAGTCTTTACCTAACGCCCCATCCGGCAATGCCCGATCTCCCACCTACCACTAATGAGCTTAATGCGGAGTAGCAGGTGTGTGGAGTAATTAATCTGACCTGCCGCTGGTAACCCGGTATAAAATTAGACGTTAAGGTCTTTAACCCTTTGCACAAAATACACAATTTTCACAAAATCAAATGTTTTACTAAAGTTTTTTTTAAAGCGAATTGTTCATATGTGAGCCTTATCACGTTAGACCATCACATGGGAGCTCTAATGGAATGGTATACTGCCTAATAGGTGTCAACAAACACAGAGATTTGGTCATGAAGAAAGCCCTTAGAACCACTCATTGGGCTATTTTAGTGGGGCTTAACCATGCCAAGCTTCTATATGGGGGTCAAATTATTCCCTTGCACAAAAATGTTAATCCTTCAAACTGGAGACGTCGATAAAGGTGATTGTCTACCAGTGGGCACTTTTAATTCTGTCTCTCACATCCCTTCTGGTTCTTTATTGAGTCCGCATTGACATACATACATATAGGGTCAGAAAGAGCCCCATTAAAGAAGAGGTGTAGGCTATGCTGGCTTACATCTCTCCAGTGTGAGGAAGGGCCCGGTTATGAAGCATGCCAGAGGAGCCCTGTAATTAAGCATGCCACCCAATGGGTAGGTGAGTACTTTCGTTCTGGTAACAAAAGTTTTTTTAAAGGATATATTTAGAGGAGGTCAGATGTAACTAGTGCTTGTGTTCAGAGTACTTCAAGGTGAATGTGTTGGATATGTTAGGAAGTTGTACTCTAGTTCTTGCATCCTCTCTCCCCTTTTAGTTTGCATTTTTTTTTTTATCTGTCCATAGTACTGCCATATTATCTAGGCTGTTCTGGATTAGGCCATAGGTCTAGGCTAGGCTTACAGTGAGTTGGGCAGCAGACTGGTAAATTGCAATAATTGAGGAGTGTAAAGTTCATGCCCTAGTGTTCCCATTAACCAAAACATATACCTCCCAATAAGTCTTGTGCATTCATCAAAATCGGCACATGTCCTCATTTACGAATGGGATACTATTTACAACATTTCTGTTCAAAGGCTATGTAAGCGGTTTGAATGA
This sequence comes from Calotriton arnoldi, assembly GCA_963921515.1. Lineage (NCBI taxonomy): Eukaryota > Metazoa > Chordata > Amphibia > Caudata > Salamandridae > Calotriton > Calotriton arnoldi. The sequence continues at coordinate 831,321 of CAWUFW010002917.1, forward strand.
CAGATTAAGAGTTATTTGTCAGTGTTACTAATTAAGAATTTATAAACATCTGTTTTAGAGAAGCATAATCTAAGAATTACATGTTTTTGTGTGAATTCAACTGGTAACCTGTGACAATAAAAGGCCATTAAAAGATGTAAATGAACATTGACAGTCAACTCATTTTTATTTTTTTTAGCTCAGCTAAAAGCAGTGAAAACATACACATTGGCTGTGGCCATCTTGGAATGGGTTTAAAGTCATCACTAAATGTAGATTAAATGCCATTTACTGGTGGCCTCCTTGGATGTGCGTGCATTCACCGTCTTCAAATGCGGTTTGTTTTATTTTAATAAATCCTGTTCAGTAGCAGGTGATGGGGAGCAGGGAGAGGAAGGGAGAGAAAGAAAACAGTTCCTCTCAGGCACTGCAAAGTCAGGTCTGATGTCAGTAGTGGAAGGCTACATCATCTATTCAGAACACTGTGAGACTGAAATTGGTCCTTGGCAAGTTAAACATAAGAATGGGGATGAAAGCCATTGAATCAAGAACCTGGAAGTGAGACAGACAACATCCAGTCACAAGCAAGGGGCTGACCAAAAGTCCACTCTAAGTATATGTAATGTATGGGAAACAGTAAGTCTTGACCTAAAAATGAAGTGACTACTGTTTCTTTGTTTCATTGTCTAATGTTGTTGCATCTCCTTTGTCCTCAGCTATTGGAAGCTTTTAAAACCCTTCTTGGAATCTGCTGATAAGTTCTTCATGATGGGGCACAAGGTGATATACTACGTTTACACAGATCAACCAGACAAAGTCAAGTGCACCACGTTTCTTAATGATCGAGAGTGTAAGGTTTACAAAACTTCTTCATATGATTCCAAGGCAAGAGTTTTCATGAAGAGAATGGAAATTCTGCACCTGGACATCAAGTCGAAGAACATCGATGTGCAGTATTTAGTATGTGCTGATGTTGACATTGTGTTCCACGATCATGTGGGTGTGGAAATTTTGAGTGACCTCGTTGCCACATTGCATCCTGGATACTACAAAGCTGGTCGCAGTGGCTTCACTTATGAGCGGCGCCCATCTTCCCAAGCCTATATCCCAAGCAATGAAGGAGATTTCTATTACCAAGCTAATTTATTTGCAGGCAATGTGCAGGAAATTTACAGTTTGACCAAAAGTTGTGACGAAGCCATTAAAATAGATGATTCCAATGGCATAATTGCAGTTTTCCATGATGAGAGCCATTTCAATAAGTATTTACTCCACCATAAACCTACAAAGATTCTTTCTCCAGAATATATCTGGAGCTGGACCATTAGCCGGACATCAGACATACAAAGTATAAGAATTATTCATGGTGCTAAGAACATATAAAAATGGCTTCTTTAACTTGCATTTTACGTTGTACCAAAGCCCTGATCTTACTGAAGGAGTAAGATTTTTAAATTGATTCAATATAGCCTTAAAGCCCGCCATAGCGAGCTATACAAGCCATTAAAGAACGGCTTCAGCGTTAAAGGCCTGAGCTGAAGCCTTTAATAGCTTTAAGGCTATTAGAACATTCTGCCCGTAAAGGGCAGAATGTTCTAATTAGTAAAACAAAGGCCTCACGGAGCCCGAGGGTGTTTAAATTCCCTCGGGCTCCGAGAGGCCTTTGTTCACAGCAACAGCTGTGAAATGAAAAAAACATTGGAATGTTGCTCCCCGGGCTTCTACCAGCCATTAGAAGCCTGGAGCACTCCATTGCCTTCAATGGAGGGCTCAACATTCCAATGTTCTAATCAGCAATCAAACATTTCTGTCTGCTTGAAGGTCCAACACAAAAATGCTATAATGTATTTTTAAGAAACAGAAGGCTGAGCTCTTCACCCACACTTTCTAGGACAATATCCTGCATAAGGAAATCATACATAGGGCATAGGAAGGTACGCATCTGCAGTTAAACTGGAGATGGCATTGGTTATAAGGAATGGATATTTTTGTTTAGTATTAAACGTTAGCCAAGTTTAACAAAACTGAACCAAACTTTAAACGTCACCAACAATGCAATTCTACTTTCAGTCAAATCAGGGAATTACACTTGGAGGGTTAATGATGGGGCACCTAAACATTTTTTTTCACACTTCCTTAACCAAGCCCAGTAGGGGGAACCAATCACGGTGGGCGGGGGTGGAGTATACAGCTGTACCCGGCCATTTAATGCCGGCTGCAGCGCAGGAGCGAGCATTTTAGGTATCGCTGCTGCCCTTGTTTTATTTTGTGTGGTTTTAAACAGTGTATTGTTTGAATTTGACTTGACTTCTCTCCTCTTCGAATCGAACTTGGCATTTTTCTATCTGTTTGTGACCGCTCATGACGTCGGGCACACTTCCTTAAGCAAGCCCAGTAGGGGGAACCAATCACGGTGGGTGGGGGCGGAGTCTACAGCTCTCCCAGGCCATTTAATGCCAGTGTGCCAAAGGCAAGCCCGTCTGCGCCTGTCCGTGACTGTCCTGGGCTAGGGGCTAGTCACTATGCCCAAATTTTAACTTACTCAATGCCCAAACTAAAACAATGATACTCCAGCGATTACATACTTAATCCCACAACTTGTTCTAGACTAGTCAATCTGGGTATCATGAAGTCTAGGGATTTTTTTCCTGAACTCAACCCACTGTACCCCCCTGAAGACACCATCCATAGGCAGGATAGTCACAGGACGACTGAACTAACTATAATATATTTGAATACTCGGTTTTTGGTGAAACATTAACTGGAAATATTTCATCTACTGGACTCTGCCAAACCAGAGATATTCCTCTTAACTGAAACATGGCTCTCCCATGAGTCCAATCCGGACATCCTTGCTGCACTCCCTTGTAACTATTACATTCTCCAGGCCAATCGGGCCTCAGGGAAAACAGGGGAAGGGGTTGCTGCCATAATTCATCAAAAGCTGAAGTTCACCGCCCTAGACATTACCTCAGTAGAAAGCTTAATTATCAAATTTTACCCCCCTGATCTGCGTGCTAATTTATAGGAACGCTCACAATATGCCTCACTTCCCCCAATTATTGGGGGAACAAACATCCCACCTAGTAATAAACCATGCAAAAAAATTACTAATTGGCGACTTCAACTATTGGGCCAATGATGAGATGGGTGGCCATCCTTATCAGAACTGACTGATTTACTTAACGGGCTGAACTGCGTTCAACATGTGATATCTCCCACTCATATAAAAGGACATATCCTTGATCAAGTCTGGACCTCTAACCTCACTGTGTCTACACTGACGGTTTCCCCATGCACCTGGTCCGATCATATCTTAATAAAGTTTTCCCTTATTAATTTGACTATATCTAAACCCCTAGCTAAGGTGGGTCTGATGGCGAGGAACTAGAACCGTTCTAACATTAACGCTTTTTGTAATTTGTTGGCAACCACTGTGCCCACAAAGCAGTTTTCGGTTAATCAAAACAAAGAAAATATAAAATCATGGCTAGTGACTGCTAGCAATATCCATGCCCCTGTCAGGCAAGTTAGAATGGCAGGTGCCATGACGCACTGATATGGTTCTCAGAAGACTTAAAACATAAAAAACTAGCCCTGCGTCATACTGAACGTTTCTGTAGATGGAACTACTCTCCAGATAAAAAATAAATTGACCAAGCCCAACTTAAACAGCCTAAAAAATCCATTTCACAAACCAAGGCCACTTACTTCTCTAACAAGAACCTGAACTCAACAAATAAATCCAAAGATATATTTGCAATTGTTACTGAGCTATCCAATCTGGATAGTGTCACAGTAAAATTAGTCCCTACCCAGTCATTATGCAATTCTCTGAACACCTTTTCATCAATAAAATCATTACCATTAAAGCCAGTATACCCACTAATTCCTCCCCTGTTACCCAGGCAGCTGCCTCCAGGAACCCTCATTCTCTGAATCAGTTCCCCATAATTAGCAGAGAAGTCTTTCTGGACCTGCTGACCAAAGTTAAATCTGGATCTCCTGCCGACTGCTGGCCCCCACATATCCTGAGGGATGCTTTCTATACATGTCCTGATCCTGCCCTCTCTCTACTGAATGATCCACTAATCCAGGTCTCTGTTCCCAGAGCCTTTAAAGAAGCAGAAATAGTTCCACTCATCAAGAAAACAGGTGCAGATCCCCTGGTCCTTACGAATTATTGCCCCATCTCACTGCTCCCCTTTTTGGCCGAGGTGTTGGAAGCCCATGTTACCAACTGTCTCTGCTCTTTTATCGAACAGTCCCAGTTCCTTGACTCTCACCAGGCGGGCTTTCACCCCTCTCGCTCAACTGATGATGACCTTACTAGATGAAATGAGAAAAGAAGCAGACATGGGCACCAAGGCTTTGGAGCTTCTTGAGCTATCTTCGGCTTTTGACGCGTTCGACCATAAACTTCTGGTGGACTGTGTCAGGGACGCAGGGATCTGCCCTCAAATGGCTAATGTCTTTTCTAGATGGTCGCTCCCAATCAGTTCGCCTTTGCCAATTCATGGCTCCCAAAGTTAAATTGACCTGCGGCGTGCCGCAGGGATCTTCCCTGTCCCTGCACTTTTTCAATTTGTACCTTCTCCCACTAGTTCAGTCTCTAGGTGAAAGAGATATGTGCACTTTCAATTATGCAGATGATTTGCAATTGATTTTTACCATTGACTCCATCTTGAATTTCCAGACAACTATGTTACATATATTCCCTGGATGAATAGTAACCACCTAAAATTGAACCCAGACAAAGCAGAACTGATCTTAGTCGGAGGTTCTCAAAATCCCTGGAACTCGAATTTATGGCCTGCTGTGTTGGGAACGCCAACTCTACCCTCAAATTCCACCAAGAGTCTTGGTGTCACAATAGATAGCGACCTCTCTCTGAAGTCCCAGATCGAGACGCTAGTTTCCACCTGTTTTTCCAGCTTCGGAAGTTCAGGAAAATTAGTAGATTCCTTACTCCTGAAGCCCTTATCCAGGTCGTTCTATCTTTGGTAATCTCTCACATTGATTATGCTAACTCACTCTACTTCGGCCTACCTCTGTCGTTAAGAAGAAGATTGCAGTTGGTGCAAAACCAGGCAGCTAGATTGATCTATCATCAGCCGAGACGGCACCACGTCACTCCTCTAATGAGGCGATTAGGTGAATCTAGATTTGCTGTCCTGGCCCCTCATTTCTGGAATTCTCTCCCCTCTAACATCAGATCCTCAACAATTTATCCTCAATTCAGGAGACTCCTAAAAACTTGGTTGTTCTCCCAGGCATATGAATGAATCAATGAGCAGCAGGCTACCCCCTATATTTAGCGCCAAGAAACCGTTTGGTGTACGCACGCTCTATAAATATTTTTAACATAACATTTTCTAATTTAAATTCTGATAGGTTTAAGGCAAGGCTATCGAAGTAAAACATTGGCAAATCCAATACGACTGGCGTATTTTAGCCTAAAGAAAACAAGTGTTGGATGGGATGCTTGAATTAATCTCAGCCACTGGTAATTACTTGAGCTACATCCCAGTCCATTGTTTTAAGCCAGCAGCACATATTTTAGCCAGCAGCACATATACATACTACATATATACATGCAGTTAAGCAGCAGGTGGATGTCAGTTGTTGCATTGCATGTCATTACATTGTTAGTCAGCATATCATGTCAGTACATCTTAAGTACCCTTACCCTGCAGTACTTTACATCACGAGGTAAGGATGTCTTATATGTATTTAAATTCAAAATTAATTAAAAAATGAAAATTAATGATAATTACTTGAATTATGTTTTAATTTTATAATAATAATAGTTTAATCATATTTTAAAAGGTTTTTTCATTTTTTTAAACTATCTACCCTTGAGCCTTAAGACAGAAATTACTACCATTATGCACTACCCAGTCCTGAGCCCTAGAATCTCCTTACTACCCTAGGCAATACTTATCTGCGCCCTAAAAACTGCTTACTACCCCTCAGCACTACCAAGCTCTAAGCCTCAAAAATTCTTAACTACCCCTCTAAATACTTTAAAAATGTCAAACATTGCAGCTTGTGTGCACTTTATTTGATTAATTACTTATTTTGCATTCACTGTAAATTATGTTTTCCTAATTGCCTAAATTAAATGAATATGAATTGCTTTTAATAATTTAAGCAAATAACCTTAAAAACGTAAATGTATATCATATTAGCTGTACAAAATGTATATTATTATGGTTATGTCACTTTTAGCCCTTTAAAAAGTAGCTTATCTGTAATGTAAAGTACTGTGAAGTGAATGCTGAAATCCTATGTGTGAAGTAAAATCTCCTGAAACACTTAGCTGTAATGTAGCGTCCTGTGATGTAACAACTGCGCACTATTTTATACATGCAGACATGTACATATAGCATGGATGCATGAGTGGATTGATGACTGTGTGGGTGTATACACAGACGTAATGCTGGTTGTGTGGTTGTAAGTGCATGCAATGACCAATCAGTAAGAAGGCGAATGGGGGTTATTGTATAGTTGAAGAAACAAGTATGGGGTGTCAGCGGGTGGATAAATGCTTGGGCATTGGTGGCTGGACAAGTGCTTGGGTATTGTAAATGTAAAATGATAAATGTACAAAAAAGCAGCCAGTTCGAGAAGTTGATTTAATACAATTAGAATCATGCCCCATTTGTGATTCTTTGGCCCAGTCCTGGATTTTTGATCAAGAACATTCATTGCATGTTAGGGTTTGGATAAGTATACATATAAGAGTAAAGTTACACATCCAGAATGCAAAGTAAATGCTCGCTAAAATGGGCTAAAATGGGCATTTGTACCTGGCTCAAGTCTGGAAGTGCATTCATTTGGCAGTACTTTTGACAAGGGATACTAAATTGGGGAAACAGCCTTTACAACGCGGGCGTTACCACGCAATACCATTACCACGCATTCTTACCTACGCATGAGTCATATATATATACATACTGGAAAAAAAACAAAGGTTGCAGTAACATTCTAGTTAGGACATACAATGAAAAAAAGTTAGAAATTCACTGAATGCACCAGTTTCCTGAGCTCTGAGGAGTTGTGACAAAGGATTACCATGGATGTCAACAAGCGGCAGGTGAGGGGCATTTGGAATATTGTTAATTACATCTATGTGAAGAGACACATCAGTTGGTCAAGGGCATGCAGGATTGTGGTTGCGCCCTTATTACAACTGAGAACTGCGGCAGTGAGGGCGCAGGCTACCCACCCAGGGTAAGATTGCGAAGGGGGACTGTTAGCGTATAATGGACTAATCTGATGACACTGTTGTTTCCTGATACTTGTCGACTTATGGCGAGAGTATGCATCTGATACAAAGTGTTAACATCATTCAGGATACACAACGCCTGTCGTCTGGACACTGTTACATCAGTCATGCTTATATGGCAGCATTAAAAAACTGTGAATGTAATTGTTTTGTCCAGTCCCTCCTCGAGTGCCTATGTTTTGTGTCTTCCAATGAAAGTGCAGTTTTACCTATTTGAATGAAACTGAAATGAGATGTGCTTTTTACCACTATGAGGATGGATAAAGGCTAATTGCTGAAACACATCTGCTCTTTGAAAAATACATTTCATCACAGACCCCATGAGTGCCTGTCCTACTTCGTTGTGGGGATCGATGGAAATATTCGTGAGCCCACTCTCACGAGCAGAGCACCCGCCTCAAGTTGTTCGGAAGCAGTTGTGGAGCCATGCAATAATTATATATAATACACACGCATACATATATACGTGGGTGTATATATATATAAATACATATATATATATAAGCTTTATTACTGCCTGTGAAATACTTACTTTTGCGTGGTAAAGGCATGCGTGGTAAAGGTTTATACGTGGTAACATTTTGAGTGGTAAAGACATGCTTTGTAAAGACTTGTGTTGTTAAGCCCGTGTTGAAAAGGCATGCAACATAATTGCATGCGTGTTTCCGTTATGCATCCACTAAATTGCAATAACACACCTGTCTGTGGCATCTCTATGTAGGATGATCCATTGTTTACTGCTGGTGACTCTCCTAAAACCCTGTTTGTAAGTTTGTCTGGAGAGACTTGCAGTGACTTGCAGGGTGGTATTGCTCTCTTTAATGCTAGACCTATTTAAAAGGTGCCATTTCAGAAATAAGTAAAATTAAGGAGAGCCTTGTGCATCTTGTAAAAATCCCCCTAAATTACACATTTTGAGAATGGCATCCTCAAATTCACTGAAACTATCAAGTCACAGATAAGTAAAATGAACGCTGACTTCTCTGGCCAAACTCTATTGACAAAGAGACTTATAGAATACGTATCCTTTTGTAGTAACTCAGTCCACGCTGGTAGGATGAGGTTCAAGTAGGTTTATTCAGGTAAGTAAACAGGTAGCATAAATCCTCATCATCAAGTGTATAAGTGCTGTAGGACAGCCCCACCAGGAGCAGCCTGCTAGCTGCTCAGCCCCATCCACCAACTGTCATCACTCATCCAGTCACCCAAACATTCCACTCATGGCCCATTCACCAACATTCCATATAGAGCACATACACACAGGCTGAGTAGCTAGGACAAGGTAACATAGGGCATGAATCATAACACCAGAATACTACACCTTTCTTATCTACAGTTTACTCAAGGAAGTGAAGTATCCTTAGTGCAATAAATATATTAATAAAAGGGGACCGAAGCATATAATTTCCGTATGAATTCAACCAAATAAATAATATTATTGATTTGCTATTGTGGCATGGGAGCAAATAGTAAGCACTCACTGGAATAGTCCATCTACAGTTTAGAGCCCTCACCGAATCCCACCTGCTTGCTGTGTTGATTGAATGACTGCACTTTTATTTATATGTCAAATAAAAAAGCAAAAAAAGTATGTAAACCTATACTGCCACAGGTGTGCTGTTTTGATGATATATAACACTGTTATTTTACACTTAAACATAGATGGCATTTGTAATGTATCTGCCTATGGCCTATGACCTGAACCACTGAGCTGAGCAGGGGCCACAAGATGATGGGAGTCACTGGCTCAGCGCAGAGCTGAGAGCTTGTTTCTATGCGCCTAGTGTTTAAAGTGAATTAATTTAACTCAATGATCCATATATGACAATTTTGAGCCGCAAGGGGTATCAGCCGAGACCACTGGCTTTCCCTTTGCGATCCCTGCATAAAAAATCCCAAAGGAACACAACAGAAAAGTTTACATCCTATAGTCCTTGCTCCTTCAAACCCTCATGCAGCTCAGAGTGGAAGATGAGGAGGTCAGGCAAGTAACTTTTTTTAGAAGTAGGTGTAGCTAGTCATGGTGTAATGCAAAGTATTTTACAGCTTATAAACCTTATTTTATAAACTGTATGCTTAGTAGTTGTGTATGCTGCAGCTGTTTGTTTGTATTCCACCTTTTTGTTGAAAAACAAATGTTATGAAAAAGACACTATCTGTGCCCACAGAGTAACACTAGTGAAGTGCTTACCTCTTAAAACCAAGAACACAAGACAATATTTAAATCTTGAAATTCTTTTTGGAAAATACTAATTAAAACGTAATGATAGTTTTACTGAAGACTCATCCAACACAGTACAGCAACCAAGTTGCTGTACGGTCTGGCCCATAGCCAGAAATATATTTTTAGGGGGCATGGCCCTCATCTATAAACAAACATTATAGCTGTCCTCTGTAGGTGCATTCTTTCCCAAATACTGGTTGTACTACTAAATATCGAACCCCAGAATATTGTGATGCAAGAATATCGAGGACAGAATATTGAAAGTTAAGCACATACAATGAAGTTTAGATTTACTATTCCTAGATGGACATCTGCGTACATTAACGATATATATATCGAGTAGGTACACATATGTGGAATAAAGTATAGAAAATCTATACTTACCTGTCAATATTTTAGATTCGATATTCTGCCCTTGATATTCTGCCCCTAAGCAATCCCACAGTGCTCTTCTGTGTCCAAATCCAACACGGCAGAACCTTTCTTCCACTGGTCAAAGCTTTGGTCTCACCCCTGAGGTGTGTTTAGGGACATGAAGAACCACCCCGGCAAACCAGTTCTGGGGTTGATGCCACTCTGGCTACAGGGGCAATAGTAGGCACAGGTCTAGGTATTGTTCATCTGCCTGTGACAGGGTAAGCCCCTTAGATGCTTGGTCAGCATCCTGTCAGGAGGAGGCCACACCTCCTCTCAGCCGAGGCCCTTTTAGGCCTTTTCCTGGGAGCCATTCACATCTCCATGCAGGGACCAGCAGGCTGTCATTTGACAGTTTGGGATTAACTCTGAAAAGGCTGCAAGAGGCTTTAGTCAGGAAAGTACCAGTTTCCTTAAAGTGGCATTTTCAAAATTGTAGTTTAAAATCTAATGTTGGTCATTCAATTGGATTTTAAAATACTATTAATTTGAGTCCTTGAACCATGGTCTAGCTATTCCCAAACTTAAGGTATGTATTATAGGGAGTTATAATGTAACCCAGTGCTTTTCTATCAGAAAGCCAGCCTTGCCACATTGAAAAACAACTTTGGAGATTTTTCATTGCCAGGACATGTAAAAATTCAGTACACGTGCCTTACCTTTTAACCCCTTCGCTGCTAGGCCTTTTCCCCCCCCCTGTGCTAAGCCTTTTTTTGGCTATTTGGGGTAGTTCGCGCTTAGGCCCCTGTAACTTTTGACCACATAAGGTATCCATGCCAAATTTGCGTCCTTTTTTTCCAATATCATGGGGATTCTAAAGGTACCCAGGGTTTGTGGATTCCCATGGAGGGGACCCAGAAATTAGCCAAAATACAGCTAAATTTTGTTTTTTTTGGGAAAAATTGTAAAAAAGGACTCCAGATGAAAGCGTCTGGTTTTTTCCCTGCAAATGGTATCAAAAAAGGGTTTGTGGTGCTGAAATCACCATCTTCCCAGCTTTCAGGGACAAGCAGACTTTTGTCAGAAAATCAAAAAAATTTACACAGTTTTGGCATTTTTCTGGGACATAGCCTATTTTTGCTATTTTTTGTGCTTTCAACCTCCTTCCAGTTAATGGTAGAAATGGGTATGAAAGCAATAAAGGATCCTGGAAAGCTGTACATTTCTGAAACGTAGACAAAATTCTAAATTCAGCAAGGGGTCATTTGAATAGATCCTAAAAGTTTTCTTTATAGAAACTAACAGTTAAATATAGGAAAAATTGAAAATTAGTTGACAAAAACAGGCATTTGTGTCAACGTTTTCACCTGTAACTTCTTCTAATTATGACAGCTATTTGAAAGCAATATACCGTTACATCCGCTGGACCTTTCTGGTTGTGGTGATATATAGGACTTGTAGGCTCACCAAGAACCCGACGAACCCAGAGCCAATAACTGAGCAGCGTGTTGCAATGGTTTTTTATTATGTACCGGGTATATAGCAATTATTCTGGGAAAATGTATACATGGAAAAATCGGTATGAAAGACACCTATGTATTTCTGAAATGGGAACAAAATATAGAGTTTAGAAACAGTAGATATTTGCACATTTCCGAAATTGGGAGTACCCATACTAGCATGAGAATTATAGGTCATTATTCAAAATGACTTCTTTTTACACATTGTCTTTCATTTGGAAGGCAGAAATTCATCGAAAGTCAATAGGTAATAACAGTTGCTCTACAATTCTGTATTACCCTAAGTCTCCCGATAAAAATGATACCTCACTTGTGTGGGTAGGCCTACTGCCCGCGACAGGAAACGGCTCAAAACGCAACGTGGACACACCACATTTTCCCAGTGAAAAATGGCCCTTTTTTTGCAAAGTGCCTAGCTGTAGTTTTTGAACCCTAGCTCTGCCGTCACCTAGGGAAACCTAGCAAACCTATACATTTTTAAAAACTAGACACCCAGGGGAATCTAGGACGGGGTGACTTGACTGGCTCTCACCAGGTTCTGTTACCCAGAATCCCTTGCAAACCTAAAACATTGTAAAAAAAACACATTTCTGTGGTGGAAAGTTCTGGAATCTGCATGGATCCACAAAATTCCATCCACCCCGCGTTCCCCAAAGTCTTTCGAGAAAAATGGTACCTCACTTGTGTGGGTGGGCCTAGTGCCCGCGACAGGAAACGGCTCAAAACTCAACGTGGACACACCACATTTTCACAGTGAAAAATGACCCATTTTTTGCAAAGTGCCTAGCTGTAGTTTTTGAACCCTAGCTCTGCCGGCACCTAGGGAAACCTAGCAAACCTATACATTTTAGAAAACTAGACACCCAGGGGAATCCAGGATGGGGTGACTTGAGTGGCTCGCACCAGGTTCTGATACCCAGAATCCCTTGCAAACCTAAGAAATTGTCAAACAAAACACATTTTCCTCACATTTCTGTGGTGGAAAGTTCTGGAATCTGCGTGGATCAACAAAATTCCACCCATCCCGCGTTCCCCAAAGTCTTTCGAGAAAAATGGTACCTCACTTGTGTGGGTAGGCCTAGTGCCCGCGACAGGAAACGGCCCAAAACGCAACGTGGACACACCACATTTTCACAGTGAAAAATGACCCTTTTTTTGCAAAGTGCCTAGCTGTAGTTTTTGAACCCTAGCTCTGCCGGCACCTAGGGAAACCTAGCGAACCTATACATTTTTGAAAACTAGACACCCAGGGGAATCCAGGATGGGGTGACTTGACTGGCTCTCACCAGGTTCTGTTACCCAGAATCCCTTGCAAACCTAAAACATTGTCCAAAAAAAAACATTTTCCTCAGATTTCTTTGGTGGAAAGTTCTGGAATCTGCGTGGATCTACAAAATTCCACCCACCCCGCGTTCCCCAAAGTCTTTTGAGAAAAACGGTACCTCTCTTGTGTGGGTAGGCCTAGTGCCCGCGACAGGAAACGGCCCAAAACGCAACATGGACACACCACATTTTCACCTAGCATACATTTTTGAAAACTTGACACCAAGGGGAATCCAGGATGGGGTGACGTGACTGGCTCTCATCAGGTTCTGTTACCCAGAATCCCTTGCAAACCTAACAAATTGTCCAAAAAACACATTTTCCTCACATTTCTGTGGTGGAAAGTTCTGGAATCTGCGTGGATCCACAAAATTCCACCCACCCCGCGTTCCCCAAAGTCTTCCAAGAAAAACGGTACCTCACTTGTGTGGGTAGGCCTAGTGCCTGCGACAGGAAACGGCGCAAAACACAACGTGGACACACCACATTTTCACAGTGAAAAATGACCCTTTTTCTGCAAAGTGCCTAGCTGTAGTTTTTGAACCCTAGCTCTGCCGGCACCTAGGGAAACCTAGCAAACCTATACATTTTTGAAAACTAGATACCCAGGGGAATCCAGAATGGGGTGACTTGACTGGCTCTCACCAGGTTCTGTTACCCAGAATCCCTTGCAAACCTAAAAAATTGTCCAAAAAACCACATTTTCCTCACATTTCTGTGGTGGGAAGTTCTGTAATCTGTGTGGATCCACAAAATTCCACCCACCCCGCGTTCCCCAAAGTCTTTCAAGAAACACGGAACCTCACATGTGTGGGTAGGCTTAGTGCCCGTGACAGGAAAGGGCGCAAAACGCAACGTGGACACACTACATTTTCACAGTGAAAAATGACCCTTTTTTTGCTAAGTGCCTAGCTGTAGTTTTTTAACCCTAGCTCTGCCGGCACCTAGGGAAACCTAGCAAACCTATACATTTTTTAAAACTAGACACCCAGGGGAATCCAGGATGAGGTGACTTGACTGGCTCTCACCAGGTTCTGTTACCCAGAATCCCTTGCAAACCTAAACAATTGTCAAAAAAAATACATTTTCCTCACATTTCTGTGGTGGCAAGTTCTGGAAACTGCGTGGATTCACAAAATTACACCCACCCCGCGTTCCCCAAAGTCTTTCAAGAAAAATGGTACCTTACTTGCGAGGTGGGTCAAGTACCCGCGACAGGCAAGGGCCCAAAACCTATTGAGGCGACATCAAAATCACCTATCACAAACCAACCTGGTATTGCAAAGGGGGTCCCATGATTTTTTGGCCCGAGGCTCGGCGGTCACCTAGGGAAACCTACCAAACCCACACATTTCTGAAAACTAGACACCCGGGGGATTCCAGGGAGGTATGGCTTGTGTGGATCCCCCAACGTTTTCTTACCCAGAATCCCCTGCAAACCTGAATTTTAGCTGAAAAAAATCACTTTTTTTACACATTTTTATGTGGAAAAGTTGTGGCATCACGGGGCTGACACAAATTTCCTACCACCCAGCATTCCCCCAGGTCTCCCGATAAAAATGGTGCCTCACTCATGTGGGAGGCCCAAGTACCCACGACAGGCAGGGGCCCAATCGGATTGAGGCGACATCAACATTGCCTATCACAAAACGACCTGGTTTTGCAAGGGGGGGGGTCACCTGGGTTTTTGGCCCCGTGCTCGGCGGCCACCTGGGGAAACCTATCAAACCCACACATTTCTGAAAACTAGACACCCGGGGGATTCCAGGGAGGTATGGCTTGCGTGGATCCCCCGACGTTTTCTTACCCAGAATCCCCTGCAAACCTGACATTTAGCTGACAAAATCACTTTTTTTACACATTTTTGTGTGGGAAAGTTGTGGCATCACGGGACTGACACAAATTTCCTACCACCCAGCGTTCCCCCAGGTCTCCCGATAAAAATGGTGCCTCACTCGTGTGGAAGTCCCAAGTACCCGCGACAGGCAAGGGCCCAAAACGGATTGAGGCGACATCAAAATTGCCTATCACAAAACAACCTGGTTTTGCAAGGGGGTCACCTGGGTTTTTGGCCCCGTGCTCGGCGGCTACCTATGGAAACCTACCAAACCCACACATTTATGAAAACTAGACACCCGGGGGATTCCAGGGAGGTATAGCTTGCATGAATCCCCCAATGTTTTCTTACCCAGAATCCCCTGCAAACCTGAAATTTAGCTGAAAAAAATCACTTTTTTCACATATTTTTGTGTGGGAAAGTTGTGGCATCACCGGGCTGACACAAATTTCCTACCACCCAGCGTTCCCCCAGGTCTCCCGATAAAAATGGGGGAACGCTGGGTGATAGGACATTTGTGTCAGCCCGGTGATGCCACAGCTTTCCCACACAAAAATGTGTGAAAAAAGTTTTCAGAAATGTGTGGGTTTGGTAGGTTTCCCTAGCTGGCCGCCGAGCACGGGCCAAAAACCCAGGTGACCCCCCTTGCAAAATCAGGTCATTTTGAGATAGGCAATTTTGATGTCGCCTCAATACGTTTTGGGCCCTTGCCTGTCGCGGCTACTTGGGCCTCCCACATGAGTGAGGCACCATTTTTATCGGGAGACCTGGGGGAACGCTGGGTGGTAGGAAATTTGTGCCAGTCCGGTGATGCCACAGCTTTCCCACACAAAAATGTGTGGAAAAAGTGATTTTTTTCAGCTAAATTTCAGGTTTGCAGGGGATTCTGGGTAAGAAAACGTTGGGGGATCCACGCAAGCCATACCTCCCTGGAATCCCCTGGGTGTCTAGTTTTCAAAAATGTGTGGGTTTGGTAGGTTTCCTAGCTGGCCGCCGAGCACAGGGCCAAAACCCAGGTGACCCCCTTGCAATACCAGGTCGTTTTGTGATAGGCAATTTTGATGTCGCCTGAATACGTTTTGGGCCCTTGCCTGTCGCGGGTACTTGGGCCTCCCGCACGAGTGAGGCACCATTTTTATCGGGAGACCTGGGGGAACGCTGGGTGGTAGGAAATTTGTGTCAGCCCGGTGATGCCACAACTTTCCCACACAAAAATGTGTGGAAAAAGTGATTTATTTCAGCTAAATTTGAGGTTTGAAGGGGCTTCTGGGTGAGAAAACGTTGGGGGATCCACACAAGCCATACCTCCCTGGAATCCCCCGGGTGTCTAGTTTTCAGAAATGTGTGGGTTGTGTAGGTTTCCCTAGCTGGCCGCCGAGCACGGGGCCAAAAACCCAGGTGACCCCCCTTGCAAAACCAGGTCGTTTTGTGATAGGCAATTTTGATGTCGCCTCAATACGTTTTGGGCCCTTGCCTGTCACGGGTACTTGGGCCTCCCACATGAGTGAGGCACCATTTTTATCGGGCGACCTGGGGGAACGCTGGGTGGTAGGAAATTTGTGTCAGCCCGGTGATGCCACAACTTTCCCACACAAAAATGTGTGGAAAAAGTTATTTTTTCAGCTAAATTTGAGGTTTGCAGGGAATTCTGGGTAAGAAAACGTTGGGGGATCCACGCAAGCCATACCTCCCTGGAATCCCCCGGGTGTCTAGTTTTCAGAAATGTGTGGGTTTGGTAGGTTTCCTTGGGTGCTAGCTGCGCTAGGACCCAAAATCCAGAAGTAGGCACATTCCGCAAAAAGGTCTGTGCCTAGTGGGCTTTCTGCCGCCCTGGGGAGGGGGGAAACCGGGGGCTATTGCCCCGATATGCCCCCAAGAGGGGCAGAAAGACTGGCTATTTTGTTTGGGTGGGTGGGGACATTGGGATGCCCATTCTGGGCAGCCCCCACTCCTACATATAAAAAAAGCCAGCATAATCGCTGCCGCCTCGTGGGCTCTCTGCCCCCCTGGGGGGCAGATCAGAGGCTACTGCCCCTATCTGCCTCCTGAGGGGGGGGGCAGAAAGATTGTGGCATTTTTTGTGGGGGTCGGGGTATTGGCATGCCCATTCTGGGCAGCCCCCACCCCTGGCGCATAAAAAAAAATCCCTGCATATAGGGTGCTTTCTGCCCCTTGGGGGGGCAGATTGGGGGCTACTGCCCTCATCTGCCCCCCAGGGGGGGCAGAAAGGCTGTAGATTTTTTTTATTTTGGGTGGGGGTATTTGCATGCCCATTCTGGGCAGCCCCCACCCCTACGTATATATTTTAAAAAAAATCCCTGGGGCCTAGTGGGCTTTCTGCCCCCCCCCCCGGGGGGCAGATCAGGGGCTATTGCCCCCATCTGCCTCCTGGGGGGGGCAGAAAGTCTTATTCTTACTTTAGGGGGGTAGGGTGGGGGCTTTGGCATGCCCATTCTGGGCAGCACCCACCCCTGGCGCATAAAAAAAAATCCCTCGCGTCTAGGGTGCTTTCTGCCCCCCAGGGCACCTGTTGGCAGAAATCATATTTTTAATTTTTAATGTTACTGTTTCTACTGATGAAATGTGTTTTATTAATCCATCGGTAAGAGATAAACATTTTGTCTCTTCACTTTGATTCACTGATTGACACTGTGTACACTAGATTGTTTTCATTTGAGCGAGACGCCTTTCTTTTCAAATATTATCTGGCAAGCTGATGCCCCTGTTGGAAAGCTTGTTTATATTTTTGTTTTTTTTAATGTGGAATGATTCATTACATTTTCATGAAAACCATGCTCATTCAAAAAGCGGAATTCGATCATTATCATTATTTAATTCTTGCATAGCGCATGGCTACCCAGAGGGTGTCTCAGCGCTAGGTGGTGGGAAAGACAGCTTAGGAAGAGAGCTCTGAATAGCCAGGTTTCTAGCTCCTTTCGAAAGGTGAGCATAGAGGTGCAGCACCGCAGAGATTACGGGAACGCATTCCATAGCTTTAGTCCCAAAAGAGCGCAGGAGCGACAGCCCATCAGTGTGCGTCTGACTCTAGGAACGGTAAATAGAGATTGATTGCTGGAACGTAGAGTACAGGGGCTGGGGTGGTAGGGAGAGGCAAGGTTGTGCAAGTACTGAGGTCTGGAGTGGGAGTATATTTTGTGCATATAGCAGAGTGCCTTGAAAGTGATACGCTTTTCCACCGTGAACAGTGGAGGTCATGAAGAAGCCTGGCAGCAGAGTTCTGAACTACTTGAAGATGCCTGATCACGTACTTGTCTTCTCCTAGATATAAGATGTTACCATAATCTAACCTGGACAGAATCAAAGCCTGGATGACGGTTCTTTGAGCAGCGAAGGAAAGTAGCCACATGATCTTACTAAGCCACTTCATAGTAGCAAAACACGAGGAGGCCTCCTTGGCTGCCTGAGACTTCATGGACAGAGTGGAGTCTAGCCAAATAAAAAGGTTCTTTATCTTGTCAGCCAGGACAGGAAGGTCCCCCAGCGAGACAGGCTAGTGCTGGAGTACCCAGAGCTGAGGGTTCTTAACCAGAACCATGACCTCTGTCTTCTAACCATTCAATTTTAGAGAGCTGGAATTTATCTGGG
This sequence comes from Calotriton arnoldi, assembly GCA_963921515.1. Lineage (NCBI taxonomy): Eukaryota > Metazoa > Chordata > Amphibia > Caudata > Salamandridae > Calotriton > Calotriton arnoldi. The sequence goes on from CAWUFW010002917.1 coordinate 849,455, forward strand.
TAGAGACAAGGCCAAGGCAGGAGTTAAGATCTTCTGGGGTGGAATCTCGCTTCGATGACAAAGAGGAAATTAGCTGGGTATCGTCTGTATATGAGAATAGAGTAAGGCCACACCTTTCCACTAAGTCTGCCACAGGACAGACATAGATATGGAAAAGCAAAGGGCTGAAGGCGGATCCCTGTGGGACACCAGAAGTAAGCAAATGAGTGCTACAAATCACATTTGACAAGAAGACCTAAAACATGTGATCAATCAGGAAGGAGGAGAGCCAGGCCAGAGTACTGCCCTGAAGACCCATGACTGTCAACTTTTTGATAAGGGTGTCATGACACACGGTGTCAAAAGCCACACTGAGATCCAGTAGGATCAGCGCGAAAGTGCCACCCATGTCCAGGAGCCGTCTGAGGTGTTCTGTAACTCATTACAGCTGATTTGGTGCTATACCCAGCTCTGAATCCTGACTGGGAGAGATGAAGGGCATTCTGCGCTTCCATGAAAGAAGTAAGTTGGGTGTTGATGTGCTTCTCCAATATCTTAGAGAGAGTGGGCAATAAGGAGATAGGCCTCAAATTAGACCTGTTAGACGGGTCCAGATGTTCAGGGTGCACTGTTTGGCGGGGGGAAAGGATTGAGTGGGGAGCCAGATTAAATGGATTGTAATAATTCCCATAAACTTAATGAGTCTAGGGGAAGAAATGAATGTAGTTGGGCTGATGTCTGGCAGATAGCCGGTTGGCTAACTTCAAGGAGGGGATGGTGTGAGAGGGTGAACTAGAGCTCCTGAGCAGGGACTTGTCATTGCTAGCTAGGCTTAAAGTAAGTTGAATATTGTTCACTTTCTACACAAAGAAAGTTGGCAGCTCTTCGCATTGGGCTTGTGATAGTGAGGTGGGAGTGCCAGTGTTCTTAGGGTCGGACAAAGCTTGAAGAGAGTCTTCAGCAGTTTTGAGCTTTAGAAATCTATTAAGAGTAAAAAGCAGTATGAGCGTCTTTACACCTCAAATGATAATGATTCAAAGCTGTTTTGTATTTCAGTTTTAAATTCAGATCATAAAGCTTCCTCCATTCCCTTTCAAGCCGCTTAAAAACATTTTTGCTGTTCCTGAAGGGTTGCAATGAACTAGGGGGCGGGAGAGGGAAGCCTACAAGCTGATTTTAACTTGTCAGGTAAAATAGTATCAAGACTGAGCCAATTGTCAACCAGGAGCTGATCGTGGAAGACCAGATTGATCAGTTGGGGGGATGTGTTGGGTAAACGAGTGTTAAGGGCAAGCGGATCCAGTTTAGCCCAATTTCTTACCATCACCTTAGGCCTGAAGGCTGCGGGGTGGGAGGTGAGTAGTGGGGAACAAAAAAGGGTACAGCAAAATGGTCGACCATAGTGACGGTTAGGGTGGGGTTTAGTGGTGAGACCAGCAATGTTTAAGAAAATATGGTCCAACATATGGCATATGATCATAATCTCTGAAATATTGGGATATTGATTGAGGTGTGACATAGCGTATCAGAAGAGGAGGAGCTTCCCGTTATTGGCATCCCAACAGTTTGGCAGCTTCCCTGCTGGCGCTCCCGGACCCCTCACTAAGTGGCTTGGCCTTGTTGCAGACTTTTTTACCAATTCTGCAACGATGATAGGAGCCGCTAGCTGGGCATTCACTGAGGAGGAGAGATGATGGGGGTGCTACCAGAGTGACCCTGTGCAGGGTCAACCGAGGCAATTGGGGCACACAAGGTGAGCCGCAGCACACTAGGGGGCATATTTACAAGGACTTAAAGCCACCAGAATGTCACTTTTAGTGACGTTCTGGTAGCGTTAAGTTCTTTGCCTCATTTACAAGGCGGCATTAAGCCACTTAACGTGGCTTAACGCCCCCTTGTAAATAATGCCCCTTTTCACGCATTACTTAGCTTGAAAGAGGCAGGCAAAGGGTGTTGCAGTGGGCGTTCTGCCGCAACACCCTTTGCTTTTTGACACTGCTCCATATTTGCAAGGTATGCCTGGTCTTAAACAGGCAATACAGGGAGAAATGTTTTATTTCTCCTCGTATATTGCTCTTTCCTTGTGTGCAGCATTCTGCAGCACACATAGAAACAGCAAATCGCCTGTAAAGATTGTTAATGTGCAGGAAGGTCCCCCTTCCTGCACATAAACAATCGCCCCTGCAGCACAGGCACCCTAGCAAAATGGCGCTAGGGTGCCTGTGCTGGCGCTAGGCAGCTTCCTTAGAGCCAGCGCAAGGGGAAATGCAGGGGTGCGCCGTATTTTTGTAAATACGGCGCATCCCTGCGTTTTGAAACTGACGGAGCACGGCGTTACCAATTTTAGCGTAACACTGCACTCCGCCAGTTTATTGTAAATATGCCCCTAGCTGTTATGGCGCTGGGTCGAGCCGTGGTGCACAGAGGTGGCCAGCATAGGTGCCGATGCGGCCTGGTTGCCGCAAGTCTCCCCCACTTTTCTCTGCCTGCTTTTTGACCGCCTCACTACTTCTTGTTTGCCTGAGCTGCACCCCAGCTCAACCTCCCTCCCCTCTATATGGGGTTGGATTTGGGTGACCTCCCCACCGCCCCTTTGCAGGATTGTGCCTTGCGGACTTATCCCTGCTTGCCAAACTGCCTGCTGTATTGGGCCTATCCCCTTCTTGCATAATTGAACTATCTAATTGACTTGCACGACCTGCAAGATTGGCATGATATGTGCATAATACGTGCACGATGAGAAGGGTGACATTCATTAGAGAAAAAGGAGTTTCAATACTTTCAACAGTACAATATGAGAACGTGCAGCTCCTTTTTATTGCAAGCTCATCAACACTTAAAGAAGTCTCATAAATTTAAAAGCCACAAAACTGCTAAATTTTCTAAAGGGGCTGTTATGGAGAATTATGCAACCGCTGTTTTAAGCGAAGAACTAATTACTGAAAACCCCGAGCTGTACAAATGTATGTAAGTCGCAAAATCAATCAATGGGCATTATGCACTATTTTATATCACCTAAAGTGCCCAGCATCAACTAGTTCTAACTATACTATTAGTGATCAAGGATACGGTATTAGTATTGACACCAAAGAAGTTATCACTTTGTCTAGCAAAGAGGCTAAGAAAGGCAATATGGTGAGTGTAGAGGATCCAGACGACTCAAAAGATCTAGACGATCTAAATGAAATAAATTGGACCATAATGGAGGCAATGCCAGAGGATTGCATCAGTTTGGTGGTGCATGATACACAGCTTGAGCAAATGGGGAGTGCAGATGATGCTATAATTGGAAAATTGATTTAGCTGTCGACGAGTATTTTTGTACCAGAATTAACTGAAGCTGAAGTTAAATCAAGATATACAATGAAAAACAATACACAAACTGTTGACCAAATATCACAAAAGTACAGGCCCAACACAATAGATCCTGACATGTAATTTAGAAAATAAACGTTTGCCCGACCTACAGCACCAGAGACAATAATTATAAAAGGTCCGTTAGCAATACTTAACAATAATAGTACATAAAGAGCTCCCAGTGCAAAGGTATACAGTCCACCTCATGAAAAAAGGAAGGATCATTTCCTGCATGTGATGCATGCTCATTGTTAGAGGAAGTTATAAAAAGCAAAGATTATTATATATGTTCCCCTTGCAAGGAGCTTCCTCATCATCATAGATTAGCACTTATAAACGAAGTTGTAGATATGGCTCAGAAGGGAGATTTGATTTTGACTAAACATTGGGTTGATGCGTGTAAGGACAGAAAATCAGACACAAACATAAATAAAATCAAAGACTTTGACATAATGTGGACAAGAAATACAGATGTCTAATACTAACACTAAGGTCAATAAAGAGACGCATACTCGATGCAATACAACAAACAAAAGTGATCATAAGATAAATAGCAACTTGGATGTAAACGCATCACCAGTTGGGTGGCCTAGACTAGACGCATTGTACTCAAGACACATTATGATAAAATGGACACTCAGATTGAGGTGCTATGGACTTTAGCAACTTACACATATGTAATTGACTCTAAATTAAACTCAATGATATATAGAATGTAACAACAAGTTATAAGCAAACAGCAAATCATGTGGGATATGATGATGGTTAAAAGCAGACATTGATAGCACCCTTGCTTAGTATACATTCATATCACCTTTGTATCATACCTACCACACTCTGCTCTTTGATAGGCTTGAGCAGGGCTTGCTGTTCATTCTGTAAAACAGTTGTGCAGTCACTGTTATACTCAGCAAATGTTCACTAAAGGACAGAGTCACAAGTTGTTCCCCAGCAGTTACGTTTTTAGTTCACAGATTGTGGGACCTGCCTCGCAAGTTTGTAATCACCAAAAACATGGTAAAAGTCCCCAAAATTCCACCTTTATGCTTTCAGTCAGATCTATGCAATGCGCTCTTACTGCTGAGATTCGGCCACTCAAACGTCCAACATACTCAGCCGACTGTATTCGCAGCATGGGATCTGCTCTAGGTGCTGCCCCTGTTCTCATGTTGCTCTGTAAAGATGGCCGCCATTGGATCCCCAAGTGGCTGTCAGTGACCAAGGACTACACCCAAGTCTGACACTGCGGCCGTCTCGAAGCAAGCTGAAGAATAGAGAGTGCAAGACCAAAGGCGTGGCTCATTTTATACTAGAGGCCCTCCCAAGAGTGCTGCTACACTTGAGAGTCTGGGACAGTCCCCCAGCACATCCAGCGTGTGTGAGCGTCTGTGGGTGTGAATAGCCTGTAAATAGAGCTGGCAGCAGGCAGGCATAAACAGTTAGTTAAAGTTTTGGCACATAGCAACCCTGGGCAATACTAAATTGGGCACCATACCCAAACCCTGCTACCAATACTGGAAAGAAACGTACTGGCCACAGTTTAACAGACAGTGCACCATTCCTGCATAACAATACACCATTTGGATGAGACATATACGTCTAAAAACCAGGATGGCAGATGACAGTGCCACCAGTACTTGGCTGTAGCAACGGCACCATGAATCTTGCCACAAACCACATGAGAGGAGTGCTGTGGAACAGAGGATTGCAGTTGAACAGTGGTCAGGCCCCTAGAGCTGCGGGCCATGACCATGGCAGGGCGTTGGTCCGGGGAAATGAATCAATGGGCAGATCGTAATTTAAAAGCGACCACTTCACTAAACAAAAGCAAACATCACTAGAAGGTTACTCTTGATCACAGCCTTCCAGTGATTGATGACTGAAGTTGGCTGTCTGGGGCACTTTCTTTTAGGATCTAACCAAGCTAACCATCCAAGCGTTTATTGGATCGAGAAATCTGTTTATGCTCATGGAATAATAGGGGGTTCAAATCGGCTATACAAAAAGCTGAAATAATAACCATGTTGAAAAGTTTCTTTATCATCTGCGTTTAAGAAGCCTGGACAGTGGAATCATTACCTTTAGAAGACTTCACAGAATATTCCTTCCCTGCTACACCGTCAAAGTGCGGTGGCCATCCGTCTGGTGGGTATACCACCTATATTCATAATTCACTCAAATCAGAGGTAATTGAAACTCCGACTAAAGAGAATGATCTTCTAATTCTGCAAATGAATTGGTCAAATGCAAAATAAAACATAGACCCAAAGTCTATGATCATATGCAATATCCATGTTAACCTCAGAAATGATAAGAAAAAGCGCACAATTGAAAATCTGATCAGAGCATCTGAAGAGATCATGAGGAAAAATCCAAATGCAATGTGGATTGTCACTGAAGACTTTAATTCATTCTTATTTAAAGAGGACTCTGTGCCAGAATTACATGATATAGACGATGCTTACTGCAATATTCCAGAGGCACTTGTTACCAATCTAAATCCAGATAACAGAGGGAGTATTTTAGTTGATGAACTACAGAATTCTAAAATGCAATCATTGAATGGCCATCTTATATCGGATGGACCAGCAGGATGTATTCACGTTTCTCCACAGAGACCAGCTATCTTTGCTTATACATGGGTGACGACCAAAGACTTTAAGTACGTTAAAGATTATGCCATGGTTCCAACGCTAGCAAGTGATCCCTGTAGCCAAAAGATTATGTTAAACTGAGAGAATTCTACTTACCACAAAAATGCTTACAAATGCTTAGGGGCATATTAGCAAGACCGGCGATAAAATTATCGCCGTTTTAGCGGCAGGAAACTGCCGCTAAAACGGCGATAATGGGCTTGCTAATATTCGTTATAGAATTCCAATAGAAGCCCAGGTTAGATGTGCAGGAAATCTAACCTGGGCTTCTATTGGAATTCTATAACGCATATTAGCAAGACCATTATCGCCGTTTTAGCGGCAGTTTCCTGCCGCTAAAACGGCGATAATTTTATCGCCGGTCTTGCTAATATGCCCCAAAATTCATTGGCAGATACAGATGCGAATAAATAAACTTAAATGGCAAATTGAATATTCTGACCAGCTAGAGGAAACATCTAAAGGACTACAAGACTGTATACAAACGTTCTTAAATATCAAAGATGACTCGCTTGCATTTATTGCCAAATGGCCTCACTGCAATTCAAAAGTAATGCTCTTAGCCTCAAAAACTCTAGATCGGTCAGTGGTGGTAAATAAACTTCATCTATTTACTGGACTAGAGCATTTGGATTTGGAAGCAGATTTAGAATTAAGAAAGTTAAATACATTGTTAAACCACTCCAGGAGGCATTGGTAGGGTAGCTATGATAAAGGAGCCCTTGAGGCGAAAGTTAACCTTCTCCGCCATACTAATTGGAAAAAGCATTGGGATATAAAGAAATTCAACCATGAAAAGCAAGTAATGTGAATGAATGATGGTGTCAAACATAAAGATTCCAGAATATTTTGGTTAATTGTTGATTCACATCTCGATACAAGGAAAAGAATCACCCAACATAAATATCACCCCTATGATTTGGCTAGACTATGGGGCAGATTTACAACTGATGCATCTCTGCTTTGTAGCAGAGAAGCGTCAGTTTACTTGCGTCACTCAAAAAACCTCTTGCGCCACCATGGATGCGTCGCATTTGCAATGCAGCGCACCATGGCGCAAGGTTAGACAGATGCGTCACGCATCTGTTGGCGTAAAGGTAACACATTGCTGGAGTTGTGTCGCAAGCACGACGCAACTCCAGCAATGCTCAGGAATGCCTATCCCTATTGTGCTGCGTCACTCCTTACGCCTGCTTCAAGCAGTGGCGTCGTAGAAGAAGTGCAGTGAAATCTTGTAGATTTCAATGCGTCACTTTTACGAGGCTTTCTTGCGTCGGAACGCCCACCCTGCATACATTATATCTGACGCAGGTATAATGTGGCCAGGGCTTTACAACGTGACGCATCTCCCTAGATGCGCCACGTTGTAAATGTGTCGCAACGTGGCGCATTGTTTACGCCGTCCTCTGCATCACAAAAGTGACGCAACAGTAGTGTAAAAGTGATGCAAGGGGCTTGCAAATCTGCCCCTATATTTCAACAGCAGAACCTCCACCGATAAGAGCCCTCTTGATTCAAATGATGTTAATGGAGAAGTGAAGGCGGATGTTTTTTGCTGTCGAATAGCCGAATAGCTATTAAATCTTCTTGTAGCTTCGGGCCCTAATGGCATTTTGGCCTCCTTCCTTAAATCTATGATGGATCACTGGTTGACAATTTTAAGTCCACTCTACAATGCTTGCTTTACTAATGATATTGTGCCAGGTTCCTGGAGAGGCTCATTACTGGTCCCTATTCATAAAAAAAGGATCAAATAGATCACCTCAGAACTTTCGTCTCAGTGCATTATTTGATGTCGAAGGCAAAGTATACACAAAGCTACTTTTAAATGATTTAAAAAGTGGGCTACTTAGCACAAATTATTTCCTTTTGTTAAAGGCTGTAGCATTAAGGATAACCTACTTGTGCTGTCAAAATATGTAGCGAATACCCTGATAAGTAAAGAAAGCTTGCTTTATGCAGCTTTTATTGATTTTACTACAGCCTTTGACAATGTCAATAGGGGTAAGCTCTGGGTAAAACTTAATGAATGGGGCATTCCACAACCCTTTTAGAAGGAATCATTGGTCTCTTTTCAAATACGTGGGGGAAGATAAGACTTACGTCCAAATGAGTCACCTCAGGGAAATTTTTATGAACGAGGGTCTGAAGCAAGGTTGCTTATTGGCCCTGCCACTTTTTAACGTATACCTGGCGGACCTGTCCAAAGTCACTCTCCCAAAAAGAGTCTGCCAACTAAGCTAGCAGATGTGAAGATTAATATCTTTAAGTATGTTGATGACACTATTCTGTTGGATCGAACCAGAGTGGGCCTCTAAAGGCAATTAGATCAACTTTTAGGATATTGCATGAGCAATTATAATAAAATTAACACGTCTACAACAAAGATCATTATTTTTGGTAGGAAAAAAAAACAAAAAGGCCATTGGGTGATCAGCAGTGAATCTATTGAGAAGGTGCCTCGCTACAAATATCTAGAATTTTGGCTTGAGGAGACTGGGCTCACAATGGCGCACAAGACAGCAATTAGGAATTTGCCACCGTTTTAAGCACAATATTCTTTCGTCTTTTAAAAAACATTTTATGTTCTGATACAACTCAACTGTGTAACGTGATTGCGTGTAAACTTACCTCAACCATTCTTTATGGAATGATTGTTTTTATAGATAAACTGGGTGACTGGCTTGAGACAATACATTGTAAGAGTTACCACCAGGCATTCAGACCCCCATCCTCCAAAGCACAATTAAGAATAGAGCTTAATTTGCCCAGATGCAAACAATTATTCAAGCCACATTAATTTTTGATTGTTATAAGTTAAAACGAGCGGACCCGGATACTGTGAAGTGTTATCTTTGGACAATGATAAATAAAAGTTCCAGTTGGTTATTTTGTTTGGAAAGGACCATAAAAGAACTAGAAGCTAGGGACCTCTGGTTAAAGGGTTTTCCAGATAAGGCCGAAAGAACAAAGAGTGCTCTCCCAGAGTTTGCTGTGGACCAGCGAACTGCTCATGCGTGCCGCATGTGCCTCAGTCGAAGCAAAAAAACAATAGTTGGCGTATGTGGAGTCAAAGCGATACTCCAGATAGCGCTAGGCCTGTGAAGAAAGTGAAGGCCTTACAGAAAGAGTGTTTGTCGTTGGCTAGAAATTTGCTGACAAAGTGGAGACAAGAGGTACTGCGCCACAACACGACTCCGAATCGTCATTCATACAGTGCAACAATGCTAAAAGCAGTAACAATCAGGTACGGAAAGTGCAGTGCGCGGCACCGCCCAGGTGCAAGAGAATGCTGTGAGCTGAAGCAGGTGAGCGACAAGAAACGCTAGAGGTAGTAGAAAGCTAATAGAATGCAAAGAGGGAGACGGGTGAAGAACCCATGCAAGAAACAAAGCCGTTACTCACAGCCAAAGAAAAAGACAGCGCCTTAAAGTCAGAGAGTGGGCGTGATGACCCAAATGCCAGAATGCGGCTAGAGCATGATGAAGATGCCAGTACAAGCAGGCAACAGACGCCACCGGAGGAAGCTCTGCTCCCGATAGAAGACAGTTCCACAGGTTATGGTGCTGCCGCATTCTTAAAACCACTCCCTCCTTCGATACTGCCAAAAAGCTAAATATTGGTGATAGATGGACTGCCTGGATTGAAACTTTTGATGATTTCATTGATGCACTGGAAAAAACAAATAATAAAAAGATCATTAAACATCTTAATAATTTAGCAAGTGATGGAGTAAAAGAATTGATAAAGAAAATACCACCAGGTGATGAAGTGACATACCATCAAATCGAAGAAGTGTTAAACACCAAGCTTAACCCAAAGCCAAATGTTGACTATGAAAGGCATATTTTCAGTCAGGAAAGACAGAGAGCTGGCGAAATAATGGATGAGTTTGCAGAAGGACTTGATTTGCTCATAAAGCATTGCAAATTCAATGAGTTTAACGATGAAGAGGCTATGTGTCTCAGAATAATAGATGGCTGCTTCTCTGAGTTCCTTCAGATGACGAATGCTGAAAGAGACACTCGCTTGGAGGGAGTATCATGGCTGTCAGAGCTGAGGAGAGAGCTGACAAACAGGCAGCTAAAATGGCGGACCCAAAGGCCCAAAATGTATCAGCACTGAGTGTGAAAAGCAAATCAAAGTACAAGGTAGAAGGCCATAAAGTAATATCTCCAAAGAAAAAGTTGTGTTTTTGGTGTGAATTCTCCTTTCCACATGAGGGTAGATGTCTGGCCATTGGACAGGTATGCAAAGGCTGCAGGAAAGGGAACCAGTTTGTAACAGTCTGAAAAGCGTGGGAAGGATAAAGTGCGCCATGTCGAGAAAACAAAATCGAGGCAAGTTCAAGTGCGTCATGTCAAAAAATATAAAATGGATGCCAGAAAATTCCAGACGCGAGGCAAGTAGAAACTGAACAATGTTGATTGTCATCAAATTCTTTGTCTAAATGTTTGTCACCGTCATTGTCGAGCGACAGTGAGGAAGATGGGTGTGCAATGTCAATGTTGAGTGCCCGACGACGTGCACATGTAGGATTAGCTTCGTGCAAGGAAGAATGACGGTCAAAGCTAGGCGTACAAGGGAAAGCGCAAAATTCATTTGGACAATGTCCCAAGATCACACGAAAAGTGAATGGGTGCTCAATACCTTTCATCATAGACAGTGACGCGTCAATAAACATTATGCCGGTGGAGAAGTACAATGAACTGTCTCCCGTGCCCTGTTCTACTCCATCTAAAACCATAGTGTTAAAGTGGGCTGCTTCGAAACCACTGCAAAGTCAAGATTCATTCATAGCCATTGCGAAGCATAAAAATACGAAAGTACAAGCACCAATTCAATATCTTACCAGGCACTTCATCGATTGCACCTTTACTCAATTTCAGTACTGCTGCTGACATATGGCTGATATCTGTAAATTACAATGTCAATGCCTATCGTGAGATAGTGAATCAGTTTCCGTCTTTGTTTCATGAAAGTGCAACTTTGCATAAATGATTACATTCATCCTGTTGCTCAACAACATCGTCAATTGCACTCCATTTACAGGAGGCTGTTGGGAAAGAACTTGATACCTTATTAAAGCATGATATCATTGAGCAATCCAATGGTCCAACACCATGGGTATCACCCATAGTGGCCAAAAAAGGATAGGGGAGAAGCTGTGCGCATCTGCGTTGATATTCGCCGAACAAACAAGGCGATTGAAAGAGAAAGACATTCAGATTTGCACATTGCCAACATGATTATGCAGCTGAATGGAGCTTTTTCCTGTCTTGATTTGAACAACGGCTTTCATGAGCTCAAACTAGAAGAGGATTGCACAAACATTACTACCTTTTCAACTCCTGTTGGTTTGTTTTGATATAAAAGGCTACGTTTCGGAGTGTTATCAGCTGCCGAACCTTTTCAGGATGTCATTCATCGCATAATACAGCCAGTCACAAATGCTTTCAATTACAGTGATGACATACTAGTTTTGGGGGCCACATGAAAGGAACATGATAAAGTTCTGGCTCTAGTGTGTTGTATACTTCCTGATGCAGGTCTCACATTAAATGTGGCAAAATGTGAGTTTCATCAAACCAAACTCAAGTTCTTTGGCCATGTCTTTTCTGATGGTGGGATGACTCAAGACCCGAACAATGTACAAGCCTTGAGATCCACTTCTCCCCCACAGGATGTAATTATGCTAAGATCCTTCCTTGGTATGGCCAGTTACTGTTCAAGGTATATCCATAAATTTGCCATTGTAAGTGCCCCATTAAGAAACTTAACGAAACAAAACTTTCCATTCAAAAGGTCGAGTGAATGTGAACAAAGCCTCAAGAAAATCAAGCATGCATTTGAGAACGCAACTGAAATGGCATACTTTGATCCTAAATTGCAGACGGAGGTTGTTGTTGATGTGAGCCCAGTGGGGTTAGGTGCCATCCTTGCCCAGAACACTGGACATCCTAATGCCCCAAGACACATTGTGGCTGGCCGAAGTTTGTCAACCACAGAATGTACTTATTCACAGCGAAAAAGAAAACCTAGCTGTAATGTGGGCTTGTGAACATATTCATGTGTTCCTGTATGGAAAAATTTCACAGTTGTCACTGACCACCAAGCACTGCTCACCATTTTCGGCAATCCTAAAACCAAGATGCCCCTCGCATTGAGAGGTGGGGGTTGCGATTGCAGGAGTATGATTATGCAATTGTACATCGTCCAAGAAAATATCAAAACCCTGCTGACTACTTCTCATGTGTGCCAATACAGGATCATGGCCCTACTTCTAAAGCGACTGATGCCTATGCTAACTTCATTGTGAAGTCCAGTACCCCTACTACCATATCAGTAAAAGAAATCTTTGCTGCCATGAGTGCTGACAGGGATTTGCTAATACTCAAAGACATTATTATACACCAGTCGTGGTGACACAGATATGACCTTCTATGATGCCATTGAATAGCAGACATTCAAAAATGTACAAGAAGAACTTTATTTTACTCCAGAAGACATCATCTAACGAGGTTCGAGAATTGTCATACCCGAGAGTCTGAGACAACAAGTTTTTGAACTGGTCCATGTGGGACATCGTGGGGTTGTTGCTACAAAACGAGCTTTATGGGATCGAGTGTGATTCCCCCGTCATGATAAAGAGCTGAAAAAAGAGTTAAAGACTTGTCATTTGTGCAACTGCTTGTCATTCAGACAACCCTGCATCTGTTAAACAGGTCTGATCTCCCAAAGCATGCCTGGGAGAAGATTGCAGTTGACTTCTTTGGACCCCTTGACAATGGACATCATCTACTAGTAACTGTTGATGAATATTCTTGTTTTCCTCTGGTGGAAGATCTTTCGTCAGCTACTCATGACAGAGTCATTGAGAGAATAGAAAGTATTTTTAAAACATGGGGTGTTCCGTCGATTTTGAAATCTGACAATGACCCGCCTTTTAATAGTCAGGAAGTTATAGACTTTCTCACTCATTTAAATATCAAGCATCAGAAAAAGACACCTTTCTGGCCACAGGCGAATGGTGTGGTCGAGACATTTATGAGTACCCTCAAGAAGACCATTCAGCGCACTGCACTGGAAAAGCTTGAACTTAAATCAGCTATTCAGTCTACGCTTCGTGCCTACAGGTCAACGCCGCATTTGACCACTGGTGAATGCCCTGTCACTTTAATGTTTGGGAGAGCCGTGGGCATCAAAGTGCCACAATGGACCCATGAGAGATCTATTGACATTGATAAACTTTAAACCATTGATTCATTTCACAAGCACAAAAAGAAGACCCGTGAAGACCAGTGCAGACCGCTGTGCTCAGAACACTGTGTATAACAGAGGAGACCAAGTGATCGTCCGGCAGAAACGCGAATGCAAGTCTGATGCTCCTTTTGATGCTGACCCACTGAGGTTGTGACCAGTAAAGGACACATGGTGACTGGTCACTGTCTTGGAAAGTCTATTATGTGAGATTCTTCGCATTTCAAGCACCTGCTTGACCTTTGCCAACTCCAGATGTCAGAAGTGAGACTTATCCACTTGTGAGTCCAGAGAGCCCAATGACTGTATGGATGTCTCTGTCACTAATGCCAGTTATGGACCCTTCTTTGGTATCTCCACAGCCTCACCGGACCAGATCTGGGTGAATGGTTTGAGTGCCAAAACGATTATTAAAGAGTTGTAATCTACATGTGTATTATTGGTTCTTTTTATTTAACAAAGGGGGAAATGTATTGTCTTGTGAGTTAGAGATGACGGGACCCATTTGGTTCTTGATGGACTCCGAAGAACAGTTATGTAAGTGCGTGGATGTGGGTAATAGAATTCATGATATGGAATGTTCCGTTCACGGTAAAACGATGATGAATAAAGACTTGTAATACCAAATTCCATGTGTGGTGTGATCATTTACAAGTTCCCTGGCTGGAGTAGGACGCTACACTATTTTCCAAACTAGTAAATAAACAGGCTAAACTCCTATCAATTATGCAAGATACTGATGATTTAAGTAAAAGTTGCATATTAAGTTGTTCCCTAGGCTATATAGACAGCAGAGGGTCCCACATTATCTTAAGCAACCTTGGCCACTGGAGCGGAAAATAGAAATAATGTGAAACCACTGCAGGTTGATCCCCCTGAGAGCATTTTGGTATGGTAGGCTTGGGTAAGGCTCAGACCGTTCCTGAAGTTTATGCGGAGCAACAACTGAGTCACTGAGCCCTGTCATCTGTATCTGCCCTTTCATCCTTTTACCTCAAAAATACTGAGACCAATATTCAAATGTTTATCTATTAGAACTTAGCAAACACAAAGAGATGATGGATGGAGCGCTGAAACTTTTCAGACACTCACCCCCTATCACAGATGTGGGTTGGATCCATCATTGTTCTTTAGCTCACTTCGCAACCCCAGTTCAGACCCAGCTTTATACAAATCAGGCTTGACCCTGTGCCTCATGGGAACAGTTCAGCCCGAACTGCCAAGCCAGGTCTTCCCTGTACTGCTTCTACTTCCCTCTCTTGATAGATTGATGAACGGACTCAGCCACCTTCAGCAGACCTGAGACCCCCCTCCCCCATTCAAAGGGAACCAGAGCCACTGGGTAGTGACTCTCACGGTTGTCAGCAGCAACAATTTGGTGGAACGTATTGGGGACTACCAGCTCTGAAGACTCCAGATGGCACCTGACGGAGGTCATGCTGGCTCCTGTCTCTCTCAGAGCCTCCACCCTCTGCCCATTGATGGATATACACTGACTGTACTTCTTAGTATTGTCAGGCATGTGGATTCTCTGTACCATCTCTCCATCACCTAGGGACACTAGGGTTCATTCTACACTCCCCCCAAAATTATTTGGGGCAATCCCTCCCCAAGCGCTACACTAGCCAATCCTAGTGATTGCCCACCGCTGGGGTCTGTGCCCACTTCGGACACTTGACATCCCCTTTGTAGTGCCCTTCTTGCCGACACTCATAACACCTCATGGGTGCCTTCCCTTTAAACTTATTCTCAGGGAACCATTTATTCTTCTCATCAGCAGTGGAAAGGGAACCCTGACTCACAACACTAGTTTGGGGCCCTTTAGAGAACTCCATGCTCTCCCCCCCTCCTTATTCTGGTGATGACCCTGCCCACTCTTGTGGTGATCCCCTGGTGCTGACTCAGTGGTCCGCCTCCTTAGCAAGCTCTCAGGGGACAGTGAGCTTACTATCAACAAGGTGTTGGCACAGATCTGGAAAGCAAGGACTGAACATATGCTCTGTTGCAAACAAATTATACAGCCCCTGGTAATCTGCCCTTCACCCAACCATCCAGTGCTTTGCAAAAGGAATCCACACAATCCACGAAGGTCTCTTGGAAAAGCTTCTGACTATCCCTGAACCAAACTTCCTGATTAGAGCCTCCTTCATAGGGGGTACCTCATCTTGTCACTCCCTTCTAGGGCCAGAAGAGTGCCTCGCTAGGAATATGTCTCCAAAGACTACCCCCCACCCCCAATTTGCCCTAGGGATCTTGTGAATTTGGAATGCAATGTCATATGCCTCAAACCATCTGTCTGTCATCTCCTATCACAAAATCAGACACCAGACCCTTGGGTATGTACACCGGGCACAGAAGAATTGCTGCCACCATCTCTGCTATACTCCACGTGCCTGGCCTTGATGTCCAGCTCGCTGACACTCAACTCCTGAGCCAACATAATTTTCTTTTCCTCTATTGCCCATTTTTTCTCCTTCGAGGCCTGTTTCTTTTCTTGTAAGGCCTTCTCCAATTTGAGCTTAGCTGGCTTTAATTTTAATTTCCTCTCCTCCCTCCTGTCCACCAGCTTCTCTGGGGACAGGCCTTCAGATGACACCCTGCTTTCTGGCCTGGGGGGCACCATCTCTCCTTGCAAGCTGGTTGCCCCCACAGGTAGTCCCAATTATACACTGAATCCTGGTCCTCCTTTTCATCATCCTCCATCTCCTCCTCATCCTTCTCTGGGGTCTCATTGGCTTCATCCCTAGCTTCAATGTAGGTCCTCAGGCCTTTTGCAGCTCCTCCTTCTTGGTGAAACCTTTAGTAGACAACCCAAATCCTTTGCAAAAATCCTTCAGCTGGTTTGCAGTGTACCTTCCAACTTGTCCAGCTCAGCATCTATGCTTGCAGGAGCAGGTGCAGTCATGGTACCTCAGAGGCATGATTTACAGAAAAGCAAAAAGCCAATGAGGGAGAATTGAACATTTAAAAATGCCAATTAAAGAGAGTAGGGAAAAAATGCCAATGGAGATCAGAGACAATTGATTCGAATTGGTCTAGATGTGGATAGTAGTGTACTCCAAATTATTGTAAGGTACTGCACAAACACAAGTCCTATCCCACTGCTGCCAGCAATGTTAGAAATTGGGTCTCTAGTTGGCAGAGGTTTGCACTCTGTCCAAGTAGGGACCACAATTCTAGTCAGGGTAAGTCAGATACACAACCTACATTAACCTGTGCTCACCCTCCGGTAGCTTGGCACAGAGCAGTCAGGCTTAACTTAAGAGGCAATGTGCAACGCTTAAATTACAGTAGCACAGTGAAAACACAACAAAAAAATCTCCATAACACTTTAGAAAGGTAGAGAATATTTATCTGAGTAAAACAAGACCAAAATGACAAACATCCAAGAAGTAGAACTTGAGATATACATTTTTAAACATTTAATCTAACATCATTGCTTAGCAGTCAATAGCGCTAAAAGGTTACTTGAGGTCGAGCTGGACTGGGGTAAATCCAAAGTTCAGGCTGACAGCGATGGATAGCAGGCCGCTAAAATAAAGTACCTTGGATGAAGGAGGTGACGAAGATTTAATGTGTTGGTTCTGATTCATGCAGTCAGTGCTACATCGTGGTTGAACCTCACAGTCAGGTCCCACGTCGTCCTCGAGCCATGCAGGGGTGTCTTTGGATCGGCACTGCGTCAGCATTGAAGGGCACTGTGTGGGTTCCGATTGGCACAGAGAAGATGCTGCACCGATTTTGGAGCAGAACAGCTGCAGAACCCACTTCTGAGGCCTAGGACTGGAGGAGCACCACAGGCAAGGAAGGACTCACAGATGGCAGAGTCCAGCAGCTGAAGCACAGCTGAAAGAAGTCTTTGATGGCCCTGAAACTTCAAGAACAGGGGGCAAGCCAGCAAGCCCTTGGAGAAACTTGGGTTCAAGGATGTAGAGCGAAGGTCCACTCCTTCTCACTCCCAGGCAAGAAGGAGCGGGCAGCAGGCCAACACAGCAAAACAGGTAGTAAAGTGGCAGTCTCTCCTACAGCACAGCAATCAGCAGGCAGCAAGCCAACACAGCAAAGCAGTTAGCAAAGTAGCAGTCATTACTGCAGCACAGCAGCTCTTCTTCCTGGCAGAATGACCTTGATTTCAGCAAAGTTCTGATTTGGTAGTGTCAGAGGTCCAGTACTTATAACCAGCTGTGCCTTTGAAGGAGGGGAGACTTCAAAGAGGCCTTTGAAGAGCACAAGGTCCCTGCCTTTCCTGCACTGGCTCCAGACTCACTACAGAGGGGTATGCAGCTCTTTGTGTGGGGACATGCACAGCCGTATTCAGGTGCAAATGTCAGCTCCTCTCCTCCAATCTACCTCAGGAAGGCCCATCAGCCTGGTGATAGGCCATCAGGATCCAAATGTCAGACCCCAGCTCCCTTTGTGTGACTGTCCAGAGGAAATACACAAATCCCAGCTGTCACCCAACCTAGATATGTATTCATAGACAGGCAGAGGCACAGAGTGGTTAAAGTAAGAAAATGCCAACTTTCTAAAAGTGGTATTTTCAGACTTACAATTTAAAATCCAGCTTCACCATAAGTTGTGATTTTAAATTGGACACCAAACCCCAAATCTCCATCTTTTCCCAATTGGAAATTACACTTAAAATATGTTTTAAGGCAATCCCAATGTTAACCTATGGGAGTGGCAGGCAGTAGTGAAATACGAAGTTAGCAGTTTTTCACTACAGGACATGTAAAACTCACAAGCACATGTCCTACCTCTTAAGTACACTTGCATAGGGCTGCCTAAGGCCTACATTAGGGGTGACTTAAATGTAACGAAAGGGAAGGTTTGGGCCTAACTTACCAGGTCGAAATGGCAGTTTACAACTGCACACACAGGCTCTGCAATGGCAGGTCTGAGACATGTTTACAGGGCTACTAAAGTGGGTGCAACAATCAGTGCTGCAGGCCCACTAGTAGCATTTAATCTACATGCCCTGCACACATATAGTGCACTTTGCTAGGTTCTTATAAGTAAATCAAATATGTCAGTTGTGGATAAGACAATGTTACCATATTTTGAGTACAGAGCATATGCACTTTAGGACTGGTTAGCAGTTGTAAAGTGCACAGAATCCTAAAGCCAGCAAAAATGAAGTCAGCAAAACAGGAGGTCAGAAGGGAAAAATTCAGGGGAAACTACACCAAGAATGTCAGGTCTAACAGGATGGCCAGAAGCAATGTGAAATCATTCATGGAAGGAAAGTTTTAGGTGATGATTCTGTTCATAATAAAAAAGCACTGCCTTCAAATATGATATAAATAAGTATGAACATGAGTTACATTTGCCAGATGATATTTTTTAATAAAATGACTTTTTTTATTTAAACTGCATTTTTCCACTAAAAAAGCATTATTTTATTGAGAAACAACACTTGACATACTTATTTACTTCATACTGACAGTAAGCATGCAGAATGTGTTATTTTTAATGGGATAAGCCTTCTTTTAGATAGCGTCTGCATTCATCTAATAGTCTCTGTCATCATTTGATGCTCCTTCTAAAAACAATCCACCTCAAGCATTATGATTCGAGCACCCTCTAACAGGCAGAATAATACAAACAATGGCCAGTAACCTGACTGTTGAGGAGGAATGCTCCACTAGGCTGAACCAGGATCTGATAGACCCTGAATCAAAGCAATGGCATAAGGAGGCTCACCCAAACAAGCTATGGACTGAACGGGAGATTTCCAATTTTCTGCGTGTTATTTGCATGATGTCTGGCAAACAGTTAAAGCTGTCAAACCAGACCTAAAACACGCCCTATATGCACCAAACCTGGCAGTAACCCGAGTCCAATGTCCCTCACCAGTATGTTCAAAATTTGTTCTTGGGGTAGGGTTACAGTGCACAACTCCAGGCAAGGCCTATGGGTACTGGGGCTGAGGAACTAGGCACAGGATGTGGTAGCAGGCCAACACAAGTAGTAATGCTATGCACATATTGGGATACTGACTGAAGTTAGAACCGGGGGTGGGATACTGTGAGAATGGCATGGCCACACTTTATGTCCTGTGCTCACTAGTCTAAGAATTCTGCATTGCCTTGAGAACTGAGATAGAGTAATGTGAGTGGGGTAGTGGTCGCAGGGCATAGATAAAGACCATTCCATGTGTCCTTAGAGCATGGCCACTGTCTGTGCCCAGTGGGTATGAATATTGGACACAGTCCCATTCATGACCAGCAGGTATTGGGGCAGGGTACTGGGTGGGTGTACTGTGGGATGAGGGCAATGGGTTAAGAGCATGGCAAAAGGCTCTGCCTTTTGATTATTGTGCACATCTTTTTGCCATGCTCAGCACATATTGCCATCACATTTCTCAGCAGAGGGTGTTGTTGAATGCCTTGCCCAGCAGGCACTATTAATATGTCCTAGTCTATGCCACAGGCCATAACCAGGAATAACTGTAGCTGGATTATTAGCCCAGGTTTTGGGCAAACACCACACTGTATGTCTTTTTGGGCCATGATTAGCTAATGCTGGGCCCTGGACATAGTATATGGTTGAAGACTTTAATGAGAGGCTTGCGGCCACATAATGTGAGGAGCACTTTCAGAACATGTAAAGAGGCCATGCCCATCATGTGTTGATACCGATGTACTCAGAATAGGGCATGGCGAAGGCCATACTCAATTCCTGGTGTTCACTGCAACCAAGGTATATCATTATAATGTAATGTGTGGACAGAATATTGTATCAAAAATATTGAGTAACAAAACATCAAGAAGGTAAGTGCAAATAGGTAAGTATAGGTTTACTATTCCTAACTCCACATCTATGTACCTTGAAGATATAAATATCATCAAGGTACCTGGAGTTCTATATAGCAAAAGTTTACTTATCTATAGAAAGTTATTTTCACAATATTTTTGGCCTCAATAATCTTGACACAATATTTTGTCCCACAATATTTTTGGTTACGATGTTCTGCCTAAACGCCATTAGAATGCCAATGAAATTCCCTGAAAAAGATATGTTGAAGAAATATGGTTGGCTACTTATATCACAAATTAGCGCAGGCGATAAAAAAGTCCCTTAAAACCATAAATAAAATAGGCTTACGGGTCTGATTCAAAGCCTTAAATCTCCTGTAATTACCCATGTATGGTTAGCTGTGCAATCATAGCTAACCTAATGTGCCTATCCCATTACAAAGCTTTGCCCCCTATATGGAACACTGAAAAGGCATCATCTCTAACATCACTGTTGATGCTATATAGGACACCATTGACACTGTTTGCTGCCAATAGTGATACCGTCTATCTTCTTAATACAATATTTGAGAGGTTCTCTTATTGTTGAGAGAGTATTTCAGTGTTTCAACTGCATATATTTTTAAGAGGCTATCTAGTACTTTAGAGAGTAACTGCATAGCCTTTTATTTCATTATTTATAACGTTTAGTTACAGGTGGTTGCAATGTGGACTTTAGCTGTGACATAACCATAACTGACTTGTTTTAGATGTTACTAGATTCAAATATACTTTAAACATAGCATTTTGTAATGTACTACATATAAAATGAATATATAACAGGCAGCTATTTAATATGGGTTAATATTGCCTGTGATGGGTTCTGGTGACATGGTTTGTGTCATCCGGGATGATTGTTTTTCTTATCATCCTCAGTAAGCAGAGACGTTTTAATGCATGGGCAAAGTGGGCCGTGGCCCAGGGCCCCAGCCAATCAAGGGGCCCCTGATTGAGCCAGCTCTCTTTTGCAGAGAGTCTTGGTCTGATGCCCTTGAATAATTATAAAAACAGATTGTTTTAATAACGTTTCCCTTTAATTTATTTTGAATGAGGGTGATGTGTGGGAGTCTATAATAGACATTTGGCAGAGAAATATTTATGTTTTTCAACACCATGCAACATCCATAAACAAAGTTTCTTTTAGATCAAAACAGGACCTCATATATGAACAAAAATTATTAAAAAAAGATAAAAGATTAAGATACAAGCAAAGATTATTTGCAATGATATCATTGAGCTGCTGCTGCATTATAATATTGAAAACACACATCAGTGACCCTGAATATTAGATGTAAACACATTTAGAATTTGGGGCAGTGTGCCTGTGCACTGTCAGTGGCCTGACCAAAGAGGGCATGAAAGAGCTGACATTGGATCATAAATTCAAAGCTATTTCCAACAGAGGCCTCCAAATTACTTTTGGCCCAGGGCCCCTGAAATCCTTAAAATGTCCCTGTCAGTAAGGGTTCCAAGTTTCCTTCCCATATGAAATGTAGGCAGTCAGCGGAGCCCCCATGACTGACTGCTGAGTTCCGAGACGTAGTCTCCTCCCATCAGAGTACGTCACACGCTCCTGCTGCGCGATGCAGCCCAACGGCTCCCGGTAGCAGTGCCAGAGTCGCGGAAGAGCTATGATCCTCTTGTTCCGTGGTTCACTGGTAGAGCTTACAGGAGATCGGTCCCATCTTTGTGTGCAGAGACACGGTGTGTTTTTGAAGTGGGCACTGCAGGAGTGCGGAATATGAGAGAGCTGCACTCCTTCAGCCTCCTAATGTTAATGTTAATGTTAAGAATAATTTGTAGAGCGCACGTACACCGATTGGTTTCATGGCGCTGTAATATGCCTTGTCCGTTACCTGTGGAGGAGTCAGTTGTAGGCTTGTGCAAATAACCAGGTTTTGAGTGACCTCCTGAATTTCAGAAGGTCAGTGCATGACCTGATCTCCAGGGGGAAGGTGTTCCACAGTCTAGGGGCGAGGGTTGCATATCTGCAGCCTCCCAAACGTTTCCGCTTGAACGTGAGGGTAGAGAGGAGCAGGAGGTGAGCTGATCGCAGATTGCGAGAGGGGGTGTACCTGATTATCAGGTTGTTTATGAATTTGGGATTTTGACCGTGCAATGATTTGAAGATCAAGCAACCAGTTTTAAATGCGCAGCGTTGAGGGATGGGGAGCCAGTGCAATTTCCTCATAAGAGGTGTCGCCGGTTGCCACCTAGGTTGTTGAAGAATCATTCTGGCTGCCTGATTCTGGGCTATCTGCAGCCGTTTGAACAGGTAGAGTGGCATGCCCAGGTAAACAGAGTTTGCATAGTCCAGGTGCGACAGAACGGTGGCTATTACAACCTGAGTCAGGGCTTCCTGCATGAGTAAACGGCGAATCTTCCTGATCTTTCACAGTTGAAAGAAGCATTTAGATATAACCGACCCAACCTGCGTTTTAAGTGAAAGATCACTGTTTAGAGTGAAACCGAGTGTTTTAGCCGAGGAGGAGGGATTGGGCGGGGGTCCTAGCTCTGTCGGCCAATAGTGTGGGCCCCAGAACTTATGGCTGTCTCCTGTGAGGACTAGCTCCGTCTTGCCCGGATTTAGCTTAAGGTGGTTGTGATCCATCCACTGTTGAATGTGCAGCATGGTGCCCTGAAATTCGGTGACTGAGCTGTGTGAATTGTCGACCGTGAAAACCAGTTGCAGGTCGTCCGCGTAGTTGAAGACAGTCACTTTCCTGTCTTTGAGGGACTGAATCAAGGGAAGGATGTAGAGATTGAACAGGTGGGGGGAGAGCGAGGAGCCTTGCGGAACACCACACGCAGTTCTTCTTTTAGGGGCAGTGAAGTGGCCTGAGCGAACGGCCTGGGACCGGTCTTCCAGGAACGAGCTAAGCCATCTAGCGGCTGAGCCCTGGATGCCAGCTTGCAAAAAGAACAATTGATGGACAGAATGCAGAACAATGTCATACATTCACCCCAGTACAGAGATCTGGGCCTAAATCCATCATTTTTTTGCTCACCATGCCATTCCAGTTTGGACCCAGCCATATGCAAATCAGTCTTGACCCTGCGCCCAATGGGAACAGTCCAGCCCGAACTGTCAGGCCAGGTCCTCCCTGGACTGGAATCAAGCATCCTAGGACCGGTTTCGGGCTTTCAGCCCTCATCAGCCAGGATAGCCTGGATGCCAGCTTGCCTGACACGGTCTGCCAATATAGTGTGGTCGACCGTGTCAAAGGCGGCGGAAAGATCCAGTAGTACTAGTGCCTGAGGGGAGCTTCTGTCAGCGTTATCACGGAGAGTATCCAGGACAGCTAATATCACAGATTCTGTGGAGTGTGCGGGGCGGAAGCCCGCCTGGTGAGAGTCGAGGTATTTTGATACTTCCAAGAAGTTGGACAGGCATTTTGCTACATAGGCCTCTAGTACTTTCGCCAAAAATGGGAGCAGGGAGATGTGGCGGTAGTTGGACAAATTCATAGGGTCAGCTCCAGGTTTTTTCAGGAGAGGAACCACGATGGCTTCTTTAAATGCTGTTGGAACACGACCAGATGAAATGGACTCGTTCAGCAGGGCTAGGGCTGGACCCGGGAAAGTTGAGAGGGAGTCTTTAAGTATGTGAGGTGAGCAGCAGTCCGTAGGGGATCCTGATTTGACTTTAGCCAGGAGGTCCTGAAAGGTCTCGGTGCTGATGGTTGGGAAACAGCTAAGCGTGCAGTTGTTGCTGCGCATAACAGAGAAGGTCATGGTGGGGGGGTGTTTAGGGATGCTAGCTTTAATGGTAATGATCTTTTCGATAAAATAGTTGTTCAGTGAGTCGCACAGATCTTGGGTAGGAGTGGCCTTGGGAAGGATTCTGTCTGGGTTGGACAACTCGTTCAAGATTGAAAAAATT
Source organism: Calotriton arnoldi (assembly GCA_963921515.1). Lineage (NCBI taxonomy): Eukaryota > Metazoa > Chordata > Amphibia > Caudata > Salamandridae > Calotriton > Calotriton arnoldi. The sequence goes on from CAWUFW010002917.1 coordinate 873,385, forward strand.
TCTTTGGAACTCTTGTTAGAGTTAAGGATACGTGAGGAGAAGTGGCCAGCTTTGGCCGAGAGGATGGCCTTCATATATTCTTTCCGTGCTGTAGTGTACAAGAGTTTCTTGTCAGAAGAATAATTCTGTCGCCACTGCCTTTCTAGTTGGCGCAGGGCCAGTTTTTGAGATTTAAGTTCCAGAGAGAACCATCTCTGGGCGTCGGCGCGACGGGCTAATTTAACTTTTTTAAGGGGTGCATGCATATCGCTAGCCGCGAGTAGCCAGCCTGAGAGATTTGCTTCAGCTATATTGATATCGGGGTCAGGTGTCGGGGCTGTGCTAACCAAGGTGTCGAGAAATTTCCTTTTGTCGGTGGAGTTCCATTTCCTAGCCAACCCGCCAGCGACCGTGGGGGTTTTCTCAAAGGTGAGGTTACTTAACGTAAATTTTAATAAATGGTGGTCAGACCATATACAGGGAGGAGTTGTGGGTGCAGGTGTTATTGGGAAGTTCATCCAGACTTGGTCCAGAATGTGCCCTTTGAGATGAGTGGGTGAGGAAATCTGTTGGGTAAAGTTCAGGTTAGTGAGGAGATCGGTCAGCTCAGCGGACTGTAGTCCTTCGTGACGGTCATTATACCAGTAGTTAAAGTCGCCCACGAGAAGGATTTTGGCGTGGTTGATGACAAGGTTAGCGATCTATTCACTTAGTGATAGGGGAAATAGAGGCATCTGGTGCGGGGGCCTATAGAGTAGCACACAGATAAAAGTGTCGGAGGCAGATTCCAGCTGTGCTCTCCGCCTCTGGGAGGCATAGACAGGTCAAGGCGCTGAATTTGAGTTTAGTGTTGATGATGGCTGCAACCCCCCCCCCCCGGTTTGCCGGGCGGGCGGTTGGCGTGAATAATGTAGTAGTCAGAGGGTAACGCCGCCAGCATGTCAGGGGAAGAATCGCGTGTCAGCCAGGTTTCTGTCGGAAGAAGGATGTCAGGTTTGTCATTGGCCAAGAGGAGGAAGATGTCAAGCTGATGCATGACAAGGGAGCGGATATTAAGGTAGTAGATCGAAAGGGAGGAGGGTCTCTGATTGTCGGGGCCCTGTGGGGGCTGAGTGGAGGGGGTCAATTTCAGGATTTCGGGGAACGAGCTACGTTCTAAGAAGGCTTCCTTCTCAATCATTTTGGAGAGCATTTCAGGGGGGGGGGACAAGGTGGGTGGAGTGCATCTTCTTAAGGGCCTCTGAGGGGTATGTAATGAAATGGGCATAGTGGCTGGCCCCTGGGCCCGGATGGGCGTGGACGGGCGCAGACGGGCTTGCCTTTGGCGCCCCGCGCTGCGGCCTGCATATGACTCCGGTCCCCGCCCCCTGCTCCGCCCTCTCTCAGTGTGATACGCTGATTCCGAAGGGAGTGAGCAGGAGCAGCTGGGAAGCCGGTGCAGCCGCCTAACGCGCCGTGGTCAATTTTAAAAAGCAAGGTAAATTCAGTAATACACAATGTTAAAACAGGTTTTAAAAGATTCTAAAATTCCTAAAAGCAGCGATTTGCGAGGCCTAGCGGTAGCTTCCTGCTAGGTAGCGGTATCAGCCTAATGTGGTTCTCCCGCGCTGCGGCCTGCATATGACTTCGGTCCCCGCCCCCTGCTCCGCCCTCTCTCAGCGTGATAGGCTGATTCCGAGGGGAGTGAGTGGGAACAGCTGGGAAGCCGGTGCAGCCGCCATACGCTCCGTGATCAATTTTAAAAAGCAAGGTAAATTCAGTAATACACAATGTTAAAACAGGTTTTAAAAGATTCTAAAATTCCTAAAAGCAGCGATTTGCGAGGCCTAGCGGTAGCTTCCTGCTAGGTAGCGGTATCAGCCTAATGTGATTCTCCCGCGCTGCGGCCTGCATATGACTCCGGTCCCCGCCCCCTGCTCCGCCCTCTCTCAGCGTGATAGGCTGATTCCGAGGGGAGTGAGCGGGAGCAGCTGGGAAACCGGTGCAGCCGCCTTAAGCGCCGTGGTCAATTTTAAAAAGCAAGGTAAATTCAGTAATACACAATGTTAAAACAGGTTTTAAAAGATTCTAAAATTCCTAAAAGCAGCGATTTGCGAGGCCTAGCGGTAGCTTCCTGCTAGGTAGCGGTATCAGCCTAATGTGGTTCTCCCGCGCTGCGGCCTGCATATGACTCCGGTCCCCGCCCCCTGCTCCGCCCTCTCGCAGCGTGATAGGCTGATTCCGAGGGGAGTGAGCGGGAGCAGCTGGGAAGCCGGTGCAGCCGCCTTACGCGCCGTGGTCAATTTTAAAAAGCAAGGTAAATTCAGTAATACACAATGTTAAAACAGGTTTTAAAAGATTCTAAAATTCCTAAAAGCAGCGATTTGCGAGGCCTAGCAGTAGCTTCCTGCTACGTAGCGGAATCAGCCTAATGTGGTTCTCCCGCGCTGCGGCCTGCATATGACTCCGGTCCCCGCCCCCTGCTCCGCCCTCTCTCAGCGTGATAGGCTGATTCCGAGGGGAGTGAGCGGGAGCAGCTGGGAAGCCGGTGCAGCCGCCTTACGCGCCGTGGTCAATTTTAAAAAGCAAGGTAAATTCAGTAATACACAATGTTAAAACAGGTTTTAAAAGATTCTAAACTTTCTAAAAGCAGCGATTTGCGAGGCCTAGCGGTAGCTTCCTGCTAGGTAGCGGTATCAGCCTAATATGGTTCTCCCACGCTGCGGCCTGCATATTACTCCGGTCCCCGCCCCCTGCTCCGCCCTCTCTCAGCGTGATAGGCTGATTCCGAGGGGAGTGAGCGGGAGCAGCTGGGAAGCCGGTGCAGCCACCTTACGCGCCGTGGTCAATTTTAAAAAGCAAGGTAAATTCAGTAATACACAATGTTAAAACAGGTTTTAAAAGATTCTAAAATTCCTAAAAGCAGCGATTTGCGAGGCCTAGCGGTGGCTTCCTGCTAGGTAGTGGTATCAGCCTAATGTGGTTCTCCCGTGCTGCGGCCTGCATATGACTCCGGTCCCCGCCTCCTGCTCCGCCCTCTCTCAGCGTGATAGGCTGATTCCGAGGGGAGTGAGCGGGAGCAGCTCGGAAGCCGGTGCAGCCGCCTTACGCGCCGTGGTCAATTTTAAAAAGCAAGGTAAATTCAGTAATACACAATGTTAAAACAGGTTTTAAAAGATTCTAAAATTCCTAAAAGCAGCGATTTGCGAGACCTAGCGGTAGCTTCCTGCTAGGTATAGGTAGCGGTATCAGCCTAATGTGATTCTCCTGCGCTGCGGCCTGCATATGACTCCGGTCCCCGCCCCCTGCTCCGCCCTCTCTCAGCGTGATAGGCTGATTCCGAGGGGAGGGAGCGGGAGCAGCTGGGAAGCCGGTGCAGCCGCCTTAAGCGCCGTGGTCAATTTTAAAAAGCAAGGTAAATTCAGTAATACACAATGTTAAAACAGGTTTTAAAAGATTCTAAAATTCCTAAAAGCAGCGATTTGCGAGGCCTAGCGGTAGCTTCCTGCTAGGTAGAGGTATCAGCCTAATGTGGTTCTCCCGCGCTGCGGCCTGCATATGACTCCGGTCCCCGCCCCCTGCTCCGCCCTCTCTCAGCGTGATAGGCTGATTCCGAGGGGAGTGAGCGGGAGCAGCTGGGAAGCCGGTGCAGCCGCCTTACGCGCCGTGGTCAACTTTAAAAAGCAAGGTAAATTCAGTAATACACAATGTTAAAACAGGTTTTAAAAGATTCTAAAATTCCTAAAAGCAGCGATTTGCGAGGCCTAGCGGTAGCTTCCTGCTAGGTAGCGGTATCAGCCTAATGTGGTTCTCCCGCGCTGCGGCCTGCATATGACTCCGGTCCCCGCCCCCTGCTCTGCCCTCTCTCAGCGTGATAGGCTGATTCTGAGGGGAGTGAGCGGGAGCAGCTGGGAAGCCAGTGCAGCCGCCTTACGCGCCGTGGTCAATTTTAAAAAGCAAGGTAAATTCAGTAATACACAATGTTAAAACAGGTTTTAAAAGATTCTAAAATTCCTAAAAGCAGCGATTTGCGAGGCCTAGCGGTAGCTTCCTGCTAGGTAGCGGAATCAGCCTAATGTGGTTCTCCCGCGCTGCGGCCTGCATATGACTCCGGTCCCCGCCCCCTGCGCCGCCCTCTCTCAGCGTGATAGGCTGATTCCGAGGGGAGTGAGCGGGAGCAGCTGGGAAGCCGGTGCAGCCGCCTTACGCGCCGTGGTCAATTTTAAAAAGCAAGGTAAATTCAGTAATACACAATGTTAAAACAGGTTTTAAAAGATTCTAAAATTCCTAAAAGCAGCGATTTGCGAGGCCTAGCGGTAGCTTCCTGCTAGGTAGCGGTATCAGCCTAATGTGGTTCTCCCGCGCTGCGGCCTGTATATGACTCCGGTCTCCGCCCCCTGCTCCGCCCTCTCTCAGCGTGATAGGCTGATTCCGAGGGGAGTGAGCGGGAGCAGCTGGGAAGCCGGTGCAGCCGCCTTACGCGCCGTGGTCAATTTTAAAAAGCAAGGTAAATTCAGTAATACACAATGTTAAAACAGGTTTTAAAAGATTCTAAACTTCCTAAAAGCAGCGATTTGCGAGGCCTAGCGGTAGCTTCCTGCTAGGTAGCGGTATCAGCCTAATATGGTTCTCCCACGCTGCGGCCTGCATATTACTCCGGTCCCCGCCCCCTGCTCCGTCCTCTCTCAGCGTGATAGGCTGATTCCGAGTGGAGTGAGCGGGAGCAGCTGGGAAGCCGGTGCAGCCGCCTTACGCGCCGTGGTCAATTTTAAAAAGCAAGGTAAATTCAGTAATACACAATGTTAAAACAGGTTTTAAAAGATTCTAAACTTCCTAAAAGCAGCGATTTGCGAGGCCTAGCGGTAGCTTCCTGCTAGGTAGCGGTATCAGCCTAATATGGTTCTCCCACGCTGCGGCCTGCATATTACTCCGGTCCCCGCCCCCTGCTCCGCCCTCTCTCAGCGTGATAGGCTGATTCTGAGGGGAGTGAGCGGGAGCAGCTGGGAAGCCGGTGCAGCCACCTTACGCGCCGTGGTCAATTTTAAAAAGCAAGGTAAATTCAGTAATACACAATGTTAAAACAGGTTTTAAAAGATTCTAAAATTCCTAAAAGCAGCGATTTGCGAGGCCTAGCGGTGGCTTCCTGCTAGGTAGCGGTATCAGCCTAATGTGGTTCTCCCGCACTGCGGCCTGCATATGACTCCAGTCCCCGCCCCCTGCTCCGCCCTCTCTCAGCGTGATAGGCTGATTCCGAGGGGAGTGAGCGGGAGCAGCTGGGAAGCCGGTGCAGCCGCCTTACGCGCCGTGGTCAATTTTAAAAAGCAAGGTAAATTCAGTAATACACAATGTTAAAACAGGTTTTAAAAGATTCTTAAATTCCTAAAAGCAGCGATTTGCAAGGCCTAGCGGTAGCTTCCTGCTAGGTAGCGGTATCAGCCTAATGTGGTTCTCCCGCGCTGCGGCCTGCATATGACTCTGGTCCCCGCCCCCTGCGCCGCCCTCTCTCAGCGTGATAGGCTGATTCCGAGGGGAGTGAGCGGGAGCAGCTGGGAAGCCGGTGCAGCCGTCTAACGCGCCGTGGTCAATTTTAAAAAGCAAGGTAAATTCAGTAATACACAATGTTAAAACAGGTTTTAAAAGATTCTAAAATTCCTAAAAGCAGCGATTTGCGAGGCCTAGCGGTAGCTTCCTGCTAGGTAGCGGTATCAGCCTAATGGACTGCTGTGTAGCTGTATAGCGACAGCAGTGAGCTTGAAGGAACTACAGTGGTGCCGGCCAGTGGACTACAGGGCAGAGGCAGCCAATGCGTCCCAACGTAATGCAACAACAGCGCTCAAAGCAGGCCGGAAGTATCCCAACCACACTGGTCATACCGAAACAACACAAAAAAGCATCCCAGAGTCGTGCAGCAGGTTGGAGAGCGAAGAGGATACTGGCAAGTACTAACTTAGTATCTGTTACTAAGGAAATACAGCGCACGGACATGACTGAGTCTGCTTATCATCGTGCTCGACGGAGGAGGAGACTTTTGTAGAGGAAGGTGGCGCTGAGGCAGGAAGTGAGCCATTCCAGATGCAATCTCTCTTGTTAATCAGCCAGCCCAGTCCCCCCCCCCTACTGCTGTAGTGCCTACCACATCCCTCGAAACACTAGGGAAATCTAAGGACTATCCTTTGTTTCAGAAACTTAACCCCAAAGCAAGTTCAGTACAGGCGGAGGCTGTCCTAAGCTTGCAAGAGCTACCAAAGTCAGCCCAGATTCAGGTGGTGCCTACACCCGACCTACCAGTGTCAGTAAGGTCATTAAGTAACACAGGGCTGGCAGACAGCCCCGAGAAAATAAATACAGGTCAAGGTTTGGCACAGGAAGCAACAAGATTTACATCAGGAAGAGTCAACACGGGGCTCATCGTTGGGAGTGAAAAACGCAATTTTATTGGAGATTCGTCGGCTGAAAACACAGCAAGCTCTGGACAAGCTCTGGACACAGAAACAGTTAATCAAAGACTGTCTAAAATTGAGGAAAGCTTGGTACAGTTACCTAAACATCTCTGGAGGGCGAGCAAAGGATTTCTGATCTTGAAGTTAGATTTCAAAGATTCAATAAGAATATTCTCCCAGAATTAAATAAACTGCGGCAGCTGGAAACTAAAGTGGAGATGCTGGAAAACCACTCACACCGCAGCAATTTAAGATTTATTGGTATTTCAGAGGGAAGCTAGTCGCAGGGGGATTTCAGAGTGTCCCCCAGCTGATGAATCTTCTCATTAAGAAATTTGTATTGCCAACAGCACCGAATGATTTATCTATTATGAGAGCACACAGGGTTCCTGCCCATTGCTCAGCGGATGCCATATATCCCACGGACAATATTAGTCAATTTTGCAGACGTCCCCATTAAAGAACAGATTCTGGCCACAGAAAACAGTCAAAAATTAGTTATCTCTGACAATGTCCATATGAGAGTGTTTTCGGATTTGGTCTCAGTGACAGCCCGGCGTCGCAAAGCATTTCACGGTCTGATTCAAGAATTTAAGCGGCTATGGGGGCCAAGCTTCTGTAGTGCAACAAGCCTAACTCAAAGTGCTGCTAAAGGGTCAATTTCATATCTTTTCATCAGTAGAAGAGGTGAATGTCTTCCTGTCAAATTCATCCCAAGAATAATTTAGGATGCAGGAGTTTCTCTGTAAATAATGTACACAATCTCTGATGGGGAAGGTATGTCCTGGGCACAGGTGCCCTACCATGGCACCAATAGGCAGAGGGAGGGTGAGGGGCTGGCAGATGGGGGGTCCCCCAGCTCAAGGAAGGAGGGTGGGTAGGGATAGTGGGGGTGAAGAAGGTTGGGTTCGGGGCTGCAGACAGAAAATGAGCAGGGCAAGAGCAAATGTTTTACAATATATTTCTGGGACATATTATAGTGACATCATTAGGAGGGGGAGGAAAAGATGTATCAAAAGCTGGCCCAGAGTAAGAAAACAAGAAAGATACTAGACAACACAAAATATAAAAACAATTACATAAAATGTCAATGGATGCTGAACCCACGTAAGTCTGGCGAGCTTCTTAAATGGCTAGCATCTTTTTCCCTAGAAGTAATTTTCCTGCAAGAAACTCACTTTAGGACGAATACCCCTAAGATACGTCTACCAAGAAAATAAGCTACTGCTTATTTTTCCTTGGCAAATGTAATAGTGCGTGGAGTGGAGATTTTATGAGCAAATATGAATGATTTGCAGATTAAGGAAGTGGTGCGGAATGGGGTAGGGAGATGGTTATGCATCAGGGTAAAGGTTGATGAGACAATGTTAAATTTGGTGAATTACTATGGCCTCACTACAGATGAGACCAAAGCACTGGAGCAACTCTATGAAATAGCTTTGAAGACGGAAGGTATTTTAATCATTGGAGGTGATTTTAACTATATCCAGAATTTGACATTGGATACTTCTAATAAAACAAAGCAACAACTACAGCCAAAAATGGCAAAATTAATAACTACTTTAAAAACAGATTTGGCATTAACTGATCCATGGAGGTGGGGGCATCCAGGTTTCTCCCAGTTTACCTGCTATTCATCCAGATATAGGACTGCATCACCCCTGGACTTCTTTTTGGTAGATATGAGGTTGGTGAATGCGAAGACGGAGGTTTTAGCTAATTCTTTCTCAGACCACTCTATAGTCTCCTGTGCGTTAACTCCAGGGATTATTCCAAGGAAAAAATTGAGATGGCAGTTCGATAAATCTTTGCTAGAAGATCTGAATTGGCAAAGGGAGACGAGAATTTTTTGGGGGGAATTATTTTCAAATTAACATAGGCACTGCCCCAATCTTTACGGTATGGGAATCATTCAAAGCTGCCTTTAGGGGACACGTTATTTCCTATAAGGCTAGGTTATGTAAACAGCGCGCACAAAAGGTTCAGGGACTGCAGGGCGCCATGGATAAAGCTACAAGAACTAAGTTTAGCATCAACAGGGCAGTATATATTTAAAGTACGGCAGCAGGAATTATTGAAGGCCAAGAAAGATCTGAAATAATGTTTTATGCTAGAAGAGATTACGGGCAGTAAAGCATACCATCAAAACCTTTATGAAGAGAACCAGCACATTGGTACATTTCTGGCTTGGACTACGAAAACCCAGAAATAATAAATCAACTTAAAGATCCAATTACAGGTCAATTAGAAAAGGACAACCATAGGATAGCGGATATTTTTCTTACTCACTTTTAAAAAGTCTATACAGAAACGCAGGTAATAGAAGCACAACAACTGACATATTTTGAATCCATTCAATTACCCCAACTTTCTGAGGATTCCACTACCATACTAAATAGCCCTATAGAATCATCAGAAATTGCTGGAGTATTAAAAAGCATAGCTAATGCTAAGGCTAGTGGGAGCGATGGGATCCCGATAGAGATGTATAAAGCCTTTCAGGATGAATTACTCCCATTTCTAACTAACCTTTTTAATCAAATAAAAGACGGGTTGGGGATCCTTACATGATTCAAGGAGTTAGTTCTGATAATTATTCTTAAAAAGCATAAAATCCTGCAAGATCCTAATTCTTACCACCCTATTAGCCTCCTAAATACGGACTATAAAATATTTATGAAAGTTTGGGCAAGGAGAATTGCCCCTTGTGCCTAACAGCTGGTCCATACTAATCAAAATGGTTTTCTTCCGGACAGGCTTATGACCACTAATACTTATTTTTTAACTCAGGCCATGATTACTTTTCAGTTAACCAGATCAATGCCGCAATACTTATGATGGATGCTGAAAAGGCTTTTGACCTGGTAGACTGGCAGGCCCTATTTTTCATTCTGGAAAATTTTGGATTTACATTTACAGCTGATTGAGATGCTGAAAGAAATCTATAAGCAGGCAGAGGCCAAAGTTATTATTAATAGGGTGGAAGCAGGGATGGTCAACATGAAGCGGGGCACTCGACAGGGATGCCCATTATCTCCCCTCTTGTTCTCCCTTTTTATTGAACCACTAGTGGTAAAAATCCATACTAATTCACTGATTATACCCCCCATCATTGGGATGGCTAAGATTAAACTATACGCGGATGACATAATTCTGTATCTTAAAACTGAAGGCTCTAATATACAGAATGCGGTGGAAGAAATCGAGAAATTTACGCAAATCGAGGGATATAGAGTAAACCAAGCAAAAACTGAAATTCTCACATTTAACTTGAATAGCTCGGAAACTCCGGCCTGTTATCAGCATGTTCTACCACACCCTATTAGATACCTTGGTATTTTCCGAACGAATGAATATGCGCAACTGTTTCCGTTAAACTATGGTAATAGAAGTCAAAAAATTTAAATAATTAGATAAATGGACTCTTCTGAATCTCTCTCTGATAGGGCAGATTTCAATGATAAAAATGTCTATACTGCCACTATTCTTATTTCTATTTATTAACCTTCCCCTTAAAATTCCTAGCACCTTTTTAAAAGAATTGGATGAAATGATTAAAAAGTTTGTCTGGAACAACAATCAACCCAGAGTAAGATTAGCTACACTTCAATTAGATATAGCAGAGGGAGGTCTAACATTGCCACACTTTGTGACATACTATCAGGCCTCCTTGGCTAATTTGACAATACAATTAGCCGTAACAAATTCAGATTATGAAATTTTTTTACTAAATCATATGGTAAATGAGAGCGCAATCAAGTTACCACAGGATATAGCTGTAATAATTCATCAGACAGCAAGCTTCACCATAACATTATGCTTGATGAGTGTAGTTTCTAGGGAAACTGAATTTAAAATTCATGTTCCCTTTTTAACATTTCAGTTACCCCTGACAAAGGGCTACAGAGCCTGAAATGCATTGGGTGAAATAAGTTTGAAGCTGCCCGGGACAAACTAATAATTCCCACACGCCACAGCGAAAGCCTGGATGGGAATGACTGTGCCATTTGAATAAGTTTGGAATACGTTGCCTTGCAGTAAACGGATTAAGTGTGGAAGAAGCTTGAATAAAAAATATGGAGTATTGGTTGAAAAGTGGTTTGTTATGGATAAGTTCCGCGTTCTACAGGCAGTGCGGCTGACGGTTGGCGCGTGACGACATGCCACGTATTCTTAAGCTTGTATATACACTTGTGCTATTTGGGGCAGAGCACGACCATCAGTCTGCTCGCCACCATTCGCCATGAGCAGTCACAAAAGGTGTATACAACAAGGTGTGCATCGTATCATTTTTTTCTAAAATTTCTTATTTTATCTCCCATAGGAAACTATGCTCTCCGCTAAATCACAAACTACATAGTTGTGTCAAACTTGGTCTGAACTAGAACTTTACTAAAAGAAGTGAATTTGCTTATCATTTAACACCTTCCATTAGTTCTTGAGGTAGTTAGGTTACAGAATTGTGCCAGTGAGCTTCAACGAGTTAATTAGCCAGAGACATTTGTGCATCTCGAGTGTAATTTTCGGATTATTCATGGATCCAGCGTGGTTAATCGCTGAAGATGGCAGACGGATTTTCCTAGCACTCCTACAGGGTGCTAGGAAACCACATGTAATCCAGCATCATCTGAGCACAGCACAAGGTAATGAAGTTGCACCGATGAGGAGTGACTTGTCCTGCAACCCTGCAAGTGTTTATGTCTGGACTTCATCGCTGAGAGAGCCAGTGAGCTACCATGATTTGTGCAGGCCGCACGCATGACAATCCGGCACATGCCTTCGCCAACTTAGACAACTCTGACCTCTCCCACACACCACTTCGACAGACCCCTGGACTCCGCTGAGGAGAGAAGATCCTCGCTGTTTTTGCCACCGAGCTCCACCGACTGTCGCGGAGCTGGTGAGACGCCTGAACACCCGCCCACGTCATCCGAGTACAGTGTGGCCAATAGAAGCTGGCCCTGAGGGAATTGTTTAACCCGATATGCGGCTGTAGACCGGCTGACCAAGTGCCCCAATGGAGCAGCTGGTGAACACTCAGGCCTCTGTAGCGGGGAATAGACGGAGCCTGCATGCACTGCATGGTGGATAGACCGGTGGCGCCGCTGGGAGGTGTGAAAAATCTCCTCCCTACCCCTCATCCATTCTGGGAATTCCCGGCGGCCGTTTAAGGTTTCTGAGGGCGGGGGTAGCCATTTCTATTCGCCCCCCCTTGTGCTTTTTTTTTTTTAAACTTTATTTATTAGCATTTGGCAGTATAACAATACAGTAATAACAAAATGTGGTAGACATTACATTAGATTCCGATGAAAATATAATTTCAGCGCATATCTGTGGTTACAGTGAGAAAAGAAAAAACTGAAAATACATCAGGCTCAGTACATTACAATCATTAGTAGCATGACTGGAAAGCATGGGCATCACAACAGGCGTCTAGTTGGGTAGTCCCTGTCCCACACCAGCCTAGAATTTTCAGTACAGCAATTTCTTAATGGTTCCAGGGGAGAGGTGTTTGCGACCGTGGTTATTCGTGTACACTAGAAGCCGACTAATGATCAGGTCGAATAATCATTAGGTATGTAAGAGATAGGGGGGTTGCTCCAGTGTTTTCAGTATGGGCCTATCTATTGTTAGGGATGTCTCATTAGGTGGGAATCTAGCACCCTTCCGTCTCATCGTTCGAAGCATCTCAGCGCTGCCTGGCATGTCAGCAACCCCCCGAGGCGCTGCTCCAGTTGGCGTCCCTCAAATGCCTCACTCAGTTGGTTGCGGGATCATGTAGATCAGTTGTCATGTTACCCATGGTCCCTCCGGAGCCGGTCTCAGGCCTACGCGTCTCTTTAGCCTCAACAAGTGTACCGATCTGTTGTGGTGTACCCTCATCGTCTGTGTCTGTGGCAGCCATTGTAAGCATATATCGAGTGAGCGGCTCCCAGATGTCCCGTGGTCTGGAGTGAGTGGGTAGTAGCTCTGCGTAGATGTTATTTTGCTCTTGGCAATATATGATGTCCGTCAACCATTCCTTAAACTTGGGTGCTCTGCCCCGTCCCCACCTACACGCGATTCTGCGTTTAGCAATGAGTAGGCCTATCGCCAGGAATCTCTTAGCCTGACCTTTGTGATCTGGAAGGGATCCTAGGAGACACATTTCAGGCGTCAAGGCCAAGTGTACCTCCAACATGTTGCCCAATGCACTGCCTATCTCTGCCCAGTACTTCGCTATATCTTTGCACTCCCACGCCAAGTGTAGAAAGCCTGCGCTTTCCCGTCTACAACGGTCACATCTGTCACTGTCCCGTAACCGGAGGTTGTATAACCTTGCCGGGGTATAGTACATTCGGTGAAGGAATTTGAAATGGATAATTCTAAATCTACTGCTAGCAGTGATGCGCTCAGTTTGTTGGCAACTGTACCTTCCAGGCCTCATCCGTGATAGGATGGCCCAGTTCCGCCTCCCATCCTTGTTTAGCTTTCGTGGAATTGTGTGTCCCTGCCCCGATGGAGGTTTTGTATATGCGAGACATGGCATGTGCTGCCCCCCCGTATGAGTTGGTGTAATGGGAGTAGTGTTGGGGGTTCCTCTGGAAACGCTGGGGTGGCCGCTTTGACAGCCTGTCGCAGGCGGATGTATAGGAATCTATCCATTGTAGTGGGAGGTGTGCTGCCCATAAATGTAGTGGCGTCTTTGAACTGCCCCTTATCGTACATATCTCCCCATGTGCCAAAGCCCAGTCGGAGTAGCATACGCTTACAGATTCCTTCCTGAGTGATCGGTAGATTGTGTTGATCTAATAGGGGAAGAAGCGGAGAGTACAGCATGGTAACCTGAGACCTTTTTGCGATGGCCCGCCATGCATTATTTGTACACATCACAGTGGAGTGCCTTCCCCTGGCAGTCATGTCATCTGTACTTAGGAACCCCCTCAGCGGTGTCGGTGCCATGGTCCCCTGTTCCACTGCGAGATGTGTCATAAAAGGGGGGGGGGGCAAACCAGTATGCTGCGAAGTGCGCCTGTGCACTGAGATAGTATAGTTCAGGATCAGGCGCTTCGAACCCGCCTTGTATGAACGGCAGCGTGAGGGTGCTCCATTTAATCCTGGGTTGTTTACCCCCCCATGCAAGACGTATAAGTTGACTTTTGAGTCTAGTGAAGAATGGATGCCTGGGGGGGAAGGGAATGTTCGTAAATAAATAAATATAAGAATTTGGGCATTATGACCATTTTCATTAGAGCTATGCGCCCTGCCTTAGAAAGGGGGAGGGCAATCCACCTGCTGATCAGGTCTTCCACCTTGGCAAGGGCTACTCCATAATTTGCTCGCATTAATTCCTCCTTATCTCTGGTGACGTTTATCCCCAGGTAGCGTACCTCGTCATTACTCCACCGTAGTGGATATTCCGGTTGGAATGAGGCAGTAGCGTCGGTTAGCGGCATAATTTGGGATTTGCCCCAGTTAATGGTTATACCTGAAAAAGCCCCGAATTTTATTATTTCTCTGATCATGGCGTTAAGGCCTTCGGCCGGGTTACGCACATACAATGTGATGTCGTCCGCGTATAATGATATTAAAATGGGTCGTGTGGGAGAATCCAACGCATATGGTTTATGGTGTTGACGGAGCATGGCAGCCAGTGGTTCCATGGCGATTGCAAATAATAAAGGCGACATGGGACAACCCTGCCGTGTTCCCCTGGTAATGTCAAAGGCTGGGAAGTATTCCCCATTGAGAAGGACTGAGGCGCAGGGCTGAGTATACAGCAGTTTGATCCACAGAAGGAATCCCGGCGGAAATCCCATGTGTGCCAACACCGCCCGGAGGTATCCCCATTCCAGGGAATCAAACGCTTTGGTGGCATCCAAAAAGACTGCCACCGCCTGCTCGTCCTGGTCGATTTCGTGCAGGATAGAAAAGAGAGTCCGCAGGTTGTGCGATGTTGAGCGGCCTGGTATGAAACCTGCCTGATCAGGGCGGATAAGCCTGTCCATTAGCAGGGTCAGCCTATTAGCGAGAACTTTGGCCAATATTTTGACGTCGCAGTTTATCAGCGATAATGGTCTGTATGAATCTGGGTATTCCGGGGGTTTCCCCGGCTTCAGTAATGAGACCAGCCTTGCTTCTCGCATAGTAGGCGGGAGCGACCCTGTTTCGTAGGCCTCCTCATAAACTTCTTTCAGGCAGGGGGCTAGTATATCTATGTATTTTTTATAAAATTCAATGCCCAAGCCATCCGGCCCCGGTGCTTTGCCACTATTGATCTGCATTATAGCTTCTTTTATCTCGTCCAGCTCCAAATCGGCCGCTAAGAATTCCCTTTGACCATTACTGAGCCAGGCTAATTCTATTTGTTGCAAGTACTGTGAGGTCTCCTCCTGACGTGACGCGCACGATGTGTACAGCGCTTGGTAATGTTCGATGAACACCTGGCCTATAGCTACAGTATCTCGTTGCATCGTACCCACTTTATCTCGGATAGCCAGAACATGATTTGCTGTTCTGGGTGGTCGGATCGTCTCTGCAAGCGCTTTTCCGGGGCGGTCTCCCTCGCCATATTGTCGTGCCCTGTGATATTTGCCGCGGAACAGACATTCTCGTTCTGCTGTCGCTTGGTATTCCGTTACTGTTTCCCGTATCTTGGCCATCGTGGAGCTTTCATCTATCCCCCTCATGTCTGATTCTAGTTGTTTTATTTGGCTGTCCAGTCGTGCTAGTGTCTTTCGTATATCTTTAAGGATGCCCCCTGTCTTGGCCATGCAATGTCCCCGCACAGTGACTTTTAGTGCCTCCCATACCGTAGCCAGGGAAGGGACGGAGTCAACATTTAGTCGTAAGTACTCTTCTAGGACGTCCCCCAGTTCTGTCACAAACACCATATCTAGCAATGCCATGGGCTGCAAACGCCACTGTCCAGCCTGGGAAGACATCCCCGGGGGAGTCATCGAAATAACCACCGGGGAATGGTCCGAGTAAGTGCGTGCCGTATGGCCTGAGGAGAGGACCCGCGTTGCAATGTCTCGTGATACTAAGAACATGTCCAGTCTAGACCAGGTGTTGTGTACAGACGAGTGGAATGTGCCTTCATATTGTGACGGATGTTGGTGTCGCCATACATCTATCAGGAGGTTGTCGGTGACTATTTGTTGCAGTTGACGCTGCGCTTTCGAGTAATGATGCGGTAGTGGGTGTGAGCGATCACTGGGTGGGTGCAATGTTAGGTTAAAATCCCCTCCCCATATGAGGTGTGTCGACCCGATAGTTACTATGCGGGCCCAGAGTGTAATGAAATAGTCTTCGTCGTCTGTATTGGGCCCATAGCTACATACCAACGTGACGGAAGCTGAGGCCAGTTTCCCCCATGTGATGCAATATCGTCCTTGTGCGTCTATCTCAGACCCCTCCTCTATGTACGGTACCGTTTTTTTAATTAAAATGGCTGCTCCTCTAGAGAAGGTGGAATATGATGAGAAATATCTGTGTGAAGCCCACCTCGTGGCCCATTGAGGCCGCGCCTGAGGGGCTGTGTGTGTTTCCTGTATCATAGCTATGCTAGCGTGTTGGCGATCCAGATAAGCTAGAATATGACGTCTTTTCCTGGGATTGCCCAGTCCTCTAACGTTCCAGGTGATTAGGGTGAGCCGCGGTGTTGGATTAGTTGTACGGTTAGTGTTCGCCATTCCCCTGTAATCCGTTTTTATATGGTCTAACATGAATTTCCCGGTGTCTATAGCTGTGTGTTACCCACAGTAGCTGAGTGTCTGAGTCAGAGTGACATATCATCTCTTGAGTAATGTCTACCAATTTACCCCAACCTCCCTCCCACTCCGGCTTCCCCAACGCGCCGTGCATTGATCCCTCCCTGTGTGCCCCCCCCAGATTACCCCCAAACATTCGGAACATTTTCCTCACCATAACATTGAATATGTAGCATTTTAAGCTTGTTAATGAAGTATACTTCGTATATGGCAGTTGTAGCCCCCCAAATAGGTATTTAGCAGTATTACGCCAAAGCAGTCTCAAGATCTTTACTTTCATGGGGTCATTTGAATTCTCTGGTGACCATGTCCATATAACAGAACAAAACAGGCACATGCCTAACAAAACAATTCCCAATAGTGGGAAGTAGGGGTATTCCCTTAGAGACGGGTGCCCCAGGGGGCGTAACGGTTCCTCCCACTCTATGTTGGCGTGTGGGAGGGGGCCCTGAAATTACATTACAGTATCTGGCAGTGTCTCCCCCATCATTATAATAATAAGGACAGTAATCCGCTGTAGTAATTTAGTTCTGTACCTGTATCATGCTGTGCTTTACCTTCACATTAAGGGCAGTATCTGCAGTCGGGGGGTTAACCTGGCGATTCGTTAGTGTCTGTGTATTCGGTTTCTGACCCAAATGTTAGTCATCGTCTGGTGGCGCCCCGGCGCCCCCGTCAGCTGCCAGCGAACGCTCCGCTCTCCTGGAGTCCAGTACTACTTTCTTAAAGAAGTCTGCAGCTTGTTATGGGGTGTTGCAGATCTGATGTTTGCCATCGTGGGTGATGCGTAGTCTTGCCGGATAAAGCATCGCGTATTCCACTCCTTCCTGTTGAAGTTTTTTCTTGATGGGTATGAATTTTTTACGCGCTTCTTGGACATTCATAGTGAAATCCGGGTATAGCGAGATGGCGTTGTTTTCGAATATTACGTCCTTCAGTTCTCTTGCCTTGCGGAGCGCAGTGTCGCGGTCGCGGTAGTTGAGTATTCTCGCGACTATAGGGCGAGGTGGTGTTCCAGGTGGGGATCTCGGCGCCAGCGTGCGATGCGCTCGCTCCACTATAAGCATTTTGGAGAAGGCTTCTGGGCCAAAGCACGTTGTTAATAATCGCTCCACATAATCCTCAAGCTTTCCAGTGTTTGTGGATTCCGGGATGCCCGTTATGCGTAGGTTGTTTCTTCTTGAGCGGGCTTCGATGTCCTCGTTTTTGACTGCTATCACTTTTAAGAGTTTGTCGATGTCAGTGATCTGGCCCGCTGCTTGCGCATGGTCATCTTCTAAGGTGGATATTCGCGTTTCGGCCTCTTTAATTCTCCCGTCCTGCTTTTCAAGTTTGTGTGTAATCTGTTCCATTCTGGCGCACATAGAATCCATCTTGCCCTCTATAGATGCGAAGCTCGTTTTCATTGTGTGAAGGATCGTTTTCATATCCACCTCATCTGGGCCACTCATCTCAGTGTTGGTATCATCGTGCTCAGGGCCGGGCTGTTGTCCTCTGGGTGTTCTACGGGTGTCGAAGCTGAGCTTGGGTTGTTTGCCATCTGGTTTACCCATTTTCTTGTGGCGTGTGGTATGAGGGGGCTATCGATGTCCGTGCGTCGCTGACCAGTTGTCTGTTCTTTTTCCACTTTATGGACGGGATATGGTCAGACCCGGAGCCAGTCAGCACGAGCGTGCGTCTAGCAGCCCAGTGCGGGGGTCAGGACTGCTCCCTTTAGTTTGCTGCCTTGAATTTCTGCGTTGCGACCGGGACTCCCCCAAACGCCGCAAGTTTGCGTTGGTCGTGTTCAGTGCGGGGTCTTGTGCCAAGTGTGTTGTGCCATTCACAGCCCAGACTCAGGGATTGCTCCGCGCACTTCAACGGTGCTCTATCCCCATTCCTCGCTGCAGCAGTGAAGGGGCCCAGGTTCGGTCCACGGGTTGTGGATTTTCAGGCAGCACAATTGCAGGCGTTGGCCACTCGCGATGGTGAGGGATCGCTATGCTGAGGCTTTGGTGAACCAGTCGCGCTCCACCGCATCTGCACCATTCCCGCAGTGACTCCGAGAGCAGTTGTGTAGCTAGGCCCCCAACAATGTGGTCCATCCCAGGGGGAATCAGCAATGCGGCTCAGGAGAGGAGAGGGTCGGGATCGAGAAATTAGGTCCCGGGCGAATCCCGATGGCCGCAGTCGTGCACAGCGAACTCCTGCTCGGCAAATTCAGGGCAATATGCAGCAAGTTTAGGGTGCGGGGCAGCAGTTTCTATGCGGCGTTACCTAAGCTGACATTTATCACCGGATCCGAGCATTCGTGCAGCTTGCTCCCACCGTTAGTTTGGAGGCTGTATTTAGTGAGAGGGCCTCCCAGCAGGCACCTCCAATTATCACCAGTTGCGGGGCACAGCAGCCCGGGTGGATCGTAGGGGGCCTGTGGGCACTGGTCAAGGTTCAGTGAGTCGCAAGCGCAGCTTCGCAGCTCCGGAGCAGCACTTTACCGGTTCTCTGCGGCGTCCTCCAGGCGTCGGCAGCGCCGGCCTCTGGGTGTTCTGTTTTTGTTATATCCTTTTTGATTTTTTTTTTGTTTTGTTGTTCCCCCCTTCTGATCTTGCGCAGACCACACCGTCAGGGAGCTTGAGGCGGTATGCAGGGGAGAGGCGCCACGATCTTCGGCGGCCGTTGTGGTATCCCCACTCCCGGGGGGGTCTCCAGTGCCTCGCGGGACAATGCAGCCCTTCTCAGGCACGCGGCGGGGCCCGCGGTGCTCGGCCCGTTTCTCCGACTCAAGCCGGCTCCCCGATCCCGACAACGCGCACCCCGGTCTGGGTCCGCCTCCTCGGGAGTCCCCACCACCGCGCCTACAGTTAGGTCTGTCCCTTTAGGATGGCTCTCGCTCCCAGGCTCACACCAGTTCTTCCGTGGTCTGTTCCCGCTGGCAGGTGGGTCGCCGCTGTGTTTTTATTCTCAGTGCAACGATTCCGCCATCTAGATCGCGGCCTCTCTGATTTGCGTAGGCCGCTCGGCCCGCAATGTCGGGCCTTCGTTTTACGGGGCTCTCACTGCATGTGCTTTCTCCCAGATGCCGCGATCCGGTGCCAGGGTATGTTCTGATTCAGCGGGTAGAGCTGATGGCAGGGTTTACCTCCAGATTTAGGATAGGTGGTGGATATTAGGTTCAGGGCCGACAGAGCCTCACTACAGTGCGGCCATCTTGTCGCACGCCCCCTAGCGTCTCTCCCCCCCCTTGTGCTTTACGTGGTGGTGACTAGCCCACGGCCGCGTTTGGCTGGCTGGCCATGAAGCCAAGAGGCGAGGAGTCCCTAATGAGCAGCACTCCAATAACACCGATATACAGAGAACAGCGGACTCGTCCTGGGGGATTTACATTGCATATGGTGAGATTGCTAGTGATCTCGCCAGGGCACTGCAGGGAGGTCAAGATTACAAGATTTGGGCGACTGGCTGCCTCATTTCCAACCTGTGTGGCTGCTTTGATGAGACGCTTTGCTGGACGAGGGGGCTGCGAGGGGTAGGTGAACTGAACTGTGTAAGCCTCCAAAAGATGGCGATCATTGTTTTGAGAATCCCCAGTGCCCCAGTCCATTAACACAGCCTAATATTTCTTGATAGTGGTGCCATTGTTGAGGAGTCCAGGTTTTACTTCCACTTTTATCGCTGTGACACTGCTGCCACGTGTGGAGATACTCCCTTGCAGACACCTGTACCTGCTGTATGGTTACACCTCCACCACTCACTGGAAGAGACTTTGTCTTAGGGGAGCTACCTCCATATGGTTAGGGGCACCAATTGGGAGTGCCCCACCGTGAGGACTATCTTACATCCTACCACAGTCCTATTCCACTTTGTACGCGCTTTGAACGTGTTCCATAAAACTCAGTCTTGGTTCTATCCTGCATGCAGTACCAGGTCGGACCTATTGTTTGGGACAGAGTCTGTGCACCAGTTTTTGGATGCTGGCAACTCAGCAGCGCTATTGACGTTGGATATTAGAGCCGCATTTGATACTGTGTGTCACAACATTTTGCTAGGGAGACTCTGGGATTGTGGGATAGCACACCTAGCCCTGAGATGGGTTGATTCCTTTTTGCAAGGTCGCACTTTTCCAGTAGCTCATAAGCCTCATCAGTCAAGGGTGCTCCAGTTGGAGCAAGGGGTGCCACAGGGCTCATCGCTGAGCCCAGCCCTGTTTAATGTGCATGTGCGCCCATTAGCAGAGGTAATTGAGAGCTTTAGGTGCTCGATTGTGTCATATGCTGATGACACTCTGCCTATTATCACTCTGTCACAAAATGCCACCCAGATAGCTGTGTCTCTCAGCCTCTGCCTGTCAGAAGTTGCAAAGTGGATGTACCTAAGTTATCTGAAGCTCAATGCAGGAAAAACAGAGGTTCAGACCTTGGGTAACCAGGTGATTATTTGGTCATTAGCATGATGGCAAGAGAAGCTGGGCTCTGTTCCGGAAGCCAAACCCAAGGTTAAGAATCTCGGCATCTGGGCGGATGATAAATTATCTTTTGACAACCAGATCTCGGTGGTGGTTGGAAAGTGTTTTGGACTTGAAATGCTGAGAAAAATAATGTGTGTCTTACCAGCAGAATCCAGGAAGACAGTGGTTCAGACCATGATAGTGTCAAGGCTGGACTACTGCAATGTGTTATACCCCAGAGGAATCTGAGATCAGCAAGGGAGCTCCTGGCTATGGTTCCCAGAGTGAGGAAAGCACGGATAGGCGGAAAGTCGTTCGGCTTCCTAGCACCTAAACTGTGGAATTCTCTGCCTTTAGTAGTTCAGCAGGCCCGGTCAGTGGAAATATTCAGGAAAAAACGTAAAACATGGTTCTTCAGATCAGGATGTAGGGGGTTTGAGAATTGCACTTAGACGGGTGGGCTCGGTACCGAGCACTGGGACATCTCTTATGAGGTAGCTATGCGCTGTAGAAATCTCATTATTATTATGCCTTCTATGGAACCTGGCTGGTCACTGGGGGAAAACCTGGTTTCCATGTTTAGAGTGTGACACTGCCTTTGCTTATTGCTATGGTCCATAATTACTTGCTAGTGACCCTGTGCCTCCTACCGAAGCCACTACAGTTCACCATGGGCCGCACCAAGTCTACTAAACTGGCGCCATTGATGGGCCATGAGGAGTCTCAGCACGGTCATTCAGATGGTTCGTCAACCCGCATTGTATCCCGCCTCCTCTGATAAACTCAATAGTATCCTACAAGAGATATAAGACTCAAGAGCAGCTATCGAACACCGCATTGATATTGTGTCGACAAACTTTGGCCTTCTCGGAGATGATCACTGTAAGTAATCAAATAGGGTTAAGGCCACAGAAACAGCCTGATCCATGCTGGCTCCCCAGCAAATGAAACACCCCACCGCAATGGTTGATCTCTGTCACCTAATCAACATCTTACATGATAGAGCAAAGGATGCTGAAGGTCGTTCAAGGTGAAATAATGTGTGCATTATTGGGTTGCTGGAGGGCGCAGAGAGGTCCAATGCCACGTTGTTCATAGAAAATTGGGTGAAGACGAGTGTGGCCCCACAAGGGCTTTCAGCCATGTTCACAGTGGAGAGGACACATCATGTCCCGACACGCAATCCCTTGCTCCAGGGGAGCTCCCATGACATGTTTTGGCCCACATTCTTAACTTCAGAGACCAAGATTTGGTACTGCAGAAGGCCAGAGCACATGCACCAATAATTATAGATAACTCCAAAGTCCCCTTTTTTTTTAACTGCAAATTGGTGGTCCTGGGCCTGCAGGCATCTTTTCTGGCAGCCAAAAAACAACTCAGAACAGAGGGCCTCACAAAAGCCTTGATCTTTCCAGCCCAGTTGAAGGTCCTCCATGATCAGCAGACCCTGTTCTTTGACACCCCTGAGGCTGCATGGGACTAGTTGGAGCAACATCACCCAAATGCCCGTGGACCTTCTCCACCAGGGCCATCGTCTCGAGAGATGCAACAGCCTCTTCTGCAGAGCTGACGTGGGGTCAGCCAAACGCCATCATCTGGAGTGGTTCCCTCCCTGCATCAGGACCTGGAAAGTAGGCAAGCTGCACTCGCAACAGTATCTTCCATCAGAACGCTGCAGTTGTTGCCTCGCACTAGTTATTCGGCGAACGATGCTTTGGACTCAGAATCTAACACCAGCGTGGCTTTTTTCCCCTTTGTGACACCACAAATAGCATACAATGATATTTGAGCCTAATGATACATTTAATTCCTTTGCCATACCCGATGAACACGACCTGGAGGGACCCTCCCCTTCTGCAGGTCATCACTGGCTTACATTTCTCCTGATAAGTACATAGCATATTTTACTCTGTGCTTTTCAAATATGGTTTCCTGTAACACATATGCGGAGAGGCTGTATCTTTACAGCTTTCTGCATTTCTCCTCCATTTCGAGGCCCTTGTAGGCTTAAACCCTTAGCGATTGCACACATTAATAATTTGTTTTTACAGTTTTGGTTGAATGTTTGTTCTTTGCTGGACCTAGGATTGGGGTATTGTTTTTTTTTCTTGTTTGCCATCGACTGCTTCCTACAGTCTCATGTTAGGTGACATGCCTTATGAGTGACACACCTGGGTATAATGCCTGTTTTTGTTTGGATGTCAAATGTTAGACATGCTTATAAAATTTTAACTTGGAACGTCAGAGGCATGGGGTCCATTCATAAATGACATTGGGTCCTCTTCCAGCTTAATCGCCGTAAGATAAGTGTAGCTTATTTACAAGAGACACACCTTTCCTCCACTGAGGCAGTTAAACTTCGGATGAAATGGAGAGGTCAATTGGTTGCTACCATGTATTCCGGCTTTGCCTGTGGGGTTATGAGCGGGTGTACCATTTGAAGCTGGTGAGAGTTAAATAGATGTAAATGGTTGCTATGTTTTCGTTAGGGGGATCTGGATGGTCAGTCAGTGGTACTAGCCAGTATCTATGCCCTAAATATAGAGCAGGATGTCTTCCTGACCCAGGTATCCTCTGTGTTGGCTGAATGGTCACATCTTCCATGGTTGATTGGGGGGGACTTTAATGCAGTTCTAGACATATACCTAGACCATTCCCATCTTCCTTTATAGGGGGCTTGCTTGGTCAAACAAGCCAAGGCCCTGAGAGAATGGTTGACAGGTTGGTCTTTGATAGATGCATGGTCGGCTCACAACAAAGGGATGCAGGAATATTCCTTTTACTCCCCCTCCACATAAATGAAATGCTCGTGTGGACCATATCCTTTGCCCCACTTCCTTCCAACCAAAAATTACTGACGTCACTTACCTGGATAAAACATCGTCTGAACACAACCCCCTGGAGCTGAATGTTGCATGGAGCTGGGTGCCAACCCCTGTCCCGAATTGGCGTTTACAGCCCAGTTTATTGGAAGATATTGTTTTTAAGGATGTCCTAGCTACTACCATAGACACTATTTTGCTGAGAATTCCATCACTGCTTTATCCCTGTTAATAGAATGGGAGGCGTTTAAAGTGATGGTGAGAGGAGTGTCAATTACCACAGTTACAGGGGCATGACAGAGTGTCCCACGAGACCGTACGCATACAGATACACAACAACGGCTATTCGAGCATGAAACAGTGCATGATGATACATATGTAGACAGACTAAAGGGCACTAGAATTAAAGACGTGGAGCTCTTGGAGAGCTTGTGAGTCATAGACTATACTGCCTATACACAAAAACTACACATGGAGGGTGATAAAACAGGTACGCTCCTGGCCCGTCTAATTAGGCCAACTCTGTCACCTACATCCGTTCTTTCAGTACTCACACCTGCCAATGATCACTGCACCACCCAGTTAGACATTAACACAGCCTTTCACAAATATTACGCTGGGCTCCATGACAGTAATTCCCACAAGTCCTCTGAAGACATTGAGGCCTCCCTTGTTACTTAGCAGTTACCCCAGGTCTCGGCTAACCTATGGGAAGGATTAGGGGTACCTCTAAGACCTGGTGAGCTTCGCCATGCTATCAATGAGCTGGCACGTAATAAGACGCCTGAGATGGATTGTTTACCCATCTAATTTTATGCCACATTCTCCTCCCAGCTAATTTCGCAATTGCAGAAACTTTTTAATGCCTCCTTAGAGGCATGCTCCCTACCACCCACTACACGACAAGCCCTGGTTACATCATTGCTCAAACATGGCTGGGATCCGGAAGACCTATCCTCCTATAGACCTCTCGCTCTCCTGAACACGAAATATAAGATACTGAGTAGGGTGTTAGCTAGATGTTTACTTCCATTTCTCCCTGGGTTCTATTGATCAATGTGGATTTGTCCCACGGCGAAGCACCTCATTGAATATACAGCGCTTGAACCAGGTAATGGAAGTGGCGAAAGAGCAATACCCTGCAGCGGGCTGTCTCTCCCTAGATCTTCAGCAGGTGTTTGGTACCTTGGGATGGACTTACATGTTTGCAATGCTGGTTAAATTCGACAGTCCCCCCGCCGCCATTCGCTGGGTCAGGCTGTTATATACTAGCCCTACTGTGAGAGAGAAGACTGGAGTACATATATCATCCCCATACTTGATACTATGGGGGACCAGACAGGGGAGCCCACTATCACCTCTACCAATCGTCTTAGCGATGAAACCCCTGGCGCAAAACCTTAGGCAGCTGGCGGGTGACTGGAGCATCACACAGGGGCCTCACCTACATGCATTTCTATGTACGAGGCTGACATGATTGTGTACATTCATGACCTCAAACTGGACTTTATACTCATATCTAATTTACCCCATTCCTTTGGCAGACTGTCCAGTCTATGGGTCAACCACGCTAAGCCTTATGAATTTTCGTTTCAAGGTCATATAGCTTGAGATACCCTGATCTTAGGCACACAATATATACCAGTAGCATATTATACGTTTACATACCGTGGTATCCAAATTTATAGAACCACTGCAAATTTAATTGAAGGGAACTTAATAAAAGCCATTACATCACTGAAATCCCAAATACGTGTCTGGATCACATTGCCTCTGTCAGTGGCAGGCCGGTTGACACTGGCTAAGATGTCAATATTGCCCCGTCTGTTGTACTATTTTGTTCATTTACTGGTCGTTATCCATATAGCGATTTGTAAAACTCTTTAAGTCGTTGCTGATAGAAGTAATCTGGGGTGTGGGGTGGCGCAGGGTTGGCCTACTTAAGATGCAGTTGCCACCGGAAGAGGGCGGGATGGGTGCCCCCAGACTTCAAGGGTTATTGCTTTGTGGGACAACTACAATGGCTGTCCTTCTGGTTGGTGGGTTTGCACTTAACTTAAGCTCCTAATATACCACTGAGGGACCTGCCCACTCTGTGGGTACGCTCGTCAGCCAGGTTGCAGCCTTGGGAGAGCTGTATAGGCCCGGCGGTAGGGGACCTCTTCACCGAGGCTGCACTCCTGCTCCATTCATACTTTACACTTCTATTTGCGACTCCCTTTTCTTAAAGCACGCTAACCTTCTTCACTATGTCCGCGCCCACTGGACACGAACGGAGACTGAACCCGAGATTCATATGCTGATACAAGCAGTCTATGAGATGGGCAATGGCAGATATCTAATTAAGTGGCTGCATAGGAGTTTACATGCCCATTTACTTACCTCTTTGGCTTGTCTATGGGCTAAATGGGAAGAGGATCTGAATCGAGTGCTACATGATAAGGAGTGGCACTTTCTCCTAAAGGACACAAGCAGAGTCTCACGCAATTCCCGTTTTAAATTTATTAAATTCTCACTCTTACATAGAGCATGTTTAACACCATCAAAACTTCATGAATTCTTCCCCACAGCCTCGCCTAATTGCCCTTGATGTAGGGCAGACTCTGCAGATCTACTGCACATTTTATGGGCAAGCCCCCTACTGGGCAGATATAAATAGTACGCTTTCGACGCTTACGGAGGCTCCCCACTGGGCAATGTGGAACACAGTCTACTGGGCCTCTACCCAAGATCTAACAAATCTAAATCCATGTCACGGTTTGTGGACCTGTCGCTTCTCCTGGCCAAGCCACATATTACCTGAAGATGGAAATCCCCCAGAGCACCCCTCCTATCTTGCTGGCGGGAAGATTTAAATCCTCTGAATGATGACCACTGTCTACACGAAGATCACAGTGCCTCTATGTCAATGGCACCTGACTCTCACCAAGGCTACACTTACACGTAGACTCGACTTCAGACCTCCCAGAGTCTGTGTGGTCTCACTCACTTTCTTATATGCTTTCTTGAGACATGGATCCACAATGGCAGTTAGGGTGGTGGGCAGGGGTTTTTACATTATTTTATAGTTGGTTTTTTATTGCCTGTCTTTTTATAATTGCCAACATAGGGCCACCATAATTCCTGGAATTTCTCCATTACGTTGCAGCTTTTTTTACAATTGCCTGTAATAGTTGCTTGTTATGGTCTCTTGTTCCTGAATAACTCGCATCATATGGCATTTGTTATAAAAATAAAAATTAATGCACTCAGATACCCAAATTTCCAAGGATAATACATTTAAGTTATAAACACATGCCATTGGAATAAGGAGCCATTTCCCTCTGTCCAATGTGGGAATCTCGGACCGTGAGCAGATTTGAAGAACCAGGCAATTCTGATTTTCTGGAAGCAACTAAATATTTTTGTTACCTAAATCATTACAGAATGTCAGGAACTAAAGCATATGTCTTAAAAAAATAGTGAGGTGGGGGGGCATAAATACAATAGAGGAGCATCTCCTGACACCAGGGAAGATGTAGGGGGCCCCGAAAGGCCGATTCTGCTCTCAAAAGTAAAAATAGTCGGTTCCACAAACGTGCAGGTAGATTCACTATTTTCTAGAACAGTTTGATATCCTTATTTTTTTTTTCTTTTGCCAAACTCGAAGATCTTGTGCAAATTAGTTTCCCCTGGAGGGTTGGGTGCAGGCCTTGGCTGAAGACCAGGTTTTGTGGTTAACCTTTGTGGTTCCTAACCAAAGTCTGGGGCACTGGGAGTTGGCTGCCCACAAAGGGTTGGGCGCAGTGACAGGTCATAGGCAGTTCCAGCCACCTAACCTTGCCAGATATAGCTGAGGGTCGTGTGCAGCACAAATTGCTTTGATAGAAGGTGGGAATAGCGTATCATAAACAAACAAAAATTCAATGACTCTTTAGGAGGAAGTTCTTGTTTCTTCTACTCATAAAATATTACCATATGTTTAAAAAAAACTTTGTAATGAGTTGTGCCTGTACTGGGTGAGGCATGGTTTTCATGGTAGGGGCACAACATTTGGTTTATATAGCTAACCATAACTGGCAAATTGCAGGAGTTTTCCGGTTGTATTTCATACAATGATAAGAAAAAATGTCGTGTTTTTAGAGTACTGTGTAATATAGTCAAATATTGTCATCAAAGGGTTCTTGTGACATCTCCTAAAATGCCAAAGCCGTAATTGTTTTTAAATGTCAACAGAACCCCGAGATGCCCCTATACAACAATATTACAAGTGTTACCTGTTAAGTATTTTATATTCAATGTTCGTTTTGTGTAGTTAGCTTGACAAATGTATTTTTACAAACGGTGAAATGTTTATTGAGAATAGAAAATGAAATACTAGACTATGGTGTTTGTCTACAGTAAAAGAAGAGAACAGTTCTTAAGTACAAAATGTAGAATTTGCCGAAACGACACTCCTTGCTTTGTTAAAAAGTTAATTATGTCCATTAAAGTAAGAAAGAGATTGTTGAAGCTGTTCTCTGCAAGGTGCAGATAACAATGGGCACTGATTGGAATAGAACGTTCGTTTTGTTTACCGTTTATGAATAGATTGTTCATAAAACAATGTAAAGTGTTCAGGGCCAGTGAAATTATCCTATCCTGTAGCTGCGGTGTTTACTGCTTAATAATGGGTTTACCACTTAATGTGTTGCATGCATTTATAGAGTTCAACAAAAAAGTATAGTTTTAACTCAAATGGATAATAAAATATTGCAAGAGTTGCCGAGAATGTGACTCAAAATACTGCAGATTTGCCCTTTCTTGCTGCATAATTTAGATACCCCTCACAGATAATTTGGTCCACCATTGCTTAGAATCCTACCTGCCCTGACAATGGCAAAGCTGTACACAGTGGCTTGGGTGTGCGGATATATATATATTTGCACAATCTAATATGCTACTTCACATTGATTAAACTTTTTGACCTTTTTGAGAGTTGTTTGTGTAAATGTAATTCAATATGCGGTCTGTAAGGTAGTAAACAGTGTTTTTCTCATATAAAGTAAGCTCTGCAATAGTAATAAACTGGAATATGGCCTTTGCACTGTAGTAATAAGCGTGTGAACATGCGTTTATTAATACAGTTGCTCTAAATACTGTTATTGGCCACTGGCTTAGCATAGAAAGGCGTTATGCTGAACAGGTTGCAATAAACAGTTGACCTTATCTGAGGAGTGGACTGCTCTGGTCTGTAAACAATGTTTATATTGATAATTTGCACATACTTTTTTCTAACCAAAACATGGTCTCTTTATGTTGTTCTTTTTCCTTTCATTCTTTTCTTTTCTTTCCTTTTGTTATATATATATATATTCCTCCAGTAAGTTATAGGAAAGGGAAGACGCTGGGAGACAGTCTAACATACAGCTACTTTGTCAGGAAACGTAAATTGGATACTTGGCTATCTGTCACAAGGTTTTTTTTAAAATTTAATCATTGTAAAGCGTGCAAGTTGACTAAAAATGTATTGACGTTTCAGACCTCTGATGGCCAAAAAAGAAGAGTGAATGGTTTCTATAATTGCAACACGGATTATTGTGTATATGTACTATCATGCCCCTGCCCCCTTCTATATGTGGGCAGTACTCTATTTCCTCTGAAAAAACGTATTTTGGAGCATCAACAGGCTATAAGAAACCATGACTTCGCCTACTCAGTGGCCAGGCACTTTCACGACCACCATGAGAGTGATCCTGGACTACTGAATTACTTTGCAGTAGACAGAGTTGCCCCGAATATAAGAGGCGGGAATAGGGTGAACAATCTTAGATGCGTCGAGTCCAGGTATATCCTGGACTTGCATACTACATTCCCGGCGGGCCTAAACAGGGACGAAGAGTTAGAAGTCCATTTGGGGTGATCCCATTGATGCCCCCTATACATGCTGTCTTAGAGTAGTCCCTACCTGGGTTACCAAGTAGATGGATTAGGAAATGCACTTTGCCCCCACATGTAACTAATTTGCTGCTGACACCTCTCTTAATAGTATTTATACATATACCGATGAAATGAACAGCTTGATGGACGAATTTATTAACATTTTGTAATTATATATTTGTAAGTATTTGTATTTTAGAAATAACCCTCCCCCTATTTTTTATATGGATTCCAATATATTTGAGACATGATCATCTTTGAAGATATATGAATTAATTGGTGGTAGAGCCCGCAACCGACCAGCGAAACTTCGATGGAGCAGATTGGTTATGGCTGCCGGGGGTCTTATCCAGAAACCGGACCGATTGAACCATCATTAATCACGGTCTGACAATATGCTCCTGGAACATTAACGGATTCGGGCAAGAAAAACAATCTGCCGCCGTCTTGGACTTTTTAAAAGAATATGACATCCTTCTTTTACAGGAAACATGGGCAGGAGAAAGTATCCCAATAGTGGGCTTCCTGGAGTTTATGACACCAGCCACCAGGCATTCCAAGTTTGGCAGACCAAGTGGTGGTCTCTCCATTTATGCATCAACAAAATTATCCAAATGCATTAAACAGATTATCTTTGAGGAGGATTGGCTCTCTGGAATAATTTTGGGAAGTTCACTTACGGATCCTCAGCTGCTTATCCTTAATGTTTATATCTCCCCCTGCACCACCAAGAAAAAAGCCAAAATGGATAGTTTGATCAACTCCATCTGTGATTTAATTGGCAAGTATGGCAGTATACCAAGTATTATTTCAGGGATTTTAATACCAATCTTTTCTGCAATCCTGCCGATGACACAGGACCGGACCCCACAAGAGTCCCTCCTTACTTCGCATCTCAGTCAATTCCTGTTGGAAATAAATCTTCGACATTGGGCTAATATGTGGCAATGCAGTTCAGCAGCTTAGGATTTACCTTATTAAATGGACGCCTTCCCACCGATATCCCGCCCGCATGGACCCGGTCAGTTGGCAGATCCTTCTCGTTTTTGGACTTCACTCTAGGGAGTAGAGAAATACTGCCCTGGATCAAGAGTTATCAAATTGCACCACAAGGAGAGAGTGACCACCGGGCACAAATAATAACATTATCCACCTGCATTCCACACTATCAAGAACTTGCCCATACACACTCAGGCAGTCACACAGAGGATTTAAAGCGGATAAAGTGGTCAGACACCATGGCCCCTTACCTGATGGAAAAAAGCAGAGCCCTATTACATCAATCCTTAGAGCTAAATACTCATGTCGTGTATGGCTGGACCTCTCTTATAAATCTCCTTCTCAATGAACTGCCAATTAGGAGGGGCCCGAGGCACCAAAATTCTCAATTTTACATCTCAAAAGCCACAAGGAAATTAAGAACCAAGAGGAACCGAGCACTTCGTCTATTAAGAAAGAACCCCAACAATAAAATCAACTTTAATAACTATAAGCAAGCCCAAGCAGCTTTCAGAATTTCTATACGAAAGGAAAAACTTGCGGCCTCAGATCAATTCTGGCTGAAGCTCATTTACGAAAGTAAAAATCTTAACCCGAAGCAATTTTGGTCTCTTGTAAATAGGAGTAAACAAAGTACAAGTGGGTATGGCAGCGCAAATATTAGTGAAGCTGTTTGGAGTAAGTTTTTATCTCTTCACTTTGGGGATTCTAATATAAACGAAGTCTGTACCAATTTCTCCAGCCCTGTTAACCCTATGATCTCCCCCTCGGGACTGGAGTGTCCGAGGCGAGCTCATCCCGTACAAATTCCATCTGAAGATCCGCCATACAAGGAATTAACAATAAAGAATGATACTTCACTAGAGCCCATGGTGACTCCTGATGCCTTAAAAAATAAGATCTTACGCCTCATAACGAAAGCCAGAGCCGAAGGAGCCCCAGGCCCGAATGGCCTCCCTCAAGCCATGTTCAAATCCGATGTCAGCTTATGGTCAGAATATTTGACCCCTTTGTTTCTCTATTGTAGTCTAAGCAACATAGTCCCAGAGTCTTGGAGAGGTGCAATCATTCACCCAATTTATAAAGGTGGGAAGAGAAACGAGCCAATTTTTTTTCGAATGGTGGCACTTCTCGACGTGGAGTCCAAGTATTATGCAAATATTCTATTGGAGGAGCTACAGGCCTGGGCAGAATCAACTGTGCGCCTTCCTTTTAATCAGACGGGTTTTGTGGCTAACACCGGTACTACAACCAATCTGTTAACGCTAACAGTCCTGATGGAGAAAGCGACAGCCCTACAAATCCAGTTGCACTGTTGCTTTGTAGACTTCAAAGCAGCTTTTGACCGTGTGCCCAGGGGTCTGTTATGGCAGAAATTAAAATCGTGGGGCATACCCCAGCCTCTTCTCCAAGCAATAATCCAACTCCATACGGAAACATGGATAAGAATTAAGCTGGGTGAAGGCTCTCACGTTTCTAGAAAGATTCGAACTGAAACAGGCGTCAAACAAGGTTGTGTATTGGCCCCACTCCTTTTTAACTTGTTTATATCTGACCTTTCTCCAGCTCTTGACAGTGTTAACTGCCATCCTCCTCAACTAGATGGGACCCGTATTACCAACTTGCTTTACGCCGATGACCTGGTGTTGTTAAGCTACACAAAAACGGGTCTCCAGAGGTTATTGGATGAACTACTACCTTATACGATAAGAAACCATCTAGAGCTTAACATGTTAAAAACCAAAACTATATCTTTTGGGAAGCAAAAAAGGTCAATAGAAAAGTGGTTCTTTAACAAAACAAAGCTAGAATCAACCCCTAGTTATAAATACCTGGGCATCTTTCTTGACACAAGAGGGACCTTTATTAAACATAAAGAAGCATTGACAATCAAAGCCCTGTCATTAGAAGTGGCTGCTGCAAAATTAGCAAAAATGCTATTAGGTCCCAGCCTAACCCCCATGCTGAAAGTAATGAAGGCTAAAGTAATCAACTCCCTGACGTATGGGCACGAGATCACTAAGGGCACAACCTGTACATTAATAAATAAGTTGACAACAACATTTTTTAAAAGAGCTTTTCGGTTGTCAAAATCTGCCTCGCCAGCCCAAGTGAGACTCGAACTGGGACTTCAAGATCATCATGGAGTGGAGGCAGGTGCATTTATCAAATTGTGTCACAGACTGCGCCGTGCCCGGGAGGGCTCCTTGGAGGCCCGACTATGGCAGGAAATACAGAAAAATCAGACCAGCCATAAGTATCGGCAACTCCTGGATCGTCGTTTACAGCTACTAGGTGTAAAAGATCTCTGGGAATCAAATCCCTCACACCTGGTACTAAAGACCGCCATCAAAAAAACTGTTAGATTGTGGTCTTTTAACTCAGACAGGGCAATACTGTCAAAGAGGAGACACGCTTGGGCTGTGATTGCTAATTTTAAAGTGGGTGTCCAGCCGCTCTACCTATCAAGCACATATGCACTTTTTTGGAAACATAAGTTTTTAGCCTTGAGTATGGGTGACTGGCCCTTTTTGAAGAACCTTCCTGAATGACGCCGGCCAGGCAGAAGCACTGAATGCAGGTTGTGTGGCTATCATTCCGAAACAATGGAACATATCGTCTGTGCATGCCCTGCATTGCTTAAAGCAAGACGGTCACTGCTGCGAGGCCAATGTATTATGTTGGGAGTTCGTTCTTGTCGCCAAGCAATAATGGCCGCTCTTAACCCTGACAACACCAAGCTAAACATTGGGCTGACGAAACTTGTTTACAAAGCGTCAAAACTATTTGAAGCTACAATCACATCTAAATCCTCCTCATCACAGCATGGCGGCGGAGTTAACAGACTCAAGTATTAAATCAGAGACTATAAGAAATCCAGAGCAAAGTCCTTTATCAGAACATTATTAGCCCTTAATGGCCCCCCTAATTTTAAGTAATTTTATACTCACAGTTTTTAACATCTACTACATTTTTATTGTTCAATTTAGTCATGTTTTAAATTGTAAATGGTTTTTTTCTTTAAACCAATTCAATAAAGAGTTTACTATATATGGTGGTAGTGGTTTTATTCTCAGGATATTTATAGAATTGAGATATATACATGTGTTTTTTTCTTTGTAAAGCTGTAAAATACTGTGTCCATTTCATCTTGTATGTACACCTTACTTTGTCATTTTAAGATAACAACTAGCTGTGATTGAATAGGGCACTGGCCCAAGAGACTATTTGTTTAATTGAGTCCTCCCAGTTCCCAGTTCTATATCCTGTACACTGGAAAGTAAGGTATACAAAAGTGTGTTATACTTATGTTTTGTATTAAATTCATAAGGAGTAAAAAGGAGATATGTATAAAAAGAGAATATATACATAAAAAAAGAGAAAAAATGAAAAACTATTTTTTTAAAAAACAAAGAAAGACTTCAGTAACATTGCTGTCTTCTATGTCTATGACACCATGTAGCTTTTAAAAAAGAAATGGCCGGACGGCCAGTGTATCTTTGATAAAGGCTGGGACCAGCCGAAATCCGTCAGGAAGCTGATACGCTGCTAAATTAAATAAAGAAGTATTTCTTACCCCCGACTGGAGTGCCCACTGTTCTTGTGTTGCGAGAGGTTGGAGTTGATGTGGAGGCTGGAGCTGTTCCAGCCGTGGTGCACCCGCACAAAGGTGGATATGTTCGCATAACGAAGACTCGTAGAAGGAAACCGCGTTGCGGATGAAAGCGATCCCCGCCGCTGCGACCGCGACTATGATGTCGGGACCTTGAATGGCGCCAATGCAGCCTATGATGATCGTATCCTGATGGGACGAGGTACGGCTGTTGAAGAGAAAGTATTCCCGGTATCTAGTGTGCAATATTGAAACATCAGTGGAGAGTTTATCGGCAGTGCCAGCAACCAGGTCACGAGCAGGATTGATGCTCTAGAGATTGCGAGACGAGGGGAGATGACGTCACAGCAGACAGCATACTCCTTGAAGGATTTTGACCGAGAACGAATGGAGGCAGCAAAACAGATCTTTAATGACACGGAAGAGATGACAGAGAGCAACATGAGAGGTACCACTGCGAATATTACAGGTACTTTAACTATGAAACAAACACTGTTTAAATTTGAGAAATTATCTAAAAAGGAAATCAGCAAGTAGTGGGAGTTAACTTCACTAAAAAAGTACTTGGAAGTTAATAGAGTGTCTAGATGGCTGAGAA
Organism: Calotriton arnoldi; assembly: GCA_963921515.1. Classification (NCBI taxonomy): domain Eukaryota; kingdom Metazoa; phylum Chordata; class Amphibia; order Caudata; family Salamandridae; genus Calotriton; species Calotriton arnoldi. The sequence goes on from CAWUFW010002917.1 coordinate 907,888, forward strand.
TTTTCATAGTCCCCATCTATGAAATCCCGCATCCGGGATTATTGGAAGAATGGGCTGACTTTATGGCCAAATCAAGTGCGGGTATGATAGAGATTCTAGGAAAATATGCGGAATTGGATTTGGCTAAGATACGGGACGAATTGAGGAATGTGCAGATTGAGATTGAAAAGATGGATAACCAGAATATGGTGAAGGAATTCCAAGATATAATGGTGGAACGCCTACAGAAGCACGAGAAAGAAGCGAAATTGAAGAAGCAACAAAAATTCCAAAGGGATAAAAGAGACTACTTGGAAGGACGCATTCTGACACTTGCGCGCAAATATGATGTCTATAGGAAGGAATTACTCCAGGAAGACTCACAGAGGAGACAGGATTTGATCTCCTCTGGATCTAGTTCGGATGTGAGTACCGAAAATGATGAAGGAGAGAACCCGGTGGAAAGAATGGCTGCATTGGGTTTTCACAACGAATATCGTCTATTAAGACAGGCCGTCAGGCCAAAGAAGGGCAGACCGCCCTAGGAAGAGGAAGGGGAAAGGGAAAGGGAAGAGGAAAAGACGTCGACAAAGGAGAAGGATCCGATGAGGGAGTGGGAGAACCACCACAAGGCACGCAGAACTTGCGGCAGAAGAAGAAAGTATAGCAGATCAAGAGGAAAACCTAACTGTCCTCAATCTATCCCAACGGAATCTCACGAAGGAAGAGACTTCACTATTGGAATTGGGACTTTCATTTTGTCCCTCATCTGGTTTTGATTACGCACAGGTCAGGATTGACCTTTTCCTGTTTATCAGAAAATGAAAATTGATGAAAATACATAAAACCAATTGTCAATCCAGTATTACAGAAAGAGTGTTACCATCATGTGAGTTATTGATTGGGGAAACTGAGGGATTGTATGCCCTGGAGACCTTATATCATGAAAGTGAAGGGGGTGATCCCGATGTTGATATGGAACATATGATGGAGAACATGGGGATTGATATTAGATCAGCAAGTGGGAGTGACTTTAGGGTGAAATCATGTTTCATTCCCCTAACCCCACATGACAACTTGGATGTGTTCCATGAAATGGTTATCAGAGATTTGATGAAATTGAGACAATTTGGTGGGGTCGTTATAAACAGTTTGATGGTAGAATGCAGGAAAGCGTTACAATCATTAAAAGATGACACCTCTATTGTCATTAAAAACAGTGACAAGGGAGGTAATGTGGTTGTGATGGATGCTGACTCATACCACCAGGAAGCTTTGAGACAATTGGGGGATGTGAACTGTTACGAGGTGATAACCATGAATGAGTATAGAATGAGTGTAGACTCATATCAAGTACAACTTAAAAGATGGTTTGATGAAATGATTTTGGAGCAGGATGAATACAATTTTTTAAAATCTGAATATCCGGGAATCCCATCGTTTTATCTGTTACCCAAGGTACATAAGGCCTTACAAAATTCCCCGGGAGGCCTATTGTTTCCTCCAACTGTAGCTTCTTGGAGAATACTGCTATCTATATTAACTCATTTTTATTTCCATTCGTGAAAACATTACCGTCATACTGTAAGGATAGTGGTGATTTCTTGACCAAGATCAATAACCTTGTCTGGTCAGACTCATACATTATGATTACACTGGATGTAACTGCCCTATATACATCCATTGGACATGATTTTGGGCTACAAGCCTGTGAATATTTTCCTAAGAAGAGGCAGGCCTGCTTCTTGGAACACAATCGGATGCCACTCAAAATGATCAGCATCTGTCTGAAAGACAACATCTTTAAACATGATGGGACTCTGTATAGACAGAAGATGGGGACTGCAATGGGGACCTGCTTCGCCCCTAGCTTCGCCAATTTGGTGATGGGCTGGTGGGAGAAGCAGGTAGCCTGGGCTGATGTGAATTCCGAATATATCCAGAATACCCTGATCTGGACCCGTTACATTGACAACTTATTTTTGTTATGGAATGGGCCCAGATCTAAAGCAGAGGAATATATAAGGATTCTCAATGACAATACCTTCAATCTCCACTTTACATCACACATGAGCTCTAGTGAGATCTCTTTTTTGGATATTCTATTACAAGTAAAGGATGGGAGTATTAACACCACTGTCCATCAAAAACTAACGGCAGGAAATAGCATTTTACACTTTAAAAGTTAGCACCCCAAGAATTTGAAAGAAAGTATCCCATACAGTGAAACCCTGAGACTGAAAAGGATCTGCAGTCAGGAACAAGAATTTGAAGGACAGGTGATGAGAATGAATAATAGGTTCCAAAAGTGGGGCTATGATTCAAGAACTTTGAATATGGCGATATCCAAATCTAGCAATATAACTAGGAACCAGTTACTTTATCCTAACACTAGAAGGGAAAAAGGTAATTATGTAACTAGATTCATCACGTCCTTTAACTCGATGTCTCCCAAGGTCTCCCATATAATGAGAAATCACTGGAAACTGGTGAAAAGTGACACAGTGACAGGGAGAGATCTGCCACCAGTTCCTCCAGTAAGTTATAGGAAGGGGAAGACGCTGGGAGACAGTCTAACACACAGCTACTTTGTCAGGAAACGTAAATTGAATACTTGGCTATCTGTCACAAGGTTTTTTTAAAAAATGTAATCATTGTAAAGCGTGCAAGTTGACTAAAATTGTATTGACGTTTCAGACCTCTGATGGCCAAAAAAGAAGAGTGAATGGTTTCATTAAATTCAACACGGATTATTGTGTATATGTACTATCATGCCCCTGCCCCCTTCTATATGTGGTCAGTACTATATTTCCTATGAAAAAAACGTATTTTGGAGCATCAACAGGCTATAAGAAACCATGACTTTACCTACGTAGTGGCCAGGCACTTTCACGAGCAGCACCATGAGAGTGATCCTGGACTACTGAATTACTTTGCAGTAGACAGAGTTGCCCCGAATATAAGAGGCGGGAATAGAGTGAGCAATCTTAGACGCCTCGAGTCCAGGTATATCCTGGACTTACCTACTAAATTCCGGCGGGCCTAAACAGGGACGAAGAGTTAGAAGTCCATTTGGGGTGATTCCATTGATGCCCCCTATACATGCTGTCTTAGAGTAGTCCCTACCTGGGTTACCAAGTAGATGTATTAGGAACTGCACTTTGCCCACACATGTAACTAATTTGCTGCTGACACCTCTCTTAATAGTATTTATACATATACCAATTAAATGAACAGCTTGATGGATGAATTTATTAACATTTTGTAATTATATATTTGTAAGTATTTGTATTTTAGAAATAACCCGCCCCCTATTTTTGATATGGATTCCAATATATTTGAGACATGATCATCTTTCGAGATATATGAATTAATTGGTGGTAGTGGTTTTATTCTCAGGATATTTATAGAATTGAGATATATACATGTGTTTTTATCTTTGTAAAGCTGTAAAATACTGTGTCCATTTCATCTTGTATGTACACCTTACTTTATCATTTTAAGATAACAACTAGCTGTGATTGAATAGGGCACTGGCCCAAGAGACTATTTGTTTAATTAAGACCTCCCAGTTCCCAGGTCTATATCCTGTACACTGGAAAGTAAGGTATACAGAAGTGTGTTATACTTATGTTTTGTATTAAATTCATAAGGAGTAAAAAGGAGATATGTATAAAAAAGAGAATATATACATAAAAAAAGAGAAAAAAATGAAAAACTATTTTTTTTTAAAAAGAAAGAAAGACTTCAGTAACATTGATGTCTTCTATGTCTATGACACCATGTACCTTTTTAAAAAGAAATGGCCGGACGGCCAGTGTATCTTTGATAAAGGCTGGGACCAGCCGAAACGCGTCAGGGAGCTGATACGCTGCTAAATTAAATAAAGAAGTATTTCTTACCCCCGTCTGGAGTGCCCACTGTGTTCTCGTGTTGCGAGAGGTTGAAGTTTATATTTATATATATATATATATATATATATATGTAGGTAGTTATAGTTAGGACCTTGTTTCTATTCAAAAAGCGTTTTTTCTTTTGCCAATATCTTTGGTGCCAGTTGACGAATCTTCGCAAAATTTTCAAAACTAATGGTTCACTTAGGTCAGCTCCTGTCCTGAAAGTTTTGGGGTGATTCGTCAAGCGGGGGCTGAGAAAAAAGGGGGTCCCACAACGCATTTTCCCCATGTTATTTTCCATAGGAATTTTTGGAACAGGCTACAGCCCGAACTGCTGAACGGAATTACACCAAATTTGGCAAAAAGGTAGCTCTTGGTTCAGAAAGCGACCTTTTTTTTAAATGGTGTAAATCCGTTCAGTTGTTCCTGAGAAATTCAAAAAATAAAAATATCGATATCTGAGCACCGAGGAGGGTTAGCGAACCCTCCCGAGCACCAGCTTCTTTCTGATTGGCTGCCAACACTCCAAACCAGAATGTGTTGGCAACCATCTTAGGACTCGGTAACCGAGTCACAAGAAAACAGTAAAAAAAAAGATGAAAAACAAGAAAAGGGGGCAGGGTCGAAACACCCTGCCCCTATAGGCCTGCTCAGGGGGTCCCACAAGGGACTCCAGGACCAAAGAAAAGAAATTGGACGAATTTGCGCTGGGTGTGCGAATCCGGCCGAGAAAATAAAAATAAAACGAAGCGCGGTGTCCCACGCTTTGTTTTCCTTAAGGCCCCCGTTGGGCCAGGTCCCGAGGGCAATGTGGAATTATATAGAGGGGGCCCGCAGGGGACCGCCACCTCCCCAGGGCATTATGCATAATGTGCGGGGGACGCGGCCCTCCCGCAGCCCCAGGGACCGCCACCTACCCGGGGCTTGTAAAATAATGCATGGGGGGGCTCCTGCCCCCCCACTCTGCCCCAGGGACCGCCACCTCCCCGGGGCATTCATTATTATCGGCGGGGGGTCTCGCGGGCTCCCCCAAGCCCCGGGGACTGCCACCTCCCCAGGGCTTAAATTAATATAAAAAAGTGTGTGGGGGGGTCCTCCCCAGGGCATACACTAATTTAAATGCGGGGGTCTGTAGCGTACCCCTGGCCCCGGCGACCACCACCTCGCCAGGGCCTTGAAAATGTAAGGAGGGGGGCCTCCTGGAGCCCTTCATGGCCCTGGGGACTGCCACCCCCCAAGGCCGGCTCCTGCAATGTCCCTGGGTGCCCACCCCCGGGACATTGCCATTTGCAATGACAGGGCGGGAGCCGTGCTGCTACCGCCCTGCCATTGCAAACACTGCTTTGCTTGTTGGAAGCGAGAGTAGGAAACCTTTGCATGTTAGCAGCTCCCCTTGCCCAACAGCAATGCCGCAGGAGGTGGGGGGCCAGCTCGGACCGCGGGGGCATTGGGGCTTCCCCCGCAGCCCCCAACTTGAGGGCCGGCCCGGGGGATGGGGTCCCTGGGGCCAGAAGTGTCCTGGGAGGGGGGCCACTCGGCCCCCTCCCTTTTAATTATTTTGTTTAAAAAAAAAAAACAGAAGGCCGGCCCCGGGGGATGGGGTCCCCGGGGCCATAATTGGCCTTAGGAGGGGGGCCACGCGGCCCCCCTCCTCAAAAAAAACCAGGCTGGCCAGAAGTGGCCAAGGGAAGGGGGGGCCACGCGGCCCCCCTCCCATACTATTTTATTTAAAAAAAAAAAAAAACGAGGCAATGCCCCGGGGGATGGGGTCCCTGGGCCATTATAGGCCTCAGGAGGGGGGCCACGCGGCCTCCCTCCAAAATAAAAATTAAAAAAAATTCTGGCCATGCCCCGGGGGATGGGGTCCCCGGGGCCGAAATCGGCCTCGGGAGGGGGCTGCCCGGCCCCCTTCCCGTTTAAAAAAAGAAAAATGTTTTAAAAAAGGGTCAGGCCCTGGGGGCAGTCGCGGCTCCTGGAGGGAGTTTCGCCGGGCGGTGACGTGCGGCGGGGGAGGGGCAGGGTGGGGGGTAGTAAAAACCGGAATCAGGCTGTACACAGGTAAGTTAGCAAATAAATAAATAAAACGAATTTCGTAGCGCACGCTGCATCGCATTTGGCGATGCAGCGCCCACTATGTGGGCATAGTTAGAAATTAGCATTTAAAAAACCTTTGAAATTCACTGAAAAAACCATAGGTTTTAGGAACGTTATAGTTAGAAATTAGCATTTAAAAAACCTTTGAAATTCACTAAAAAAAATCATAGGTTTCAGGGACGTTATAGTTAGTTGGACATTTCACTCGTACAATATCAGAGAAATTCGGCAGTTACAGTTAGTTGAGCTAACTATAACTCGTGCCCCTGCAATGCACTGCTGATGACGTCACATATTACATCATTCATGATGACATCTCAAATGAAATCACTGATGACATCATCCACGTGATAATCTGATGCACCTCCTCATACCCTAATATAACCTTTGATACACCCACTCTAAAATACAGACTACCATTTTCGAAACCATAGACACACCAATACCAGTTACTACATACCCACTCAGTGATTCCTAGGTCTACACACACATCCACTTATTCACCCATACAGTCACTCATTCATGCAGTCACTCATCAATACAGCACTATCATATGCACTCATACACCTATACAGACACTCACACACCGCCACTCACCCATAGAGTTACTCACACACCTAGTCAGTCATGCAAAGAATCAATCACACTCCCATTTACTCACCTATACAGTTATACACACACCACCTCACTTATTCATACAGATACTAACACACTTACTCTCTTATACAATCACTGATACAAGCACACACTCATCCATACAGCCACTCTCACAATCACTCACTCTCACATATAGTCATTTATATACTCCAACACTCACATATACTGCCTTTTACATATGTAGTTACTCACATATTTACCACTGAGACATCCATTCACTCACCAACACACCCATACACACACTCTCACCAAACCATACAGTCCATCACAGATGCACTCTTGAACCCATACACCCAGTGAATCACCCAATCACACATCCATGCACAGAGTCACACACCCCCCACCTACCCACACAGACACTCAGGCACCCATGCAGATACTCAGAAATCAATCAATAACCCATATACACACTCATTTAGCTACTCACCAACCCATGCAACCACTTACACACCAACTGACAGACTGATACAGACCTTTACACAGTTTAGTCACTAACCCATGCATTCAGTAAGACACGTTTAATCACTCACTTATACAGTCAGTCATGCACCTACTAAATCATCCATACAGACACTCATACACCCACTCATTCTTCAATACACCTTGGCATATATATATATATAAAACATATTTAAACTTTACAGAAACACACAGTCACTGGATGATGTCATCAGTGATGTCATGTGAGATGTCGTCAGTGATGTCACTGACCATGTCATGAATGATGTAATATGTGACGTCATCAGCAGTGCATTGCGGGGTCGCGAGTTATAGTTAGCTCAACTAACTATAACGGCCGAATTTCTGTGGTTTTGTACGAGTGAAATGTCCAACTAACTATAACGTCCCTGAAACCTATGGTTTTTTCAGTGAATTTTAAAGGTTTTTTAAATGCTAATTTCTAACTATATCGTCCCTGAAACCTATGGTTTTTCAGTGAATATATATATATATATCCAATTACCACTCAAAGGTGCATTCCGGCACCGAAAGGAGAGACGGACAACTGCTTCTATGCTGATACTGCCGGCCGCAGTAGCATATTTATTGTTCCAAACAAGTGCAAAACTCGAACATGACGCGTTTCGGCCAACAGAGTGGCCTTGATCACAATATATATATATGCCAGACAGGCAGACCCCGGTATTTTTATGCGAAACATAACGTTGAACTCTGAGCTTTGTGCTGCTATTTAGCTACCTTATTTTAACTGTGTTTTAAAACTGTTTGCACTGACTCTCCTTTTGCTTGCTCCGCTTGTCCCCACCAGCTCTCCGTTCCACCACGGATCTTCCGATTGCGTGGAGGGAGAAGGTGAGAGGGGGCGGAGTTTAGGGTGACAACTTCCGGCTGCTGTCTATTATAGCCGCATGGCAGCGCCGACGTGCAACGGCCAGACAGGCAGACCCCGGTATTTTTATGCAAAACATAATGTTGAGCTCTGAGCTTTGTGCTGCTTTTTAGCTACCTTATTTTAACTGTGTTTTAAAACTGTTTGCACTTACTCTCCTTTTGCTTGCTCCGCTTGTCCCCACCCGCTCTCTGTTCCACCGCGGATCTTCCGATTGAGTAGAGGGAGCAGGTGAGAGGGGGCGGAGTTTAGGGTGACAACTTCTAGCTGTCTTCTATTATAGCCGCATGGCAGTGCGGATGCGCAGCGGACGCGGGCAGGGGTCGTGCCGCTGGCGCACCGAAGGCAAGCCTGTCTGCGCCCGGCCGGGGGCCAGAACCCCTGCCCCATCCTCAGGTAAAATTGTCTACTCCCCTTCACAACTCCTAAGGTAAAGGAACTCATGTAAAGAGAACTGTTGTCACTCTATGTGCCTATCTAATGGTGATTCCTTGTGTACTCAGTGCTCTTTCAGGCTGTGTCCTGTCCTAAAGATGCTGCCAGATCCACAGATGGCGTATACCCATAAAATGTTTCTATTGAACTGCAGATCCCTCCCAAAACATTCCTCTGAACTTAACATACTTTTAGAGGAAGAACAACCGGATGTATTATTTTTGACTGAAACCTGGCTCCATAAGGATTCTGAGCCTGATTTGGTGCAAACCCCTACCCCTGGTTATAATATCCAGAGGAAAGATTGTGATAAGAGGAAAGGTGGAGGCACTGCCATCATTTTTAAAAATTCCCTCGATTGTCGAGTCGAGCCTGATTCTATCCCTGATTGTGAAAGTTTATCATTCCCTATCTCACTTTCCGCCACTCATACTTTTTCAGGAATCTTAATCTATTGCTGCCCTGGTGTCTGTGGGCAATTTCTTAATGCTCTTCCCGAAATGACGGCCACTTTAGCAAGTTCTTCCCCCAACATTACCCTTCTAGGGGACTTCAACCTGCATTTTGACGACCCAAAGAATACTGATGCCTCGAATCTCACCCAAAACCTATTAACTATTCAGCTAATACAAAAAGTTAAAGGCCCTACACATAAGAAAGGCCGTATTTTAGACCCTGTTTTTTCCAACAACAATGAGCTGTTGGTGGGTGACCAGCTTCCTCTGCTTTATTCGGATCATTTTTTGATCCCTATCTCTCTGAACTCATTATCTCAACCCACCGCTACCGAACTTTTTAATAGGAGAGACCGCCCATGGTCCAAACTTTCTGTAGAATCTTGGATCTCAGCCCTTGAAAATTCAAAGCCTAAGTTAAACCCCAACCCTATTTCAGCCTCGGAAAAATTTATTTATTGGATCCAATCCTTCTTGGACACAGTTATTACTGTAAAATCCAGTTATAAAAGGGTGAGAGAGATTGTCACTGTGGTACTCGCCCAAGCTTCGATCACTTAAACAAGCCTGTAAAAGACTGGAGAGGAAATGAAGGAAAGACTACAATAAACTGAGTAAACAGAAATATAGAGAGTCTATAAAACTACCAAACTGAGATAAAAAAAAGCACAAGCACTTTATTATGAAGTAAAAATTAACTCAGCAGCTAACACCTCTCGGGAAATTTTCCCCATTGCATAGAATCTCCTAAAGCTTTCATCTTCAGGTACACTACGTGATGTCTCCTCAGCTTGCTGTAATGAATTGGCGGAATTTTTCTGTGGGAAGATTCAAGATATATACAATACTTTTCCTGGCTCCCCTTGTCCTAGTGATCTTCTAGTAATGGATAAGCCCCCTCCACCCATTGAGCATTTACTGGAGGAACTTCCAATCATGAATCTGGATACTTCATCGGAAATTTTCTCCCAAATAAAATCGGGCTCTCCTCTTGATCCGGCAACCCCTCACTTTCTACGCAAAGCTAAAGAGGTAGAACTCCCAGTCATACTAGAGGTGATAAATCTATCCATCTCTTCCGGCCAAGTTCCAGCTCCCTGGAAGCATGTCATGGTAAAGGCTTTACTCAAAAAGCCCAGCCTAAATCCAGATGTTCTGGGTACCTATCGTCCCATCTCTCTGGTTTCTGGGATCTGCAAGATCTTAGAGAAGTATGTTAATACGATCCCCTCTGAATTTTTAGAAACCCACAATCTCCTACACTACTCCCAGACTGGTTTTCGCCCTCAGCATTGAACAGAAACCGCTCTTCTTGCCGTAGTCGAAGAATTGAAGAGAATTCTTGATCAAGGAGGAGCAGTAGCTATCATCCTCCTTGATCTAAGTTCTGAATTCGACACTGTTAATTATGATATTCTTTTAAATAGACTTAGTAGGGCCGGAATCTCAGGCGGTGCTATTACATGGCTCAGGTCCTATTTAGATGGTAGAACGTTCCAGGTCTTTGAAGGAGACACTACATCTAGGAGCTTAACGCTCAGCTGTGGAGTGCCCCAGGGCTCGTCCTTGAGCTCCACATTATTTAATGTGTACATGAGACCATTTGCAGATATTATTCTGCCATACAGGATTAAAATCATCACATATGCTGACAAAACGCAGCTGGTGGTTGCTCTCAACCACCTTCAGAACTCTTCATCCGATCTGGAATCCTGTTTAGAGAAATTTGCATTATGGATGGAACATTCCTGTCTTAGGCTCAATGGAGAAAAAACGGAATTAATGCTCTTGGGCAATTTGCTGAATATGGATCTTAAACATGTATGGCCAATGTGTCTTGGCCATGCTCCGACTCCCAAGACCAAAATCAAAAGCTTGGGTGTTTGGTTGGACAAGTCCCTCAAATTTGACCACCAAGCAGTGCAGCTGGCAGGACCTTGTTATGGCACCCTTAGACTACTGCAGAATGTTTTACCCCTCCTTCTCATTAGGGCAAGGAGAATTATGGTCCAGACCTTGGTCCTCTCTCGTTTAGACTACAGGAACTCCCTTTATCTGGAAGCCCCTAAATCAAAGATAAGGAAACTCCAAGTCATTCAGAACTGCGCTGCTCGATTGCTGCTCAGTACTCCTAAAGCTCAGTCGGCTAAGCCGGCTTTGAAGACCTTACATTGGCTTCCAATTTCGGAAAGAATAACATTTAAATCTCTGTGTATAGCCCACAAGACCTTATGGGGTAAGGGCCCTTTAATCAATGGCTCTCTCATTACTTTCTACCACCCCAGGAAATGCCTTCGCTCGGCTAAACTAAACTTAGCCGCAATCCCTAAAACTAAAAGGGTAAGATGTGGAGGCAGGTCCTTTTCCTATAATACAGCTAAACTCTGGAACACCCTTCCCTTACATCTTTGTGCAGAGCGTGCCATCTTCTTTTTCGAAAGCTCCTCAAAACTTGGTTGTTCCAAAATGCCACCCTATAAACCATCTAGTTCTTCCTGTCTCTGCTGCTAGCGCTGGGATGCCTCGGTAGCTACGCGCTTAATAAATGCTGTTTCATAATAATAATTATATATATATATATATATATATATATATATATATATATTCATCACCAAAATGCCCTGAAGCATTGAAGGGGCACTCGATGGCGTGTCAGCCTCGAAACGCGTCGGCGTGAAATAAAGAATGGCAAGAGAGAGGCGAGCTGCAGCGAGGTAAGGAGACCGGATGGTTGGGAGCGCCGTTGAGTGCTCCTTCAATGCTTCAGGGCATTTTGGTGATGAATGAATAAATATATACACACACACCTGCAATGATTAATTGTTAATTATTAATTATATATGGTTTTCTTTGGGTATAACACAGAAACATTGTTTAAAATATGCCTCAGAAATGTACTAACAAAGCAACAGTGAACAACATTTAAAGTGGAGTATGGTTTTGAATTAAAACCAAAATTACTGAAATTTTCGTGTTTTGCACAGTAATCCATAATGCAAACAGACATGTAATTTGTAACTTGTATATTCAATATCCTTTATGTTTTTTTCAATGAATTCATAGGTTTTTTGATCATACACCATGCCTAACAATTTCCTACCCTTAACTTGCCATGGCAGCCAACCCATGCTGTGCATGGCCTTTGGATAGATGCAGTGAGGGTTTGTGGACCCTGCCATCAGGTTCGCTAAACTTCTTTGACTCATGGACCCATGTTGGACCTTCAGTGAGGGCTGCAGACCTGGTTCTGGATCCGTGGACCCTGCAAAAAAGCCCAGCACAGGACCAAAGCACTTGCTGTGGGTTTTTGGTCCCTTTGCCAGAGTTCGCGTATGGAGGGGTGCCGTGGGCCGTGAATCCAGTCCAAGGGTCTTCTAAGCCTGTGACAGAATTCCCGTTTTTGTTTTTAATTTTAACTTAAGGGGACACCTTTAGCGATTCCCAACTGAGCCAAGAGGTGAGAGGATACGTTTCCTTTTTCCCTTTAGGAATCTTTTAATTTTTTTATTTATTTTTTTTGCACTCGCCGTCAAGTTCCTGTGTCCTGTAATGGTTGCGGCCTGGCAATCAGATAGCTAATTTCTTGAAAACTGCTGAAAAGATTTACAACAATCCAAGGCATTGTCTTGAGTAAAATTATACTACCATGCCAAGTTTGGTGTAATTGCATTCAGCATTTTTTGTTGATTCAGAGAGCAAAGGTGTTTGGAAATGAAAATGGGAATTGTTATTTTTTTCTTCTCCCATTTCTTTGGCCCATAATTGATGAATCTCAATGGAACTGGCCATGCTGAAGATCAATCAGATAAGCATTTAATTGGAAAGTTTTTCACTGGAAACTCTGACTACACCAGTGTATTTTATTTATTGAAATATACATATGTTACGTTTTTGTATAATTTTATTGCTCCAAATGCAGCAGTGTATGAATATTCATATATATTACTCAGTGGCGGTTGCCATATGAAATGGATTTATTGGTTTGCTAATAACTTTATCACCGTTTGGCAGATCTTCTCAAAATATTCCCCCCAAAAAGTTCATCAACTTCAGCTCCTTCCTGGAAATATTTGAGCTGATCTGCCCAGCAGGGGCCAAGAAGAACGGGGTCCCAAGACTCAGTTTACCCATGCATTTTCCTTAAGGACTTTTGAAAAGCGCAATAGCCAAAACAGATGAGTTAAATTGCACAACATTTGGCAGAAAGCTAGATCTTTACCCAGAAAGCGTGCTTTTATGATTTGGGGTAAATCTGTTCAGTAAAGTAGAAATTAAGGTTACAAATGTATACACATGTTCGCCGCTGTAGTACAGCAGGACCGGCTGATCAAACTAAGATAAAATCTGATTGCTTGTCGTCAAAATCTACAAAGATTTTTTAGGATCCACTTTAGAACTTGGGGACTCAGTCCCCGTGTCATGGCCCCCTCCCCAAGCCACATGTGGGCCCCAGGGACCCCATCCCCTGGGGCAGAAAAACAATATTGCTCCCACCTCTGTGGGAGCAGAAAGGCTTCCACCAGACAGGAGCCTCCCTTCCTGGGAACAGTGAATGTGCTCCAACACGGGAGCATAAATTAAAGCTGCTCCCTTCGGGTGGCAGCACATTCGCTGTTGCTGGCTCTCACTGGTTCCCAGGAGAGGACAGACAACATATATTAAAACAAATTAGTGCAAGCTTACTTGCCTGCCGTAGGAGCATATGTTAATGGTTGCGAGCGGGAAAGAGGAGAGCATTAATAGGTGAGACAGAGGCATAGCACCCATGGAGGTAGTGTCTCTATAGGGTTGTGCCCCTGGTCCTGTCCTTATAAGAGGTATCACAGTATATCTGTTGAGGCACTTACATATGCTCCCATGGCAGGCAAGTAAGCCTGTGCCACCTTGCTTTGAAATATATTATCTGTCCTGTATTGTCTTCGAAATCCATGACTGGTAGGACGAAGGAATCAGGACAGTGATGAACAAACAGAGAGGTACTAACATTAGCCCTGACAAAAGTCCGGGACCCTGAGAGGCCAATAAATAGCGGGCTGAAACATGTTGACGTAGAACACAGTGAAAGGACATTTTGTCCCTTTAACGAACCTCTATAACTTTTAACCATACCAGAGGCACCTTAAATTAATGGTTCACCGGGTTGCATCTTAGGTACTTTTATCTTATAGTAACTAGACCCCCGTTGGTGATATCAAAAGTGCTCCCTGAAACGTGGTCCAGCCCCTCTTGGTTTTTGGGGACCAAGATGAGACCCAATGATGAAGCATGACACCAATAGGGTGTGTGAGGTTCACAAATGAAACCTATTGGGGACACCAAAATTCAGGTCATTGAAAAAATCTGGACTTCCATCCAAGAGTAAAGGTAAAGGGCACTTTGTGATTGTTATGTATGTTATGAGAAAACGGTATCCTGTGATCCCGATTTGGGTTTGAGAAGCCTCTCTACCCCCCTTCAAGAGAATGTCTAGGTACACACCCTAGAGTTTGTGTAAATGGGGTGTTGCTTAAACCCAGGCCATGTATTCTGTTCCAGAGTGACCCATCTGCTTTGGGTGCAAGGCATGGCCTTTAACCATACACAACAGTCAACAGCCATACTCCTGGAAAAAGGCTTCTGTGGGCAGGGCTCAGCCTTGCTTAAAGTACCAGCTATCCATGATTTTTGAGCTGTCCCCTTTTATTAAATTTGTGATTTGTCATATTGCTCTAATGGGACTCAGATTGCCATTTGTAATGATTGTAGCTTTTTCTATGTCTTGTAACAGCTGTTATTATCAGTCTCCGTATATGAGCATATTATGTTGTGTTGTTATTCTTATTCTTCAATGCAAAATCTCAATAAAAAGAATACATTTTTTTTTTAAATTGCATCCATTATATATTAGCAATTCAGCGTCTCTGTTAAAATTACATGAAAGAGGCCAGTGTGTAATTTTATTTTTGTCCTGAACAGCTCAGGCTAAAAAAGTGTTCATGTTTGGTGGTGCGCCAGGTAGGGATGAATATTCGTTGGAGAATGCTCTTTACAGATTGGCTAATGGACAAGTCACTAGTGTGCAAACCTTGCTTATCTATTGACGACTTAAGGGAAGTTGAGTGCATAAGGCATGACATCAGTGAATTTCCCAAACCTTGCTAAGATCCCTGGGGCTGACTGAGAGAAGCACAATGTTTTAGCTGCTTTGCAGGTGTGGATCCCATGGGTCAAAAATAGAGGAACTAACAGGCATCTACAATCATAACTTAGAGAGATTGAAGTCCATTATTGGTAGGGCAAGGAGGTGCAGGTATAACATTTTGCTGCAGGCATGGGTACCTATTGCTTGGGGCAGATAGAGCTGTGCCTTCCCTGATGAGTAAGAATGATGGAGTGCTTTCGTGATCATAGAGCTGCGTGAGTTGTGCAAGTCTTGCTCAAACTAAATATTTTTTACCTGTGTGTGCACTCTTTTTTTCCAGGCGGAGAAAGGAATGTCAGTGCGCTGTAGGCTGCCATCTTCATTTTGTTACGCTTTTAATCACTTGAGAGAGATAATCATGCCATGAGTTGTTGGTCGTATCAAATCCTGCTTTATGCCGGGCCTTAAGGGAGTTCTCCGGTGCATGTATGATCCTGATGTAATATTTGAAGAGTGCACCTAGGTATTCTAATTCTTGGCTCGTGGGGCTGAACTCTAGTCTGAGCCTCGTCCTTCGCACGCGCCAAGGTATGTGCAGGATTTTCATATATATGCTGCACATTGGATGGAGTCCAGCAAGGGGGCCAGTGCACCTGGAAAAGCTTGGTGACCATATTTTAATGATGGTGTCAATTTGGCCCTTTGAACTCTTAGGGTGGATTCAGCTGTAGGGCTCATTAGGCATCTGTTTAGGCGTTTCAGACCATAGACTACACCAGCTCCCTTGCTTCTTTTAGGTTTTAGGTGTACCAATGATTTGGCCCCTTCTGAAAACCAAACGCCTAGATAGTTCTATGTTGTTGAATCTCACCAGGTCGCCAACAGGCATGTTTTTTTGGGTATGTTTGCCGAAAATGATTACTTTTGTTTTGTCTTGATTTACTTGTAGTTTATTGACACCATTATACCTATGGAGTGCATTGATTGCTCTCTGTAGGCCTGACTTTGTATGGCCCATGACCACAATGTTATCTGCTTAGTGGCTGTGGTGGGACCGATTTTTATGCGAACCCAAGTCCCAAGATATAATATGGATGTTGTTGCCTTTAGAAGCAGAGGCGGGCACTCCATGCATGAAGTTTCCTCCGTAGCGTCCCTCTGTCCACCCTGTCAAATGCAGCGCTGTAATCAATAAAAGCAACAGAACAGCAGCGGCTGCTTATTCTCAGTGGCGCGAAGTGTCAAATAGGTTAGTGCTGTGATATTATCAGCAGTGGAGGCTGCTGCCCTGAACCCTGATTGAATAAAGGGGAGGATATCGAAGAGGGTGGCATGTTTTCTGTCCTTTATGCGAGCCAACATTTCTCAAATTTTGTGTTGCAGAAACATAGTAATTAGGGCATATGAATCCATAAACCTTCAGGCAAAAAATAAAAAGCTGACCCAGATCACTTGCCGAGTTACATCATCCGACTTTTCATCCATTCATTCAGTCTAGTATTCGTCCATCTATACATTTATGCATGCATTTCGTTGGCTATTTATATTCATGCACTCAATTCATTCTTTCACAAACTCGCCCACCCATTCATCTGTGTATTCATTCACTAACCAATTCATTTGATGCCCACACTCATCGATCTGCCAGCAGCCTCACAAGTGTCCTACCTCTTACATTCTAGGAATTTATTCAAATCACTGCATAAGCCTTGTGACCCACTTGCCCTTTCAAACACAGACACTTGGCACTCAATGAAGAGCCGAATTCAGCTTTACAAGAGCCTGACCTATTTTCTTTCTCAATGCTTGTTTTTCCGGTGGTTGTTTATTTTATTTTTCTGCTGTGCTAATATTGCATGCCTCGCAAGTTTTTTCTTCCCAATGCTCTATAATGTACTCATAATAGGATAGCGGTTGCATCAACGTGATGACTCAGTGGCATTTTTTAATAAGGAGATTCATTCCGCCTACGAGTTAGCAGTGCTGTAGGCACTATGTGTTTATCAATGGTTTAACTGGTGAACAAAACCGCACCTCTTTCTGTCTGTTGTCTTCTGCTTTAGTAATGTTTTATTGAACTGTAAAGCCATGCATTGTAAAACTTTGGAATGCCCTGTATTACTTTTTGTTAAGCCACACTTGTGCAATATTCCAGGGAGTTTTCTTGAAACTTAGCTGCAGTAAATGCAAATTACCATTTATTCAAGCTACCATTGTCACTATTGCACAAACCCTGTGATGCTTACACCACATTTCTGAGTATATTTAAGTAGCATGCAAAAATCTTGACCATAGTGTGAGCTTTCTGTTAGGATGACTTTTACTCTAAAAATGTAAAACCTAGGGGCATATTACTAAGTCCGGCGATAATTATTGCTCAGCGCGCTTAGCGCGAGGATAATTATCGCCGGACTAACGCTGAATTTTATCACTGAGATAGCGTGCTATCAGCAACGCTCATCTCAACAGTGATAAAATTGCAAGCGCTAACTGCCAAATGTGCGATTATCGCTGGAAATCCAGCGATAATCACACAACTTTTGGCGATAGCTTGCTGATAGGGCAGGACAGACTCAGCCATGATATCCACCTTCCATTGGATATCATGGCTAAGTCATACTGAGAGCAGGCGTTAGAAAAGTAGCGCTAACCGCGGTTAGCGCTACTTTTCTAATCGCTCTGCATGTTCGCCTGCAGCTTGATAATAGGAGAAATGTCGGTTAGCGACATTTCTCCTGTTATCCTGGGAAGGAACGCCCACTTTGCATCTCATTAGAGATGCAGAGCGAGGCGTAGGGAAAACGGGTGCTAACATGCGTTAATGCATGTTAGCACCCGCCTTGGTAATAGGGCGGTAATATTATCTCCGCTTTTTTGGCTCTTAAAGCCAGAAAAGCGGAGATAATGGCCCTTGCTAATATGCCCCCTAGAGTCTTATTTACAAGCCCCTTGTGCCGCGAGTGCGCCCTTTTTTTCCAAATAACAAGTGACCGCGGGCAGCGCAACTTTAACTTACGCCGTGCTTTATCTATCGCAGAGTGATTCTTTGCCCCTCTCCAATTCCTCCTGGGAAGGAATTCCAACCAAACAATGTACATGCATACTCATTGTTTCTTTAATAGCATGAGATCTTCTTTCATTTGTTTAATCAGCGTGAGACCAGACAACTGCACTAGATCATTTTCTCCCAAATATATCACCAACATATCTGGGTGGGCACCCCTCTGCTTGAAAAAAGTTCTGATAGCATTGGTAATAAATGTCCTCAGCACATGACGCTGTTTCCCTTCCATACCACTTCATGCCTGCTACTTGGCAGACCTAGTGAATCATCATAAATCTGCCATTGTGCATAATCTGCCACCCATCTGACAATGGAATGTCCCACAATCCATGAAACCCTCTTACTCGCGTTCGGACCTTTAATGCATCCTAAAGCAAAAGAAAAGGACAATTAACCAACTTTAACTGGGATTTTGAAATTAAATAGAACTATTTATTTTCTCACATATTTCTCACAATAATTTTATCTCCATCGCCTAATTCTCCTTATATCAGCCCACGACCAAACCAATCTAGCTGCTTAAGTTGCGGCCCCTATGCGAACAGAATGTGTTCCATATATTTGTGGGAACTTACCTATGTGTTGTAACACTAAATGCATTATACCTAACAAATTGGAAATTGAGATTCGTTGGCCATTCCTATGACAAAATATTTCTGTACCCTTTGATTGAGTTGTGTTTGCAAATCTTGTCCATTCTTCCAATGGGCATGAACCTTCCACCCCACTTCGATTCATCCATTTGTTCCCTCAATTTTGTCCTCCTGTTCTGTTCTCTATTCAAACCTTCTAAACCTTTCCTAACTAGAAAACTTTTCACTTGGTCAAAACCCCACCATAACGTGCCATGAAATGATACCCCTGCTAACTTCCCAGAGATAGTTGTGTGTGATAAACCTTTATCAATCAAAAAGAAAACAAACACCAAAATTGACTGCTCATTCACCACTGTGTCATTGTTCTGGCCGTCACTGTGTTACCAATCAATAAAAACTCTTGCCAAGCCTTCGGATAGCTTGTTCTTGTTATTGGGGGTAATAGATTTTTCTACGAACTTCACTATTCTCATTTCTCCCATGCCCAAATGGGCTGTGGGCGTTCTGTCATGTTGTTGTCTCCATTTGGGACCATAGTACGAAATTGTTGCCACTGAAAGTGAGACAAAGCATCTGCTATATAATTTTGAACACCGGGGACAAAAACACTTTAGCATAATAGCACAAAACAGTCTTAGCACTCTCAAGTCTCTCATTTTCTGTTTGTTCACTAGTTCTACAACTGTCAAGTTGTCTATGTGAAACAAAACTGTCTCATCACCCCACTAAAAATGTAATGTGGTATCTTTGTTCTAACTAATTAGATGGCCAACCTTCTGCACACCATCTGCCCTGCTCAGAATATTCCAAAGCCTTTTGCCCCTGCTGCATCTGAGTATATTTGCACTTGCCATATAGTGTCTTCTTCTAAAAAATATTATGAAACTCCATTGAAGCTATCTAAAAAAGTCAACCAAATGCATAAGTCCACTCTCATGTGAGCTGTCATTCTTACCCTATGATGAGGTAATGTTTCTCCGGACATGGCCATGCCTAGACGTCTGCAAAATGTTCGTCCAGCTCTCACAACTCTGCGAGCAAAGTTTAGGTAACCTAATAACTTCTGCAGTTTTCTCAACTCGTTTTTTTCTCTACAATGCATCTTTCTATGAATTCTTATTTTCTGTAACCTTATTCACTGGGAGCCTTTCCATCGTCTGTACCATATCTATTTCTATACCCAAAAAGGTTAACCTAGTAGATGGACCTTCTGCTTTTTTAGGAGCTAATGGAACTTCTAATTCTTGTGCTGCTTTTTGGAAGTGATTAAGCGCTCTTGACCTGTATCTTTCTGTCCCACAAAAAGGAAGTCATCTTAGTAATGACCAACTAATTTGCGTCCACTTTTACGTGTGAAGAACCATTGTAAAAATGTGCTGAATGTTTCAAATAATGCACCAGAAATGGACCAACCCATAGGCAACATTTTGTAAACATAGACGGTCTCTTGAAAAAGCATCCCTAAAAGGGTGAAATCTGCCAGATGGATTGGTAATGGCCTGAAAGCTGATTGCATATCACTTTTTGCCAGTTCAGATTCAACTCCTCCCACTTTGACCAAATTAATAGCATCATCTACTGATGCATCAGTGACACAGGTATAAAATCATTGACAAAGTGACCTTCTGGGCATGATAAATGATGTATGAGCCTAAATTGACCTGCTGCATTTTTAGGCACAACACCTAGGCAGAAATAGTCAAATTTTCAAAATACCAATTAAAGAATGGGCCTGCAAGTCTGCTTGCTTCCAATTCTTTTTCCAATTTGTGCTGTACTATGTCAGCCATTTTCTTTGCTGATTTTAGATTATCCACCCAACGTTTGACCCGAGGTCCATGATAACCTAAACGAAAACCTTGCTGAAAACCCCAGAATAATTTCTCTGCTGCATCTCTGTCTGGATAGAATTGCAGCCATTGTTGTAATGCTTCGACTTTAATTGGGGTATGGGCCCTTCTGAGCAAATTGAAATGGCTAGCCTCATCCCTTGTGCTGTCTCTTTTGCTCAATGTATGTGTTGTCTGGAAAACTTTGTGTAATTGGATGCCTTCTGCCACATTTTGAACACTCATGTTCATATCTACAAAATACTCTCTGGCAAAACCCTTTATTGTAATTGCAGCATGATGCTGTTCCTGTTTGAGTTTTATTATATCCCCCACCCATTGCTGGGTGGGATGATATTGAAATGACTGATACGTCACTGGCAGCCCACTGGTTGTGTGTGTTGTCACTGGTGGCTTCGTGGATGATATCCACTGTAGCCATAGTTCTGAATCTACATCACCCCAAAGTTTGTCATTTTACAAACTGACCCTGGCTCTGAATTCTTCATTTTAGCTGAGTCACGCATACCTCTCAAAATGTATTTGTGCTTTTCTGATAATGTCCCTATATTTAAATATGGCCACTGCTCTGTCCGCATGTTGTTCACAATAAACACTCGCATAAATTAAAAATGCGGATGTCCAATTCTCTATATTTTTTGGGACTCTAGGACGCATGCTTGGTTGTCTTTGTAACTGTTTAAAAACATCAACAAACTCATGCTTCATATATAAGTGAGGACCTAGCTGCATTGCAAGCTAACCTTTTTGTTTATGTTCACATTATCCTCTTTTTCTTCACATGTTTCATCTTTGTTTATCGAACCATTTTCTGGTGTCATTTTGTATTTCTTTGTCACACATGGATTTCTTCTCTTTATCACTTAGTTGTTTTGCAACTCCTTCTGTCTGATTCGCAGCATTTTCACAACCGCGTCTGTGTCTAGTTTGTCCTCTCCCACTTTAACAGAACTTTTTGATTTATAAGTCACCTGTTTTCTGTGTTTCCAAAACTGACCAATATGTTGTCCTACCTTTTTGCTGAGTATCAGCTTTTTTTCTTTCTTTAATGTCCTGCTGTTGTTATATTCCTTCCTGCTGGTTATGCATGTACTGCGTCTGCTCCAGACGTCTGCAAGATAATAAGAACACTTTTTGGCCCAGTTATTTCCCTTTTTTCCCTTTTCACAAAAGTTTCCTCATTCGAAACACTCTCACACTCCCAATCTCTCAACTCTCCTTCCTCTAGCTCAACGCTGTCCTCATCATAATCTAACTCATATTCCACATCCGTTAAACCCATGTGTGCACCACTCTCACCAGGTTTCTCACCATCACTCACTCCATCATCATATTCTCTTCATTGTGAAGCTGACATTGATCTGTCCATGCCCCTTGCTGAAAAGAAGTCCGTTAATGACCTCACTATTGCTTTAGACCGATATTTTATAGGCGCTACCTGTTCTGCCGGCATCCTCTTCAACATACTTTCCCCCCCCCCCAACCATGCCTTTTGTAATAGCTGCTGGTTGATAAAACCTACAAATATATCAGGGGCTTCACAATCTCCTTCTTTCCTAGGCTGTGACTTGCTATCCAAACCATGTTCTTCCAACCAAACCCATCTACCTTGTTTTGTGACTTCTGCCTTACCCACACCTAAATCCCTTGGACAAAGAACTCTGCCATTACCTACTGTGTTTTCTAAATTATGTTGCAAATAAAAAATATTTATCTGTTCTTCTATTGTATCATCCTGTTCCTCCTCCGTGTCACTAACTATGCTAATCTGGAGCACATCATGCTTTGACTGTGACTTATTCAGCAGGAGTACACCGTTCCCATTGTTATTACAATAAATACTAAGCCCAATTTTCTCCAAATTCCTGTTCCTAACTGTTGGGACTACAAGCCCCAAAACGCTTTGCTCCTCTTCGCTCTCTGTGCCCTCGCACTTGATAAGCTAGCTGTGAGCGCCGCCGTCTGTTTCCTGTGATCGGGGCCTTCTGACAAGCCCATGCAGCCTTGCTACTTGACATCGCCTTCCTCCCACTTCAGACGAGGCCGTTAGCTCCGCCCCTAGCCTGCCTCCTCTTGGCCGGAGGCTCAGCTCATTCTCTTCCGCGCGTGCTCCGCTTGGAACAGAGCACAGAGCCTCTTTCTTTTACTGCCGCAAGCTCCTCATGACACGGACCAACTCCAGCCTCTTGGCTGATATTGTTCTTCAGATGGGGCCTCCCCACATGACGCTTTCCCTCAGTTTTGCCTTCCAGCCGCAGGAAATATACCATTTCCTGCGAAGAAACCTCGACCTGAGGTAAATTTTCACTGGATTTACCAATAACGTTTGTTCTAATGTGACCTTTGGGGGGTGAACACACCGCTATTGCTGCTGCTACGCCACCTGCTGCCTTTCTTTTAGGTCTGCACAGTCTCATCCATGCCTGACCTGGGAACCCTTCCTGTTATAAATCTTTCCTTCCGGCTTCGCATAAAATGCAAATTGCTTTTCTAATTTCCTCATTATTGTTTATTCCTTTATGTACAAGTGATAGTGGCTACCTTAACAACTTTATGAAAGTATTTCGCTTATATTGTACCTGACTGAAAATAACGTCTCACGAAAGCCCTGCCCACCGCCTGGTACTCCTGACTGACTTATCTTCCTGCCTAAACCTGACCTTATATACTTACTGGCTTAGCCCCGCCCCCTAGACCTAACTACCTATCCCAAAACCTGTCCTGTGCCGCTTATGCGAAGTCACCCAGGGTGAGACCAGCTGATACCATGCTCTCCCTGAGTCCCCGCAATCTGCGCTGTTTAATTGAAAGGGTACATGTTTGCTAGGTGCAAATGTGTTAAAATTGCTGACTAAATTCACATAATGTTTCTTAACAGAAATGTAGCCCTCGTTGGTTGAATGCCTGACCTTTTATTAAATGTTTTTATTAAGGTGCTGGGTATCCTAAGGTACTCCATCCTTTCTGCTGACTTGGGAGGGACCTCTAGGAACAACCTGTGGTACTGCACCTTTCTGCTGACTTGGGAGGGACATCTAGTAACAACCTGTGGTACTGCACCTTTCTGCTGACTTGGGAGGGACATCTAGTAACAACCTGTGGTACTGCACCTTTCTGCTGACTTGGGAGGGACATCTAGTAACAACCTGTGGTACTGCACCCTTTCTGTTGAGCACCTAATGAGCAGTGGTATTTAGTTGGGTAAATGAAGGCGCCACTCGGGAGAGATAACACAAATATTTGATATTTACTTGCTGTATTGATCACGGTGCTGCAAGGTGAAGAGAACCACTGACCTCCTCAAAACACAAAATGACCTTGGCTATTGTATTCCTGTGTATAACCTTTATTAGTGGTGTTAATTCCAACCCACACCGTACTCGGCAACACGAGGAGCGACGTCCGTGTGTGGGATCAAACTACTAAGAAATAAGATTCTGGACTTCTGGGACATACAGGGATCCCTTGGATTTAACATTGAGAAGTGAGACGTCGCAAGATATTGAATCCCAGTGTGGGTTGGAATTAACACCACTAATAAAGGTTATACACAGGAATACAATAGCCTTGATAAAGTCGTGGGATTAATTCCCATGTAAGCGACGAAACACGTGTCGGCTGTCTGAACATCGGAAAATAAAAAGGAAAAAAGAAATAAGAACTTACCTACTTGTATTTTACTTATGCTCACACCAAGCATGTTTATGTATATTGTGACATAACAGACGTGTGCTGAGGAATTCCTTTGTATACCCTTTCTGTTGACTTGGGAGGGACATCTAGTCACAACCTGTGGTACCGCATTCTGAGCAGTTGACAAGATAAGGAGGAAAGAGCAAATGAAAAAGATCACTATTGGGGAAGGATGGAGAGGGTGTAACTTAAACACCATTGCTCAAATTTACTGTGTGTTTGAGCGAGCTGTTCCACTCATTGAACTGGTACTACGCAATATAAAGTGGCACAAATGTCATCACTGATCGGTTTCCTGACGGTAAAGTGTTTTGGCCTCAAACTTTGACACAGGTGTTGCACCAGTATCTCTCTTTGTCATGTAGTATGAATTCCCTGTAATGTATCCAGAGTGGGTGGTTCAGGTGGTTAGCGTAAAGGAGTGCTCACACAAATCAAGTTAAAAAATAGCACAAAATGAAATCCGGTTCAAATACGTCTTACTATCTTCTATGTTCCCTACAATGCAACTGAACCAACTTCATCATTGTCACGAAATACACAATACAGGTTGTAATATGCAGATAAAACAACAACTACTGCAAATGCTCACTAATGATCAAAGAACGAAACAAATAGAAAACAAAATGTGCAAATTGAGGGTTATAGTGTTTGGAGGAAAGGTGTTGGCTAAACCACAGCCACCTGTGACATTGGATGTATTCCACCCTCTTTCAACCTGCTATCAGCAGATCAAATGTAAGACCAGTTCAAATCAAATTACTTGTGGTACTGCACCTAAAGGAATAATGGGGTTGGGTCTCGGGTATCAGAAAGCTCTTTATTTACAGTACTAACCACATGTGTTGAAGGCAGTCTTTTCCATCACACCACAGCATCTCAGATTCCCTAAACTAGGCCCCAGTCAGCAAGACGTCAAGACGTATATGTAATTGCCAAACTCTCGTATATCATGGGTGTCAGCCCTACCTCAGTATACATATACAGAAACTTGAGACATGCACACTAAATAAATGTAATTGCAATCGGTGAAACCAAATACTGCTCCACTAACGTTGTTACTCAGTACACAGGCATAACATGTGACTCCTATACATATCCAAGAGCTGTTCCATCAGTGAATGCCTTGAAAGTGGTCTGTATGAACTACGAAACACAGTAGGTATGGATGACAAACATGACCATGACAGCACATGCGGTCAGATGTAACGTGTAATCTTTCCTCGTTATCCTCCCATAGGTGACCAGGCTTACACCTTTGAATCATGATTTTGGCAGCTATTGGAAATCCTAATACTCCAGCTGACGCCAGAGGTTGGCGGGGGGGAGGGCTGGGGCGTAACCACATCATGTCAAGCACATCAGCAATTCTTTGTATAGCTGATGCCATTCTCCCCCTGAGATTTTGGCATTTGTATTGATACGTATTATTTCTTGTGAACTAGTAAATGAATAGCCCAAGTAAGAGCACCAGTCATTGCATCCACTGCACCTAGAGACTTCTTCATGTCATTTGACAATGCCTGTATAGTACTCTAATGAAGCTGTCCAGCCGAGCAGACATGCTGGTCAGTCTCTCATGGAATGTCCTTCAATGAACTTTTGCCTCTAAGGGCCTCCATTATGCCCATGAGGGTGTCATCCATCTGAGTCAGGTACAAGAAGATGGCACAGCCATGCTCTCCCATGGCAGCTTATGGCTGTAGATTTTCAATATATTGCTACAGTTTCACAAGCATGGGAGCTAGGCTATTTGCTACTCTTTTTGGTCTGTATGTTTGGCACTCAATTATTCTCCTTTTTGTGATTCACCAAATATTGCTGTCTGTGCTTATGGTGCAGGAGCCTTAGTTGTTGAAGCAATGCTTGTGCCTCTTCAAAACAACGCATCCGTTTGTAACCTTAAAAATGTTTTGTACATCTGGTCCTTTGTAACATTGTTTAAGTGTCACAAAGCCACTATAAACGTCTACTAGGTACAGCTGAGGACACAGCAAAGATTCAAAGCTTAATGGAAAAGTCGTTTCAAGGTGGGGATTAACCAATAGTGTTAGAAATGGGGTCTCTGGTTGTCAGACTATGTACTAGGCCTGGTCGGTGAACTCCGCTCCGTTCGTGGAATTTGCAGAGTTTTCCGCACTCCGCAATCCGGACCACGCAGAGTTCTGAAAAATTCCACTCCGCGTGGTGTCGTTTTTTCTTTGCTCGCACTCGCCAATGTCAAGTTGGCGAACGCGAGCAAATAAAATCCACCTCCCGGTCAGATTTCTCAACGCGGGCGGTCGCAGATGGTTGTGACCGCTCGCGTTGAGAAACCTTCCATTCGCGTTGAGAAAGTTGCCGCTCGGGTAGAAAATCTTCTTGAGCGGCAGGAAAAAAAGCGGCGCCCTCTTGCGCTGCGTATGGTGCAGGTCGCGCTGACTTTGCAGCGCGTGACAAACTCCCGGCGCTGAAAATCAACACGAACGGCATTACCAAATGCACTCCACCGCTTGCGGGATTCCGCGTAGCGCAAAGAGTTTTTTGGTCACCATGCAGAACTCTGAGAACTCCGCCCAGTACAAGCAGGAACCACCACTCTAGTCAGGGTTAGCTAGATACACACTGAAAGATAACCTGTGCTCACCCTCTGGTAGCTTGGCACAGAGCAGTCAGGCTTATCTAAAGAGGCAATATGGAAAGTATTTGTGCAACACACACACAGTAACACAATGAACACACCACAAAATACTCCACACAAGTTTAGAAAAATAGATTACAATAACAAACTTCTAATGAGTAGAACCAAAGTTATGAATTTTAAAAGATTACATCAAATTATAGTTCTTAGAGTCTTAAAGCGGCCAATCGCAGACATCTGGCCGCACTAGACCGGGTACATCCAATGTTCAGGCCAATCGCTATAGACAGCAGACCAGCTGCAGGGCTCATGCAGGTTGTGCTTAAAAAATACCTTGGATGGAGGAAGCGTCGACGTCGAAGACTCAATGCGAGAAGTCAAAGAGGTGGTGTGTTGTTGTCGATCCCGTGAGACTTCGTTGACAAATCCATTGGCGATGAAGGCGATGTGTCATCGTTGAGCCGTGCAGTCCGTTGTTGTCAAGCTGCGCAGTCATCGTGTCGGGCACCCGCGTTGTTGGCGATGTGTGGATTCTGCTGCCTCAGCACAGACACAAGCATTTACAAGGGCCCAGGAATGGATTGGCACCATGTAGCAAGGCAGGACTCACCGATGGCAGAGTCCAGGTGCCGTTGCAGGGTTGTCGGAAGTCTTTGAGACTTCAGAATAGGGGACAAGCCAGCAAGCCCTTGGAGTCACTCTGGGTTCAAGTGAGATGGGTCCAGTCCTTTTCCTCAGCAGGGCAGAGGGTAGCAAGCAGCTGGCAACAGGCAGCACATCAGAGCAGAAAAGCAATTCTTCCAGAGCAGCAGTCCCACAGAGTGGCAGTCCTTGTAGCAGCACAGCCGTCCTTCCTGGCAGAGTTCTTCACAGGTCCAGTAGTGTACTGTTTTGGTGGGGTCGAAGCCCCAGCACTTATACCTAGTTGTTCCTTTGAAGAGGGGGTAACTTCAAAGAAAGGATTTTTAAGTGCACACAGGCCCTTTCATCCCAGCCCTGGCTCCTGACTATCAGTAGGGGGTAATCAGCCCTTTGTCTTGGAAACATGACACTGCCTATTCAGGTGTAAGTGTCGGCTCCTCCCTCTCTTCCTGCCCAGGAAGTGCTATCAGAATGCAGATGAATGGAGATGAGTTCTTTGTCACACCTACGCTTCCTGTGTTTGTGGCTGTCTAGAGGGAATGTGCAAAGTGTAGCTGTCATCCACCCCAGACGTGTACTGGAGACAGACTGCAGGCACACAGAGAAGTGAGAGTAGAGAAATGTCCACTTTATAGAAGTGGCATTTCTAAAACAGTAATGTTAAATCCAGCTTTACCAGTAAAGGGGATTTATCATTACCATTCGAAAGATATAAAACTTGATGCAGCTACTTCTTCTAATTAGGAATTACAACTTAAAGTGCATTAAGGAATTCCCATTGCTAACCTATGAGATTAGGCCTCGTAGTAGTGAAAAACATATTTGTGTGTTTGTTACACCCAGGACATAAAAAACTTAACAGTGCATGTCCTACTTTTTACTTACACAGCATCCTGCCCTATGGGCTACCTAGGGCCTACCTTAGGAGTGACGCATGTGTAGTAAGAGGGGAGTTTAAGACTTGGCAATTAGTTTTAAATGCAAAGTTGAAGTGGAAGTAAACTGCACAGACAGGACCTGCAGTGGCAGGCCCGAGACAGGTTTAATAGGCTATTTGTGTGGGTGGCACAATCAGTCCTGCAGGCCCACTAGTAGCATTTAGAGTACAGGACCTGGGTATATGGTATACCACTTTACAAATGACTTACAAGTAAAACTAAATATACCAAACCGGTATAAACCAATTATACCATGTTTAGAGAAGTGAGCACATGCACTTTAGCACTGGTTTGCAGTGGTAAAGTGCTCAGAGTCCTAAAGCCAACAAAAAGAAGGTCAGAAAAAGAGGAGGAGGAAGGCAAAATGTTTGAGGTGACCGTTCAGAGAGGGCCATTTTCTAACAGGTAGTGACAACCTGCAGTGTCTGTTTTCAGGCACGATTGCTATCTGAGAAAGGCTGTGATATTTATGTTTTTGAAGTGACTGGGGTGTGAGCCCTGTCAAGCAGAAACCAAAATCCTAGTCAGTGCACAGGCAACCCCAAATTAACCTATGCTCAACACCCTGATAGCGTGGCACAGAGCTGTCAGGCTTAACTTAGAGGCAATGTGTAAAGTATTTGTGCAACACGTCAAACAGTAAAACTGTGCAAACACCACACAAAAAGATCCTACACAAGGCTAGAGAAATAGAGTTAATTTAATAAATGAAACAAGACCAACATGACAGATATCCAATCAGTAGAGCCATAATTACAAACTTTTAAATAATAAACTGCATTTGGCATCTAGTAGCATTAAGTGCAAACTGTGGTTATCTGGTTTCTCTGGACGGGGTCAAAGTCAAAAGTTCAGGCAGACCGCGATTGAGCGCAGGTTGGATACAGTTCCTGATTAGTCCAGCTGAAGTTTTACCTTCTCAACTTTTGTGCCAATAGTCCCATTTGCATTGGAGAGGTTTGTGAGGAGCAAGGAGAGTGCTGAGGGCGGTAGTCAGTGTGGTGCGAAGAGCAGGCCGGGTGTCGTGGGCAGGAGGGCTGGAGGTTTGCATTGGTGGTCCAACACGGACTGTCAATGCTACTGTACAAAGAGACAGGCTGGCAGTGGCTCACACTGGATTTCAGTGCAAGCACATGGTTCTGCTACGATTGGGTCAATTCACGGTCGCAAAGTGTCCAAAAGCTTTATTTGAAGAACCCGTGAGTCACACGAAGGGTCCAGGAACTGTGAGGCACCATTTGGGGGTCACCAACTTGCTGAAGACGGGTCCAGGAGCAGCTGGAGAGCCATTTATGTCCTTGAAGCTCAGAACAGGACGCTTTATTCGTCCTGCCGAAATTGATTCCCCCACGAGTCTGATTTAAGCACGTTGTCCTGTGCTCCTGGAAGACCCGCCCGTCCAACATCGTGGACTGGGACCCCCTGCCTCCACCGGATTCATTCTTTCCGGGCAGCACTATCTCAGCGCCCAGATACCATGTTGGCAGCCTGAGCCAACTCGATCCGGTCAGCAATCCAATTGCTCACATCTGAATATACGCTCACTACTGAATATACGCCCACCAGCCATCTCCCACACGTGATTTCTTCACCCTACTACTGTACAGTGCCGATTACTGCAAGTTTGAACTCGATCAAGGCTCTATTTCCTCATATCCGAATACACGTCCCCCAGCCATCTCCTATACCTGATTTCTTCACCCTACAACTATACAGTCTTGAATACCGCAACATTGTGCTACCAGCACCATTTAAGAAATTAGTAACCATTGTCCTGATGATGACCTTAATTTGAACAGGTCGAAACGCCGTCGACAACGCAGCGCTATTCGCGGCTTCCACGGGGTCATTCAAACCTACCTAAATTATAATACTGCATTTGTATTAACCTAATTTGTACCATTGACCCTCGAAATATTTGCTTTTACTGTTTTTCGCCGTTCACGCTGTTTTTTATCACTTGTGTCACTGCGCCGTTCACTTACACCAGCACGTTCAGTACACACTTGGTTGTTATGGTTACTCCAATTTAATTGTATCGTAGTGCTGTTATAACTACCTACAAATAACAACCCTTCCTAACTATTCTTGGTCTCCCTCTCCCCTTTGTTTCCCTTCCTCCAGTGATTTACACACTTATTATAACGGTCTTTATTAATGATAACTGGTTGAGACATTGTTGTTTTTGTTATTAATCAGAACAGGAGGCCAGCAGTCGAGCCCTTTGAGTCACTCTAGGGATCCTAGGTACAAGAGAAAGTTGCAAGTCCAATTCCTCTTCCCCAGGCAAGAAGGCAGCAGGTCAGCACAGCAGGACAGCAGTTACTTTATAGCAGCAGTCCAGCAGAGTGTAAGTCTTTGTAGCAGCACAGCAGTCCTTCTTCCTG
The DNA here is from genome assembly GCA_963921515.1 of Calotriton arnoldi. NCBI lineage: Eukaryota > Metazoa > Chordata > Amphibia > Caudata > Salamandridae > Calotriton > Calotriton arnoldi. Next base: position 938,666 of record CAWUFW010002917.1, read on the forward strand.
GCAGAGTTTCCACAGGTCCAGAAGTGTACTGAAGAGTTGGTGTCTGAGGTCCTTCTTTTATACACAGTTGTGTCTTTGAAGAGGGCTGAAGCTTCTAGAGGCATGCCTTTGAATTGGGGAGAAGCTTCTAGAGGCATGCCTTTGAAGTGTACAGACAACCTGCCTTCACTGCCCTGGCTCCAGACTAACTACAGGGTATATGCTGCCCTTTGTGTTGAGTTAGGACACCGCCTATTAAGTGTAAGTGGTGCTTTTCCCAGCTCCTTCCCCATCCTGCCAGTGATGGCCCATCCAGTCACACCTAAGCTCCCATTGTGTTTGGCTGTCTAGGAGGAATACACAAAGCCTAAATGTCACCCAGACCCTGTCATGGGACCCTGATACAGGCTGCAGGCACCAAATGGATAAGGCAAGAAAATGCTAACTTTCTAAGAGTGGCATTTTCAGAATTGCAATTTAAAATCCAACTTCACCATAAGTTAGGATTTTTAATTGTGATTCCAGAGATGCCAAACATGAACTGGTCATCACTTCCCATTTGGAAATGACACTTATAAAATGTAATTAGGCAACTCCACTGTTTTCCAACGGGAGAGATAGGCCTTGCTCTGCCAAGTGTTGCCAACCCAGTACTGGGCCCTTGGAAATGAGTATAAAGTGCTGCTCCAGCAAGATTCAAAGCATCAACACTGTTGCGCCATTTGGAACTAACGCATCTCCATCGATGCATCACTGCAGCCACGAGGAACAAATACCTGGCTTTGCCGACTGCTCGACGCATCTCCGACTTTGCACGGCTCGGAACTGGCACATCTCCATCGACGACGATGCATTCCTGTAGATGTAAGAATCTAGTACATCACTTTGTCAGATGCTGGTCGCATTGCCTCCATTGCCGACACATCCTCGATTTTTTGCAGCTCGGAACCGACGCATCACCTTCATCGTAAGGATTGACGACGACCCATCACCTCCACTCCTCCCCGCATTGTCCTTGATGATGAGCATTTAAGGTTCTGTTTCACCGGTAAAGACTGGTCCCTGTAGCCAACCCGTGTTCCATTGTGGTGGGCCTGAACTTTCAAATTTGACCCGGTCTAGTGAGACCAGATAGCCCCGGTTGGCGCTTTAAGCTGTTAAGCACTACAATTCAGTTTATTCTTTAAAAATTCAGAACTCCAGTTATACTTATTGGATTTTTGTTGGTTTGTTCTTGCTTTGCTCATAAAAAGATAAGCTATGTTTCTAAACTAGTGTGGAGTCTTTTTGTGGTGTTTTCACTGTGTTACCAGGGGCGGCTGGTGTTAATGGGCAAAATGGGCGTCGCCCTGCCCCTACCACTCTGAGGGGAGAGGCAAAAAGAGAATTTAGAAAATCATCACGCAGCTGGAAATAAAATAATACTTGCTGCTCTCTTATTTTTTTTGGGCAGCTGTGATTAACTTTGCAGATGTCCTGCTCCTGCTGTGCATGTGCCTGCTGGGCGAGGTATTCTTCGACCTGCAGGCACAAGCTACAGCTGTGACATCAGGGCAGAGGGCGTGCCGATTTTCAATGCCCTGAAGAAGGTTGGATTTCGGGCGCTTTCACAATGGCCCTGGGAGGAGTTCACAGAACTCCATTCATTTCAATGGCAGGGGGCGGGGCAGGCCGAGAAGGAGAACGAGGTAATGGGTGGTAACAACTTAAACTCATCGCGAGAGGGGGCGGGCTGTAGCTGGATTTTCCCTTCATTCCTCGTGCGCTTTCACTTTTGGAAACGTTACTTTTCTAGCTGAGCCGGAGGCCTTTCTCTGTGGACACCTCTCTCATCTTGTTCGACACACAGGCCCAAAAGAATACAGGTTGGCACCTATGTTTTCTTTAAGCTGCTATTACATGAGCCCCCTGGCTACATTAGAGAGTTCAGCTATTTTTAGCTACATAGATACGGCGCCAAGACTCGAACAGCGCGTAGTGCTTTTTTTTTTTCCTCTCTCACAAAGTTTTCCGTCTCTTGCCTTCCTTGTGAGCTAGGGATCCGGAATCAGGTTGATGGGTTTGTGCTCAGCTGTGGTTGTTCGTCGGGGTGTGTCACTGCCGAGTGGAGCTTCAATATGGAGGATGCACGTGTCTGTGAGCCAGGGCTGCAGGCCCGGCTCCAGGAATTTTTATTTGGGTGGGCCAAGGATGCATTCGGGTTGGCCACTGCGGGCCCGATTTGTCACTTACATGTCTAGCCAGGCCTGCTCTAGGGCCCTCCTTTATCTCTCCTTAGTTTTACAAGGGCCAGTAAAACGCATTCTTTTCTTTCCAAATCTCTTTCTAAATGTTATCACTCTCAAAAAGAGTTTTTTCCATGTAATGTCCCTTTGATGGGAAGAGGAGGTTTCTGAGGTGGGAGTATCTGGCAAGTGACACTTCTCGGGTTCTTCCTCCCTCACTGCCACCCTCCGCCAGTGCCCCTCATTTCTCCGTAGCCCCTCCCCTCATGACCTCCTCCTCAGACTCCCTCACTGCCACCCTCCACCAGTGCCCCTCATCTCTCTATAGCCCCTCTCCCTCATGACCTCCTCCTCAGATTCCCTCACTGCCACCCTCCAGTGCCCCTCATCTCTCCGTAGCCCCCTATTGACCTCCTCCTCGGATTCCCTCACTGCCACCCTCCACCAGCGCCCCTCATCTCTCCGTAGCCCCCCATTGACCTCCTCCTCTAATTCCCTCACTGCCACCCTCCACCAGCGCCCCTCATCTCTCCGTAGCCCCCCCTCTATAGAGCTCCTTCTCAGACTACCTCACTATCACCCTCCACCAGCGCCCCTCATCTCTCCGTAGCCCCCCCCACCCTATTGACCTCTTTCTCGGACACCCTCATTACCACCCTCCACCTGCGCCCCATATCATATGCATTTCATTTGTTGTATAGCACTACTCATATCAGTGTAGGGTGTCACAGTACTTTACATCACGCACACATTATACAGAGACAATCAATCATGCAAGTATGTAAATCAATCTACAGGGAATGTCACATAAGCCAATGAGGATTACAAGGTGTAGGAATCACGTGTCATCCATACTGGTGGCCATTATATTTTAAGAGGGTTTGGTCTGGAGAAGCACAAACTCAGGATTTAAAGCATACCCCAGTAGTTAGGGGTTGGCTTTACTGATAAAAATGTATATCTGCCCAAACAAAACTACCAACAGACAAAGGATTGGCAGGATCATTAATCACCAGTTATCTGGACATTTTTATTGTTGTCTTACATCTGTGGCAGAGCCGGCCTTGATCATGATAAAAACTGTTTAAACAAAGCATACAGGAAGTATGTGTCTTGCTGGGCCTTCCCTGATGATTTTCAATAGAAGAACAAATAGCCAGACATTCTCTCACCTGCTCGGTTCCTCCTCAGAGCCCGATCGGATAAGCAGCTGCAGGGGCCAGGAAAGGTGAATCCGGAGAAACAAACTTTTTTCTCCAGCATTGAATAGAAAAGGAAATATTCACACAGCAGAACGGTTAAGGTTACCCGGTGCCAAAGAGAGGATTTGTCCCCTTTGATATGCCCCTATTTTACCTGCAGGAGTGGGCGGGGACACAGCCCGCCTTTCTAAAAGGAGATGCGTGATTGGGGGTGCCTGTGAGAGAGAGCCCAGGCCCAATCACGCAACTCACTGAACAGGAAGAAAAACAACGTTCGGGGGAACGTTTTCAATGAAAGTGGCCATTTACTACTGGCCTTCGTGACGTCACTTACAGGGCCAAGGCTCATGCTTGGGTGGGCCAGGCTCATGTTTGGGTGGGCCTGGCCTACCTGGCCCACCCGCTAGAACCGGGCCTGGAGGGCTGTATCGTGAATGTAAGACTCAAGAGAAGAGGTGACACATGTGGAGTGATAGAAAAAAGCAGCACAGCCTTTATGCTAATGGTGGAGTAATTAATAATACCATGTTTCTTTTGCCACGTAGGTACAATTTCAGTTTCATTTAGGAAAGTTCCTTTCAGGCTACTTTATCTGTTTCACTCGAACCTCTGTTTCACCTCGTGCACAGCCTGTGTTTTTCTGTTTCGGCATTGCACATCCTATGCCTGTGTCTTGTTGTAGTGTTCACCCCATGTCTGTCTCTGCAGAGCACATCGTGCGCCTTTCTGTAGCGTGGCAGCCGGTACCTGTCTCTTGTGACTTGTATTATAAGAAGGGGCTTAAAAATCCCAGGCTGCAAAGTGACGATATAAAATAAAACCGAGAGGGGGAATCACAAGTAGGGCCTCTGTGGACCCCAGGGGTGCACAAACACTGAACATGGCAAAGATTCACCACAGGGCAGCACAATCTGCAGATCAGCACTGAGGCAGCTGAAATAGCTTTCAAATAACAGTGTGGGTACGGAAATATGGCAATTGAAAGTAAAAGCAGGTTCTAATTTAAAAAAAGTGAAATTCAAACGCAGAACACATGCATTAGGTACATGTTTAACTGTGAGCTAACAGCAGATATTGTGACCCCTCTCCCACAGGCGTGTTTTTAAACCAAGTCACATTTTTGCTATATTTCAGTAAACCTTAAAAAAATGCTTACAAATAAAAGCAGAGCTAAAAATGTTTTTTTCCAATTGTATTAGTTTGTGGCTGAACATTTGGAAGAACAGAATTATTCTGTGGTTTCCTGTTATGATTTACATCTCAAGCAATAAAGCTACATAGAGATTCAAATTGAATGCAGATGCCCCAGTCCGTCTGCCTGGGCATTGAACAAAGGAATCACTTGTCCAAGGTGAGACATCGGGGTGAAGCAGGAGGCGGTTTGATAAGCAGCATGAAAGTAATAGCAGCATGTCTAAAATAACGTTCACCGACCTAATCATGTTCTCAAATCTGTGCATCCGCAGTAAAGAAAAATGCAGAGATAAATCTTCACAGACCAGGAAACATGCAGCATTCTTAAAAAAGAAAATAATTAAAAAAAGACATTCAAGTCACCGTATTCCATTTGTGGCATTATTCAGGAGGTATGCGCTGCATGTTAAAATATTATTTGTATGTTTTACAATATCAACGAGTAAATACAAGTCTATCTCCTTAACTCCTTTGCTGCTAGGCCTTTTCCCCCCCTGTGCTAAGGCTTTTTTTGGCTATTTGGCGTAGTTCGCGCTTAGGCCCCTGTAACTTTTTGACCACATAAGGTATCCGCGCCAAATTTGCGTCCTTTTCTTCCAACATCCTGGGGATTCTAAAGGTACCCAGGGTTTGTGGATTCCCCTGGAGGGGACCCAGAAATTAGCCAAAATACAGCTAAATTTTGTTTTTTTTGGGAAAAATGGGAAAAAAGTGCTGCAAATGAAAGCGTCTGGGTTTTTCCCTGCAAATGGTATCAAAAAAGGGTTTGTGGGGCTGAAATCACCATTTTCCCAGCTTTTAGGGAATGACAGACTTTTGTCAGAAAACCAAAAAAATTTACACAGTTTTGGCATTTTTCTGGGACATAGCCTATTTTTGCTATTTTTTGTGCTTTCAACCTCCTTTCCGTTTACGGTAGAAATGGGTATGAAAGCAATAATGGATCCTGGAAAGCTATATATTTTAGTAAAGTAGACAAAATTCTGAATTCAGCAAGGGGTCATTTGTGTAGATCCTTCAAGGTTTCTTTATAGAAACTAACAGTTAAATATAGGAAAAATTGAAAATTAGTTGAAAAAAAGCCTTTTGTGTCAACGTTTTCACCTGTAACTTCTTCTAATTATGACAGCTCTTTGAAAGCAATATACCGTTACATCCGCTGGACCTTACTGGTTGTGGGGATATATAGGACTTGTAGGTTCACCAAGAACCCGACGAACCCAGAGCCAAAAACTGAGCAGCAACTTGCAATGGTTTTTTATTATGTACCGGGTATATAGCAATTATTCTGGGAAAATGTATACATGGAAAAATCGGTATGAAAGACACCCATGTATTTCTGAAATGGGAACAAAATATAGAGTTTAGAAACTGTAGATATTTGCACATTTCCAAAATTGGGAATACTCATACTAGCATGAGAATTATCGGTCATTTTTCAAAATGACTTCATTTTTACACATTGTCTTTCCTTTGGAAGGCAGAAATGCATCGAAAGTCAATAGGTAATAACAGTTGCTTTACAAATCTGAATTACCCAAAGTCACCCGATAAAAATGGTACCTCACTTGTGTGGGTAGGCATAGTGCCCACGACAGGAAACGGCTCAAAACGCAACGTGAACACACCACATTTTCACAATGAAAAATTACCCTTTTTTTGCAAAGTGCCTAGCTGTAGTTTTTGAACCCTAGCTCTGCCGGCACCTAGGGAAACCTAGCAAACCTATACATTTTTGAAAACTAGACACCCAGGGGAATCCAGGATGGGGTGACTTGACTGGCTCTCACCAGGTTCTGGTACCCAGAATCCCTTGCAAACCTAAACAATTGTCAAAAAAAACACATTTTCCTCACATTTCTGTGGTGAAAAGTTCTGGAATCTGCGTGGATCCACAAATTTCCACCCACCCCGCGTTCCCCAAAGTCTTCCGAGAAAAATGGTACCTCACTTGTGTGGGTAAGCCTAGTGCCCGCGACAGGAAACGGCGCAAAACGCAACGTGGACACACCACATTTTCACAGTGAAAAATGACTCTTTTTTGGCAAAGTGCCTACCTGTAGTTTTTGAACCCTAGCTCTGCCGGCACCTAGGGAAACCTAGCAAACCTATACATTTTTGCAAACTAGACACCCAGGGGAATCCAGGATGGGGTGACTTGACTGGCTCTCACCTGGTTCTGTTACCCAGAATCCCTTGCAAACCTAAAAAATTGACAAAAAAAAACACATTTTCCTCACATTTCTGTGGTGGAAAGTTCTGGAATCTGCGTGGATCCACAAAATTCCACCCACCCAGCGTTCGCCAAAGTTTTCTGAGAACAATGGTACCTCACTTGTGTGGGTAGGCCTAGTGCCCGCGACAGGAAACGGCCTAAAACGCAAGGTGGACACACCACATTTTCACAGTGAAAAATGACCCTTTTTTTGCAAAGTGCCTACCTGTGGCTTACACCTTTGAATCATGATTTTGGCAGCTATTGGAAATCCTAATACTCCAGCTGACGCCAGAGGTTGGCGGGGGGGAGGGCTGGGGGCGTAACCACATCATGTCAAGCACATCAGCAATTCTTTGTATAGCTGATGCCATTCTCCCCCCCCCCTGAGATTTTGGCATTTGTATTGATACGTATTATTTCTTGTGAACTAGTAAATGAATAGCCCAAGTAAGAGCACCAGTCATTGCATCCACTGCACCTAGAGACTTCTTCATGTCATTTGACAATGCCTGTATAGTACTCTAATGAAGCTGTCCAGCCGAGCAGACATGCTGGTCAGTCTCTCATGGAATGTCCTTCAATGAACTTTTGCCTCTAAGGGCCTCCATTATGCCCATGAGGGTGTCATCCATCTGAGTCAGGTACAAGAAGATGGCACAGCCATGCTCTCCCATGGCAGCTTATGGCTGTAGATTTTCAATATATTGCTACAGTTTCACAAGCATGGGAGCTAGGCTATTTGCTACTCTTTTTGGTCTGTATGTTTGGCACTCAATTATTCTCCTTTTTGTGATTCACCAAATATTGCTGTCTGTGCTTATGGTGCAGGAGCCTTAGTTGTTGAAGCAATGCTTGTGCCTCTTCAAAACAACGCATCCGTTTGTAACCTTAAAAATGTTTTGTACATCTGGTCCTTTGTAACATTGTTTAAGTGTCACAAAGCCACTATAAACGTCTACTAGGTACAGCTGAGGACACAGCAAAGATTCAAAGCTTAATGGAAAAGTCGTTTCAAGGTGGGGATTAACCAATAGTGTTAGAAATGGGGTCTCTGGTTGTCAGACTATGTACTAGGCCTGGTCGGTGAACTCCGCTCCGTTCGTGGAATTTGCAGAGTTTTCCGAACTCCGCAATCCGGACCACGCAGAGTTCTGAAAAATTCCACTCCGCGTGGTGTCGTTTTTTCTTTGCTCGCACTCGCCAATGTCAAGTTGGCGAACGCGAGCAAATAAAATCCACCTCCCGGTCAGATTTCTCAACGCGGGCGGTCGCAGATGGTTGTGACCGCTCGCGTTGAGAAACCTTCCATTCGCGTTGAGAAAGCTGCCGCTCGGGTAGAAAATCTTCTTGAGCGGCAGGAAAAAAAGCGGCGCCCTCTTGCGCTGCGTATGGTGCAGGTCGCGCTGACTTTGCAGCGCGTGACAAACTCCCGGCGCTGAAAATCAACATGAACGGCATTACCAAATGCACTCCACCGCTTGCGGGATTCCGCGTAGCGCAAAGAGTTTTTTGGTCACCATGCAGAACTCTGAGAACTCCGCCCAGGCCTAGTATGCACCCGGTACAAGCAGGAACCACCACTCTAGTCAGGGTTAGCTAGATTCACACTGAAAGATAACCTGTGCTCACCCTCTGGTAGCTTGGCACAGAGCAGTCAGGCTTATCTAAAGAGGCAATATGGAAAGTATTTGTGCAACACACACACAGTAACACAATGAACACACCACAAAATACTCCACACAAGTTTAGAAAAATAGATTACAATAACAAACTTCTAATGAGTAGAACCAAAGTTATGAATTTTAAAAGATTACATCAAATTATAGTTCTTAGAGTCTTAAAGCGGCCAATCGCAGACATCTGGCCGCACTAGACCGGGTACATCCAATGTTCAGGCCAATCGCTATAGACAGCAGACCAGCTGCAGGGCTCATGCAGGTTGTGCTTAAAAATACCTTGGATGGAGGAAGCGTCGACGTCGAAGACTCAATGCGAGAAGTCAAAGAGGTGGTGTGTTGTTGTCGATCCCGTGAGACTTCGTTGACAAATCCATTGGCGATGAAGGCGATGTGTCATCGTTGAGCCGTGCAGTCCGTTGTTGTCAAGCTGCGCAGTCATCGTGTCGGGCACCCGCGTTGTTGGCGATGTGTGGATTCTGCTGCCTCAGCACAGACACAAGCATTTACAAGGGCCCAGGAATGGATTGGCACCATGTAGCAAGGCAGGACTCACCGATGGCAGAGTCCAGGTGCCGTTGCAGGGTTGTCGGAAGTCTTTGAGACTTCAGAATAGGGGACAAGCCAGCAAGCCCTTGGAGTCACTCTGGGTTCAAGTGAGATGGGTCCAGTCCTTTTCCTCAGCAGGGCAGAGGGTAGCAAGCAGCTGGCAACAGGCAGCACATCAGAGCAGAAAAGCAATTCTTCCAGAGCAGCAGTCCCACAGAGTGGCAGTCCTTGTAGCAGCACAGCCGTCCTTCCTGGCAGAGTTCTTCACAGGTCCAGTAGTGTACTGTTTTGGTGGGGTCGAAGCCCCAGCACTTATACCTAGTTGTTCCTTTGAAGAGGGGGTAACTTCAAAGAAAGGATTTTTAAGTGCACACAGGCCCTTTCATCCCAGCCCTGGCTCCTGACTATCAGTAGGGGGTAATCAGCCCTTTGTCTTGGAAACATGACACTGCCTATTCAGGTGTAAGTGTCGGCTCCTCCCTCTCTTCCTGCCCAGGAAGTGCTATCAGAATGCAGATGAATGGAGATGAGTTCTTTGTCACACCTACGCTTCCTGTGTTTGTGGCTGTCTAGAGGGAATGTGCAAAGTGTAGCTGTCATCCACCCCAGACGTGTACTGGAGACAGGCTGCAGGCACACAGAGAAGTAAGAGTAGAGAAATGTCCACTTTATAGAAGTGGCATTTCTAAAACAGTAATGTTAAATCCAGCTTTACCAGTAAAGGGGATTTATCATTACCATTCGAAAGATATAAAACTTGATGCAGCTACTTCTTCTAATTAGGAATTACAACTTAAAGTGCATTAAGGAATTCCCATTGCTAACCTATGAGATTAGGCCTCTTAGTAGTGAAAAACATATTTGTGTGTTTGTTACACCCAGGACATAAAAAACTTAACAGTGCATGTCCTACTTTTTACTTACACAGCATCCTGCCCTATGGGCTACCTAGGGCCTACCTTAGGAGTGACGCATGTGTAGTAAGAGGGGAGTTTAAGACTTGGCAATTAGTTTTAAATGCAAAGTTGAAGTGGAAGTAAACTGCACAGACAGGACCTGCAGTGGCAGGCCCGAGACAGGTTTAATAGGCTATTTGTGTGGGTGGCACAATCAGTCCTGCAGGCCCACTAGTAGCATTTAGAGTACAGGATCTGGGTATATGGTATACCACTTTACAAATGACTTACAAGTAAAACTAAATATACCAAACAGGTATAAACCAATTATACCATGTTTAGAGAAGTGAGCACATGCACTTTAGCACTGGTTTGCAGTGGTAAAGTGCTCAGAGTCCTAAAGCCAACAAAAAGAAGGTCAGAAAAAGAGGAGGAGGAAGGCAAAATGTTTGAGGTGACCGTTCAGAGAGGGCCATTTTCTAACAGGTAGTGACAACCTGCAGTGTCTGTTTTCAGGCACGATTGCTATCTGAGAAAGGCTGTGATATTTATGTTTTTGAAGTGACTGGGGTGTGAGCCCTGTCAAGCAGAAACCAAAATCCTAGTCAGTGCACAGGCAACCCCAAATTAACCTATGCTCAACACCCTGATAGCGTGGCACAGAGCTGTCAGGCTTAACTTAGAGGCAATGTGTAAAGTATTTGTGCAACACGTCAAACAGTAAAACTGTGCAAACACCACACAAAAAGATCCTACACAAGGCTAGAGAAATAGAGTTAATTTAATAAATGAAACAAGACCAACATGACAGATATCCAATCAGTAGAGCCATAATTACAAACTTTTAAATAATAAACTGCATTTGGCATCTAGTAGCATTAAGTGCAAACTGTGGTTATCTGGTTTCTCTGGACGGGGTCAAAGTCAAAAGTTCAGGCAGACCGCGATTGAGCGCAGGTTGGATACAGTTCCTGATTAGTCCAGCTGAAGTTTTACCTTCTCAACTTTTGTGCCAATAGTCCCATTTGCATTGGAGAGGTTTGTGAGGAGCAAGGAGAGTGCTGAGGGCGGTAGTCAGTGTGGTGCGAAGAGCAGGCCGGGTGTCGTGGGCAGGAGGGCTGGAGGTTTGCATTGGTGGTCCAACACGGACTGTCAATGCTACTGTACAAAGAGACAGGCTGGCAGTGGCTCACACTGGATTTCAGTGCAAGCACATGGTTCTGCTACGATTGGGTCAATTCGCGGTCGCAAAGTGTCCAAAAGCTTTATTTGAAGAACCCGTGAGTCACACGAAGGGTCCAGGAACTGTGAGGCACCATTTGGGGGTCACCAACTTGCTGAAGACGGGTCCAGGAGCAGCTGGAGAGCCATTTATGTCCTTGAAGCTCAGAACAGGACGCTTTATTCGTCCTGCCGAAATTGATTCCCCCACGAGTCTGATTTAAGCACGTTGTCCTGTGCTCCTGGAAGACCCGCCCGTCCAACATCGTGGACTGGGACCCCCTGCCTCCACCGGATTCATTCTTTCCGGGCAGCACTATCTCAGCGCCCAGATACCATGTTGGCAGCCTGAGCCAACTCGATCCGGTCAGCGATCCAATTGCTCACATCTGAATATACGCTCACTACTGAATATACGCCCACCAGCCATCTCCCACACGTGATTTCTTCACCCTACTACTGTACAGTGCCGATTACTGCAAGTTTGAACTCGATCAAGGCTCTATTTCCTCATATCCGAATACACGTCCCCCAGCCATCTCCTATACCTGATTTCTTCACCCTACAACTATACAGTCTTGAATACCGCAACATTGTGCTACCAGCACTATTTAAGAAATTAGTAACCATTGTCCTGATGATGACCTTAATTTGAACAGGTCGAAACGCCGTCGACAACGCAGCGCTATTCGCGGCTTCCACAGGGTCATTCAAACCTACCTAAATTATAATACTGCATTTGTATTAACCTAATTTGTACCATTGACCCTCGAAATATTTGCTTTTACTGTTTTTCGCCGTTCACGCTGTTTTTTATCACTTGTGTCACTGCGCCGTTCACTTACACCAGCACGTTCAGTACACACTTGGTTGTTATGGTTACTCCAATTTAATTGTATCGTAGTGCTGTTATAACTACCTACAAATAACAACCCTTCCTAACTATTCTTGGTCTCCCTCTCCCCTTTGTTTCCCTTCCTCCAGTGATTTACACACTTATTATAACGGTCTTTATTAATGATAACTGGTTGAGACGTTGTTTTTGTTATTAATCAGAACAGGAGGCCAGCAGTCGAGCCCTTTGAGTCACTCTAGGGATCCTAGGTACAAGAGAAAGTTGCAAGTCCAATTCCTCTTCCCCAGGCAAGAAGGCAGCAGGTCAGCACAGCAGGACAGCAGTTACTTTATAGCAGCAGTCCAGCAGAGTGTAAGTCTTTGTAGCAGCACAGCAGTCCTTCTTCCTGGCAGAGTTTCCACAGGTCCAGAAGTGTACTGAAGAGTTGGTGTCTGAGGTCCTTCTTTTATACACAGTTGTGTCTTTGAAGAGGGCTGAAGCTTCTAGAGGCATGCCTTTGAATTGGGGAGAAGCTTCTAGAGGCATGCCTTTGAAGTGTACAGACAACCTGCCTTCACTGCCCTGGCTCCAGACTAACTACAGGGTATATGCTGCCCTTTGTGTTGAGTTAGGACACCGCCTATTAAGTGTAAGTGGTGCTTTTCCCAGCTCCTTCCCCATCCTGCCAGTGATGGCCCATCCAGTCACACCTAAGCTCCCATTGTGTTTGGCTGTCTAGGAGGAATACACAAAGCCTAAATGTCACCCAGACCCTGTCATGGGACCCTGATACAGGCTGCAGGCACCAAATGGATAAGGCAAGAAAATGCTAACTTTCTAAGAGTGGCATTTTCAGAATTGCAATTTAAAATCCAACTTCACCATAAGTTAGGATTTTTAATTGTGATTCCAGAGATGCCAAACATGAACTGGTCATCACTTCCCATTTGGAAATGACACTTATAAAATGTAATTAGGCAACTCCACTGTTTTCCAACGGGAGAGATAGGCCTTGCTCTGCCAAGTGTTGCCAACCCAGTACTGGGCCCTTGGAAATGAGTATAAAGTGCTGCTCCAGCAAGATTCAAAGCATCAACACTGTTGCGCCATTTGGAACTAACGCATCTCCATCGATGCATCACTGCAGCCACGAGGAACAAATACCTGGCTTTGCCGACTGCTCGACGCATCTCCGACTTTGCACGGCTCGGAACTGGCACATCTCCATCGACGACGATGCATTCCTGTAGATGTAAGAATCTAGTACATCACTTTGTCAGATGCTGGTCGCATTGCCTCCATTGCCGACACATCCTCGATTTTTGCAGCTCGGAACCGACGCATCACCTTCATCGTAAGGATTGACGACGACCCATCACCTCCACTCCTCCCCGCATTGTCCTTGATGATGAGCATTTAAGGTTCTGTTTCACCGGTAAAGACTGGTCCCTGTAGCCAACCCGTGTTCCATTGTGGTGGGCCTGAACTTTCAAATTTGACCCGGTCTAGTGAGACCAGATAGCCCCGGTTGGCGCTTTAAGCTGTTAAGCACTACAATTCAGTTTATTCTTTAAAAATTCAGAACTCCGGTTATACTTATTGGATTTTTGTTGGTTTGTTCTTGCTTTGCTCATAAAAAGATAAGCTATGTTTCTAAACTAGTGTGGAGTCTTTTTGTGGTGTTTTCACTGTGTTACCAGGGGTGGCTGGTGTTAATGGGCAAAATGGGCGTCGCCCTGCCTCTACCACTCTGAGGGGAGAGGCAAAAAGAGAATTTAGAAAATCATCACGCAGCTGGAAATAAAATAATACTTGCTGCTCTCTTATTTTTTTTGGGCAGCTGTGATTAACTTTGCAGATGTCCTGCTCCTGCTGTGCATGTGCCTGCTGGGCGAGGTATTCTTCGACCTGCAGGCACAAGCTACAGCTGTAACATCAGGGCAGAGGGCGTGCCGATTTTCAATGCCCTGAATAAGGTTGGATTTCGGGCGCTTTCACAATGGCCCTGGGAGGAGTTCACAGAACTCCATTCATTTCAATGGCAGGGGGCGGGGCAGGCCGAGAAGGAGAATGAGGTAATGGGTGGTAACAACTTAAACTCATCGCGAGAGGGGGCGGGCTGTAGCTGGATTTTCCCTTCATTCCTCGTGCGCTTTCACTTTTGGAAACGTTACTTTTCTAGCTGAGCCTGAGGCCTTTCTCTGTGGACACCTCTCTCATCTTGTTCGACACACAGGCCCAAAAGAATACAGGTTGGCACCTATGTTTTCTTTAAGCTGCTATTACATGAGCCCCCTGGCTACATTAGAGAGTTCAGCTATTTTTAGCTACATAGATACGGCGCCAAGACTCGAACAGCGCGTAGTGCTTTTTTTTTTCCTCTCTCACAAAGTTTTCCGTCTCTTGCCTTCCTTGTGAGCTAGGGATCCGGAATCAGGTTGATGGGTTTGTGCTCAGCTGTGGTTGTTCGTCGGGGTGTGTCACTGCCGAGTGGAGCTTCAATATGGAGGATGCACGTGTCTGTGAGCCAGGGCTGCAGGCCCGGCTCCAGGAATTTTTATTTGGGTGGGCCAAGGATGCATTCGGGTTGGCCACTGCGGGCCCGATTTGTCACTTACATGTCTAGCCAGGCCTGCTCTAGGGCCCTCCTTTATCTCTCCTTAGTTTTACAAGGGCCAGTAAAACGCATTCTTTTCTTTCCAAATCTCTTTCTAAATGTTATCACTCTCAAAAAGAGTTTTTTTCCATGTAATGTCCCTTTGATGGGAAGAGGAGGTTTCTGAGGTGGGAGTATCTGGCAAGTGACACTTCTCGGGTTCTTCCTCCCTCACTGCCACCCTCCGCCAGTGCCCCTCATTTCTCCGTAGCCCCTCCCCCTCATGACCTCCTCCTCAGACTCCCTCACTGCCACCCTCCACCAGTGCCCCTCATCTCTCTATAGCCCCTCTCCCTCATGACCTCCTCCTCAGATTCCCTCACTGCCACCCTCCACCAGTGCCCCTCATCTCTCCGTAGCCCCCCCTATTGACCTCCTCCTCGGATTCCCTCACTGCCACCCTCCACCAGCGCCCCTCATCTCTCCGTAGCCCCCCCATTGACCTCCTCCTCTAATTCCCTCACTGCCACCCTCCACCAGCGCCCCTCATCTCTCCGTAGCCCCCCCTCTATAGAGCTCCTTCTCAGACTACCTCACTATCACCCTCCACCAGCGCCCCTCATCTCTCCGTAGCCCCCCCCCACCCTATTGACCTCTTTCTCGGACACCCTCACTACCACCCTCCACCTGCGCCCCATATCATATGCATTTCATTTGTTGTATAGCACTACTCATATCAGTGTAGGGTGTCACAGTACTTTACATCACGCACACATTATACAGAGACAATCAATCATGCAAGTATGTAAATCAATCTACAGGGAATGTCACATAAGCCAATGAGGATTACAAGGTGTAGGAATCACGTGTCATCCATACTGGTGGCCATTATATTTTAAGAGGGTTTGGTCTGGAGAAGCACAAACTCAGGATTTAAAGCATACCCCAGTAGTTAGGGGTTGGCTTTACTGATAAAAATGTATATCTGCCCAAACAAAACTACCAACAGACAAAGGATTGGCAGGATCATTAATCACCAGTTATCTGGACATTTTTATTGTTGTCTTACATCTGTGGCAGAGCCGGCCTTGATCATGATAAAAACTGTTTAAACAAAGCATACAGGAAGTATGTGTCTTGCTGGGCCTTCCCTGATGATTTTCAATAGAAGAACAAATAGCCAGACATTCTCTCACCTGCTCGGTTCCTCCTCAGAGCCCGATCGGATAAGCAGCTGCAGGGGCCAGGAAAGGTGAATCCGGAGAAACAAACTTTTTCTCCAGCATTGAATAGAAAAGGAAATATTCACACAGCAGAACAGTTAAGGTTACCCGGTGCCAAGAGAGGATTTGTCCCCTTTGATATGCCCCTATTTTACCTGCAGGAGTGGGCGGGGACACAGCCCACCTTTCTAAAGGAGATGCGTGATTGGGGGTGCCTGTGAGAGAGAGCCCAGGCCCAATCACGCAACTCACTGAACAGGAAGAAAAACAACGTTCGGGGAACGTTTTCAATGAAAGTGGCCATTTACTACTGGCCTTCGTGACGTCACTTACAGGGCCAAGGCTCATGCTTGGGTGGGCCAGGCTCATGTTTGGGTGGGCCTGGCCTACCTGGCCCACCCGCTAGAACCGGGCCTGGAGGGCTGTATCGTGAATGTAAGACTCAAGAGAAGAGGTGACACATGTGGAGTGATAGAAAAAAGCAGCACAGCCTTTATGCTAATGGTGGAGTAATTAATAATACCATGTTTCTTTTGCCACGTAGGTACAATTTCAGTTTCATTTAGGAAAGTTCCTTTCAGGCTACTTTATCTGTTTCACTCGAACCTCTGTTTCACCTCGTGCACAGCCTGTGTTTTTCTGTTTCGGCATTGCACATCCTATGCCTGTGTCTTGTTGTAGTGTTCACCCCATGTCTGTCTCTGCAGAGCACATCGTGCGCCTTTCTGTAGCGTGGCAGCCGGTACCTGTCTCTTGTGACTTGTATTATAAGAAGGGGCTTAAAAATCCCAGGCTGCAAAGTGACGATATAAAATAAAACCGAGAGGGGGAATCACAAGTAGGGCCTCTGTGGACCCCAGGGGTGCACAAACACTGAACATGGCAAAGATTCACCACAGGGCAGCACAATCTGCAGATCAGCACTGAGGCAGCTGAAATAGCTTTCAAATAACAGTGTGGGTACGGAAATATGGCAATTGAAAGTAAAAGCAGGTTCTAATTTAAAAAAAGTGAAATTCAAACGCAGAACACATGCATTAGGTACATGTTTAACTGTGAGCTAACAGCAGATATTGTGACCCCTCTCCCACAGGCGTGTTTTTAAACCAAGTCACATTTTTGCTATATTTCAGTAAACCTTAAAAAATGCTTACAAATAAAAGCAGAGCTAAAAATGTTTTTTCCAATTGTATTAGTTTGTGGCTGAACATTTGGAAGAACAGAATTATTCTGTGGTTTCCTGTTATGATTTACATCTCAAGCAATAAAGCTACATAGAGATTCAAATTGAATGCAGATGCCCCAGTCCGTCTGCCTGGGCATTGAACAAAGGAATCACTTGTCCAAGGTGAGACATCGGGGTGAAGCAGGAGGCGGTTTGATAAGCAGCATGAAAGTAATAGCAGCATGTCTAAAATAACGTTCACCGACCTAATCATGTTCTCAAATCTGTGCATCCGCAGTAAAGAAAAATGCAGAGATAAATCTTCACAGACCAGGAAACATGCAGCATTCTTAAAAAGAAAATAATTAAAAAAGACATTCAAGTCACCGTATTCCATTTGTGGCATTATTCAGGAGGTATGCGCTGCATGTTAAAATATTATTTGTATGTTTTACAATATCAACGAGTAAATACAAGTCTATCTCCTTAACTCCTTTGCTGCTAGGCCTTTTCCCCCGTGTGCTAAGGCTTTTTTTGGCTATTTGGCGTAGTTCGCGCTTAGGCCCCTGTAACTTTTTGACCACATAAGGTATCCGCGCCAAATTTGCGTCCTTTTCTTCCAACATCCTGGGGATTCTAAAGGTACCCAGGGTTTGTGGATTCCCCTGGAGGGGACCCAGAAATTAGCCAAAATACAGCTAAATTTTGTTTTTTTGGGAAAAATGGGAAAAAGTGCTGCAAATGAAAGCGTCTGGGTTTTGCCCTGCAAATGGTATCAAAAAAGGGTTTGTGGGGCTGAAATCACCATTTTCCCAGCTTTTAGGGAATGACAGACTTTTGTCAGAAAACCAAAAAATTTTACACAGTTTTGGCATTTTTCTGGGACATAGCCTATTTTTGCTATTTTTTGTGCTTTCAACCTCCTTCCCGTTTACGGTAGAAATGGGTATGAAAGCAATAATGGATCCTGGAAAGCTATATATTTTAGTAAAGTAGACAAAATTCTGAATTCAGCAAGGGGTCATTTGTGTAGATCCTTCAAGGTTTCTTTATAGAAACTAACAGTTAAATATAGGAAAAATTGAAAATTAGTTGAAAAAAAAGCCTTTTGTGTCAACGTTTTCACCTGTAACTTCTTCTAATTATGATAGCTCTTTAAAAGCAATATACCGTTACATCCGCTGGACCTTACTGGTTGTGGGGATATATAGGACTTGTAGGTTCACCAAGAACCCGACGAACCCAGAGCCAAAAACTGAGCAGCAACTTGCAATGGTTTTTTATTATGTACCGGGTATATAGCAATTATTCTGGGAAAATGTATACATGGAAAAATCGGTATGAAAGACACCCATGTATTTCTGAAATGG
This sequence comes from Calotriton arnoldi, assembly GCA_963921515.1. Lineage (NCBI taxonomy): Eukaryota > Metazoa > Chordata > Amphibia > Caudata > Salamandridae > Calotriton > Calotriton arnoldi. Next base: position 957,015 of record CAWUFW010002917.1, read on the forward strand.
GAACAAAATATAGAGTTTAGAAACTGTAGATATTTGCACATTTCCAAAATTGGGAATACTCATACTAGCATGAGAATTATCGGTCATTTTTCAAAATGACTTCATTTTTACACATTGTCTTTCCTTTGGAAGGCAGAAATGCATCGAAAGTCAATAGATAATAACAGTTGCTTTACAAATCTGAATTACCCAAAGTCTCCCGATAAAAATGGTACCTCACTTGTGTGGGTAGGCATAGTGCCCACGACAGGAAACGGCTCAAAACGCAACGTGAACACACCACATTTTCACAATGAAAAATTACCCTTTTTTTGCAAAGTGCCTAGCTGTAGTTTTTGAACCCTAGCTCTGCCGGCACCTAGGGAAACCTAGCAAACCTATACATTTTTGCAAACTAGACACCCAGGGGAATCCAGGATGGGGTGACTTGACTGGCTCTCACCAGGTTCTGGTACCCAGAATCCCTTGCAAACCTAAACAATTGTCAAAAAAAACACATTTTCCTCACATTTCTGTGGTGAAAAGTTCTGGAATCTGCGTGGATCCACAAATTTCCACCCACCCCGCGTTCCCCAAAGTCTTCCGAGAAAAATAGTACCTCACTTGTGTGGGTAAGCCTAGTGCCCGCGTCAGGAAACGGCACAAAACGCAACGTGGACACACCACATTTTCACAGTGAAAAATGACTCTTCTTTGGCAAAGTGCCTACCTGTAGTTTTTGAACCCTAGCTCTGCCGGCACCTAGGGAAACCTAGCAAACCTATACATTTTTGCAAACTAGACACCCAGGGGAATCCAGGATGGGGTGACTTGACTGGCTCTCACCTGGTTCTGTTACCCAGAATCCCTTGCAAACCTAAAAAATTGACAAAAAAAACACATCTTCCTCACATTTCTGTGGTGGAAAGTTCTGGAATCTGCGTGGATCCACAAAATTCCACCCACCCAGCGTTCGCCAAAATTTTCTGAGAACAATGGTACCTCACTTGTGTGGGTAGGCCTAGTGCCCGCGACAGGAAACGGCCTAAAACGCAAGGTGGACACACCACATTTTCACAGTGAAAAATGACCCTTTTTTTGCAAAGTGCCTACCTGTAGTTTTTGAACCCTAGCTCTGCCGGCACCTAGGGAAACCTAGCAAACCTATACATTTTCGAAAACTAGACACCCGGGGGATTCTAGGGAGGTATGGCTTGTGTGGATCCCCCAACGTTTTCTTACCCAGAATCCCCAGCAAACCTCAAATTTAGCTGGAAAAAATCACTTTTTTCACACATTTTTGTGTGGGAAAGTTGTGGCATCACCGGGCTGACACAAAATTCCTACCATCCCAGCGTTCCCCCGGGTCTCCTGATAAAAATGGTGCCTCACTCGTGTAGGAGGCCCAAGTACCCACGACAGGCAAGGGCCCAAAACGTATTGAGGCGACATCACAATTGCCCATCACAAAACTACCTGGTTTTGCAAGGGGGATCACCTGGGTTTTTGGCTCCGTGCTCGGCGGCCATCTAGGGAGACCTACCAAACCCACACATTTCTGAAAACTAGACACACGGGGGATTTCAGGGAGGTATGGCTTGCGTGGATCCCCCAACGTTTTCTTACCCAGAATCCCCTGCAAACCTCAAATTTAGCTGAAAAAAATCACTTTTTTCACACATTTTTGTGTGGGAAAGTTGTGGCATCACCGGGCTGACACAAATTTCCTACCACCCAGCGTTCCCCAAGGTCTCCCAATAAAAATGGTGCCTCACTCGTGTGGGAGGCACAAGTACCCGAGACAGGCAAGGGCCCAAAACGTATTGAGGCGACATCAAAATTACCTATCACAAAACGACCTGGTTTTGCAAGGGGGGTCACCTGGGTTTTTAGCCCCGTGCTCGGCGGCCATCTAGGGAAACCTACCAAACCCACACATTTCTGAAAACTAGACACCCGGGATTCCAGGGAGGTATGGCTTGCGTGGATCCCCAACCTTTTCTTACCCAGAATCCCCTGCAAACCTCAAATTTAGCTGAAAAAAATCACTTTTTCACACATTTTTGTGTGGGAAAGTTGTGGCATCACCGAGCTGACACAAATTTCCTACCACCCAGCGTTCCCCCGGGTCTCCCGATAAAAATGCCTCACTTGTGTGGGAGGCCCAAGAACCCGCGACAGGCAAGGGCCCAAAACGTATTGAGGCGACATCAAAATTGCCTATCACAAAATGTTTTGGGCCCTTGCCTGTCGGGGGTACTTGTGCCTCCCACACGAGTGAGGCACCATTTTTATCGGGAGACCTGGAGGAATGCTGGGTGGTAGGAAATCTGTGTCAGCCAGTGATGCCACAACTTTCCCACACAAAAATGTGTGGAAAAAGTGTTTTTTCAGCTAAATTTGAGGTTTGCAGGGATTCTGGGTAAGAAAACGTTGGGGGATCCACGCAAGCCATACCTCCCTGGAATCCCGAGTGTCTAGTTTTCAGAAATATGTGGATTTGGTAGGTTTCCTTAGCTGGCCGCCGAGCACGGAGCCAAAACCCAGGTGACCCCCTTGCAAAACCAGGTCGTTTTGTGATAGGCAATTTTGATGTCGCCTCAATACGTTTTGGGCCCTTGCCTGTCGCGGGTACTTGGGCCTCCTACACGAGTGAGGCACCATTTTTATCGGGAGACCCGGGGAATGCTGGGTGATAGGAAATTTGTGTCAGCCCGGTGATGCCACAACTTTCCCACCTAAAATGTGTGAAAAAATGATTTTTCAGCTAAATTTGAGGTTTGCAGGGATTCTGGGTAAGAAAACGTTGGGGGTTCCACTCAAGCTATACCTCCTGGAATCCCGGGTGTCTAGTTTTCAGAAATGTGTGCGTTTGGTAGGTTTCCCTAGCTGGCCGCCGAGCACAGGGCCAAAAACCCAGGTGACCCCCCTTGCAAAACCAGGTCGTTTGTGATAGGCAATTTTGATGTCGCCTCAATTTGTTTTGGGCCATTGCCTGTCGCGGGTACTTAGGCCTCCTACACGAGTGAGGCACCATTTTTATCGGGAGACCCGGGGGAACGCTGGGTGGGAGGACATTTTTGTCAGCCCGGTGATGCCACAACTTTCCCACACAAAATGTGTGAAAAAGTGATTTTTTCAGCTAAATCTGAGGTTTGCAGGGATTCTGGGTAAGAAAACGTTGGGGATCCACGCAGCCATACCTCCCTGGAATCCCCAGGGTGTCTAGTTTTCAGAAATGTGTGGGTTTGGTAGGTTTCCATAGATGGCCGCCGAGCCCGGGGCCAAAAACCCAGGTGACCCCCAGTGCAAAACCAGGTTGGTTTGTGATAGGTAATTTTGATGTCGCCTCACTAGGTTTTGGGCCCTTGCCTGTCATGGGTACTTGACCCACCCACACAAGTGAGGTACCATTTTTCTTGGAAGACTTTGGGGAATGCGGGGTGGGTGGAATTTTGTGGATCCACGCAGATTCCAGAACTTTCCACCACAGAAATGTGAGGTAATTGTGTTTTTTTTTTTTTACAAATTTTGAGGTTTGCAAGGGATTCTGGGTAACACAACCTGGTGAGAGCCAGACAAGTCACCCCATCCTGGATTCCCCTGGGTGTCTAGTTTTGAAAAATATATAGGTTTGCTATGTTTCCCTATTTGCCGGCTGCGCTAGGACCCAAAATCCACAGGTAGGCACATTCCGAAAAAAAAGTCAGTGCCTAGTGGGCTTTCTGCCGCCCTGGGGAGGGGGGAAATCAGGGGCTATTGCTCCGATATGCCCCAGAGGGGCGCAGAAAGACTGTGGCTATTCTTTTGGGGGGTTGGGGGCATTGGGATGCCCATTCTGGTCAGCCCCCACCCTGCGTATAAAAAAGCAAGCATATTCGCTAGCGCATATTGGGCTTTCTGCCCCCCCTTGGGGGGCAGATCAGGGGCTACTGCCCCCATCTGCCTCCTGGGAGGGGCAGAAAGACTGTGGCATCTTTTTTGGGGTGGGTGGGGGCATTGGCATGTCCATTCTTGGCAGCCCCCACCCTGAAATTTGGAGAAAAACAAATCCCTGGTGGCTAGTGGGCTTTTTTCCCCCCGTGGGGTGCAGATAAGGTGCTATTGCCCCATCTGCCTCCCAGGGGGGTGCAGAAAGACTGTAGCTTTTTTTTATTTGGGTGGGTCATTGACATGCCCATTCTGGGCAGCTCCCACCCCTACCTATATAAAAAAAAAAAATCCCTGGCGCTTAGTCGGCTTTCTGCCTCCCCCGGGGGTCAGATCAGGGGCTATTGCCCCCATCTGCTTCCTGGGGGGGGCAGAAAGTCTTTTGTTTTCTTTGGGGGGGTAGGGTGGGGGCATTTGCATGCCCATTCTGGGCAGCCCCCACCCGGGCCTATAAAAAAATAATCCCTGGCATCTAGGGTGCTTTCTGTCCCCCGAGGGGGCAGATTGAGGGCTACTGCCCCCATCTGCCCCCAGGGGGCAGAAAGACTGGAATTGTGTGTTGTGGGGGAGGGGTGGGGGCATTGGCATGCCCATCTTGGGCAACCCCACCCCTAAATTCATTGGGGGGAAAACCTGGTGTCTAGTGGGCTTTCTGCCCCCCCAGGGGGCAGATTGGCGGCTACTGTCCTGATCTGCCCTCAGAGAGCAAAAAGACTGTACCTTTGTGGCAAGGGGGTGGGGGCATTGGCATGCCCATATTGGGCAGCCCCCACCCCTAATTAAAATATAAACAAAAATCCCTGGTATCTAGTGGGCTTTCTGCCCCCCCGGGGGGGGCAGATTGGGGGCTACTGCCCCATCTGCCCCCCAGGGGGGGCAGAAAGACTAAATTTGCCCAAATACATATGGGGGGAGCAAAGGCCCTTGCCCAAGGGGCCGCTAACCCCTTCCTGGTGTCTAGGGGGTGGATCCCTGCTTGGGGATCGCCCTCCTGGGGTGATCCCCAAGCAGGGATCCACTGGGGAGGGGTACCATTGGAAAGGGAGATTCTCCCTTTCCAATGATACCTTTCCCGTCTTTCTACGTGCTCAGGGGGCTGAGATAGCCCCTGAGCACGTAGAGTGAAACCGAAATGAGCCTAAAGGCTCATTTCAGTTTCGATTTCTGTGAAATGACGTCAGTGCGGCGTGCACGCTGATCGTCAGTTCACAGAAACGGCGAGGAGCCTCGGGAGCTGGGAAGCTCTTCCCCAGCTCCCGAGGCTTTGGGAGAAAAGAAATCCCTCTGCTGTCTGCAGCAGAGGGATTTCGTGCCCCTGTCCTCATGACGGAATGGTTCCGTCATGAGCACAGGAGCACCGATGCTCATGACGGAACCATTCCGTCATGAGCATCGAAGGGGTTAAGTAGAAGATACAAAAAAATCAAACATAACAGTTAAAAGCGGCATTGGAACACAGGAAATGCACACTTTGTAAAATGGTAACACTAGATAATTCCGGAGTGACGTATCTCCATCACCTCTATAGCTCATAAAAATTGGCAATTTCTTAAATGATAAATAATTCAATCGTATTGCTTTATTAACCTTCCTGCTTCCTCAAATTTGCTTGAAAATGCACCATTTGCCCACTCTTTTCAAAATGTTCTCCCCCCAAACCCTCCATAGGTTGTTCGGGCTCGCTCGGTACGCTCGCTCGCCACAGTGAGGTACAACATTCATTTTACGGCCACCACTTTCAAATGTCACCAGCCGCCACTGTGTGTTACAGTTTGAAGTGTTGCACAAATACTTTACACATTGCCTCTTAAGTTAAGCCTGACTTCTCTGTGCCAAGCTACCGGAGAATGAGCACAGGTTAATTTAGAGTGTATTTCTGACTTACCCTGACTAGGATTCTGGTTCCTGCTTGGACAGGGTGCATAGCTCTGCCAACCAGAAGTGTGGGAATGGCCATATACCACCAAGGGAATGCCCCTTAATGCAAAGTAATGCAACTTTTAGGCAATAATCCAGTGCAAAACAAGTTTTTCTCTGTAAACTTATTAACCCGTTGCGTGCGTCCGTCGGCCAACGGCCGTCGCGAGCACTACCTCTGTAGTGCTGCGAACGTCCGTTGGCCGACGCGGCCCCGCCCACTCCGCTAAACCGCCGCACCGCGGCGGAATTGCCGCCGCGGTTAACCGGTTAATCAACACTGCACTGATTTACTTCACTTAAGGTGACCTTGCATTGGTGCAAACTATTCTTAACTCAGAGCCGATGTATGCAAACATAGGGGCCCATTATGATAATGGGCGGATCGCCACCGCCCGTATGGCGGTGGCGATCCGCCCGCTATTTTCCTCCGCCCGCCACACATTTTCCCCCCACCATATTAGTATGGCGGGGGGTACCGCGGCGGACGGGAAGACCGTCCGCCGATTTTTCCACCCGGTCCACAAGTCGACCGGGCGGAAAAGGATTTAATATGGTGGCAGTGTCTGTTAGACACCGCCATCCATATTATGATGCATGCGGGGTAATGCCTTTCCGCGGCGGCAACGCCGCCACGGAAAGGCATACGGTCTTCTACATAGGGATTCTGGGGGGTGAGGGGTGCACATGGGGGGTACCTATGGTACCCCCCTGCATTTCAATGTACAACGTGGCAGGCACCGCGCAGTGCCTGTCACGTTGTGCATTGAAAAGCACAACTTGCTTTTTTGGCATTGCGGCGGGCGGTGCTTTTAGCACCACCCGCCGCAATGTCAGATATGCGGGATGCGCCCGCCAGTGTGGCGGGCGCATCCTAATGGCATGTGCGGGACCGCCGCATGCATTACGGGCGGTCCCATTTCCCGGGGGTATGGCGGGCGGACAAAGTCCGCCCGCCATGCTAATGACCCCCATAGTTTGCATAAAGCATAACTATATTTTAAAAACAATAGTGCAATGGCTCCTACTCAAATTTGTGAAAGGTGAGTTCACACCAGTCTCCAAGATTGAAGCTATGGCATCACATATGTGCAGGGTATGTTCTACTCTTGAGCTACAGCCTATACAATTAATCATTGAGATAGAAAGTTGGATAACACTAGCCACACCCTGCCTTGTTCTTTAGAAAGTTGGATAACATTAGCCACACCCTGCCTTTTTCTGAGTGGCTGCTCGTTTTTTATAAACATGCAAAATACTGAATTACACGCATTGGCAGAGCCAGTAGGTCTGGGCTATTGTAGGTGTTAGTGCTTTTTTGTTGTAATAACTGTATGTTGTTGCTGTGCGTATGTGTAAACTGTAGTGCTGGTGTGTGAGACCGTGGTGGTGTGCAGATACCACCAGGAGAAAGTTATAGAATCGTCAGCCTTGAAGTGGTCTTCCCATCAAATTTTTGCCTTCCTCCTCCACTTTTTCTGACCACTTTTTTTGATGGCATTAGGACCCTGCGCAAATCACTACTGCTAACCAGTGCTAAAGTGCGTGTGCTCTCTCCTTCAAACATGATAATATTGGTTCATCCCCAAATGGCATAATCAATTTACTTATAAATCCCTAGTAAAGTGCCACTACAGGTGCCCAGAGCCTGGAAATTAAAGGCTACTAGTGGGCCTTCATCCCTAATTGTGCTACCCATTTAAGTAATCCTTTAAACATGTATCAAGCTTGCCATTGCACAGCCGGTCTGTGCAGTTTAAACTGCCAATTCGACCTAGCAAAATCAACGTTTTGCCAGGCACTATTTAATACATATAAGTCACCCCTAGGGTAGGTCCTAGACAGCCCAGAGGGCAGGGTGAAATGTATTTAAAAAATCAGGATGTGTACTTTTAAGTTTTACGAGTCCTGGTGGTGAAAAAAACTCTAAAATGTGTTTTTCAATAGAGCAAGGCCTATATCTCCCATAGGATAATATTGGGATTACCTTATTACATTTTATAAGTGTAATTTCCAAATGCTAAGATATAACTGGTTCAAGTTTGTTGTCTCTGGAATCCTAAATTAAAATCTTAACTTATGGTAAAGTTGGATTTTAAATTACAATTCTGAAACTGCCACTTTTAGAAAGTTGGCATTTTCTTGCCTTAGCCATTTTGTGCCTGCAGCCTGTCTCTGGTCATATGACTGTGTGTAGTTGGCAGTTGGGCTTTGTGTATTCCTCCTAGACCTAGACAGCCATACACAATGGGAGTTTAGGTGTGACTGAGTGGGCCATCACTGACAGGATGGGAGGGATGAGCTGGGCCCAGTCTCACTTACATCTGAATAGGCTGTGTCCTGTCACCACACAAAGGGCAGCATACCCCAGTATAGTTAGTCTGAAACCAGGCAGAGAAGGCAGGGCATCTGTGCACTTCACATCATACCTCTAGAAGCTTCTCCCCACTTCAACTGTGTATAAAAGAAGGACCCCATACAACACCACTTCAGTACATTTCTGGACCTGTGGATACTCTGCCTGGAAGAATGACTGCTGTGCTGCTGAAGTACTACCACTCTGCTGGACTGCACCCTGCTGAACTGATTTGCTGTGCTGACCTGCTGATGTCTTGCCTGGTTGAGAAGGACTGGGCCTGCATCATTTGATCCCAGAGTTACTCCAAGGGATTGTTGGGTAGGCTCCTGATCTGGGTGGACAGTCAAAATATCGTTTTTTAAATATCGAAGCACAGTTATATCGAGTTTTAAATATCGTAGGGACAAAATATCGAAGTCAAGTATATCTACAACCAGAATATCGAAGTTAAGGTAAGAAATATCGATGTTGCAAATATCGATGTTAGTAATATCGATAGTTAAATTATCGATGTTAATAATATCGATAATTATGAGTGTTATGTATTTAATATGTATGTGTTGTATATTTTTTGTTAAGTATTGTACTGTTTTTTTAAATATATGTATACATTTTTTAGAAATGAGTAATTTTGTTAAAAGTAAATTTTGCGTTTTAGTACCGTAGCGGGTTGTGGGTTTATATGGGGAATAGGGTGGGAAGTAATTTAATTATAGAAAATTAAATAATAATTTTTAGGAATTATTAATTTATTTTAATTACACTTTGTGTTTTATTGCTGTAGCGGGTTGTGGGTTTATAGGGGAATAGGGTGGGAAGTAATTTAATTTTAATTAAGTAATTATTCATTTTTAATTATTGTTATTAATAATTAATTTATTGTTAATTAATTATTAATTGGTAATTAATTATTATTAAATGATAATTATTTTATTTGTATTAATTTATTATTGGAGTGGGTTGTGTGTTTTTAGGGAAATAGGGTGGTAAGTAAATTATTTGTAATTAAGTAATTAATTAAAAAAAATTGAGTATTGTTAATTAATTTTTTTGTTAATTAATTTTTAATTGGTTAATAATTTCTATTAGATGTTATTTATTGGTATTGATATTTTTTTGTTAATTAATTATTAATATGTTATTAATTTTTATTAGCTATTTATTGGTATTGATAATTAATTTTTTTGTCAATGTATCATAAATTGGTTATTAATTTTTATTACATGTTATTTATTGTTATTGACAATTTTTTTAATTTAATTATTAATTGCAAATTAATTTTTATTGAGTGATTAATTGAAAATTAATGTAATTGTGTGGAATTTTATGTGGAGTGTGTTGAGTGTTTATTGGGGAATAGGGTGGGAAGTATTTAATATTATTAAAGTAATTATTATGTTTGATATATTTGTATTTTTTTTTTCTAAATTTATTAATAAATCATTATTTAATTACAATATTTATTTCATTTATAAGTATGTTATTTTTAACATCTACGTTGTCCAACGCTTTCCCTACTGTTGCACTCTCTGGAGTGGGAATAGTGATTTTTACCCCTACGCTAACCAGCGCTTTCCCTACTGTTGCACTCACTGGAGTGGGAATAGTAATTTTTACCCCTACGCTATCCAGCGCTTTCCCTACTGTTGCACTCTCTGGAGTGGGAATAGTAATTTTTACCCCTACGCTATCCAACCCTTTTCCTACTGTTGCACTCACTGGAGTGGGAATAGTAATTTTTACCCCTAAGCTATCCAGCGCTTTCCCTACTGTTCCACTCTCTGGAGTGGGAATAGTAATTTTTACCCCTATGCTATCCAGCGCTTTCCCTACTGTTGCACTCTCTAGAGTGGGAATAATAATTTTTACCCCTACGCTATCCAGCGCTTTCCCTACTGTTGCACTCACTGGAGTGGGAATAGTAATTTTTACCCCTACGCTATCCAGCGCTTTCCCTACTGTTGCACTCTCTGGAGTGGGAATAGTAATTTTTACCCCTACGCTATCCAACGCTTTACCTACTGTTGCACTCACTGGAGTGGGAATAGTAATTTTTACCCCTACGCTATCCAGCGCTTTCCCTACTGTTGCACTCTCTGGAGTGGGAATAGTAATTTTTACCCCTACGCTATCCAACGCTTTCCCTACTGTTGCACTATGTGGAGTAAGTATATATATTAATTTATATATATATATGTTTAATTTATTTTAACATTTAATGTATTAGTTATTATTTTTAAATATCTTTTAATTTTTTTAACTATATTTCTTTTAATTATATGTATTATTTACTTAATTTTACATTATTAAAACATTAAAAAAACGATATTTTTAACTTCGATATTTTTGACAACTATATATATTTTTCGATATTTTTGTACTTACCTTTATGTAGATTGGACTTTTTTGACTTCTATATTTCTGTGTCGATATTTTTGCAGGTCGATTTTCTGTCCGTCGATATTCTGTCACACATTCCCTGATCTGAAGCCTCAGGGACATACCAGGCTTCCAACCATCTTGCACCTGCATGGGACATTGCCATCTATGAGTCTGCCCTGCCAAGTGGTGCCACCCCAGTCCTGGGCCCTGCAAGTGGGCCTAAGGTGCTTGCCAGTGGAACAGATGCATCTTTTCTGTGAGCGACGCATCCCCGAGCAGAACCGACCCATCTCCTTAGCTGAGCGGCACATCCCTGAGCAGAACCGGCACATGGCTGCTGTAGCATGGATTTGGCCCGTCGTAAAGACCTGCATGGCCCACCGCAGTTCTCGGAACCGAAGCACCACCCCAGCAGCGCGGTGCATCCACAACCCAGTATCCCACATCTCTCATTGACAGCAGACTCGACAACGATGACGTACCCCATATCACAGCCTCGCAGCTCTTTGGAACTGACGCATCTCTAGCTGTGTGCCACATCCCCAACACCGGACTTCGCATCACAAGCCCTGTTGACGGTATCGATGATGATGATGCAACAGGACTTTGCACGGCAGCCTTGCTGCATCTCGGGACTAATGCATCGCTTCGGCTGCATAGCGCATCTTCGACCCGGATCCATGCAACACTCCACAAATAGGATTTAAGGTACTCTGTTCAGCAGGCCTAACTGGGTGCCTGCTCCATCGTGGTCAACTTGAACTTGTGACTTTGTCCCGGTCCGACACGACCAAATATCAACAATAGCGCATTTTGCTTTTGGTGCAATTTTCACTATAAGCTTTAACATAAACTTTAACATTCAACATCTCCAGTTGTACTAATTGGATTTTTGTAGTCTTGGTCTTGCTTTATTTATTAAAAACAACTCTATTTTTCTAACTCTGTTGAAGGCTGCTTTTGTGGTGTGTTTTCACTGTTTTTAGTGTTGCACAAATACTTTGCATATTGCCTCCAAGTTAAGCCTGACTGCTCTTTGCTAAGATACCAAGGGGGTGAGCACAGGTTAATTTAGAGTTTGCTTGTGCCTTACCCTGACTTGGATTGTAGTTGGGCCTTACACCCCAGTCAACCAACAACCCAATTTCTTAAGGCAAGGAATTAATTAGTGGGTGGACAAACAAGTTTAGAAATTGGGCAGATGAATATGCTCATGGGTACACAAAGTTTTCCTTTTTTGCTCTTTGATTTGTGGCGCAACTTGATATGTGTGTGTATGAAAGAAGGTATATGCATTTGGTGTGTCTTTTGTTTGTGTCTATGTCTGTGTGTTTGTCAAATGCGTGTGGTAAATGGCAGGACAACCCTTGCATAAAAAGTGCTGAGGACATGTAAGGGCAAAAAATGTAAAGGTTTAGGTGGGAGTGGGCCATCACAGCATTGTCCCAGATTGACTTAAAATTAAAAAAACTCAAATGAAAACTTGAATTTTTGTGTACTTTCTAAATGAATGAAATGCATTGCTTATGTTATGAATGTATTTCAAAAGCACTGTGTTCCTGTCATCTGAAACTCTCAGGATTCTGTAAGTGAAACTGGTCTTTTGGGATCTGGAGGTACCCATGTAAACAAACTGCTGTTGATTAGAAAAGTAGGAGAACCAGTGAAGGACATTGCCAGTAGTTGTTAGTAAGAGTGTCCAAGGTATCTGAGAAGTCTAGTAATATCAGGAGTCATGGGTCAACTTCCTCTGTGGCCAGAAGAGCATTTACTATGATGTGTAAAGGGATGGCCTCCATGTTGTAGTGTGATCTGAAGCCAGATTGGTAGTTGTGCAGGAGATTGTTAACCCTGATATGACCTGGGGTTGAGCATAAACTGCTTTTTCAATTATATTTCTGATGAAAGGTTGGTGTGTTATGGGTCGGTGGCTGGCGAAGTCACCAGTCTAGTGTAGGATTCTTTAGGAGTGAGAGAATCTTTTCTGTCTTGATATCATCTATTAAGGTGCCTTGAGTGGTGAGTAGGGGTGGGAGAGCTTTCCCAGAGAGAGCTTTGATAAAGGATGAGAGTAAGACATCTTCGTAGGAAGTGGCTTTGAGGGAGTTGAGTATGTAGGCGAGATCTGCAAGGGGTACAGCCTTGATTGGTGATCTTTGTGAGATTCTATAAGAAGGGTGGGTATAGGAGGAAAGAATCCAAGTGATCTTCTGTAATGTTTCATTGAAGAAGAGGTTGATGGCATAGCACAGTCTGCAGAGTGTGGGATAGGAGGGTCAGCTAGGGGGTTGATGCAATGCTTGATTGTCTTGAAGAGTGTTCTGCTTCTGATAGCTTCATTAAAGGTGTTGTTATAGTACTTGCTATGGGTGCTGTGATGAAATGTCTACAAGTTGAGTGGAATGACTTCAGTCTGATGAAGTGATCAGGAGGTTTTCTTTTCTTGCACTTTCTTTCCTATTTGTGGATGGAGTGCTTATTCTCATCGAGCCCTATAGAGTACCAGTGTGCTGAAGGTTTTGGTTTGTAGTTGCATATTTTAGCTGGAGCGTGGATGTTCAAATAGTTTCACAAAAAGTATTGAAGTAGTTTAAAAGGGTGTTGATGTGAGATGGGGGGCTGGCGGGGTGCCAGATGTTTTCAACCATTAGGGTGTTGTTTGAGAAGTCTTTGAAGGATGTGAAGGTTTGGGATTCTCTTTTGGATTGAGCTTGGTTTGCTGATAGTATGCTAGGCAAGGAGATCAGGATGGTGACGACGTCGGTCCAGTCCAGGGGTGTACATGGTTTGCACTGGATTGTTGATGATGTTGAAAAGACTCCCTTCAAAGTTGTGACCTTTGTAGTGTGTTGGTTGGCTGATATTGATAGTATTGCTAAGACTTTGGAAGGCTTCTCCTGTGTTTTTTAAGCTTGTGTTGTGTGTGGGGTTGAAGTCACACCAGAATGAGGTGTGTGCTTGTCTGATGGATAAGGTGGCAAGGAGATCTATGAATTGATAAACTAAGTCCTTGTTCTGCCCCAGAGGCCTGTAGATCAGATGCAAAGTGGCAGTACGATTTGAATAGAGTGGGCAGTGGTATGTCAGGATCTCCATGGAGTTATGTTTCTTCCTTGCCTAGGGTGTAGAACCAGGAGAACCTGTGGGTTTTACTGGTTAAGACACATGATTATTTCTTTCCTTGTAGTTTTGGGTGGAACAGGGGATCTGGCCCAAAGCCCTTCCTAACCCAAACAGGGCCAAACAGGCAAGGCCCTTGTTTGTGTTTACCTGTTGCTGGGGACACACAGGCATTGAGATGCCATGAGGAGTTAATTGAATTAGGGAGACTGAAATGCAGTGATGTCACTTCCTGTGGAGATGGATGATGGCGAATGAAGGCTGCTTGCTTGATTTCTTCTTGTAAAGATGGGTTGGCTGGGACACCAGTCCGACACCATCCCTATGTGAGATGTTGCTGTGATAAGCCACACAATGATCTAAGCAATCAACAAGGTATTACAGTAGGGGCTAAGTGGGCAGGCACAAAGACTGTTTCTCAGAGATGGGTGAGGGGTGTGTGGTGTTACAACAGTACAGAATGTATTAACTAAATACCAAAAAACTAGAAATATGTAAAGTTTAGATTAACAGATTGGACCTTATATAACAAGCTGTTGACATAGAAGTCAATGGCTGAGGATAGAAATCTAAAGAAAAATGTGTTAGTCCCCTCGTAGGACATCTGAAGTACATAATGAGTATGCTTTTCTTAGAAATAAAGTAAAGCTGACTCAAACATGTGCATGCTTGGCATGGAAGTAGAAAGTAAAGGCAGCCAGAAATTTTTGTTTAACAATACAGGCTCATTCAGGCAGTTGCAGGCTGCACACCATCCCATCAGGTAAGCAATGGCCTCCATTTCCATAGTGGAGGAATGCTTACCATAATTGGAAATCTCCTGTCTGGCAGAGATCTCTAAAGCATTAAGTACAGCCACTGATGTATCTTTGCAATAATGGCACAAACTTTGTCAAATCGGTGTCATGGTTTTGTGCCCACTTTGGAAAGTTATTTGTTTTAAAAAAAAAAACCTCCCAAAGCAGAAGTTTGTTATTAAAAATCAATGAAGTGCAGGGAGATATTTTTCTGCACATCAGTAGCACTGACGACTTTCTTTGCCTGGAACTGCCATACAGGCCTCGCATGGTGCACCAGAGAGGAAAATCTAGTAACACAGCCCTGTCCTAAATAGGAAGAGCCACTGTAAATGTGACCTAGAAGCTCTGTGGCAGATGGGCCGCAACATCAAACATTACCACAAGCAGAGCCAACTGAGGCTCTGTTAGTAAAAACCTTCAGGTTTGCACACATCTGAATGAGGTTGTAGGACCATGAATTTGGCAAGGCAAGTGCCATGCTGATTTACAGATGGGCTCCTGCTCCACTAAACTCTAAGTGCCCCTCAAAGTCTGGGTTGAGCTGGAGCTCTCAGTGAACAGGATGTGTGGACATCCAATGCTGTAGAGATATTTCCTCAGTTGGTTCTCTTTTTTCTGACTTTCTTGGGCACGTTTTAGAGAGGCTGGACAAAACACTTAACCAATTCTAGAAGACTACATCTTTCTCATAATGGAAATGCTTGGTCCTTTCAGGCCTCCAGCAGTTCTCTCCCCATAGTCAACGTTTTGCCTAGAGGTATATTTGATGTTTGTTTTTTCTTTGGAACTATTTCGAGATAGTTCTGATGACCCCACTTACGCACATCTTTGTGGTACAGTACCAAACTGACTACTAAAGTATTTCCTGACCTCCACAACTTTAGTGCAACTGTATGCTGTAGACCTCTCTGTCTCTAGGAACATTCAGCTACCAGGTAATCTGAGATTGGTTGTATGACAGAGGCACACATCGCTAAACCACGCGTGCGTCTACTACGCTACTTAAGGAATGCGTCTGAACAACGCATTTCTTTACCACGCATGCATTTACCATGCAATTTCATGGTAAAGGCATGACTGGTAAAGGGATGTGTGGTAAGGATCACACCCGAGGCCACCCGCCCTTAGCCCTAAAAGCTACCCGGACCCCCACTGAGCCATAAAAACTACGCCGACTCCACCCTGAGTCCTAAAGACTACCCCGACCACTTGAGCCCTAAAAACATCCCGACCCCCCTAACCCTAAAAAGTACCCTGACCCTCCGAGACCTGAAAAAATACCCTGACCCCCCTGAGCCCTAAAATCTACCCCGATCGCTCTGAGCCCTAAAAACTACCCGATCCCCCAAACCCTGAGCCCTAAAAACGACCCCAACCCTTAAAAACTATCCCCAAACTACCCTGACCCTAAAAACTACCCCAACCACCCCTGAGACCTAATAACTATCCCGACCACCCCTGAGCCCTTAAAACCGCCCTGACCCCCCGAGCCCTAAAAACTACCTGACCCTAAAAACTACCCAACCACCCCTGAGACCTAATAACTATCCCAACCACCCCTGAGCCCTTAAAACTGCCCTGACCCCCCCGAGCCCTTAAAACTACCTGACCCCCCTGAGCCCTAAAAACTACCCCGACCCACAACCCTGAGCCCTAAAACTACCCCAACCCTTAAAAACTACCCTCAAACTACCCTGACCCCCCCCCCCCCGAGTCCTATAAGCTACCCCAACCACCCTGAGCCCTAAGAGCAACCCCGGCCCCCAACCCTGAGCCCTAAAAGCTACCCCCAACCCTTAAAAACACCCCCACTACCACAAAACCAAGCCCCACTAACCAGTCCGCGTCCTCTCCCAATCCTTCCTCTTCCTGTGCCCACCCATCTCAGCATCTAGACCGCGCACTGCCTTAACCATGCATATGTGTGGTTAAGGCAAGCGTGGTTCCTCTTGTGGGGAAACGACACGATTAAGGCCGTTTCCCTATGATATTTGATAATCAGGATCAAAATGGTAGTTTCCAGGAACTACAGTGTACTAGGAATCCCACTGAGCTTGACAGTCCATTTAAAAAACGGGCTTTTGTAGCTCTGGTACTAAGTCCTTACTGCAAAAGAGGAGAAGCAGAAATCAGGATGGTGATCTTGTATTGCTTCGACCAGAGGAAGGAAGAATCTCCTCTCTCTTTTACTATTCATATTTCTCTCCCTTTCCTACTTTCCTTTCTCCTCTCCTTTCAAAATAGACCAAGGAGACAGGATTGGCATGTCTTTCTA
The DNA here is from genome assembly GCA_963921515.1 of Calotriton arnoldi. NCBI lineage: Eukaryota > Metazoa > Chordata > Amphibia > Caudata > Salamandridae > Calotriton > Calotriton arnoldi. Next base: position 973,777 of record CAWUFW010002917.1, read on the forward strand.
AATATTCAAACTATATAAGCATTGGAAGCTATCCTTAAACCAATCCTTAACTGTCGCTGCTCTTCACCTTTTACTAGAATATGATGTGCCCAAAAACCAATGAGACAGGAATTCAGATCATAGAACACTCAATGGCTACTTCCTGTCCCTGATCAGGGTGCTCATCTAACCATAGCACATACGTAACAAGTTGAAACAAGGTAAGAGAGCTAAGAAAGACTACATTTCTGAGCAAGCTGCAGGCATAAGACCAGACTGCTATCCCAGTTTACATCTATTGTGCTGTGGCACACCTGGCTTCACTGGGTGTTTATCCTTTTGCTCTGGGAGTTGCATGCTGACAGTGGATGCAACACGTATAGCTTTATGGTGGAAGGTAATTAGACATGTTTAGTGGAAGGGGTGCTACCCTGAGTAGTTCAAGAGTTGTGTTGGGTAAATTAAGTAACCTGGGATTTCGGTTTTCTACCTAAAAAGGTGGGTAAGAAGGGGCTAGGTCAGGGGACTTTCATTAGTTGAAGCGTTGCCATTCAAAATTAGCTATGAGCTCATCAACCTTAACTGCAATTTCTGTTTTTTTGTCATAAGCCACAATCTATATAGTGTCAGACGATGTATTGAGTTATTGGGCTCCAGGTTATAATATTCACACTTAACTCAGAAGGGTGTGAAAGTGGTGTTGCCTTCTTGTTTCTGAAATCATTTAGGGTTCTCTGCAAGGTTAGTTTCTAACTTCCTAAATGTTATCATTTGACCTTTAAATTTGTCCTTTTAGGGTCCCAAAATCTCACTAATAGTATTTTCTATTAGCACTCCTGCTTGAATTTAAGATTAAGAACTCCATGGAGTCTTAAAAAGTGTTGTGTATTGGAGATTTTTATATTGAGGATATTAACTTTCCCTGTTGCTCTCCTTGTTTCCCCTGCATGAGAGATCTCTGTTGTGCGAGTAGTGATTGCAAGGTGAGAGGGAAGAGCTAAAGAGCTTTGAAGATGTACTGCTACCTTTTGCAGTTTTATCAGAGGTTCTGTTCTTCCCATTCAACCACTATGCCCCTTTCTCTTCCCTTTTCTACCCTGTTCCCCTTCTGTCCATCACCTGCCAGACCATAGCGACATCATTGTGAAGGCTACTTCACATCTGCCCCTGCTATAGGATTCCCTCCCTTGATGGTGTTAGCTGTCATCTTAATTTTCCTGCTGTTTCTAGACTATGGGGCCGATTCCGATTTGGGCCGGAAATCTCTCCGACCGAGCCGGACTCGGAGAGATTCCCGACCGAATCGGACCCTAGCAGCCCGACCGAACAAGTACGATGCGCACGTATGCCATCGGACTCGATTCGGTCGGACTCCCATTGAAGTCAATGGGAGCCAGTCGTACGACGCGTACACGGGCTCCCATTGACTCAATGGGCACGACGCGAACAAGGGCGCCCCCTACAGCGTGTTCGCGTCGATGCGGCTCGCGCCCGTACATGCACGTGTTGGGGGGACCCATGGGTCCCCCCTGTGTGCGACTCGCGTGCCTACGCTTCCAGAGGGGTCCGACACGGACCCCCAAAGTGCGGCTCCGACAGCTCCTTGGAGCCGGACTGCGCGAGTCGGTCGGAGCGGTCGAGGTGCGCATCGTACTTACCCGGCCGGGGAACGTCTCCATTGCGCGGTGCGAGTCGTCCCCGTGCGAGTCGGTCGGAGCGGTCGGGTCCTGCGAACGAGTCGGTCGGAGATTTCGCGAGCGCACGCATCGTACTCGCTCGCCCGGACGCACGTACGATTCGGTCGGGAAATAGGACTCCGAATCGGATCCGGTAAAGCCGAATCCGATTCGGAGCCCTACCGGCCCCTAAGTGGATTGTTTCCCTGGCACTGGGATTTACCCTTGTATGGGATGCATCATATAAGCAACATCTGGCGCCACCAGCACCTCAAGAACCTGGCCTCTTGACGCTGCAGTGACTACCAAGAACCCTGTTCTATAATAGCAGGGACCAGCAAAATCACCGACAAAATACATAAGACTTACAGCAGAGCTTGTACAGCACTCTTAATTTCTTAGAGCATGCTAGAAACACAGCACCAACGGATTGATATATCCTTGACAATGCATGCTCCCCTACATCTCATTCAATTGCTCAACCTGGATGTATTTTATTTTTACCACATAGGAATCAGTTTGTCCTCAGATTTGCATAGAAATGTTTTAACTGAGAAGTTGCTCATTTAGTTCTAAGCTAATGAGCATAACAATTAATAAAATATATGGTTCCTTACATGTTACTTAAATCTGTGTGTTTAAACCTACATCAGTATCCAAGAGTAAGTTCGGACAGTTCAGTCTAACTAACCTCTGAAAGATAAAGCCTAAAAATAGGTTCTTCAGTAACCCTACAGTAGATTCTGGTTCATGAGGTTCCAAAGGTAGCAGCAATACTTGTTTCAAAGATGGACCAGTTCCATAGACCCTGAGAACTGGCCTAACAATAAGTTAGTGAACATTATGTTCTCAGTTGAAGATTTAGAGGATCTGTAGATGGAGAGAAGGCAAGCAACATCACTTTGTGCCCCGCTTTACTGATGCATAGGAAGTGTAGGATGTATTCCTTTGTGGATACCAGATGTTTGTGTTGCTCACAGTTGCACAAGATGGCAGAAATACAATCAGAACTTCTACAGTGAATGAATAACTGAGCATACTTGGTTTTGCGTGAATAGTGCCCTCAGCTAAATGTCCCGGTGCTCTGATCTACCAAGAAATAGATAGGAAGACCTAGATTAGGAAACATGAAGAGACAGGTGTTGATGACTTTATAAAAAGCAGGGTGAGAGAAAATACCACAAATTGAAGTGGGGATTGAATTCTAAAGTTTGGGTGCAACATACCGGAACAAATGATACTCTCCATCCCCCCAACCCCACTCTTATTCCTCTCTTCCCCCCTGCCTGAGTGGCTGACTCAGAGAACCATAGTTAGCACAGCATTGCCAGAGCAAACTGCGCAAAAGGAGTGATAACTGGAGAGACGATTTCTAACGAAGAGCAGGCCTGATCCAGAAAATGACCTGTGATAGATGCATAAGATCTTAAAAGCTATTCTCTTACTAACTGGAAGCCCGTGGAGAGCTAAAGAGATATATGGTCCTGGTGGGGAAGGCCTAGCACCAAACAGGAACCCGCATTTTGCACTCGCTGAAGCTGGGAGATGGATGTCTTATGGTGGCCAAAACTGAAAGTAGTCTAGTGGAGATGAAATCAAAGCCAGTACGGCAAATTCACTGTGATTGAGAGGGCAATAATGGAAGATTTTTTTCAAGCTTTTGAGGTGAGCTTAGCAATTTGAGGTTGAAAGGAGAGCTTACTGTCAAAAATGATGCTTAGATTGCTGGCTTGTAAAGCTGGAGCTGTTGAAGGGCCCATACTGGCTGATCACCAAGGGCCAGGGCATAGAGCTGTTGTCGAAGATTTAAATCTTCCTTGGGTTGGAGTTGAATTTAATTTGGTTTAGATGCATGCAGGAATGGAAAGCTGAACTTACTCAGGCAAGGGTGGGAAATGGGGGTTTGTGTGCTGTGACAAAATTAGGTGGGTGTCATCCGTGTAGCAATAAAAGCCCACCCCTGAGTCCCCAATTATAGGAGAAATAAGGGTGACAACAGGGTGGAAGAGCCACTACTTGTCTGTCCTGAGTGCTGCACAACACTTCTGTAATTCGACTGAAAATGCCTTCCTTCATCACTTTCACTGTTCCAGGTGGTTTAGAAACTGTGCTCCCTCGGCCCCCTATGCTGACCACACTAGTTTGCCTGTGCCTTACCAGAAGGGTTTCCACTCTTGACCATCACTTTTAATGTATGTAAAGTCCACCAGCTTATGCACACCCCTTTACAGAAGCTGTGGTGCCATTGTTATGCCAATGACACCCAGATTTTCATAATTGCAGATCAATGAAGGGACTAGAATGAAGCTCTGGTGGAGAATTCCGGGACATCGAATACTAAACGAGAGCAAATTGGCATCAGCTGAAAACTTCAAAAACAGGGGTGATTTTGGGTTCAGGTTGTCGTGTAGTTCCTATAGTACCCATGCAGGGCCTGTGCGTTTGGATAACATAAACTGTGGGCTTGGTGTTAGACTGACTCTGTGCACCCCCACCGCGTATGTTAGCCTGATTTGCATTAGCTAGCTCACAGTGCCACTAGAATCTCCTCATATCGGGGAGAGATTAGTTTCTGGCAACCTTAGACCATGACAACCCTAATTCCTCAGAATCATGGAAACAATATACTACTTTTCGCTCAGTCACTCGTGCTTACTTATTCGGTTTGTCTCAGAGAGTTACACAGAATAAACAGTCTGGGCGTTTCAATAAGTATTTATTGAACAGTTGTTATTCTAGTGTAAAATATATGTGCTGCGGCAATCAGCAGACAATAGCAGAGATATATTATCAGCAGTACGATAAAAGCAAAGGGATAGAACAGTTCTACCATATTGCAACAGTCATGAATACATACATGAATATAAAAAGCATTATGAAAGTGCACGTACTCCTACGATGCCTAACTAGATGTACCTGAGTGTACCTAGCATATGTGTGTAGGTCTAAAAGCCTAAGAGCCAAGAATCCTTCTAGGATTTAGTCGAACCCCCATACCTGAATAGAGAGAGTGTGGGACCCCGTCTTGGTCTCGAGTTGGACACCCCGCAAGGGCTGTGTCAGACCGCTGTCAGCTGGAGCGACTGCATGCAGGAGCCTCAGCGTCTCTGGTCAGTGTGTCAGCATGGAATTCTCGGTTCCCTCTGTCTTACCGGGGTAAGATGTGGTGTATTTATACCCTGAAGACTCTAGTTGCTTCGTATGGTTTGTATTGGCCCTTGTTAGACTTGAGGAAGACGTCAGGGGTGAACTTTGTACATACATATTATGCAGGTGGTGTATTCCTAGAGAGCCATGCATAATTGATGAGTACAGTGTGGGCCTGTGTTTGGGAAAAACCCTGCTGTATTCAAAACCACAGGATAGATAACGTTCAGCCCTCAGAGCTCGTTGTGTACTAGCGAGGACCAATGTAGGTGAAAGATCATGCCTATATAAGAATCATGACTATAATAGGACATGTACAGTTATGACCGTAATAGGGCTTATGCGGCTTTGACCATAGTAGGGCAAGTACGAATATAACCGTATTAGGGCAAATACGAATACGTCCATTTTAGGGCATGTATGTACGGGTCTACATTAGGGCCTCTATACGGAACATAACACCCACTCCACTTCCGAATAGGATGATAATGACCATACTTAAAATCTGGACAATTTAAAAACATTTTAAAAGCAAGTAAAAACATGGTTTCAAAATTGTTAATTTTTTTTTCAAAAATGTTACAATTCAGCTATTTCCAATTGCCACTAAATAAAAAAAAATGTCTATTTTGTTTCTCTATATAAGTTGCTTCACTCAAAGCGGAAGAAGGCCATGCTTTTCTCAAGCGAAAGTGTCAATTTAGGAAATGTTCCAAATTTGCTCGTTTATTATGAAAACGAGTGGAGAAGCCGAATTCTTTCCCAGGACGCGATGAGCCAATTCGAGATTAGGTGTCCTGGCTGGGAAGCACAACATTATCGGTGTTAGCTACTGCAGACGAGAAATCCAACGCCTCACAGAGAACGTCAATCGCACATAGATGGTATGTAGCACTGCCAACAGTCGATGCTGCGGCAGCTTGTGCGGCAGTTGTTACCTGGGTGCCTGTGGAGGAGTCACCTAACCCAGCAGGAGCAAACGGCACCTGTGGATTCTCCAGGAATGCGTTCATCAGAATCGGAAGGCGCAGGGGACAACGCAGAGCGTGGGCCTTTATGGGATCCAGCATTGCATCCGTGTCCGGAGGCGCATCTGATTGAAATGTTAGACAAAGATCCAACGTGCATTCTTCTCCGCAAAACAGGCATCGAAGAACAGGTAAGATGCAGTCTACCCAGACTGGTCGAAAGGATAGAAACCAGGAGGCATTGAGTTCTCGCAGGCAAGAAATGCCCAGAAGTTGTACTATGCGTTCACGGTATTTCCGCTCCAGGAGCATGTTCGCCATTCCCTCGGGAATTGGGCCGTCCATTGCGTAGCAATAGTATTATAAATAGGACCCCTGCAATCAGCAACAGGATAAGCGGGAGTCCTCCAAATACGCTTCCCAAAACGGAGTGTATAAAATTTGGGATTACTCCGAGGACTGTCTGAAAGGTGCTCAACAGTCCTGACCCTATGGTCTTAAATAGGTGTACGATACCGCTTGTATCAGACATATTGAAGATACGACCCACCATTTCTGCTAAATGAATGGGGCAGTTTGTACGTATGAGCGCCTGTATCTCACTCGAGGTCCTTGCAACTTGAAGTTCATAGATTTCTCGAGCGGAGGTTAAGGGCACGGGTTGCTGTAAAAGCATGGCTTGCAGTCTGCTCAAAGTATCAAATTGTATGAAAGAAACTTTCAGTGAAGGCCATAGCGGCGCATTCCTGACTGTGTTCAGTGGCGGAAACAATACTTGTATACAGCAAGTAACCCTGGAGTTAACGGTGAGCAGATAGGCGACTCCCGGAAGCATCCCACAGCAACCTTGATCATTTAGCATCAAGTAACTCCCATTCGAGAGCAGCTGGAAAACCGGTGTGATCATGGCCGCTGGGGTCCCTGTCATGTGACACGATAGGTTCGCTACTGAACCGCTACAGGCTCCGTGTAGTGAAATATCCTGACACATGAGAGAACCGCTTAAAGCGTTCTTGCAGTTTGTACCACTCAGATACACTTCTTGATCCCCATTCCGGCATCGATATCTATATGGTAACTCCCAAGTTTCCTTAATGTATCCCTTACCCATTTTTTCATATTTGCCTGCCTGCCTTTGCTCAAGGCAATATTGAAACTGAAACGTAGTGACCGGCAGAGTGATTTGGCCATGAATTAGCCATTCAGTTGATGGTGATTTGGCTACAGTGAATGCTAACCTTTCCAGTTTCTCAATACGCAGCATTGTATATTTGGCTCCCCTTTGTGCCATTTCTGTCTGTTTATCAGTCAGATTGTATTCTGAAAACAGAGACGTGGTGTTTATGAAACGCCAGGGCACATAGCCTGCACGCAAAGATTGTAGCTTCCAGCTTAGCATCATAATAGAACGTAGCTGAGATTGCCCGTGTTGTAACAAGGCCAGATCTTGTTCTAATATGTCGATTGCCGAAGACACAATGTTGCCCAAGGAGTAAATCCTGGAGGTCAAATTTGTTAACGCATTATCCACTACAGCTAATGCCTTTTCTAAATTAATACGGTCTATTTCCCGTATTCTTTGTGCGGCCTCTTGTTGAGATATTTTCCAGTTTTCATTATAATAGGCATGAATGCCGGCATATATGAAACGTTTCTGACGTGTTTTCCTTGGGCCAAGCAAGAAATCCCTAAGATCTACATCAGGTGTGAGTAAGTTTAAGTGATGTTTCACTTCTGTGAGTGTTGAGGTCTCTAGCCAATCAAGGCACAACTTCCCAACACTATACAATGTCACTACCCCTGGGTGTTGTCTTTGTACAGAGCGTGTATCTGGCCTATGGATACTAAACCCTTCGGTTGTATTCATAAATCTCTGTTGACAGGTGTTTGTGTCAATGGGCCAAATCAGCCATTTCGTCCAATCAGGATCTGATCTGTTGTACTGGAGAATGTCATCTAATCCTACCCCTTGTGTAGTTGAATTCTGCCCCCCACCCATCTGTGATGGTGTAGGAAACCCGGGTGAGTTCAGTTCCTTGTTCTTGGCTAGTCCAAGACAGGATGTCTGTTGCAGTCTCATTTAGAAATATCATCTGCTGTGGAATGAGGCATGCTCTAAAAAGCGCTTCAGTTCCCTGGACTTGCCAGTCCCTAGAACCCCAGATTGATTTTAAATCTATAGTGTCCTTCCATAGGTCGAAACCCTGTGTAGACAACTGGGCCATAAAGGAGGCAGAGTAAATCTGTTTGGTGTTAGTCAACATAATTTTCTGTGCTGATGTTTTTGCCACTTTGTAATAAAATGACTTCGGGTCAGATGTATTGAACCCTGAAAAGTATGTGAATTTCTGTGCAAAGGTTTGTGAACTACCTTTTGGAGGTGTTGGGCAGTGTTCCCACTGGTGGTATTCAAATAAATTTCTAGGTGTTATAGATTTGTGCAAGAAATGATGACCATAATGTTGGTAACAGTACAATGTATCATAGTCTGAAGTACCTTCTAACATTTCATTGTTCGGAAATGCTGCAGTTTTTTCTAAATCAGACATTAAATTATTTACAGTTTCAGTGTCCCAATCATCAGATAATGTACTGGAGGTAATGATATCACTTAAAGAAATTTTAAATACATGTTTAAGCTTTAAAAGTTCAGTCGGACCGAATATATCATAATCAATCTTGTCCCATACTATACCGTCCGGTATAGGAACTGCTGTGAAGACAAGTCTCTTGGTTCACGATGTGAAGACTGGTGTGGCTTTAAAATCAAATTGACTCTTTGGGCTGTAGAGCTCTGCTGGAGATATCATCCATTAATAAGCATACTAAAAGTTATAATTAAACCTAGCCAGAAAATAAAAAATAAAATCCCAGTGATATACCATAGTTCTATCCAAGGTGACACCAGGTAAGTCTTTCTAAAAAGTTCAAAAAGTCAGTGAGTTTCTGTGTGTGATTTTTTTGTCTGGCATCGTTTCCGGCTCGCTTGGATCCAGTGAAAACGTATCAAAGTTCATGAAATAGCCAGAAGCAGTTCGATCAATTGTTGGAATTGCATCGGGATTTGTTGAAATTGGATTATGCTCTTGATGAGGCATGTTGACGTAGATGTCTGTAGTCGGTCTGATTGCAACTTGGGTGTTAAGTTGATTTTCATTTTGAAGATGAATTTCTTGTTGAAGTGGAACGAGTTCCATAGCATTGTTGCTTAGTCCTTCATTCCGTATAGGTGGCTCTTCAAACGTGATGAGTCTTTCTGTTTGGACTTCTTGGATTGTAGCGATAGGAGGGCGTCTGCTACTGTGGAGTCCACGAGGCCTACTGTTTAGTATCGGCCACATAGTGTGGTTTGATTAAGTCAATTGAGACAAATCTTTTCGCCTTTTTTCCGGCAAGAGGCGGCAGAAGTACAGTTCTTGTGCCTTGGATTGCTAGGACCGGTACAGGCTTTCTGTAGGATGGCCCAAATTCTTTCTTGTCTGCAATCTTTTCTCTGACCAGATCTCCCATTTTTGGGATCCAGACAGGTCTTGCCGTTACTGCCTTGACTTCCTCAGTGGCGGTCTGTTTCTGGAGCACGTTACTTTGTTGTGTTCTGGATTTATTTAGATCCTGTAAAACAGCCAAACGATCATGTATATCAAATGGTTTTTCATCCGCCACTGTGCCTTCACAATCAAGATCAGGTACCCACATTCTTGTCCCAAATAGGACCTTGTAAGGAGTGACACCCCCTAGAGAGCTTCTTGGCTGATTATTTATTGCTCATTGTACCCCATATAAGTGATCGACCCATCTACCGCCCTTGCCTAATACCCTAGCTGTTAAAGATTGCTTTAAGTCACGGTTTTTCCTCTCCACAATGGAATTTCCCTCAGGATGATACGGAGAGGAGTACCGCAATGCTCCGCCCATTCCTTCCATGGCCTCTTTGTAAGCCCGAGAGCTAAACGCCGGGCCATGGTCAGAATGTAACGTGCCAACTGCGTATGTGCCGATAAGGACTCGCAAATCTTTTATAACAGTTCGAGCGTCAGCACGGCGCTGCGGCCAAACCCATACGAATCTAGAGCAGGAATCCACTGCAACCTTGATATATTTCTTGGCCCCATCAGATTGTAGGGGTCCGCAGTGGTCCAAATAAACACATGCGAGAGGTTTGTCTGATTTCAGCAATGGTGTCTGTGCTGGGCGTGTTACGGTGGAGCCTTTCATCTGCAGACGGATGTTGCACTTTAAGACATAGTCTTTGGTCTGCTTTGTTAACCCTGGCCACCAGTAGCGCTGTTTCAATAGAGAAATAGTTGCTGTAACGCCTGTATGCGCAGAACCCAAACCCTCGTGTGCTGCTAGAATTAAGCCTTGCCTACGATCCATATTTGGTATTACTCTATCCCCCACTCCAGGAATCTGAGCATATGGAATGTTTTGTGCATCTAACTTTTAGGAGTACTTGAGTGAAAATTTCTTTGGTACTGCTGTGCTGCCTTTGCGTGAAGCATTGACAGCTACCATAATCTCGCCTTCTATTCTCGTTTTTGAACGAGTGATTGCAGCTACGGAAGCCGTGCGAACAGCCCCCTTTGCGGCTTCATCAGCCAATGAATTCCCTTCAACGTGAACGCCATCACGCTGATGACTCAGTGTATGTATCACGTGAGCCCTTGGTAGTTCATTTCTCAACTCCACTACCTGTTCCCATAGCATTTTATGCTTAATTGTGCCACCTTTTGCGTCTTTAAACCCGTTTTGTTCCCAATGATGTAAATATTCATTGTACGACTGTACACAGTAAAAGGAATCACACACAATCACTGTGGGGAATTCATGTTCCGTATTTACAAGTGCCAGTATAAGTGCTTTTAACTCTGCTAACTGAGCCGTGCAGTCTCCTAGAGATTGCGTTTTAGTGCAACTTGGATGGAACTTTCCATCGCGCATGCGACCTTTAACGATTGCACACGCTGCGCTGTAAGCTTGCTTATTCCCTATGGCCGGTTAAGCAGAGCCGTCAGTGTAAATAATATATTCATACTGATCGAGAGGCAAAATTTCATTTGGTAGAGGATATTCTTGTTCGTATTGCAGAAATGCTTGTGTTTTTAAACTTGGATCAAATCTGTATTCAACATCCATTGCAGTAAGAGAATTTGCCCATTGTATCCATCTGGGATGTAAGGCTTTCGCATTTGGAATGCTAGCTTTTGTAACAGCTTCTAAAGCTGGTACTGGGGTCACGACAATTATGCGTTTACCCTGAGCCAGAGCTCTTTCTCTTGCTACAGCGGTCTGAACTGCTGTCAGGATTTTTTCTGTTGAAGTGAAACGCATCTCTGCGTTTGTGTACAGGTGTGATTTGTATGCGATAGGTACTGTTTCGCCTTCATTGAAAGTCAAATAAGTGTACCAGCATTGACCCGCTATTAATCGGATCACTAAGTTGCGTACGTTTACGCGTGTCTGTAAATGTTTAGAAGCTATCATGTCTTCCTGTAGGGAACGCAGGATATTTGTATGTTCCTGTGTCCATTGTCTGATTGAAAAATCAGGTTTTATTAAGTCGTAGAAAGGTTTTACTCTTTCTGCGTAATCCAAAATGTTTGTTCGACCAAAATTTAGGAATCCCAGAATTGATTGTAAATTCTTTAAAGATTTTGGAGGTTGAAGCAGCGCACATTTTTCTAAAAAGTTTGCTGCTAGGCTTTTCCCTTCACTTGACAGCTCATATCCTAAGAACAGGACATTGAGGTGGGCAATTTTTGATTTTTTTAAATTAAATTTATAGCCCTCAGAGGCGAATCCCATAATTATGGTGCTCACCCTGGTCAAGTGCCTCGGTAAGTCATCGTCCGTCAGATAAATGTCATCCACATAGGACAATGCTTCTTCATCCAAATTTTGGAGTAACTCTGTTACTCGTGCTGAAAATACCCCTGGGCTATTTTTATACCCTTGGGCTAGTCGACAAAATTGTCGCTGGGACCCTAACGCACTGAATGCGGTCAGATACCTGCTTTCAGGCGCTATATTTTGGCAGAAAAATCCATTTGAGATATCAAGTGTTTTGTATTTTTTGTGCTCAATGTTATTCATTAATGCGTCACTGTGTGCATTTTGAACTGCAAATGTCTTTGTGCAAGTGTTTAAATGTCTGTAATCCAAAACTAAACGATATGTGTTGTCAGGTTTCATTACGGGAAACAAAGGATTGTTCATAGGTGAAGTGTAATTTTCTATCACCCCCTGGTATTCAAGTTGATCTAGGATCTACCTGACTTGTTTTTTAGCTTCCTGCTTTATAGGGTATTGCCTTTGAGCATTTGGGGAAACTTTTAACGGGATCACGTGGTGGGTTGAATCCTCATCCCAACCAACATGATTTTTGTACAATGCTGGAGCTAGGGCAACCGCCCACTCCTGCGCATATGCATGTTTTAAATGTATGGGAACGAGGTCGGAAAAGGCTGGAAAAATGACAGTTTCTCCCCTAGGGCACTCCAAGACGAATGCTGGCGGCCAGTCTTGTTCTGCTAATAGAATGTCATAACCTGATGACAGATTTTTCCAAAAGAGACCTTTAATATTTCGGGGCTTGTCCCCCTCCAGCCGGAGTGTTATCTCATGTAACTTATGTGGGACACTTACCCGAGTATCAGGTGTTTCCACCGTGATATACTCACTCAACTCCGCTGTCACCAGAAATTCCTAGAGGTTCTGGCGAGCTATCGTTACTTCTGCCGCACTGTCTAGCATCGTCAGAGCCCATTCCCCGTTCAGAATGGGAAATGGGCTACCTTGTTCTTTTTGAACTGAGGTTTTGATTTTTGTTTATCTTCTTTTTTAGGTGCGTAGTCCGCAATGCGTTGCGTGTCTCTGGACTTTGTACGCTCCTCTTGTCTGTGTTCTGACCGTCCTTCCCTCTCAGAGTTTTTTGATGAACCCTGAAAGGAACGAGAGGAACGTGTATCAGTATCCTGATACCTGTCAGTTTTTTTAATATTATCCCTATTCCTGAGGTTATACCTCCTTTCAAAGGGCTCCTGTTGAGGAGACATACCTCTGTATTGAGATCTGCTGTCTTTAGACTTTTGTTGTTTTTTATTTTCCCACTTCTTTTTAGAAGAAGTAGGCGTCTGCTTTGTAGTGTCCTTTTCAGGACTGCCCACTAGTTGTGGTTTTAATGCTTTCCCACCTAAACTGTCTCTGCCTAGTTCTGCATACGCAGTTTCAATTATTTTGGGTAGTTCGTGTTGTTGATCTACTGGACTGAACTCCCTAAGGCGTTGGCGGATCGCCACTGAAGCTGCTTTCCCTTTAGTATTAGCTAGTATTATGGCTGATACCTGGTCAAAGTTATTTGTAACTTCATCCCTAAGTTAAGGGCAGGCTCTGCTCCATACTTATTTTGTATCTGTCTCAATACGTCAAGTATTACTGCTAAGGACGGGATACCATGTGTTCTGGTATATATGGCAGCAAAGACTGAACCCCAAGAGGTGCAGTCCTCTACTTGTGGTGTGATCCCATGGGCAAGCAGATTGTTAGAATTCTGTGTTTATCACAGGTGGTAGCATTCGGGAATACCGCCTCAAGCGGAGTAATTTTCTGAGCTATCCAGAATGGTATTTGTTCGCGTTTTGCGGGCATTTTGCCCATTACTGCGTGTAATGTTTGAGGAGTAATTTTATTTCCTGTACCCTGAGTCGGAGTACTGTTTGCTGCACCTGCTGGTGCAGGTTGGATTGTTAAAGTCCTCATGACAAATTGTGTTAGGTTTCTGTAGATTTTGATTAAATCTTTGTGTTGTACTAGTAAGTCTGGCTGATGCATTGTGTTAATGCCAGGATGCGGTGTGTAAGCCGCTAGTATTGGCCATGTGGCCCCGTCTCCTCCGAGTGGGCCTAATCTTACTCTTTCTCGTACGTGGGGTAGGGTGCCATAAAACCAGTAATGATGTTCCTGGTAATTCAGTGGAATCTCTATGTCCTCAAACGGGGCATATTCCCGTGGTGCATCTCCTTCTATATAGTAGTGAAATGTATTTGTTGTTGCATTTGCTGCTGGGAGTGTAACCCATGAATAGAATACCTCTGTTTTATTTGATTCGTGTGCCTCAATCACGAAAACAACAAGGCCACCCTTGGCTTGTACACCATTTTCTAATAGTCTTAGGGTGACTGTCCTTCTGAATTTTGGTGCAATCTGTATTGCATCCTCAGGATCTTCTCCTCCCAGGTCAACTCTCTCATCCCCTGAACCAGGCATGTTTTGAGGAAGAAGTGTTCAAAGGGAACTAAGATGAGGCGTTATGCACAATTTAGGAACTAAGGGGCCGATTCCGATTCAGGCCGGAAAACGTACCGACCGACTCGGTACGGGAATGTAGTCCGACCGACACGTACCGGCGCTGTCCGATCCGCGTAGTACGATGCAATGCATGTGAATCATGACCGACTCGTACGGAACACAAGCCGAACGACCGAACCGCACGGAAAGCAGCCATCCGGCCGGAAAATCTACGCGAATCGAACCGACCGACACGCACCAGGAATGAACCCGACAGATACGTATCCGCAAAGTCCGACCCGCGCAGTACGATGCAATGCGTGTAAAACCAGACCGAGTCGCACGGAGCTCGAGCCGTACTACTGACACGCATAGAAAACAGGGAGCCGAAGCAACCCAATACGCCGCACATGAAACCCAGCAGAAAGACAGCGTGAAAGACTCTGAGAAGCTCGCACGAGACAACTGCAGCGTCCGACTCGGTCAGAAGAACGTCTCCTACATGCCCAAAAAATACTAAGGAAAAAATACAAAAAAAAGGGCCAAACAAGCAATGACAAAGTCAATAAATACTGGGGGGAAAAACATGGAACAAAGACACACCCACAACTCCACCCATATAAAGGCCACAAATCCCTACCATGATCCTTTGCAAATTCAACTGACCTGCCAGCACAGAACACCATCAGACAGCAACCACAGACACACTCACAACCCATCCATCACACAAGCCACACACCATTAGCGCTTCCCTAATAGCACCCTCACATACACCCAGCAAAACTGACACTCACCCACCCTCACTTGCACACTCACACACACATCAATCCCCACCACCACCCATCACCATGCCCCCAAAGAAGAATCCAAAGTTCCTAGACAGTGAATTGGAAGTCCTGGTAGATGAAATCCTAAGAGTAGAGCCACAGTTGTTTGGTACATTGGTCCAACAGACCCCCATGTCGCAGAAAACCAAGATGTGGGAGAGGATCGTCGACAGGGTGAACGCACAATCACCATGTTTGCGCATAAAGGAAGACATCCAGAACAGGTGGTATGACGTGCGCCGGAGGGTCAAGGACCTACTCAAGAAGGAATACGCCTTGAGTCATCGCACCGGCAGTGGCCCTCCTGCCAAACCAGTATACCTCAGGTTCTGTGAGGAGAAGGTGCGGGCCATCCTACCACCAGAGAGCGTACATGGACTATCAGACATCCCAGAGCCTGGTGAGTACACAACCAATATACCCAATATTGTGTGACAATACACACACATCACTGTCAAGGGGATAGTGAAACCATGCACCGTCAGCAAAGCCACAGTAACCAATAGATAATCATCCCAAGATGTGTATGCTAGTCAGACAAACACAATACCTGCCATCTCATAGTGATATGTAACTGTGTCATGACATGTACAAACCTAACAACAAATAGAGCAAGGCAGTGGCACAAATCTAACCAACAAACACTGTCAGACATTTTGCCACCACTAGAACACCACCTCACAGGGAAGCTGACTGAAAGGAAGGAATTGTGTGTATGCTGGTGAAGTGAGTGTAGCCAATAGCATGATGGGAGTTGTAGTCACAGATATTGGTCACCCTCACAATTGGCCCATCAACACCACTCTGAACCATGCTCACATCACAGGGAGTGGAAAAGAACTGACAAGATGGCTGACACTGGGTACTGCTGTGGGGAGAACAAGCCCCTGTTGGGTGTTGTGCTCAAAACAACAGCAGGACACCACTGACTGACATCCTGAAAGCCAACTTGCACTCCCTGCAATGGAAGCACGTTCCATGGTGGGATGTCTGGCTGGGTGGGAAGGAGGACTGACAGCCCTGACCATAGTTACCAGCAGCTTTTCTCACACACCCCCTTTACACAAACTCCACACAACTCACCTGGGAGAATGCATTGCCTCACACTCTAATTAAATATCCCACAAAGAACTACCACACTGGGTTATGCTGTGTGAAGCACAGGGACACTTTTGGGACTTGTAGCCAAACAAACGCCAGGACAACACTGTCAGCCATCCTGTCAGCACAGGCACACTACCCCACAGGGAAGCAGAGTCAAAAGGAAGGAAGTATGGGCATGCTGGGAAGGGGGTGTAGGCAATAGCATGATGGGAGTGGTAGTCACAGCTCAACATCCCCCACCCACATGGCCCAGCAAGCTCACACTGAAGCATGCACACCTCACCGGGAGTGAAAAGCCACTTCCAAGATGTCTGACAATGGTGCTCTGTTGTGGGAGCACAAGGCCCTGCTGGGAACTGTGCACCAACCAACAGCAGGACACCACTGACTGACATCCTGACAACCAACTTGCACTCCCTGCAATGGAAGCACATTTCATGGTGGGATGTCTGGCCTGGGGGGAGGAGGAGTGCCACCTCCGACTACAGCTACCAGCAGGCCCTTACACACACACACCACTTCCACTAACTCCAAACAACACACCTGGGACCGAGCTCCACAAGAGAGTGAGTGAAAAACCACTTCCAAGATGTCTGACACTGGCCTCAGCTGTGGGGAGCACAAGGCCCTGCTGGGAACTGTGCACCAACCAACAACAGGACCACACTGTCGGCCATCTTGCCATTGCTGTCACACTCACACACAGTGAAGTCGACTCAAAAGGAAGGAAGTATGGGCATGCTGGGAAGGGGGGTGTAGGCAATAGCATGATGGGAGTGGTAGTCACAGCTCAACATCCCCCACCCGCATGGCCCGGCAAGCTCACACTGAAGCATGCACACCTCACAGGGAGTGAAAAGCCACTTCCAAGATGTCTGACAATGGTGCTCTGTTGTGGGGAGCACCAGGCCCTGCTGGCAACTGTGCACCAACCAACAGCAGGACACCACTGACTGACATCCTGACAACCAACTTGCATTCCCTGCAATGGAAGCACGTTTCATGGTGGGATGTCTGGCCTGGGGGGAGGAGGAGGGCCAGCTCCGACTACAGCTACCAGCAGGCCCTTACACACACACCACTTCCACTAACTCCAAACAACACACCTGGGACCGTGCTCCACAAGAGAGTAAGTGAAAAGCCACTTCCAAGATGTCTGACACTGGCCTCAGCTGTGGGGAGCACAAGGCCCTGCTGGGAACTGTGCACCAACCAACAGCAGGACACCACTGACTGACATCCTGAGAGTTAACCTGCACCCACTGCAAGGGTGGCATGCTTCATGGTGGGATAACTGGGCTGGGGGAGAAGGAGGTCCGGATGTCAACCAAATACCACCAATGCTGGCCATACACACACCTACTCTGCAAAAACACATTGCACACGTGGGACCAGTCACTACCAAAGTAAAAGCCCTGGCAATATGGCTGACACATGGGCATGAGAAATGATGTGCCTGCAATTCACACCCATGCACTGGCCAACCCAAACACGTACACACTCGCAGCCATTGCAACTCTATGTTTACACACACTGTCAGGGGATGCAGTGTCCATGGGTGCCCCCTGGCCTGGCTGTGAAGGTGTGACTTGCAGATGACAACTGTGGAGAATCAGACAAACTACATAGCACAAAACACACAGGAAGTCACAGAGACATCATTGACAGGGGACACCTGACAGTGAATGCAATGGACACACCAATATACCGGACACTGTACCATGGTGTCAGTCACACAAGTTGCGGTTGTGAGATGCATTCCACTCCCACATCGTTCGGCAACATATGCATCCTTCACACAACACACCACTCACTGTCATAGACACTGTAGACACAAGCACCAAGCTGGACTGCATTTGAGGAGACATGCTACTCACAGCAGCAGAACTGCAACACACACCACTGGCCATCACTGTCATGACAATGGAAAAGCCAGAGAGCTGCCGTGCCCAATCCTTATCACCATGGAGGACATTGACAAGATTAATCACGTTTGCACGTACAAAACTCAGCAACAACATCATTAGCTACGTTAACAACATCACTTGTATGAAATGAGACGTGAACTAGGAACCCAGACAACACAGATACTCCCAAGAGATCCCAGGCATACCGGACTGTGACCATGTTGTCCAGACACACCAATGTGACGCACAAAGACTTGCAAAAACTGCCACCACACATGTCCCAATCTTGAAAGATATCCTAAGTGGAATTGCACGTAAGTCCCTGTTAAAGGACAAATGTGGACAAGGATGACACACCTGTGTCAGGCATGTGATGGCCCTTGAGTAGCAATGGCCATGTACAGCCAATCAATACATTAGCTGGTCATGCACACACCTCAACATTCACATTGAAATGCTTCAGGTTGGCAGGACAATGTGCTACAACAATATCAACCTCTGGCTGTGACAACTTAGGACAATGCAATGTACAGGCACGCATCCAGATGTACAGTCACAACTGTCATGTGTTTGAACCATTGATGCCTGTAGAAACATAACATACATTGTGTGTCTCTTCCAAACACAGGTGATGATGGGGACACAGCAGCAGATGGTGAGGAGTCCCTGTCCCAGGCTCCGGTGGCCCCTGAGCTCTCTGGTGTGGAACAGCCTCTGCCCTCCTCGGATGGCGAAGACCTACCTGGCCCCTCCGGTGTGAGTCATCATGCAGCACCAGCAGGACCACCATCTGCACCCCCTGCACCCACTCCTCCAACATCTGCCAACACACAGACCACCCCCGCCGACACAGACAGACCAAGGACACTGAATGACAACAGCACAGGGACCCCGGCCCCCGGGAAGCAACGGACAACAACCCCAGTACCAACCCCCAAGGGGGCCTAGGGTCACCTGTGCGTGCCACCACAGGTCCCGCACGTGTGGCCAGGGGTGGTGGGAGGGGTGGTAGGCAGAGGCTGTTTGCAGAGGGGTCTGGACTGCATGATGACCCACAACTGGTACGCATTGCAGATGCGTACCAGAATAGCACCGGAGAGGTCAGCCAGGTAGTGGGGATCCTCAAGGACATTCAACAGCAGCAGGCTGCCCATCATGCCCGCTTGGACTCCCACATGTCCCGTGTGGAGACACACATGTCTGGCATGGAGTCCAAGTGGGACACATTGGAAGAACTGACAGCGGTGCAGAGGGACATATTGACATGCCTCCGCCAGATTAGCACCAACATGTCCACACCTCCCTGTGTGCCCACAACATCTGGTGCCGCAACAACTGCAACTGCCACAGGGAGGGAGGATGACTCTGGTGGAGAGTCCTCTGCACCGCAGCGGCCTGCACGTGAGGGTCCCCCAGAAAGAAGAGGGGTCGTCCGAGGAAGGACAACTGAGAGGCAGATGGCCATGTACATCCCCCAGGAACCCAACACCTGTTCTGGATATTCTCCTTTGTGTGCAAACTGTTCACCCTGTCGAATGCAACCCAACTCTCCCACATGACATGGGGAGTTTAAGTTGGACTAATGTATCAGATGACTGTGGACTTCACTCAGGACATTTCTGCTACCAACACTTCCAACTCATCTGGGAACTTTGGATTCCAATCCCAATGTACAGCACCCACCATCCTGTGCACTATCCTCACACATGTATGTAAATAAACTCACTAATACACCATACTTGCCTCTGTTGTGATTCCAACGTGGTATTTTGTCATGGAGATGATGATCTGCTAAATGACACTGTGCATGCTAACTGCTACAGCAATTCCAACACCGTCATGTGAGTCATGGCGACGTGACACATATGAGGGAGACACACCACTAGGGCAACACAACACATACACACCAGGGCCATCTGACTCATCGCCTACACTGATGTTGCCAGGAAATACAGTGGAATGCACAGACACCACACCTATTCAGAGTCTGTGTTAACTAGCCCACAGGTGCAGTAAGCAAATGTCAGTCAGATGTGTGACCACAGACAACGCACATCCCAAAGTGAAGCACAGGTTTATTACACATTTGCAACATGTTGTTTCCACTACAGATGCAGGGTAATCCCATGTGGCAGTGGCCACACAGTCAACAAGTGTTGAAGAAATAAAGTCCAGGGGTGTGTGGCACATCACCTGTAGGGAAACGACTGCTTCCATCCTGGAAGTTGAATCATGGTGTCGGGGGATCACAGTTGACCAAACAACTCTGAAAGTACCCTGTGAAGGACAGACATGACACACAGTTAAAAGCACTGAAGAACAGGACAGAACTGCAATACTCATGTCCAATACATGTCACAAGATACCTACACAAAACCAAGTTAGCATGTCAACACTGTTGGGGAGTACAGACTGCCTGTAAGGACACATCGCTGCACGCATCCAGTCAAGTAGCACATGGCCACACTCAAACAGCAACAGAGCACCACCAACACATATCATGCAAACTCAAATCATTGACATAACATCTCTGTATACTCACATTCAGCTGAAGAAGTTGGTGATGAGCTGTGTGCGGACATCACCCTCATCATCATCATCACTGGCATCGTGGCCCAGGCCAGGATCCTCCACAAGTGGCGGATGTTGGTCATCGTCATCCAGGATGAAAGGCAACTCCTTCCGCACTGCCAGGTTGTGTAGCATGCAGCAGATGATGAAAATCTTTCACACCTTTGCAGGGGCATATGGGAGGGCCCCTCCTGTCTTGTCCAGGCAGCGAAAGCGGCTCTTCAGGAGACCAAATGTCCGCTCGATCACTATCCTGGTCCGACCATGTGCCTCATTGTAGCGCATCTGGGCTGGTGTCACAGGGTTCCTGAGGGGTGTCAGCAACCACGGCATGTTGGGGTATCCGGAGTCACCTACATACAGACAATTGCACATTAGCTGAGTTGGAAAAGAGGGTGGAATACAACATTGCAGAACACATACAATGGTACAAAGTCAGTACACACCGACAAGCCAGGCACGCTGGTTCTGCATCTGTGACATCATCCTCGGGATGCGACTACTCCTCATCACATAGGCATTGTGTGCAGAACCGGGGAAACGTGCACACACATGTGAGATGCTCATATCTGCAAGACATACCACCAGAGCATTGATAGAATGGAAAATGTTCCTATTCTTGTATGCCTGCTCATGTGCCTGTGGTGGTACCAAAGCCACATGTGTCCCATCAATGGAGCCGATGACATGTGGCATTCTCCCCAGGGCATAGAAGTCACTCTTGACGTCAGTGAGTTGTTGACGTTTAGGGAAATAGATGTACTGGTTCAAGTATGTTAACATTGCCTCCAAAACATCGCGTAGCACACGGCTGAACATGGTCTGTGACATCCCACCAGCAGACGCCACAGTGTGTTGAAAGGTACCGGTGGCAAAGAAGTGTAAGGCTGCCATCACCTTCACCTTGGGGGTCAGCGCTGTAGGGTATGGCCGGCCAGCTAGCAAATGTGGGGCCAACCACCCCGCCAATTCCTCAATCAGCGGCCTGTTGAAGCGGTACCGTCGGATGCAGTCACGTTCCACCATGGTTGCAAGGTCAGGGAATGGTCTATGGACAGCTGGTGCCCTGCAGTACATAGGTGAACAAAGAAAGATTGTCAGTCACCCCACATATGTGGCATTGACCATACTCAATATCACATGATACATCATTACGAGACACAAGTACTTGATGTGTGTGCCGTTCTGTATGGACATATATGGCACCTACATGGCCATCATCTAACATCTCAGTTCAACATGTGTTGACAACAAGTTCCAGGTTGTGCTATGGGAAATCATTAGGCTGTGTCACAGTACCCATGTACTGCTGTCACGTTCCAAACACACACCACAGTGACAAGTGAGGACAGATGTGCCCCAGGCATCACATCTCTTTGACAGGTAGATTCCCAGGGACCCTTTATTGCCACATGGACACTGGCATGACATGGCGTATCATGTACACGCCAGCAAAACAACCATGACTCCCACAGGTAGTGGCCCCTGTTGCCTCTGCAGGACAGACATGGACGTCTGTGACACACACACGCACAACATCAAAGTCGATGCACAAACAACGTGGATGTGGAGACTGTCTCCCATTGTGCACATGGAATCAGAGACATCTGAAACACAACATGCACACAGACTGTGGAGGGCCATCACAATTGTGGCAATGGGTCACCCTGTGACGTACATACCATCCCACATGGGACTCAGGGTGTATGTGACATAACATACACATATACAACCTGGAAATGTGACCATGCCACATGCTCTGAACTGAACAGTTGCACATCACAGTGGTCATGTGCACAACACACAAAGGATTCTGTCCCCATGAACACGTGCACAGCCTGGGAGTGGCTGCCCCCAAGTGCCACCCAACAAACCACATGTTGACCCCCATACACACACAGGTAATGCAGCCTTACATGCCTTAGGATACAGTGTGGACAGGCTGTGGTGTTGTAGGTGTGCCCCTGAGTCCCTGGCAAGTAATTGTGGCTGGCATACGTTCACCTGTGACAACCATGGTGACAAATGCGAGTGACTTGTACAGGGACGCGTCGTACAGCAATGGACCGATCCGTGCGCACGCATTGGCCATTGCATATGATGGTGACGGATGCGTGTTGTGTTTCGAAATACGCGTCGTACAGCAATGGACCGATCCGTGCGCATACATTGGCCATTGCATATGATGGTGACGGATGCGTGTTGTGTTTCGAAATACGCGTCGTACAGCAATGGACCGATCCGTGCGCACGCATTGGCCATTGCATATGATGGTGACGGATGCGTGTTGTGTTTCAAATACGCGTCGTACAGCAATGGACCGATCCGTGCGCACGCATTGGCCATTGCATATGATGGTGACGGATGCGTGTTGTGTTTCGAAATACGCGTCGTACAGCAATGGACCGATCCGTGCGCACGCATTGGCCATTGCATATGATGGTGACGGATGCGTGTTGTGTTTCAAAATACGCGTCGTACAGCAATGGACCGATCCGTGCGCACGCATTGGCCATTGCATATGATGGTGACGGATGCGTGTTGTGTGACGAAATACGCGTCGTACAGCAATGGAAAGATCCGTGCGCACGCATTGGCTATGGACGGACATGGTAACGGACGCGTATTCGAAGCTTTTACGAGTCGGATGCAGTGAATTCAGTTGGCCACCCACAACAATGTTGCAAATTCATGGGTGTCATCAAGTTGAAATTTTGAAGGATGCTGTAGGCGTGTATAAGTGGTGCAATTCCATGGATTGGCCAGATTCAGAAGATGCAAACGACTTGGACCTATCACTTTGGACACATGGGACAGTATCTGCCTCTGCAGCACACATATAATGCTGGCTGTTCCCCTGAGAGCTCACTTGCCTGCACTACATGCTCCAGGACGACATCTGCCACCACCACTGCTGCTGTCTCTGCATCCTCTGGCTACTGCAATGGCACGTACTGTGGAGAGAGCCCCAGCCTTCAGCACTGAGGAGAACCAGGCCCTGCTGGACAGCTTCCTTCCACAGTACTGCAAGCTGTATGGGAAACCAGGGGAGCAGGTGAGTGTGCTGTCCACTGCCTTACTAATTGTGCATGTTGTCTGACTAGCAAGACTTACAGTGTGTACACCAGTGGCTAGCATGCTCACTGAGTAGTTGTCACCCCCAAAGTGTGTAGTTACATGCACTGAACAGGTATAGTGCAGTAACAGTGCATTCCAACAAGGTTTTACTTCCCAGGCAATGATACCATTTAGTAACTGCTGGACAACTGTTCATAGCCATAGTTGCACTACCTGTGTACATCATATGCCCCTGTGATTGAGACATGTATATCCAACTGTGTGATGCACGGATATGTTGCATGTGTAGTAATGGCTTTTTCACTTTGTCATCCTCACAGGTTGATGCCCACCAGAAGCAGGAGATCTGGCTGACCATCGCCCGGGCAGTACGATCTGTGGGGGTCTACAGGCGCAGGATCCGCAACTGCCAGAAGAGGTGGCAGGACCTTCGTGGCTGGACCCGGAGGATCGCAAGGGTCCAGCTGAAGCTGTCGCCTCCTCGCAGGAGGGGCGGACACCGGACCCTGACCCCCACATGCTCCAGATTCTGGCCGTGGTCTTCCCTGACCTGGATGGGCAGCTGAAGGCCAGACAGCAGCAAGGAGGGGGTAAGTGCTAGCCTTTTCTGGGTACTATGACTAACATGCTCTATGCACTCCTTTAGCCTGGTTCCACTTCCACAGTACGACTGTCTTGTCGTCCTGGACTCATGTCCCTCACTTGTGTCATGCCCCCTCCTCATCTGATACACAGGTGTGGCCCTTACAGTCTGTGACTTAGGTCACTTGGGTACTGTGTACTTGCAGTTACCTGTGGTTCAAGTTGGGGACAGCATCAGTTACAAGAACTTTGTTGTGGGCTGCATGGGTGGTACAATTGCTCACACAATGCCTGTGATCTGACATGTACTCTGGGTATGGCTTTAATATGTGTTCCAATTGCTGCTCTGACTCACCACATGTCTGGGGTATGTGCCACACACCCATGCTGCAGCGGAGACCAAGGTATGAGCCTCAGAAGTATGTACATCATGTGTGTGACACATGCATAGCCACCTGCCTAGTGTTCAGGGTAATACCATGTTGCACATGGACCAGGACTGTAATGCCTACTCCGGACATCGAAGGCACTCTGTTCTCCCACTCCCATGTGTCAGCATACATATTGGGCATTGTGAAGAGTGCACTCAGGTGTCTGCCTCTGTGTCACCATGGTGTGGCCTTGCTTTTCGGACTCCTGGAGTGTTTAACAATTTGGGGTGGCCAGCCATCTGAGTTGTGACTATAGGATCTGCACATTGGTTAATGCATAGGTCTCTGATCCCTTGACTGTGCACAATGGTGTATGAAACATTGAGGTGCAGGCAGCTTTGGTTCATTCTCATCAGACGGTGAAGTGCTCATGTGTATGGATTTGTGTTTGCAGTCACTCAAATGTCTCATTTGAATGACGTGGGATCATCTTAGTCCTCATGATGTGGGTGGCCAGGGGTGCACATGTGCACCTGTCAGCTACAGGGCTTGCACTCCCAAAACTTCCATGAATGTGACACAGTGCAGACTGGTGTTGTGTGTATGCACTGCCCCTGTGACAGGAGACAGTTATGACTGACTTGCCAGACAGGCCTGTGCCATGACATTCAACTTGCAAAGGGTGATCCAGCAGTAGTGTGATATGTCCTGCATGCACACCATTGTCGCATTGTCTATCAGGACATGAGGACATCATTCTGACTGGTGATGGAACAAAAACCCGCATATCGACAGAGACTCTGCCCATCACTTTTCCTGACACATGTACTGAGTCAGTGGCAGGAGATGGCATGTGTTTGGAGTGACACATTTCCATATGTTCTCTTGGATGTCCAACAACTGTGTATGTGGTGCATGTGTGCACATATGATTAGTCGCATACAACAGGCACCAGACAGATGGGTGCATGGACAGGTAGGATATGAGTGGCATGAATGACTGTCAGGCAGACAATGGGCTTCTTCAAATCAGTGTCAGCACTTATTGCAATGTCTAGCAAATGATGGCAGGGCTTGCTCTGTGATGTGCTGTTCTTACTGTGGTGTGTGTGGTCAGTACAGGTGACTAATGTTGCTCTGTTTATCCTGATTGTTTGCAGATACATCCACGGCCACAGGAGGAGCGGCAGAGCCAGACTGGGTCCACTGCAGAGGAGACCGAGGGACCCAGTGGCACGGAGGGTGAGGGGAGCCACACTGAGGAGACCTCAGCTATGAACACCTCGGCTGAGGAACACAGCGCTTCCAGTGAGGACTCCCTTGTGGAGGCGGGTGGCAGCAGACCACAGACAAAATCGAGCAAGTCTGTCCCCGCCACCACCACCATCTCCACCCTCCCATCTGCTCCCATCCCACATGTCTGTGGAGGCTCCCGTGTAGGGGAGCGTGTCTCCTTCATGCCAGGCACCGCACCCCCTGCCTCTGTCTCCCCTGCTGCCCTGAGTGTGGAGTCTGTGGACTTGCTGAAACAGATCCATGTAGGGCAGACATCAATGCTGAGTGTCCTCCATGCACACACGGGTCTGTTGACACAACTGGTGTCATTCATGGAGGGCATGTCATCTGGCATGTCTGCCCTACATCGGACCAATCAGTCCATGGCCTCCTCACTGACGGCAGCAGTGTCCCTCCTGCAACAGTCCCTCACCCCTCCTACCTCTGCCCCATCCACAATACCCAGCACCCTACCTGTCCCAAGCACACACACACCGGCACAGGCACGCACCAGCACAGACACAAGCAGCACACAGACACACACGCCAAAATTCAGACGCGCACGCACAGTCAGGGGACTGATACCTTACTCACAGGGGATGGGGCCCAGACACACACACACGCATCCACGAGCACTCCGCAGTCCTCAGATCCCTCTCCCTCCAAAACCCCTTCCCTTGCCTCACCTGCAACCCCCCCTCCCAGAAGCTCTTCCTCTGTGAGCTTGGCCTCTTCCCCACAGATCCATCTGAGCCAACGTACAGGCGGAAGAGGCCACCACCACACACAGAGGGGAGTGCCCCTCACACCCGGACACCCTCCCCCAGGCACAGGCAGACTGAGGACCCCATTAGGAAGTCCCCCCAGACCAGGAAGGGCAAGACCCCACCACCACCACCACGCAGCTCCACCACACAGTCTCTCTCCTCCATCCCCCAGGCCACCACGACACAGGTTCCCCCGCCACACCCTGCCCCAGGTTCCCCCACACACCGATACCGCATCCCCAAACTGCTTAGGCCCTGCCCCCTACCACTTGCTCTTCCACCCCCAACCCAGACGCTCGGCCTGTTTGTGCCACTGGTGTGGAGACCGGGTCCCCCCCTCTGTCCTGCCCACCTCATCTGCCCCCCCTTCCACTCCCTTGGAGTTATGCACTGCAGTGGAGTCCACAACCACCACGTCTGACTTGTTATGTTATGTTATGTTATGAGTGGATTTGTAGAGCGCGCAGCTACTCAACAGAGTGTCCCGGCGCTGAGATTGAAAGAGACCTAAAGACTGACAGAGGAGCACATCAGTGCCGGGGAGAACGGACTTTAAACTATTTGCTGGAACAGCCAGGTTTTTAGTTTTTTCCTGAACGCCAATATGTTCGTGGCCTTCCTGAGCGAGAGAGGCAGTTTGTTCCAGTGTCTAGCCACTTGCACTTGAAAAGACCGTCCACCGCAGTGACTTCTGAGACATTTTGGAGTAATAATTAGGTGTTGGTGCACTGACCTCAGAGCTCTGCCAGGCACGTAATACGAAACTCTTCTGCGAATATAATGTGCCCCCATGCCGTGAAGAGCTTTGAAGGCCAGGACCAATGCTTTGAAAAGTATTCTGCAACGGACAGGCAGCCAATGCAGAGTCTTCAGATGGTGAGAGATCCGATCTCTAGGTCTGAGCCCCAAGACTGCCCTGGCCGCCGCGTTCTGCACGACCTGAAGTCTGTTCAGTAAGAACTCCGGAAGGCCCAGATAGAGGACGTTAGCATAGTCCAATCTGGAGGTAATGAGGGCCTGAACGACCGTCTTTCTGTGAGAGGTCGGCAAAAGGAAGAGAAACCTGCGGAGCATTTTCAGGAGACCAAAACACGTGCCCGCCACTGCCTGTACTTGAGATGTCATAGCTAAGGCGTCGTCCATTTTCATTCCCAGATTTTTTACAGTCTTAACTGCTGACTGGGGGGGAGACATATCAGTAGGCCACCATTGTTTCCAGGCGTCCAGAGGAGGGGTGCCGAAAAAGATAATTTCTGATTTTTCCGGATTACATTTAAGATTATTGTGTCGGAACCAGGCAAAAATTTCTTTCAGGCATTTATTTATCTTTACCCCATTGAACTCCTCGCCCTTCTCACAGGTGAAGAGCAACTGGGTATCGTCGGCATATGATATAATCATAGCCCCGCACTCTTCTGCTAGGGTAGCCAGGGGAGCCATGTATATATTAAAAAGTACTGGGCTCAAGATAGATCCCTGTGGCACGCCAACGTTCAAGGGCGGGATACTGGCTGAAAACGGAGGCAGCCAAACTTCTTGGTATCTGTCCTTCAGAAAAGAGGAGAACCACTTCAACACCGTTCCTCCAAGTCCACACTCCCGTAGCCTCCACAGGAGGCGGCCATGGGGCACGGTGTCGAAAGCCGCAGAGAGGTCTAAAAGAACAAGAACTGCTTTGCCTCCTTTATCAAGGGTTTCTTTGATAGATTCGGAGACCTCCAGCATCGCCGTCTCTGTACTAAGGTTCTGCCTGAAACCAGACTGGCTCGAATGGAAAATGTTATTGGCTTCAGCAAAATCGCTGATCACCATGTGAACGTATTTCTCTATTGTCTTTGCAAAGAAAGGCAACAAAGAGATGGGTCTGTAATTAGATAATTCCAGTGGATCCGCCGTAGGTTTTTTCAATAAGGGAATTATTTTGGCGCTCTTCCAACTTACTGGGACCTGACCACTATGCAGAGATACATTAAGAAAACTATTCACTGTCGGGTTTAAAATCTCCGCCATGGCAGCCATAAATTTGGCCGGACAAGGGTCCGCAGGTGAGCCAGACTTGAGGCCCTGCATAATTGCCAAGGATGTCTCTAAGGGCAAGGGAGGAAAGAGAGAAAGGGAGGCGCTGCCCGCCTGATTCTGGGGGCAGTCGAAAGGAGGCCTGCACTTCTTTCTCATCTAAGACATCAAAGGAAGATTGAATTTTTATAATCTTCGTGTGGAAGAAATTAGCTAACTTTTTAGTCCAGTCCGCTGAGGGAGAGGAGTGCCTTGTCATAGCCCTAGGTGAAGAGAAGCCTTTAACAATGTCAAAAATGTCTCTGCTTTTATTCCCTGCGGCCTCAATTTTAAAAGCAAAGAAGCTTTTCTTGGCTTCCTGTATCCTATTATGGTAATCTTTTAAGGCCTCTTTGTAATCTCTTTTATTTTCTATGTTAAAATCTCTCCTCCATATTCTTTCCTTATGTTTACAGTCCCTTCTACACTGTCGCAGGGTATCATTAAACCAGGGAGCAGAGTATCTAGCAATTTTAGGGGGACGAGAGATCAGAGGGGCAAGGGTCGAGGTCCCTTGTGAGACCCACTTAGCTAGGGCCTCGGCATCCTGCTCTATGTTGCCACTCGGCGTGAGAGGATGTTGGTCTAATTCATATTTGAGGGCATCCGAGGTAATTCTATGAAAAGGCCTAAAAGAAAAAGGCGGCCGCTTGGTCTGGGGCAGTAGATGCCTCGTTAGTTTCGGTACCTTAAACCCCACTAGGAGGTGGTCGGACCATAGTAAGGGTAGGGGAGCCTCTGTCTGTATTTTACAGTTGGAAAATATTTGGTCGAGGGTATGACCTTTAATATGCGTGGGGGCATCGACATATGGAACAAGATTCAGTGCATCCATGGATTCCAACAGGAAAATGGTGTCAGAATTCTCCTGTTTGCCCATATGCACATTAAAGTCCCCCAACACTAGAAAATGTTTGAATCTAGAGGCTACTGGCGCGATGGCATCGCTCAGGGACTTCAAGAAGGCCTCAGCATGACCCGGGGGTCTATAAATAAGAACTCCCGCTAAGCACTGATGGGGGGGACAGGGTAGCCTGAAAACTTAGGCACTCGGCCCCTGCGATATCTTCCAGAGGAATACATGTGATGGAGACCTCCGATTTGCTAATAATTGCAACTCCACCTCCCTTACTTCCCACGCGATCCTTCCTCAAAATAGAGTAACCTTGGGGGATGGCTGTAGCACACCCAGTCCACTCCATCTGACCGGCCCACTGCAGTGGTGCCAGCACCCACACCATCTGACTTGTGCCCTACAGTGTTGCCGGCCCCCACTGAGTCAGACACCTCCACTGCAGTTGCCAGTGACCCTCCTGCACCCACCACCCCTTCACTGCCTCCTTCTGGCATCCCCTGATCCTGTCCCTGTGGTGCCTGGCCTGCCCCTTGTATGCCCCTCCGAGGGGGATGTCCCCTGTCCGTACCAGTGCAGGCAAGCAATGGGTGACAAGTTGTCACATGTCACCCTGTTCGGACTGTGAATATGGACTGGCCATTGGCCTTAGTTTCTTTTGGACTTCCAATTTTTCTTTCACATTGGCTGAATAAAGCGTTTTTTTTGTTTACTAGTGGTTTTGCTTTTGTTGTACATGATGTAGATGAGTATCATCATGCATTTGCTGTTGTAATAGTGTTCAGATCAGGAAAATGAAGTGTTGCTGTGATGTACTCCATGTGGTCCATGGGATATGTGTCCTAATCTAGTCTGGATCCATAGCATCCTTTGCTGCAGTCTGAGGGTGTAATGTTCAGCATTTGACACAGGGATGTACGTTTTGCATTTGTAATTTAACATCTGTGGCTTACACTCATGCACATCTGGTGGGCTTACCACTGTTCAATGTTTCTATTTCCCTGACTGTGTGCCCATCTCCACTGGACATGCAGTTTAGCACATCAATGTTGAAGGACTCATCTGTGTATACAGTGCAACTTGCTTGACACGTGTTTTGGGTATATGCAGATGACTGAAGTGACACTCCGGTACCCAGGCTGATGTGAGCAGAGCCTTCAGTGTGTTGTAATTGTTGACTCACTGACCGAGGGTTCTGCTGACATGTTTGAGTCGTGCACAGACAAGGTTTGGCACAGCGGACCTTCCACAGGAGTGGAGTGCCCTCATGGCTGTGTGTAATCCCGTGACATTGCCTGGGCCCGTGTTGTGTGTTGTGGAAGCATGTCTGTGTGTGTTCCCTTCCCTTTTCCTACACAGGCTGTGTCCCTACGGATGTTCCTGTTTGTGATGCTTGCTGAGTTGTCCTGTGTTCATCCAGCATCTTGGACCTGGTTTCTCCGTGATGTGGGTGCATGGCAAACTAATGTTCATCAGGTTGTCATCCCTAGTTGTCTTTGTTGTCAGGGCTGGGGATGTGGGCAAACGCAGATGGGACACAGTCAGGATTCCCCTTGGCACTTGTTGGTTACACAAGTCATGTAATTTACAGTTTGTGGTAGCTTTCAGTGATTGTGACACGTTGTGTGTGTGACTGCTGCCACTCCTCAGGGTCAGAGCTGCAATGTTGGAAGTTGTCTACGTGTGTTCTTTGTGGGTCACCTTGGCTTCTTCATTGGTGTGTGACTGTGGCCGGGATCCCATTGATTGGGGTGGATTTCACGTCATGCCCATGTACCGCGTACTGTGCAGTGTGTCAGACATTCACGAGTCTTGTTGATTGGCCAGGTGTGATGGGTTTCTGCACCTTAGTTCCCACAACCACCCCTGGGATTGTCATGGGTGCATGTGCAATGTCACCAGTCCATGTGAGCTTCACTGCTGCACATTGGTGGAGATCAAGGTGTGTGGTGTTGAGTGTGTGCAAATGTGAGTTGTTGCACGGCTAGACCCCTACCTCCATATTGGCCTTGGCTGACAGGCCGTGCTGATTGATTTGTGCTTGTGTAGGTGTGATGGTAGTTAGTTGCTCAGGACACATGGCTGTGGTTCACAGTGTGAATGACATCTCCCTTTGTCATCACAGTGGGATTATCATGCAGGCTAGTGTCACCACAATGTGGGGTCCCTGGGGGTAGTGCTGTGGTGGGTCTATCTCTTGCTGTGTTAGTTGCTGTTCCTACAAGCTTGTGTGACATGTGTAATTTGGGCTCCCTCTCATCTAACAATGCCTGATTGCCCACATAGGGAAATCCGATCCATGAGTTACTTTTTTATGGCACTGTATACACATCTGTGTAATTGGAATTCAGGCCTCCTCATGTGTTGTGTGGTTGCCTGGGGACACTGGCACACACCCCCATCACCTGTTGTGTTTGATATGCAGTGTGAGGCTGCCTGTTTGTGTTTGTGCATCTGCACCACTGCATTGGCATATCTTTAGTGTGCCATTGCCTGTATGTTGTTTGGAGCATTTCCCATGCTGTCCCTGGGACTCCTAGGTCATCAGTCAGCACAATAATGATGGTTTGTATGTCCCATTGCTGCCATGGTATGGTATTTGTTCACCTCACATCTACAGTCTCCACAGGATATCTACATTTGTGTGTCCATTAGTGCAGATATGTGGGTCTGCATTATGATGGTCACTTCTGGCATTGTGTAATTGATAAATGGAGACAATGTCAGTCCCCATGGGTGATGTTTGTCTGCACATGGCCAAAGGTATGTTTTATTTGCACTGCACTGTTTGCCTCACCCAATCTATGTTGCTATGGGACACAACCACTACATTGCCACTGATGTGTTTGTTGTTCTGTGACCAGGAATCATCCATGCTGTTTGGCAGTTGAAGCTTTTTCCATGACAACACTTACCTTTTGGTCACTGTGATGATGGGGGTTTAGACCCCATTGCCACAATGTTCAAAATGTGCTTCAGCTATGGACCCCACACTTACCTTTTGGTCACTGTGATGATGGGGGTTTAGACCCCATTCCCACAGTGGTCATGGTCTGCTTGCATTGTGAAGGCCACACACATTTTTGTGTGACACATGTGATAGGGGGTCACATTGTATGTTCAATGTCATGTTCAGTGTTGTAGGCATTTGACACAGACTACACACTCTTGTCATGATGTTGGGGGTTGTCTTTTACTGACATTCCTTATGTTGGAGTATGCTGGTTGTGTCATGCATTACCCGTCCTATGAGTGGGGATGGTAGTAGTGGTAGGCATCCAGCCCCCCATGAGTAGGGGTGGTGGTAGTGGTAGGCATCCATCACCCTATGAGTGGGGATGGTGGTAGTGACAGGCATCCAGCCCCCCATGAGTAGGGGTGGTGGTAGTGGTAGGCATCCAGGCCCCCATGAGTAGGGGTGGTGGTAATGGTAGGCATCCAGGCCCCCATGAGTAGGGGTGGTGGTGGTGGTAGTGGTAGGCATCCATCCCCCTATGAGTGGGGATGGTAGTAGTGCTAGGCATCCAGGCCCTCATGAGTAGGGGTGGTGGTAGTGGTAGGCATCCAGGCCCCCATGAGTAGGGGTGGTGGTAGTGGTAGGCATCCATCCCCCTATGAGTGGGGATGGTGGTAGTGACAGGCATCCAGCCCCCCATGAGTAGGGGTGGTGGTAGTGGTAGGCATCCAGGCCCCCATGAGTAGGGGTGGTGGTAGTGGTAGGCATCCAGGCCCCATGAGTAGGGGTGGTGGTAGTGGTAGGCATCCATCACCCTATGAGTGGGGATGGTGGTAGTGACAGGCATCCAACCCCCCATGAGTAGGGGTGGTGGTAGTGGTAGGCATCCAGGCCCCCATGAGTAGGGGTGGCGGTGGTGGTAGTGGTAGGCATCCATCCCCCTATGAGTGGGGATGGTAGTAGTGCTAGACATCCAGGCCCCCATGAGTAGGGGTGGTGGTAGTGGTAGGCATGCAGGCCCCCATGAGTAGGGGTGGTGGTAGTGGTAGGCATCCATCCCCCTATGAGTGGGGATGGTGGTAGTGACAGGCATCCAGCCCCCCATGAGTAGGGGTGGTGGTAGTGGTAGGCATCCAGCCCCCCATGAGTAGGGGTGGTGGTAGTGGTAGGCATCCAGGCCCCCATGAGTAGGAGTGGTGGTAGTGGTAGGCATCCATCCCCCTATGAGTGGGGATGGTAGTAGTGCTAGGCATCCAGGCCCCCATGAGTAAGGGTGGTGGTAGTGGTAGGCATCCATCCCCCTATGAGTGGGGATGGTAGTAGTGCTAGGCATCCAGGCCCCCATGAGTAGGGGTGGTGGTAGTGGTAGGCATCCAGGCCCCCATGAGTAGGGGTGGTGGTAGTGGTAGGCATCCATCCCCCTATGAGTGGGGATGGTGGTAGTGACAGGCATCCAGCCCCCATGAGTAGGGGTGGTGGTAGTGGTAGGCATCCAGGCCCCCATGAGTAGGGGTGGTGGTAGTGGTAGGCATCCAGGCCCCCATGAGTAGGGGTGGTGGTAGTGGTAGGCATCCATCCCCCTATGAGTGGGGATGGTAGTAGTGCTAGGCATCCATCCCCCCATGAGTAGGGGTGGTGGTAGTGGTAGGCGTCCAGGCCCCCATGAGTAGGGGTGGTGGTAGTGGTAGGCATCCATCCCCCTATGAGTGGGGATGGTGGTAGTGACAGGCATCCAGCCCCCCATGAGTAGGGGTGGTGGTAGTGGTAGGCATCCAGGCCCCCATGAGTAGGGGTGGTGGTAGTGGTAGGCATCCATCCCCCTATGAGTGGGGATGGTAGTAGTGCTAGGCATCCATCCCCCCATGAGTAGGGGTGGTGGTAGTGGTACGCATCCAGGCCCCCATGAGTAAGGGTGGTGGTAGTGGTAGGCATCCATCACCCTTGGAGTGGGGATGGTGGTAGTGCTAGGCATCCAGGCCCCCATGAGTAGGGGTGGTGGTAATGGTAGGCATCCATCCCCCTATGAGTGGGGATGGTAGTAGTGCTAGGCAACCAGGCCCCCATGAGTAGGGGTGGTGGTAGTGGTAGGCATCCAGGCCCCCATGAGTAGGGGTGGTGGTAGTGGTAGGCATCCATCCCCCCTATGAGTGGGGATGGTGGTAGTGACAGGCATCCAGCCCCTCATGAGTAAGGGTGGTGGTAGTGGTAGGCATCCAGGCCCCCATGAGTAGGGTTGGTGATAGTGACAGGCATCCATCCCCCTATGAGTGGGGATGGTGGTAGTGACAGGCATCCATCCCCCCATGAGTAGGGGTGGTGGTAGTGGTAGCCATCAGGCCCCTATGGGTCTGTATGGCAATGGTGATAGCCATCCCGCCCCTATGGTTCTGCTGTTGCTAGTGTACGTCATTTCTGCATCCCTATGTGTGTGTGACATATGTCGGGTATGTGTCGTTTGTTTGTGTAGTGGGTGTCTGACTTGCCATCTGCATCGTACGCGTCCGTACCGGTTCTGGTAATAGATGTACAGTATTGGTAGGACCTGCGCGATGGGATTCATGGTTGGTTCGTCTCGTTCGGGTTTCTCGTGGCTTCGACTCGTACTCGTAGCTGGCTTGTTCGTCTCGTAGCCGTGGATCGTCTTGTGGAGCGAATCGGAGCTTATGTGCAGCTCTCCCGGATGCTCTGACGTGCCGGACGTAGCGACCAGTTCGGCGCGTACGGAGTGCGCATCGTACTAGTCCGGCCGGAAGGTGCTGTGTATTTACTTCCGTGCGACTCGAATCGGCGTTTACGGATCCAGCTCGGTCGGGGAACTGGAGCTGGAATGGGGACGTACGGCTCGCTCGGAATTTTGGCAGTAATGTGCATCGTACTTGCTCGCTCGGACGACTGTTCGAATCGTTCGGAAAAAACGCGTTCGGCTCGTATTTTTTCCGGACGAATCGTATTCGGTGCGCTTCCAGCCGAGATCGGAATTGACCCCTAAATGTCCTTTCAAGCTTGATTAACCAACAGCCAATAAATAGTATTCTCGTACTACTCAGCTGTGGCGGATTTTGTGCCCACCCACTCTAGACGTCTCTGGCGTTTTGTGAGTAGGTTCTCTGAGAATAGCACGACTGAACTACTCGGATTCTACTGTTAAATAAGTACCAAACCAACGTTGACGGCGCCATGTCGTGTAGTTCCTATAGTACCCATGCAGGACCTGCGCGTTTGGATAACATAAACTATGGGCTTGGTGTTATACTGACTCTGTGCACCCCCACCGCGTATGTTAGCCTGATTTGCATTAGCTAGCTCACAGTGCCACTAGAATCTCCTCTTATCGGGGAGAGATTAGTTTCTGGCAACCTTATACCATGACAACCCTAATTCCTCAGAATCGTGGAAACAATATACTACTTTTCGCTCAGTCACTCGTGCTTACTTATTCGGTTTGTCTCAGAGAGTTACACAGAATAAACAGTCTGGGCGTTTCAATAAGTATTTATTGAACAGTTGTTATTCTAGTGTAAAATATATGTGCTGCGGCAATCAGCAGACAATAGCAGAGATATATTATCAGCAGTACGATAAAAGCAAAGGGATAGAACAGTTCTACCATATTGCAATAATCATGAATACATACATGAATATAAAAAGCATTATGAAAGTGCGCGTACTCCTACGATGCCTAACTAGATGTACCTGAGTGTACCTAGCATATGTGTGTAGGTCTAAAAGCCTAAGAGCCAAGAATCCTTCTAGGATTTAGTCGAACCCCCATACCTGAATAGAGAGAGTGTGGGACCCCGTCTTGGTCTCGAGTTGGACACACCGCAAGGGCTGTGTCAGACCGCTGTCAGCTGGAGCGACTACATGCAGGAGCCTCAGCGTCTCTGGTCAGTGTGTCAGCATGGAAGTCTCGGTTCCCTCTGTCTTACCGGGGTAAGATGTGGTGTATTTATACCCTGAAGACTCTAGTTGCTTCGTATGGTTTGTATTGGCCCTTGTTAGACTTGAGGAAGACGTCAGGGGTGAACTTTGTACATACATATTATGCAGGTGGTGTATTCCTAGAGAGCCATGCATAATTGACGAGTACAGTGTGGACCTGTGTTTGGGAAAAACCCTGCTGTATTCAAAACCACAGGATAGATAACGTTCAGCCCTCAGAGCTCGTTGTGTACTAGCGAGGACCAGTGTAGGTGAAAGATCATGCCTATATAAGGAATCATGACTATAATAGGACATGTACAGTTATGACCGTAATGGGGCATATGCGGCTTTGACCATAATAGGGCAAGTACGAATATAACCGTATTAGGGCAAATACGAATACGCCCATTTTAGGGCATGTATGAACGGGTCTACATTAGGGCCTCTATACGGAACATAACAAGGTGGATGCTGAATGTATATAAAATATAAGAAAAAGCAATCCCCAGCACACGTCTACAGTGTAACACCACTTATAACTGCAGAAGTATGCACAAAATATAAACACAGTGTTATTAATCCTTTGTTTTCTTTCTTTATTCTTTATTCTTGCGTCATATCGTAATGTCCTTTGCCAGCCAACACGTGTTTCGTCGCATACAATGGGAATTCGTCCCGCGACTTTCTCAAGGCTTCAATATCTTTGGTACTCGAGGTACAAGACGGGCTGATTTACAGACGAATACGTCTCTGAACGAGCTCGTAATTGTGGATCGTACTGAGATCCATCACTATTGTGGAGCAGGACACTAGACGCTGAGAACGGATATCATTCATTTCCCATGTGGGATGGAATTATCACCACATAAGAAAGATCTTTACCAAAGATATTGCCCTCATCAGCCAGGATAGCTTGACTCCAGTGGCATGGAGAGCACGGGACCCACGTCTGGGCATACCCGTACCACTCAAAATGTTTCATAGTTCATAAAAGTTTGCTGAGCAGTGCCATATATCTTAAAAGAGCAAAATCTGAAGAGAGAAACAGAATCTGAAGTAGCAACCGACCAGATCCTAAGAAGAGCATACTTGAGTGCCTCCTAGAAGGTGGGAAAGCTGGAACCCATACTCCTCAATGATCTGGTTGATGGTTCTTGTTATGCATCATGAGAGGTAAAGAGAAAACTCCTTTCACAATATCTAAATTTCAACATATTCAAACTACTAAGTAAGACCTCAGGTCGACATCTACATTCAGGTTAGTTTGTTTATTTCAAATTCTGAAACAGATTAATATACACCAATCTAAGCATTATGGTCTTGAAATACAAAGCAAATAGGATGAAGCCAAATCTCCAGAACTGATTCACCCTATATAACAAAAAGAAAATGACTAATTTGATCGCAGCAATATATGTTATCAGAAGACAAAAATGGACGTTGGATTACAGTAAAATTTCATGCAAAAGCCCTACAAGTCCTTAACTGTCCCTATACTACCTTAAAGTGGAGATCCTAACCTAAAGCAAGTTTCAGCAGAGATGGGAAAAAGTGTCAGCCGTTAGAGCCATCCTAAGAAGGACTCCAATCAGGGTCATGTAGCATGAAGCCACAAAGCCAAAGACGAGGTCTGTGCCTCAAGGCGTCATAAAGCAGAAGTGTCAGCTGTCCCTAACTGCGGTACAGCATAAGCAATCACTGAATTAGGGCACCTCTCACAGTGTTACTGGTATTTTCCATTATTCCAGCATCCTCCTGCCTCCATTCTCCGCCCACATGTTCACACGTTGGGGTATTTCATACGTCCTTGGTGCCATCTCCCTCTCCCACGAGAACTCGTACCACATCCGTTATCTCATTTCTTCTTCTCAGGCCTCTCTATCTACTAGGAACAATAACTCTTTCTCTCAACTAATGAAGCCTTGTCCGCCTGCAGTGGCAACATAAGGTACATGCAACATTCAACGGTGCAAGCAAATGCAAATTCAAACGTTAGTTGAAAAATACATTGAGAATGCATTTCAGGGGCGTGGCCTGAGCACCGATCGTGATGGCCGCACGTCGGTGAAGCTCCGACCTTCCCTAGCCTTGGCCAGCTAAAATATCCGCACACAGATCCGATGACCACCCCAGATAAGTGGCGGAGGAACGGCCACCATCGACTCCGCAGAATCGAGACAGCCTAAGACGCCGGCGGTGGAGAAAAACTACGACAATAAAGTGTGGCCGCAATAGGCCGAGAAGCCCTGGACTCGAGTGCAGGGCCACGCCACTGCTGACTTCCACCAGCGACAGACCCTGAGACCGGCGCACCGCGGAAGGGGCGTGAATACGGCGGTGCATAAACAGTTATAGCCCCGGCTCCCAGCCTTGCTGATGGACGGTCCCCCCTGTGGCGCAGGGACGTGGGGGCCAAGGAGAGCAGTTACCGTGCTCATTGAAACTCATTGCCGGTAAGCACCGCAGGAGCAGCGGGAAACTGGTGAAACCTCCGCCGGGCCTCCAAAAGACCTTGGGGGTGAGTGCGCATAATGCTGGGACTAAATAAAAAGCTGCCGGCGATCGGGCGATGACCCAATGCTGGGCCTGTAAAGCGCAGTGCGGTTTGACTGGTGGGCCGATGGCGCAACCCTGAAGGACTGCGAGAGGAGGACCCGACACCCCCTGGGGGAACACTGGATGGCATTAAGGCTCAAATATTTCGGAGCACAGTGGCCCTTATCTGGCGCGGTTTTGGGCAACCTGCACAGCAGGCCCAACACTGGCTTTGCGCACGAGGCACAGGACAATGAGTGGGTGGCTCATAACAGTAAGATCAGACCCCTGAACGAATGAGTGGCGAGATCGGAGCCGCTTAATAGAGGTGGAGGAGAACCAGACACGAGTGGTCCACCCGATAAATGACGTGAGGTGGGGAGCAGTGTCCAGACACAATTCTTGGGTGTGAAATCAGAGCCCTTGGGGCAAACCCCGACAGGCCGTCTGGGGAGGAAGATCCCGGGAGCAGGCGGCGGACAGTATCCACGAGGGCTCTCTATTGGTCTTGAATCGCCAACGGCAATGTCTTCCGCCAAGGGACAAAAGGGCACGCTCCAAACCAAGCTGGATACATTTGCCACCCAGAAACCGGTTGAATCGGATGCTGCAAGCAGGGGAGACGTAGATAAAATGGCAAGCTCGGATAAAGGAGACCCAACCCTCAAAGATGTCATGGAGGCCATAACGGGAGTACGCAGCTCGCTGGAACAAAGAATGGACTCCATCACAATTGAAATGACACTGATGAGGACCGATTTGCAAAAGACTAGCGAGAAGGTGAAAGCCATGGAAATAGTAATCACCGAGATTAGCAGTGAGACTAACCAAATGCGACGAGAGATCAAAGACCTCCAAGCAACTCGGAGAATGGCAGAAAGTAAGCTCGACTATTACGAAGATCGATCGAGACGTAATAACATCAGGATCACCGGGGTTCCCGAAAGGGCGGAGGGACCGGCTGCTGACCTCTTAGTAGAGGACCTAATCATGAATCACCTACAGCCAAAGAATCTATCCAAGTACTTCACGGTCGAGAGAGCGCACAGGGTCCCAGGGGGCAAGCCCAAACTGGGAGCACCCCGCGTCCACTATTGGCAAGGCTCCTGAATTTCAGAGACCGGGACAGTATACTGCAAACGGCTCGATCGAATCCTCCACTCAAGTATGAGAATAGTGAACTGTCCTTCTTTCCAGACTTCACCGACGCAGTCCAAAGACAAAGGAGAACCTTGTTGAACATCAAGAAACAGCTCAGAGACAAAGGTATCCGGTATTCCATGTTGTTCCCTGCAAAACTTTCAGTTGAAGCGGAAGGAAAGGCTTGGTTCTTCAACGCCCCAGAGACAGCGCAGGAGTGGCGGGAAGGCTGGAGGCCGGCAAGAGAACATAACGCCCGACGAGGAAGGGACCACTCCCCTACAAGACAATCATCCTCAAGCGATCGGCCAATGAGACCTGCCGACTAGGACGAGTCCGGGTAGCAGTCCAGTCTTTTTGGACGCGCCTTGACACAATGTAACCGGCGGATCAAGACGGCAGTAAACACGCTAAGTGACTTTGTTCGACTTTAATAGTGTTTAACAAGTAGACTGGGGACATAAAGAAGTAAGCTGGCGGCCGCTGGGGAGGGTGCGTCACCCCCCCCAATTTTCAAGTTAGTTTAGAGACAGGGCGACAGCACTCTGCACAGTTGGGGATAGGAGCAGTTCTAGGCCCAGAGTGCAGGGGAGCAAGGCGGGAGGATACTGGGGTTGCACAGTTGGGGATAGGAGCAGTTCTAGGCCCAGAGTGCAGGGGAGCAAGGCGGGAGGATACTGGGGTTCAAAAGTTATACAGTTTAAGTTAGGTGACGGCACAACACAATACGCTTTTGGGACTGGGAGGGACACATCAAGTGAGACGACACCTGGTAGCCCCTGGAAGCCAGGGGTTAGCTATGTAACTGGCAATGCCTGTTCAAGCATTGGGCAAACGATAATGCAGCGAGCAGGCGCAAGGGATGCAACTATGAAATGAAATTCGTACTTGTAAAGCGCACTTATACCCCCAAAGAGGTGTCCTGGCGCTGTACGCATACCGCTGTGGAACCCTTCCTGGCTTTTCCCTGTGAAATGTCCACTCCTGGGCACCCCCAGGGTGAAGCCAGGCATCCCAGCGCTGTTGGGGCCGTTGTGGAGATTAAGCAAGCTATTGCCCAGAGTTGGACCCATGATTAGAATAGGCACCGAGGCGAGAATTATCAGGTCCGAGGAAATTGAGCCCAAGACCCGCCGAGGCGGGAATTGAACCCTGGTCCCAGGCCTGCCGCTCTAACCATTGAGCCACACTTCTCCATCTATGGGTTCATCGAGTGATAAGAGATTCAGGCTTCTATCCTGGAATGTAAATGAACTAGGGGACAAATTGAAGACGGGAATAGTATTGCAATTCATTAAACGACACTCCCCAGAAGTGGTTTTACTCCAGGAAACATACTTAGTTGGAAATACATGTAAGGCACTAGACAGATGGGGCTACCGACTAGTGATACACTTAGGGTTCACTTCAGGCTCCAGGGGCGTCGGTATTAGGATTCGAAAATCCTTTCCTATGGCAATTGAACACACCTGGACTGATGCACTAGGGAGATACGCAGCAGCATCGGGGAGATGGGAAGGTAGGCCACTGACCCTGGTGTCTGTGTACGTCCCTCCGGGACTGCAGACAATGGCGTTTCGAGACTTGGGGAACGTCATGATAGAATTTCCTGAAGGAAGGTTGATACTAGGTGGCGACCACAACTCGGTGGTGTACGGTAGACGTGACCGTTGTCCTCCCAGGAATCTTGGATCCGCACAGAAAGCCCTGCCCACCTTCCTTGCCGCTATTGGGCTGGTAGACGCATGGCGGATGCGCCACCCCACTGAGACCCAGTTCACGTTTCACTCCTGGGCACACAATAGTCTCTCCTGCATTGACTATATCCTCACGCCGGCAGACCAAATGGGACACATCACCGACGTTAGACATCTGGCACGGGGCATATCAGACCATTCTCCGATATGGGTGCAGGTGGGGATGGGAGAGGGTCAAGTAGGAAGAATAGCACCTATAAACCCCTGGCATCTGCACAACATCATTATCAGGCAGAACATTACACAAACCATAGAGCACTATTTTCAGGATAATGAGGGGTCGGTGGGGTCAGCCCTGATGCTCTGGGAGGCCTTTAAGACGGTTGTTCGGGGACAGGCAATCTCTCAGATAGCGGGGGCGAAGAAAGAGAAAAATGCGGAAATGACTAAGCTGGAAGAAGAGATTTTAAAATTAGAAGGGGAACTGTTAGACTCTGGAGATCTCGACATTCCACACAGAATCAAACTAAAAAAAGACGAATATAAAGGTGTGGCTACGGACAGAGCCAAAACATTACATAGAGACAAACTCAGGAAGATTTATGAGCTAGGGGACAGAGCAGGCAAGCTACTCGCATGGCTCGATAGACGAGACCTTGCAAACCGATTGGTCACGGAACTCACAGCTAAGACGGGGGAGATTACTTCAGACACAAAGTTGATAGCGGATGAGTTTGCCAAATATTACGCCCGTATATACAAATCGCATTCTATTCTTCCAGAGGAAGAATCGAAGGCTCTTTTAGCTGACATGGCGCTCCCGACATTGTCGGAGGAAGACAGTGGCCTACTAGAGAGTGAACTCATGAATGATGAGGTAGCACAGGCCATTAGGAGTCTTCAGTCTGGGAAGGCGATGGGCCCTAACGGCCTCCCAATAGAACTCTACAAATTACAACCCGATAAAATAGCCCCTTATCTTAAATCCATGTATGAAGAAAGCAGAGAGGCCGGCCGACTTTCCCAAGACCAAAGGCTCGCCACAGTTGTGGTCATACATAAGGAAGGCAAACATAGGGACCGGTGCTCCTCGTATAGACCCATTTCGTTATTGAACGCAGAAGCCAAGATATTAGCAAAATTGTTGGCCATGCGCCTGGTTGGAGTGATCTCTGAATTGGTCCACCTGGATCAGTCGGGTTTTATGCCATCTAGGAATACCCCTTTAAATCTTCGTCGACTCCACGGAGAACTGGGGTGGGTGGATACGTTGAGAGAGGATGCAGTGGTGGTGTCCCTAGACGCCACCATTGTGTGTGACACAATTGAGTGGCCCTACCTCTTCGCTGTATTGGAGAGGTTGGGGTTTGGCCCTGGATTTATTAGCTGGGTGAGGCTTCTCTACACCGACCCGTTGGCACAGGTGGTAGTTAACAATAAAAAGTCAGAGCGCTTTACCCTCGGAAGAGGGACAAGGCAAGGATGCCCCTTGTCCCCGGTGCTTTTTGCACTAACGCTGTAGCCCCTGGTGAGCTGGATCCATAAGGACCCCATCGTCAGGGGTCTGAGATGGTCGGAGGACTGGGAAGATCGCATTTTCCTGTATGCCGACGATATCCTGTTGTATTCGGCGTCACCGCAGGCTTCGATAAACAGAGTTCTAAATATTTTTACTAACTTCGGCAAGTACTCG
The DNA here is from genome assembly GCA_963921515.1 of Calotriton arnoldi. Lineage (NCBI taxonomy): Eukaryota > Metazoa > Chordata > Amphibia > Caudata > Salamandridae > Calotriton > Calotriton arnoldi. The sequence continues at coordinate 1,017,167 of CAWUFW010002917.1, forward strand.
GGGTACACACTCATTTGGACCAAATCGTTGATCTTTGTACTTAGGGGGAGGTTCCCGCCCCTGCCCAGGGGGTGTAGAGCGACGGAAGCAGTGAATGGTTTTAAATACCTTGGTATTTACATTGCCAGGGACCCTAAGCAGTATTATGATCATAACCTCCTGCCACCGCTACGGCGGCTTAGGAATGACGTGGAGCATTGGAAGACTCTCCCACTGTCCCTATTGGGTAGAGCTGCGCTTTTTAAGATGATGTCCCTGCCCCGCTTTCTGTATGTCTTGCACAACTCACCCGCCCCTATCCCAGCGACATATTTTGTGGCTATAGAGAGTGAACAGAGGGCACTACTATGGGTAAAGGGAACACCACGATTATCATTCTCTAAACTGGTGCGGGGATGGTACGATGGAGGGGTTGGGCTCCCGGATATTAAAAAATACTATTGGGCTGCACAATTGGCAGCCATAAACCAAGGCAAGTACCAACCCCATGATGATTCTGGGATACCGAATGGATAGATGGCTCCTGCCGGGAGGATCCTATGTCAGGGCACTCTACTCTAAACCTGCTAAACTGCAACTGATGGGACCCACGTCGCACTCTGTCCAGACATGGCATGCAGCTCATAAAAGTTTGGGTTGGGCTAAGAAAATTACGCAGGCCACCCCCCTGTGGGACTCGTACCTGCTGGGAACCCTTCGGAACACTAAGGGGTTTGACAAATGGGATGTGATCGGTCTGTCTCGGGTAGGCGACATGTGGAAGGAAGGTAAGGTGATAGCATTCACGGTGCTGCAACGAGAATATGAATTGGCAGCGACGGAAAGATTCAGATATCTCCAAGTGAGGCATGCCTTTAAGGCATGTATTCAGTCAGGGGAGACAATTCCTGAAGCAACGCCATTGGAGGATAGACTCCTCCACGGGTACATGCCCAAAAAATCAATATCCCTGACCTACCGGAAACTAATCAATCACACTTCCGACCCACTCATACGGCTCCGTGGGAAATGGGAAGACGACTTAATAGAACTGGATGACGAGGATTGGTTGGAGGCGTTGGCTTCCCCCAAGGAGGTTGCAATCTCGTCAAGGCTCAAACTGGTGCAATTAGAAATACTCCACAGAGTATATTACTCGGGACCAGCGTTGGTTAGGATGGGATATGGGGAGGACTCACAATGTAGGCGTCAATGTGGGAGCGAAGGCACTTTCCTACATATACTTTGGGAATGTACCTACATTAGTCATTAGTAAATACTGGATGGATGTCCTCAAATGTATGGAAGAAGTGCTGGGACTGGGCCTGGCCCTAGAGGCCAAAAGGTGTCTATTAAATATTTGGGGATCGTCGGATCTGAGTAACAAAGAGAAAATATGGGAAGCCCTGGGTCATAAGGTGGCCAAAGATATGGACTGGTGCATGTTTCGTGAAAAAACAGTGTATGTTTCCAGGGGATGTCCTAAAAAGTGGACACAAATATGGGGTAAATGGAACACCTATCGAGGAATATTTGTGCTCCCCCTCTTCTTCCCCCCTTCCTCTCCTCGATGAACCTGTACCTAATGAACATTGTGATAGTTGATCCTGTAATATTGTACATAACAAAAGTGTTTACCCATAATTTCTGTGGACAGAAAATCTGTATTCTCCAAGCGCCTAGAAATGTGTATGTAATTTTTACTAAGCTGTTATCAATAAAAAGATATATATAAAAAAAGAAAGGCAAAAAAAAAGAATTCATTTCAGGCCTACAGTTAGACTAAATTAACAACGCACAGGTTAGATTATGTGCGCCCTTCTACAAACAAATAAGCCATACTTTCAGCATATACTTTAACAGTTATAAATGGCAAGTCTTAAATTATTTGTATCATGAGTGTAAAATTAAACAAATCAGCAAACACTTGTAGTTTGTTATCCCTTAACATAATATTAATGCACTCTTTTGTCTGTTACATCTCTAAAGTACACACTAAATTACTTTAACATCTTGTACCCATCTTTTTTTTTCATGTATTAGTCATGCAGTATATTTTGAGTGCAGACTAACCTTGATTATAACGCACTCCTACTGTCAGTTCAAAAAGGGGTCTGACACTACTCTCCTCCAAAGGCATGCAAGCCTTTAGGGTTCAGTCCCATTGGCTTGCAGTGAGCTCCCTATCAAATCATGCGGGGTTGTGTTATACATCATGCCAAGGAGCAAAATGAGCATTTGTGCCTGCTTTTGTGCAGATGCAGGGCACTTTGGAATAACAGGGGTGCCACAGATTCTTGTGTGGCTCCTCTGTATTATGGATTACAATGGCACACATTCTTGTGCCATCGTGATCACAAGAGGGCCCCACTCAAATGAGAGATCTCTTTGCCTTTGCACCTGCACCACGGATGTTATTTAGGGGTCACCAAGGGTTTGCAACCCCTTGCCTCACATGTGGCAAAATCAGTGCCTAGAACACAGGAGCAACTTCGGAGTCCTTATTTTCAGCCCCTTTTTCCTTATACTAATAGTGAGTAATATTCTACGATTCACTATTAGTGTAGTAAAACATGGAGCAGAGCACACTTAGCTGGAATGGGGCATTTGGTGGCAGCTGTGGTAAGTAAAAATGTTTTTCTGCCGGCTTAAAACTGGCAGCAGATCCTTTTCCTATTTGGGGCCGTTCAACTGGAAAAAGCTCCCTAGGGATCTGAGCCTAATTTGCGACCTTCCCTTCTTTAAAAAGAAACTAAAAACCTGGCTTTTCACACAATCTGTATAGGTTCATAAGCTGTTGGCGCAGATTCCACTCTACAAATGTTTGTAGATAAAGATTTGTATCTAAATCCATGGGTGGTTGCATGGGAGCACCCATGCACCACCCATGTAACTCACATTTAATGCAAAATAACACAAAGCAGTCCATAGCGCAATTCTGTGTTAATTTGGGATACTATCCAACACAAATCCTGATTGCTTTGAATAGTTTCTCAAATTAACATTTCACCCTAACACTTTGCACTGGATTTCCATCACAAAAGTGACCCAAACACAGTGCAAAACGTTAGTTAACATAAGCCTGAGACTTGAATGAGTATGAGTGAGATTAAGAGCGAATGCAAGTGAGTGAGTGGAAATGAATAAGAATGAGTGTAAGGGGGTGTAAAAGTGACTGAATATGATGTTAGGGTACTGTGACCTGCCTTCTTGGAAAACAATATTTTCAAGGGTCATATGATGTCACTTCCTGTGATGTCATTAAAGTTTCAAAGTATGTGATGTCAATTACGCTACCCCTAGCATTTTGGTGAATCGATGCCCATGACCTGCACGGTGTTACAGATGCAGGCGCTGGGGCAAAGAAGTCATAAAGAGGAGTTGCACTAATTATGCACCACATATGAGGCAGCACCCATTGAGCCCACAAAGCATGCCCCTCTGGAGAGGGTACATGATTCCGAGGGACCCCACACCACCCGACACCTCACTGCAGGCAGGTGATTTCACACACTACATCTATCTGTGAGGGAACCTCTGCGCCCCTTCAAAGTGAGGCCGGTCTGCTGCTTATAGTGAAAGACGTACCAGGACTACAAACTGCCACTCCGACTGCTACCACTGTGCTGTTCGCAATGCAGGAATGAGTTCGCACCTACACTATAACAACACATTCTTTTGTAATCATGTGCACGTTCATAGTCTACAACAGCCACACCCATTAATGGTGCCCCATGGCGCAAACAGGGACACTGTGTCAAAACTGTGATTGTACCTTCATATGCAACCCTGGGCATAAGATAAAAACTACAAGGGGTTCTCTATGTGGGGGTGTTTTCATGTACCTCAAAAAGGGTTCAACAATCGCGGCATAGCTCACTGCATATTCACCAGAAGAGTGACAGGGGCTTGACGAGTCACAGCACTGTCTTCACTGCCTAAAAGCTTTCATTAAAAGGAAACAATCTAACAACAGATGCTGCACATCAAAATTCATGTTAGGTATATATAAACAATTCACCCATTTAAGTCCTTACTGGAGACATAATTCCTATAATATGGCACTCCGGGATTAATATCTCTGAATCTGAGAAATGAATTTCAAATTCTTCTTTCCAAGCTTCAGTCTAAATAACAAAATACATTCTTGTCACAGAATCACAATGAAAATATATTTTTCCAAATCAGCAATTTTTAAAATATACTTCGTAAAGAGGCTGTCCGGTGAAAATAAAAAGCTTGTCCTCTTACTCAGTCTTCCTTCTTCAACAATCACCAACATTAGGATGTGTGGAATGTCCCTTTATGTGTAAACGTTTGGTTGGGTTGTAAAACCTATTGTAACATCATTCACTATACTATATATTTTAAAAACCTGAAGACTTTACATGTTATGCCATGTGATGTCTCCAAATTTACCTTCCATACTTTTGAATAGATGAAGTCTTACTTTGGAACAGTAGTGGTCATTGTACTTCTTGGTAAAGAAAGACCAGGCTTTAAACAATGTGTTATATCTTGTGTACTTATCTATGTTATGTTATGTTAATTGGATTTGTAGAGCGCAACGGTTACCCTGAGGTGTCCTGGCGCTATGTACTGCCTGAGGGATAGCGGAAATGGCGGTCATTGAGTAAACAGCCAGGTCTTCAGCCCCCTTCTAAAGGAAAGGAGGTCTGCGGAGTTCCTCAGGTAGAACGGCAGGTCGTTCCAGGCCTTGGAATTGCAGGTAATAAAACTCCTGCCTCCCCAGCTCGCTTTTTTAAAGGAAGGAACGTGAAAATTTTTTCCTCCTGTGGACCGAAGAGTCCTGCCAGGAACATACCATTTAAGCCTTTGTTTCAAATGGTCTGGGCCTGTTCCGTTAAGGGCCTTATAGGCTGTGCAGAGGGCCTTAACACGTACCCTCTGTTTCACTGGGAGCCAATGTAGCTGAATTAATTCTTTTTTCACCGAGACAAATTTGGGGGTCTTCCCTGGTGCTTTGGCCCTTGCTGTTCAGCCAATGTGAATGCACTGTGTGGAATGTTATAGTGGTGGTGATGCAATGGGATGTTTGGGTGCCTGTGAGGTGAGGAGTGTCAGTTGGAGTATGGGCTGAGCAGCAGGGAGGCTGCTCCTGGTGGGGCTGTTCTAGGGGCTATCCTCATGGCTATCCTGGAACTAGCTATGGATGTACTTATCTGCAGCTAAAACTAAATAAATCATCTATAAACTACGCATCAGCTACCAGATTTTCATTACAACACAATGGCTCTCCAGTTTTGTAGGCAGGATGAGAGGTTCTGACCCATAAAAGGTAAGAGGCATAACTTTACCATGGAGGGCTTTTGATAAAAGAAGAATGGAAAGCACCAAAAGGAGCACCGACCTTTAGGACAACTCCCAGTGTAGAAAGCCATGGCTTGGGTAGGTAAAATCAAATACTGTGTAACTGCTCTTCTCTAATTGGAAGTGGAGAGGACAAGAACTTATCAGCAGGAGCACAATAATTTTAATGGACGAGTACAACCAATTTTCAGTAGCAGACTGGTACTCTCATATAGTAAGTACTTGAAGTTTTCTATTTTCACGTCAAACACTGTAGAAAGCATTCTTACTTTGGTGTTACTCTAGTAGTCATGCCAGCACATGGTGCAAGAAATAAATCATTCATAGACATACAAGTCTGAACCACTGAAGCTCTTTCTCTGAAATCCACCACGATAGAGATGTAAGTTTCTTCCAAACAACATTATTTTGTATTTTTTCAGTATTAATGGTTAATTCATACAAATCGCAATAAGAAAAAACAGAAGGCGTAGATTTATGCATGTGTATAATTGCTACTACACTTAATTGTAACTTTACACTTGGAAATAATGAATAGCAAAAAGTGTAAAGTTACTTTCAGATATAGAATTGATGTCTCCACTCCCTGGTGTAGCCTACTGAAGCAGGATTTGAGTGTAAGTTACTACTTATAAATGTTCACATATATGCGGAGACCTCCACCACCATAACAGAGGTCTCCCTATCGGAAAGTATAAGGAAGGGGGTGTGGCCAGGAAGGAGACCCGGGAAGATGCATCTCCCCTGAGATCCGCGTGCTAGCCCCTGTAACCACCCCAAAATGCACCATCATCGGACAAAATTTGTCCACTACTGATGGCCCCCATGCCAGAACCATGTGACAATAGACGAAGGCTACTTGGGTCCCAGGGGCATGACGGGGAGCTGCGCTATTCACCGCAGAGGAGCTGCAGGGGCCATCTTGCGATCGCACCCACCATGCCACTTCAGAGGACTTGCATTACTATCAGGTGGGTGAGCGGGCCAGCACTGGTATGCCTCCTGGCCCGTAATTTCAGCCACGAGGGGTTGGCTGCCCCTTTCCTGTCTGCCCACTGTGCCCTGATTATTTACTTACTCCCGGCCGGAAGCCTCTTTGACGTCAGGCGCGCATCGGCACGGGGGCCAGGTTGGGCCTAGGCTGAACACGTCACAAGTGGCGGCATACCCTGAGGGCTAGTGGGAGGACATGCCGGCCCTCCTAAGTTAATTTGATCCCTTTTGCCCACCTCCTCCTGCTGCTTGTCTCCGGAGGTTTCCACTCGGTTCCCACCCGCCTTGCCCTGACCACCTGCCTACTCTCGGCTGAGAGCTTCCATCTTACTGGGCGCACATCAGCACCTGAGCCGGATCCGTCCCAGGCTGATCACACCGCAAGTGGCGCTGTCCCCAGGGGGCCGGTGGAGGGCATACCGGCCCTCCTGAATTGAATAGCCCCCCAGCTGGCATACCCCCTTTGATGGAGGTTCTCTGCTGCACTCAGTAGCTTGGGCTGGGAGCATGGCGCGGGAGGTCTAGAAGGGGTTGCCCAATGGACATTGGCGCCTCTTATCCTCTCACGATGGCTGGAAGTCAGCACCCTTGTTTTCTAGGCAGATCGAAGTCTTTGCTGTGAAGGCAGGGTTGGTCTCCCAGGCCGAGTCCCTGACATTTCCAGCTTGCATTGATTTGCGGACCCTGGCCTGAGGGGGAACAGGTATCGCAGTGGTGGGCGGGGGTTGGTGAGGTGGGGCTACCAAGGGTGAAGGCCTTGATAAGACATGTATGGTGCTCCCTGTGACTGCCTTTGTTGTGCCCCCCCCCCCCCATTGGACATGTCTGGCTCCCTTCCAGCGGCTTCTCCTCATTGCTCCCCATTATTTAGGGGCGGATGTCCCATGGGCCACCTGCCAAACATACTCATTGACTCAGAATACGTGTTCCACCTCTAGCTGGGTGTTGGTAACGGACAGCATTCCTCGTTTCATCCTTTTCACCATGGCAGCGTCCAAAGCAAAATCCCAATGCTCGTCCTCGATCCATGATATGCTTCAAAAGAAGGACTCGATGTGATCAGTGGGCAGTGATCCTTCCTCCCGGGCCTCAGGCCAACAGGATGCCCTTGACTCTCACACCGCAGCGACTGAAGAGGACATCAAGCTCTTGCTCTTCAAATTCCGCAAGGATCTTTCGTCCCTTCACCAGGATCTCACTAAAGCCATAACCGATCTCGACCACTCCTTGCAACAGACGGACGCATGCTTGACCACAGTAGAGGTGACAGTGGATGAGTTAGCTCTCGACAACATAAACAGGATGGCCCACACTGAAAAGCTGGAGCAGGGGCACTTAGCTTTGCAGGACAAGCTTGATGATTCGAGAACTGTTCTAGATGCAATAATATTCGTATTCTGGGTCCCGTCGCCTCTATTTCTCCATCTGAACTTGAGTCTTATGTCCAGGTCCTTTTTGACCTTCTCTTACAACCTGCGGAGGAGTCTTTGGTTCTTCTCTACCGTACTCATAGGGTATATTCAGCAACAAAAGAATCTGGCCACAGATACCTTGACCCGTGTCCACTGTTTTCAGCAGAAGAAACTAATTATGCCGATGGCCCGGCAGCAGGAGTTGATTGTCTTCCGAGATGACTATCTCTTTGTTCCAGGATGTTTCAGCTTGCACATTGGCTCGCTGCAAAGATTTCAAGGACATTACTTAACACTTACAGACCAATAAAATTCCGTACCGATGGGGCTTACCACTCCGTCTGCATTTCACACATCAAGACAAGAGACTGGATGCTCCCACACCTCAGGAGGCCCGGGAGGCGCTGGCACTTCCTCTCCCACCCAATGAAGATTAGCCTTCTGGGTCCCGGGCTCTTGCCTTGGTGGATGGAGGGGGTGACTGGTGATTCCAATCCTCATGTCAAGCGAAAAGAAAAGTGTGGAAGCAAAAAGGCCAGGCCAACCTGAATTGCTGTTCCCATTCCTCCGACAAAGATACACCGCCCTGATGATTCTGGTGGCCTTGCTGAGATTCTGGCTGGCCGAACCAGTGTCACTGGAATTGACTTGGTGCGGGGGAATAGTTGTCCTTCCTTTTTTGAATATTGATAGTTTTCTGTATTTTATTATCTCTGGCTTTCATATGAATCGGAGGGGAACCCACGTGAACTTGTTCTCAAGCTTGCTCCTCCATACAATACTACTCTGGTAGTTCTTTATGTGCTTTTACTATATTCCTTTTTCTCATTCTTCTTGTTTTCTAATTTTCTTTTTGATCGTTTATATAATAATTGTTGGCCCGATGACTTTTGGGCAATTGTGCTTTGTATTTTTTTTTTGTTAGATGGATCTTTAGTTGATTGTTTATTGTTACTGACACATCTGTACACCATTGTAGACCTCAGGCGCCATACCTCTTTTGTTTACTTTTGGATGCATTTTGTGGTCCTATGCAGACACACCCATGACAACACTACATATTGTTTCCCTCAGCATACAGGGCCTCAACACCCCCCTCAAGCGCAGGGCGTTGGCAAATTGGCTGAGTCTCATGTAGGTGGATGTTGTACTGTTACAGGAGACGCATCTCCTCCAAGCTGACACTAAACGCCAGCATTCGTTCTGGTATCCCACTCAATTCCACTCCTGTTATGCATGTAATACCTGGGGAGTTGCTATTATACTTCTCCGAGATCTCTCTTGTGCCCTGGACAGCAAATATAAAGTCCATGAGAGGCGTCAAATAGGCATACGGGCAGGTTTGGCACTACACAACTGTCCATAGTCTCGATTTATGGTCCTAATCATGACAGAGATGTCTTCTCCACAGATCTTTTCCCTCAGCTTTCACATTTTCAAAGAGGTGCTATAGTCCTAGGAGGCAACTTTAATGTCCCCTTAGGCCCTGCCTATGACTGCTCTCACCCCCGGCAAGGTGAACCCCGACCGCCACCAGCTCTGACCCAGGGCATTTTAGATTTAGCGTTGGTAGATGCTTGGCATTCTCAACACCCCCGCGACAGGGACTTCAGGATTTATTCTAGTGTACATAAAACGTACTCCCGCATAGACTATTTTTTGACCTCGCAGTCCCTAATGCCTTGTTTAGTTGATACTAAGATAGACGTGAGTGTGATTTCCTACCATGCTCCAATATAGTTGACAGTTAGTCTGACGACTCTACAATGCCAATTTCCTCGCCCATGGATCTTAAACGAAATTGCCCTCTGAGACCCAGTTCTATGCGACCATATCAAAGACACTATTGAACACTACTTCCCGAAAACGATATGGGAGATGTCTCCCCAGCAACGCTATGGGACGCCGTAAAGGTGTTTTCTTGTGAGGAGCTTAACTCCCACACGGCGGCCTTTGAACAGGCAAATAAGCTTCGTAATCAGGAGTTAGAGGCTCAGATATGGCAGGCTGAGGTGTGTCAAAAAGATGGGGGCTCCCGTAGGACTCTGCGGGACTTGCGACAGCTTAGGGGCGATTTTGAACACCTTTTGACGAAAACAGCTGCTAAAAAGCTGCTGTATGTCCCCCAAACATACTATGAAAAGGGTGACAAAGCCAACAGACTCCTTGCCCATAAACTATTCATCCGTTCCACCCGGAACCATATTCGGGAGTTGAAGGATGATGCGGGTCTCCTTTGACGAGAGACAGAGGAGATTTTAGTGATCTTCACCGATTATGACAGCACCTTGTACCGGGCTCAGCGGCTCGATGCCCAACATCAAGACGATTACCTGGCTTCCTATGTCCCCCCTGATAGGTCAAAGGAGTTGCGTCTTCTTGAGGACTATATTACAACTGAGGAGATGCAGATAGCCATAGAAAACCTTCCAGCCCATAAGGCGCTGGGCCCTGACGGTTATACTGCCGTTTTCTACAAAGCTTACACCCCTCTTTTAACAGAACCCTTAGCAAGAGTTTTCAACTCTTTTTTGCAAACCAGGGTGGTCACAAATACCATGTTCAAGTCACATATCACCCTCCTCCTCAAACCACGTAAGCTCGCTTCACTCTACCCTTCCTACCGGCCCATAGCCCTCCTCAACTGTGACGTGAGGCTGTTGGCTTCCATCCTGGTTGCCCATTTTCGACACGTATGTCCCACCCTGATCGCACTGACACAGTCGGGCTGTATTCGTCATATGCAGGCTAATGACAATATCAGGTTGGCTGTCACCCTTATGGAGGTTGCAAAATGGTGACATCAACTGATGGCCATTCTCTCTCTCAACCCTGATAAGGCGTTTGACAGGGTGGATTGGAGTTATCTTACTAAGGTGCTTGACAAGATCCATTAATGGCCCAAGATGAAAGCCTTCATTCTAGCTAATTTTGGGAGACCCTTGGCCAGGCTTAAAGTCAATGGCTCCTTCTCCCAATCCATCCGGCTAACGAGAGACACCCATCAGGGATGCCCTTTATCTCCTTCCATTTTTGCCCTCATTATGGAACCATATGTGGCTAGAGTCCAGGCCAAACCCTGCACATCTTGCATGGTCGTCGATGGCGTGGAACACAAACTGGCCTTATTTGCCGACGGTGCTTTGTGCTTTTTCACAAATCTTTACATCACCCTGCTGGCATTGATGGACGAATTAAACGCCTTCTCACGGATGTCGGGCCTCAAAATAAACTTTGACAAGTCTCACGGCATACGAGTTGCTGATCCTCAAAATTGTCTAGAGGCTCAAATCCGAGGGGGGGCTTCCAATAGGAAACAGAATCCATCACATACTTGGGAATTCAATTGCCTCTTTGAGCAAAAGACCTATATTCTTCTAACATACCCCCTCTTCTCACAACCCACTTTAAAGATCTATATCGGTGGGGACAGCTTGAGATTTCGTGGCTGGGCAGACTTACTAGTCTGAAAATTAACTTCCTGTCTCGCTTACTATATGTCCTTCAGATTTTTCTGCGGCCCCCTCTCCGCCAATGCGCAAACACATTTGCATGAAGATGCTGGATTTCGTTTGGGGAGGGCAAGTCTCCTCGTGCACCTGTGACCCTGAGCAAACCTGTGGTGGAGGGAGGCTTTGGTTTTCCTGACATTTCTTCATACATCTTGGCAGCTCAGCTCCGCCCCTCCCTGGACTGGAACCATGACCCTGACAAGAAGCCCTGAGGTCAAGTGAAACATGCCTTCTCTCCCTTCCCTCTGCAGGGGCTGTTGTAGCTACCACCGTCTTTTGATACGGCATCGCCCCCAGGGACAGTCTGTGCAGGTAAGCATGGTGGGGCGGGAGGGGGGAAGTCAACAGAATAGCAAAAAATTAAATAAATCCTATTCCTTCGTCTGTCAACATCCCCCCGCCCTACCGCGCTTACCTGCATAGACAGCTGCTGATTGCCTCCATTGTTGCCTCTAACTTCCTTGCTTTTAACATATTGGAGGGAAGTGTGACAGCGTAGGGCATTCCGGACTTATCCCTATTGCCTGACTCACTTGGTGGGCAATTCCGATTTTCCCCCGGGTATGGCTCATCCTACCTCTTTTCATTGGGCCCAGAGCCCCTCTCCTACTCTGGGCAACTTTTATGATGACGGGGACCTGCAGTCTCGGAATGTTTTTTTTTTGTTTTTTTTTAACACAGAATTTTATCAAGTTTTCAGTTTTGATACAGTTTGTGTTACAGCATTATGGATTACAGAGTATTCTGTGTAGACAATGAACAGTACATTCATGAACGTCCTAATAACTTGTCCAAACAGCAAAACTTTAAGGATTACCATTACAAGGTATAAATGTATATATACAATCTGCGGGAATGGAAAATATGAGCGAAGCTGAGTGGAATCGACAATAAGTATGCTGTATACATGTACAAACAAGTTAGTGCTCATAATTCTGACTGTATTATCGACTATCTTATAATGAAGTCTTAAATCTGTGACATAAAGAAAGAAACAACAATAAAGAACTATGCTACTATGAACTAGGTGTCTCTTCTGATTGCCATCGGGGGGAGTGGGGCGGGGCAGGGGGTCCCCCCTGGGTAGGGGGGGAGAGGGGGAAGGGAGGAAGGAGAGGAAAAAAGGGGGAGGGGGAGGAGGGGAAAGGGGAGGAAGGTAGGAGACATATTCAGGAACATATTAATCATCAGCGACATCCATGTATTGTGTCTTAAAAAGTTCCAACATTTGAGCCCATTCCAAAGATATTGGTTTCTTCCTTAACCCTCTGTACTCTTCGCGGTGCAATGCCTCCCTCTCAGCAGTAGCCCATTTTATAACTTCTTCCCGCCATTTCCCTTTGCGTGGGGCCTTAGCTGATTTCCATCGTTGTGTGAGAAGCCTTTTGGCTAGCATGAGAATGAGACTTATAAAACGGCGCAACACTTTTCCCTTCTTAGGAAGAGGAAAGAGCCCGAGGAGACAGGCCTCAGGGGTGTTCCAAGTGGAACGCTCAGAAAGGTATGTGAGGCCTTGTAGAACCTCCGTCCAGAAGTCCACAAGGGCGGAACAGGTCCAAAACATGTGGATAAAGTCTGCCTCCGAGGTTGCAACAACGAGGACACTCCGATGTGGAATTGGGGTACATACGGTATATCACCCGTGGTGTGAGATAGGCCCTATGAAAGACAAACAGTTGAATCGTTTTTAGCCAAGCATTGCGGGAGATGCGCCTGGGATAGTCAAGGACCTGTGACCATTCTCTATCAGTGAAGTCCCTGGACACCTCTGCCTCCCATCGTTGACGAAGAGTTAGTAAGGAAACTCCCAGATGGGGCCGTAGGCCCCGATACAGCCATCGAACCAGATGACTACCTTGTCCTATTATGTGTATTGATTGCAATAATCCGAAGGTTCCCTCTGATCCAATAACCAGTATCTACGCACATAATGTGTGACCGCAGCGTGTGTTAAAAACAGTGTAGGAGGAGCCGAATAGGTTTGCACAAATTCTTCATGCGGCATTAAGGTTCCGTCCAGAAATAAGTCCCCCACAGTTTTCGCACCAGATTGCACCCATCCCCGTAGGCTAGTGTCTGACAAAACTCCTCGGGCCGTGGGCAAGCCACATAGAGGTATAGTCGGGGCATATGGCACCGATATAGTAGCATACTTCAGCGCCAGTTTCCAAAAGTGGAGTGCAATATGTAAAAGAAATGGAGGGTCTTTCATCTTAGTCACTCCAGGGCATAATAAGGATTGGAGCGTCCCAGCTCGTAAGAGAGCGGGCGAATAACTTATTTCAAATAGATTATGACCAGTTAACCAATAAGCCAACCATTGTAATTGGGCCTCTATAGAATATGCTTTAAAATCTGGCGCACCCATTCCGCCCTCAGTACTTGGTAGTTGTATTTTGGCAAGAGCCAATCTATGACGACCCTGTCCCCAAATTAAGGAAGTTAGTAATTCATCCAGTGCTTTATAAATCCAAGCAGGAAGTGCTACTGGGAGATTTGCGAATTGATACAGTAGTTTAGGGAGCATAACCATCTTAGAGACAGCCACACGTCCTGCAGTAGTTAAAGGTAAAGTATTCCAGAACGCCACTTGGGATTTGAGGTTATTAAGTGCTCGGACAACATTTCCATCAACTGTGTCCGAAGTAGTTCTGTAAATATTAATCCCTAAATACTTAAAAGTAATGGGTTCCACCCTAAACTGCAGCGGACCAAATTGTAGCGTGGGGAGTGTGTATGTGTCATAAAAGGAAAAGGCCACCGATTTAGAAGCATTAAAGCACAATCCCGAAATTTCCCCAAATTGTTCAAACAGTAGGGCGATAGGCGCCATATCTACATGCAGATCTGCAAAGTAGAGCAACATGTCGTCTGCATACGCCGAGACAGAGTGGCATAGCCGACCTACCGGGATGCCATATGGTGCCATTATGTGTCGTAGCTGTTGTGCCAGGGGTTCTAGAACAAGCACAAACAGCAAGGGCGACAGCGGGCAACCTTGCCGTGTACCCAGATACACATTATATGCTGCAGAAATATTGGTGCCGGTCTTGGCCCTCGCCGTAGGTCTAGTATAAAGGAGCTTAACCCAGTTAATAAAAGCTGGGGGAACCCCATATTTAACCAATGTGGCCAGCATATACGACCAGCTTAAAGAATCAAATGCCTGACGCATATCTAAGGAGAGGCAGCCTGCGTGGGGGGAGCTGGTGCAGGCAGAATGTAGAAGGGCATAAAGGCGACGTATGTTCAAGGAAGTACTGCGTTTAGGCACAAATCCGCATTGGTCGGTGTGAATTAGAGTGGGGAGTAAGGGGAGCAGTCGCGCTGCCAATAGCTTACTAAGAATTTTGTACTCCGTATTAAGGATCGATAGGGGCCTATATGCTGAGAGATCCGTAGGAGTTTTATTAGGCTTCAACAGAGAGGTCACTATCGCCTCCCTGGTCGTAGGGGGAAAGGCAACCTCATCCAAAGCGGTGGTGTACAGTTGGAGCAGTTTAGGGACCATTGACACTGCAAAAGTGGAATAAATTTCAATGGGAATCCCATCCGAACCCGGGGTCTTGTTACGAGCAATTCCTCGTATAGCACTACGCATTTCAGGAGCGGTCAGGGGGGCTGCTAAATCCGCAGCCTGGGCTGCCGTGATAGTAGGAAGTACCATCACCTCCAAGAATGTAGTGGTTGCAACCGTGGTATCGTGAGGGGGAGCGGCGTAAAGAGTTGTATAATAATCGCAAAACGTACTATTAATGTCCACTTGTGTGGTGAGCAATTCGTGGTGGTCATTATGTATGGCCAGAATAGATGTGGGGGAGGGTTGTGATCTAATTAACTTGGCCTATAGCGTACCAGACCTGTCCGAGTCAGCATGAGTACGCAGCGTGTACGCATGCAAATATATCACCCTCAAGTGCTCCAGTAACTCAGCATATCTGATCCTGGCTTCTTGGAGGTCCGGCTCTTTCCCATCATCAGACTGAGCAGCTATTTCTAGCGCTTGCAATAAACTCTCTTGGTCTGTAAGATCACGTATGGCTTCTCGCCGAATCCCCACCAGCGTCCCCATAGAGACACCTCGGATTATTACCTTGAACGCCTCCCATTCAACAATCCTAGAGGATGCCGTACCCTTGTTGTCTGAAAAGGAAGTGGTAATGGTGGTAGCTAAAGTATCACGGTAAATCGGGTCTTTCAGTTGTAGCGGTTGTAGGCGCCACGTGGGAATCGGCCCAGGAATGCGACCCCAATTAAGTACCAACAATTTAAGGGGATTATGATCGGATTGGTTTTACCTAAATATGTGGTACGCGCTAACATAGAGAACAGGTCTGGGGAGCAAAGGAAATGATCCAAACGTGTGTGCAAGGAGTGTGGGTAGGAATAAAATGAGTATTCATGCATACCAACGTGTTGCATCCTCCATACATCTAACAGTCCCCATCCTTTCGTCCAATTAACTAAGTTGGTCGCTTGTATAGTGGCAGCTACGTTGGACAAAGGGGGGTGTGACCTGTCAAGATCAACATCAAACACAGCATTAAAATCCCCACCCAATATCCATGGGTATTGTGCCTAGTCTGACAGGGCTCGTGAAAGGCGGGAAAGGAAAGCGTCTTGATCAGTATTGGGTGCATAAATCGACCCTGAGACCACCTGGGTACCATCCAGCGTGCCCTGTAAAAGTACATATCTCCCCTGGTCTACAATCCTACTATCAGTCAATGAAATAGGGACTCCCGCTCGCAGCCAAATCGCCGCTCCACGGGAGAAAGCAGAATAGACAGTACCATACAATTGTCCCCTCCATCGTCTCTGTACTTTGGCAAAATCGGAAGAAGTTAAGTGTGTTTCTTGGAGACATACTATCTGTGCTCGACGACGGTGTAATTGGGCAACTATCTGATGTCGCTTCTGTACCGAACCCATCCCCAGTATATTCCAGGAGATGACAGTATATGATTTTGCTACAGACATAGCATCCAATCACGTGTCCCATCCCCCCACCCCCCCACCACCCTGCACACACCCACCCCCCACATCCCCAGGAGCATCGAGAAACAGATCAGTAGCGTATACAAAAGAACAACAATCCAATACAGGGTCCAACGATTAGGCACATAACACACTGAATAATAAAAAGGGCTTCACGCCAGTGGGGTGGGCTGCTTACTGTAAATATGTAAGAATCGGTTATGAAACGTAAAGTAACCCAGAACAGGCCGGGCCAGGGACTACATCATTAAAGCTTACCCAGCAGCCTCCTATGGAGCTGTCCAATTTGTGAGCATAATATAACAAATGAGACATAACATATAATGTAGCGGTAAGCGCTTGCAATCGGGGACGGACAATTACCGGGAGATCTAAGTGAAACATTTCTCCTCATATCATAGGACACAACACAGTTACGTCATGTATTCAGCCAGTGGATCGTTGCTGAGCTGTGTGGACATAACGCCACATTGCCCCCAGAGTCCGAGTTCGAGGAGACCTCCACCGATGGGCTGGTGCTAATAGGTGCACGAGGAGTTCGCAACGCTGAGGCCGAGCGGAGGGCCGCACGTCTGCTCTCCAGCGCTGATTGCTGCGAAGGAGTATTAGGCACAGTACTCTGTGTAGTGAGTCCTCTCCGTCTACGGCGCGGAAGGCGCCGCGGCTTCGGCTGCAGCTGTGTAGGGTGTATAGCACGGGCAGTGTCTGGGAAATTCCTATCCAACCACTCCCTTGCGCTTTCGGGGGTCTCAAAGAAGCAAGCACGTTGGTTGTGAATAATTTTGAGTTTGGCAGGGAACAAAATAGCAAATGTCAACCCTGCAGTGCGGGCTCGTGCCTTGACCTCCATGAACGAGGAGCGCAGGCGTTGGACTGTCAGTGTATAGTCAGGGAAAATGGAAATTTTGGTATTATCAAAGAGGATAGGGCCAGCTTCTCGTGTTGTTTGTAATATATGATCGCGATCCCTGTAGTTGAGGATTCTGGCCAAGAGCAGTCTAGGATTAGCACCAGGGATAGGTTTGCGCATAGGTACTCTGTGGGCCCGTTCTACTGTGAAGTGTGCTGACAGGGCAGTGGGGGCCACTTTGGTCCACAACCAATCTTCAATGAAGGTCGTGGGGTGTTGACAATATGGAGGTTGTTGCGTCTGGCCCTACCTTCAGCATCATCAGCTCGGGCCTGCAAGGGCTCAACCTGTTGCTGTAGGAGTCGAATGTGCACATCATGCTCCTTCACCTGGGGCTGCAGTGTTGTAACTGAGTGGTCAATGTCTTTCACTTTATCTGCCAGCTTTTTATGATCATCCTTTAGCAAATTTAATTTGGTAGAGATAGTGCCATTTGTTGCGCTATAGCGGCACGAGATTCACGGATCTCTTGGAGTATTATATCCAGCTTGTCAACGGGAGGAAGAGAAGTGACTTCATCATCAGTCCGATGAGATTGTATGGAGGACGTCTCAGAAGGCGGGAGCCAGCCCACCCCGAGTCCGGCACCACTTCCGTTTTGTTTCTGCCCATGACTGGTCCCAGCCACACTCCCAGCACCTTAGCAAGGGGATCTGCTACGAGCACCAGGAGGTCCGATTCTGTTGTGTCATCCCACAGGGGTCCCAGGATGCTCGGGGCCTGCAAGAAAGGACGATGATGGATAAAAATCCTGGGGTCAATGCCCGTCACTGAAGCGACCTCCAGCAAGGGCCACCAGCCACTGCTCGGTACTTTAGCGCACTGTTAGTCGGGCCCGGACCATACATGGCAATGTTGATGGCACCATACAGTAGAATGTGAGACCTGAGCCCCCAGTCTAAGTTCAGTATTTGGGCACGTACAGGGTTCCAGCAGGGGAAAGCGGCAGCTCTACAGTAGCACCAGAGGTCCTATCTGCACTCCAGGACGACCGCACAACACGCCAAGCGCTATCAAGGAGGTCACCGAGAGGAGTTCAGGCAATATGGTCTCCCAAACCTGACGTCCCAGGCAATCCCGGTAGCCGTCTCAAGCCACTGCCTCCAGCCCAGGGTCCGCTCCGCCTCCAATGCTGCAGTACAAGCCGGCCAGGTCAGTCAGAGCCCCCTCCAGCCATGCAATGATCCCCATGAGGGTGAATCCTGGCTCCGCAATACTGCGCCCAGTCGGGGGGAGGGGAGGGAAGACTTTAGGCGCCAAGGAATAGAAGCAGACCGGGCCCCCCCAGGCTCCAATCAGGGTCTCACCAGCTCCATAATAATTCAGCGTGGGGCCACCCGCGGGAGAGCGTAGATCCGGCGTAGCAAGTACACCCCTGTACACCCCCGGTGGCCGGTCCGGTGGAGGTGGGGGGGCACTCACCGCACTGCAATGAAGCTCTCGGGGGCTCGAGTGTCCCTCCACCGCATACAGGCTTAGTTGGTGGAGTCCGTCTCCGGCGCCGTCAGCCCAGGCCTGACGAAGGAAGGTCAGTGGAGGCAGAGGGGGCCAGAGCTCCAGGCCGGCTCCTCAGGTCCGCCCACGTATCTTCGGAGGTCCCTCGGCTCAACCTCCCATCAGCCGCAAGGCACAACAGCGCACCACCCGATGCCTCGCTTACATTCGATTACTGCCAGGTACCTCCAGCCGCCGCTACTGCCCTCAGAACCTCAGGTCTGAATCTGGGGCCTCGCATATGTAGGCATGCCGCCGTCGGGTTCCAGTCGGCTGGGCAGGTCATACTGTAACTCGGTGCTCCAGAGGCCACTCCCACGCCGCAGGCCCGCTGCGAAGCTGGAAATCTCAGCGGGCCATACTCGGCGTGCGCGGCACCCCTGTTCCTCCAGATTGCAGCACGGTGGTCCCGGCACAATCCGCCGTGTCTCGTGAGATCACCAATATTCGTGCCCCGAAGGGATAACAGGATAATTTACGGATTTTAACGCCCCTGGCCCGCTTATGCGACCTCCATCTTGGGCTGCAAACCACGCCCCGCAGTCTCGGAATGAGTTGATTAATAAATTTTCCTTGGCTCAGTGCTAATATTTCAGACTGAATCAGGTCCTTCATTGGGCTGGTAGACTTTGTGCACGCCAGGCCCTCCAACAAGAAGATACACCCATTGAATCTTTATATCTCCAAAATGTGCGCCGCAAAGGCATATCTTTGGTCTACTGGTCCCTCATACAGTTGACTCCCCATAAAAAACATGTGTATGTATCCCAATGGGAACGGGAATTGGCCAAGGAGATTTCTGATGAAACTTGAGGGGGCTATATGGCAACGTGCTGCTGAATCATTAATATGTATCCGCTAAAAAGAAAATGCACATAAATTGTTGACCCACTGGTATCTAACACCGGTCCACTTGGCCAAGATGTTTGGGGGTTCGGATATATGCTGGAAGGGTTGTGGTGGGAGGGGCACCTTTTTACACACCTGGTGGTCTTGCCCGGTCATTTAATTGTTTCCGGTTGAAATTCGAAACACATTAAAAACCATTACTAGCATTCAACTCCCACTAACACCACTCAAAGTTCTCTTGGGAGACCCAGGGGCAGATAGGATTTTTCCCATGACTACCCTGCAGGGCCTCATCTCCCATTTGCTTCTAGTGGCCCGCTAGTGCATGGTGCAGATGTGGAAGCAGCAAATGTCCCCTTCATTGAACCTGTGGTGGGGAAAGGTTTGGTCCATATATGCCATGGAGAAACAGACAGCAATCCTTCAGGATTGTGTGTCCAAGTTTGTTGTCACATGACGTCCCATCACAACACACATTAAGCATCTATAGAGGGCAAAGGGACGCTGCATTCATCTGATATTCATATTATGTCCCCCTCCACATCTGAGAGCGATTCAGCCACAATGTGATTTCCAATGTTTTCCTTTTTTCTCTTTTCTTTCTTTTATTCAGTTTCATTTGGGGGGGCGACGTTTCGCCTTGATTTGTTTTTTCTTATTGGATATAGACTTTTGTCATTGGGGAACCTGTTAGCTTCTCTAAGTGATTTTATTTTCATCGTGTATGTGTACAATGTGTAACAACTATTTATATTAAATATGTATGAACATTTACTAAAATGTATGTCCAAAATATTTTAAATTATTTTTTATTCGTTAACAGAAGTTTATTTTAATTTTATATTTATGTTTGTAATTAAATTTTGATTAATATAATTATGTATTAATTCTATGATTTTATAACATTAAACTATATATCTTTATCTCTATATGAAAGATGGAAAAAGGCTGCTGTGACAGCCGAAACGAGTCTCTCTTTGCTGTCGGTTCGGAGGAGGCCCTATGGAATAAAAGATGCCTTTATATTCAGCATTCCTCGTGTGCGTGCTCTCTTCCAAGTGGAGTGGGATTTTGTTGGATATATATATATTTTTTTTTTCAAACAAAGATGCGACGCACTCCAAATCCAATTTAAGCTTTTTATTTTAAGCTGTACTGGCTCAAACCAACGCGTTTCAGCCCAACGAGGCCTTTGTCACGGTTAGTGAGTCTTTCCTTTATTTCACTATTTATACCAAACACAATTTGCCTATAATGTGGCATTGTGCGAAACGTAGTGCTTATTACATTGTGCATCTTTATATACAATATTTACAAGGTTTTTTCAGACTTTCATGTGACAGTGTTCACATTTAACTTTTAGTAGTTTTGTCCACTCATTATAAACCAATAATTTTTTATTATTAAATTTTTTCCTCAGTTCAATTTTATGTTTAGTACCAATTCACTGAGTCTTTCTTCCATTTTTTGATTAGACCTTGTGTCTTTCTCTGAATTGATGTTACATTCATTGTTTCTAGTCCGGTTTTATTTCTGTGTTAGCGGGATTAGTGCCCTTTTCAATATCTTTATGTTAACAGTATTTATCTTCTTAAGTGCAATGGATTATTGGAGTTCAGTGGTGTTCAATCTAGGTGTACAAATAACTCCTCATCATTGTTAATCCCATGAGGGGTCTTAGATCGTAGTCTGATTATATATCTGGATTCTGTTTGGCGTAATTTCTTGATCCTATCGCCTCCTCTTTCATTACTTTGTATGGCATGGATCCCAAAAAAGCGCATTGCTCTCCAATCACTGTTCTGACACATCATCAGGTGTTTCGCTGTGGCATAGGAAGTATCCCTGTTCTTTACTGCTCGAATGTGCTCAAGTATTCTTTTTTTGAGCATACAAATTGTACTTCCTATGTATTGCATACCGCAGTTGCATCGAATGATGTATACAACAAACTTTGTGGAGCAGGTGATTGTTTGTTTGATTTCAATTGTATTTCCTTGGAAGTCCTGTATTGTTTTGCAGTTCTCCCCAATTTTACACGCTTTACACGCACTACATTTTACACAGAAATAAAATCGGACTAGAAACAATGAATGTAACATCGATTCAGAGAAAGACACAAGGTCTAATCAAAAATGGAAGAAAGACTCAGTGAATTGGTACTAAACATAAAATTGAACTGAGGAAAAATTTAATAATAAAAATTATTGGTTTATAATGAGTGGACAAAACTACTAAAAGTTAAATGTGAACACTGTCACCTGAAAGTCTGAAAAACCTTGTAAATATTGTATATAAAGATGCACAATGTAATAAGCACTACGTTTCCCACAATGCCACATTATAGGCAAATTGTGTTTGGTATAAATAGTGAAATAAAGGAAAGACTCACTAACCGTGACAAAGGCCTCATTGGGCTGAAATGCGTTGGTTTGAGCCAGTACAGCTTAAAATAAAAAGCTTAAATTGGATTTGGAGTGCGTCGCATCTTTGTTTGAAAAATTAATTCAGGGCTTGGATTCAGCCCCACCGCAATTGCACCCGTTATTGAGCGCGCTGCTAAAGGGATCTGATTGTGTTGGAATTTTTTTTTTATATATATATATATATAGATAGATAGATAGATATATATATATATGTATATATATGTGTATATATATATATACACATATATATATATATATATATATATATTACCTACTAGTAGGTAGTTATAGTTAGGACCTAGTTTCCATAGGAAAAGCGTTTTTGATTTGCCAATATCTTTGGCGCCGTTGGATGAATCTTCGCGAAATTTTCAAAACTAATGGCCCGCTCTGGTCAGCTTCCGTCTTAAAAGTTTCGGGGTGATTCATCAAGCAGGGGCCGAGAAAAAAGGGGGGTCCCCAAACACGTTTTCTCCATGTTAATTTCCGTAGGAAATTTTGTCGCGGTTACAGCCCGAACTGCTGAACGGAATTACACCAAATTTGGCAGAGAGGTAGCTCTTGGTCCACAGTGCACTCTTTGCTTTAAATGGTGGAAATTCGTTCAGTAGTTCCTGAAAAATTTAAAAATAAAAAATATCGATATCGGGTGACGGCGGTGGATTCGCGAACCCTCCCAATCACGAGCTTCATTCTGATTGGCTGCCAACACTCCAAACCAGGAAGTGTTGACAGCCATCTTGTGACTCGGTAAAACCGAGTCACAAGAAAACAGTAAAAAAAAAAGATAAAAAACAAGAAAAGGGGGCAGGGTAGAAACACCCTGACCCCCTAGGCCTGCTCAGGGGGTCCCACAGGTACCCCCAGGCCCAAAAAAAGCATTTTTTTTAAAAAGAAAATTCGGCAGGAGTCGCGCTGGGTGCGTGAATCTGGCAGAATTTTTTTTTTAAATGAAGCGCGGGCTCCCGTGGTTCGTTTTCCTTAAGCCCCCGGGTGGGCCAGGTCCCGGGGGCAATCCAAATGTATGTAGCTGGGGCCTGCGGGGGCCCCCGCAGCCCTGGGGACTGCCACCTCCCCGGGGCTTTGCTGATAATGTGCGGGGGGCCGCGTGCCCCCCTGCAGCCCCGGGGACCACCACCTCCTTGGGACTTTGCTGGTAATGTGTGGGGGGCACGCGGCCCTCCGCAGCCCCGAGGACCGCCACCTCCCCAGGGCTTTTAAAAAAAAATGCGTGGGGGGGGACTCCTGCCCCCCCACGCTGCCCCAGGTACCGCCACCTCCCCGGGGCATTTCCTACTCTGGGGTGAGGGGGCCTCGCAGGCCCCCCAAACCCTGGGACCGCCACCTCCCCGGGGCTATAAGAAATAGTAAGTGGCACTAATTATTGAAGTACGGGGGTCCGTTGCGGACCCTGGCCCCGGAGACCACCACCACCCCGGGGCTTTAAACTTGTTGGGAGGGGGCTGCGCAGCCCCCCTCCTGGAGCCCTCTATGGCTCTGGAGACCACCACCCCCCAGGGCCGGCTCCAGCAATGTCCCAGGGTGCCCACCCCAGGGACATTGCAGTTTGCAATGGCAGGGCGGGAGCTCGGCTCCCGCCCTGCCATTGCAAACTATGCTTTGCTTCATGGAAGCGAGAGCAGAAAACCTGCTCTCGCTTCCATGAAGCGAAGCATATTGCTTTTGGCCAAGGGGAGCTGCATGTTAGCAGCTCCCCTTGTCCAACAGAAATGCCGGCTCCCGCAGGAGGCGGGGAGTCGGCTGGGACCACGGGGGCATTGGGGCTCCCCGCGGTCCCCAACGTGTGGCCAAGCCCCAGGGGATGGGGTCCCCGGGGCCAAAAGTGGCCCAGGGGAGGGGGGCCACGCGGCCCCCCTCCCGTAAATAATTTTTTTTAAACGAGGCCAGGCCCCAGGGGATGGGATCCCCTGGGCCAGAAGTGGCCTTGGGAGGGGGGCCACGAAGGCCCCCTTCCCGTTTTCTTTTTTTAAATAAAAAAAAATGGCTAAGGCCCTGGGGGATGGGGTACCAGGGCCAATAGTGGCACAGGCAAGGGGGGCCACATGGGGCCCCTCCCGTATATAATTTTAAAAAACCTAGGCCAGGCCCCGGGGGATGCGGTCCCCAGGGCCAGAAGTGGCCCAGGGAAGGGGGGCCACGCGGCCCCCTCCCCTAATTTGAAAAATAAAAAGAGGCCAGGTCCCAGGGGATGGGGTCCCCGGGGCCAATAGTGGCCCAGGGAAGGGGGGCCACTTGGCCCCCCTCCTGTAAATAATAAAAAAAAACAAGGCCAGGCCTCGGGGATGGGGCCCCCGGGGCCAGAATTGGCCTCGGGAGGGGGGCCAAGCGGCCCCCTCTCTGTTTTTTTTTCAAGAAAAAACAAATGGCTCAGGCCTTGGGGGATGGGGTCCCCCGGGCACAAAAAATAGTTAGAGAAGGGGGGCCACACAGCCCACCTTCTAAAAATATCAAAAGTATAGAAAAACCGGCATCTCGCCAAAGGCCGCGCCCCCTCCCTGCACCACTCTTCAAATGTGCCTCCTGGCGCTTTATGGGTTGGGGGATTGAGTCCCCTCGAATCTTAAGGGTCCTTAGGGGCCAACTAGCCTACCAGGTACCTCCAGTAAGCCCCACACAGTGGGATTGCTGAGAGGTGGTCCGAGGCCAAGCCCCTTTTTACACCACTCTGCAAACGCGCCTCTTGGTGCACTGCTGGTGGGAGGATGAGGTCCTCTTGTGTCCTGAGGACCTCAGGACTGAAGTGGACTTCATCCCCCGAGCAGAAGTGCACCAGGAGGCGCGTTTGCAGAGTGGTGGACAAAGGGAGTGTGGCCTGTGTCCACCTCTTAGCAATCCCACTGTGTGGGGCTTACTGGAGGTAACAGATAGCTGCTGGGGGTGGTTAGTGGCCAACTAGCCTAAGGGGACTTCACTCCCTATCCAAGAGTGCGCCGGGGAGTGGGTTTGCAGACTGGTGGGCAAAGGGGGCGTGGCCTGCAATGAGAACTTACCAATGCTGCTGTGTGGGACTTACTGGAGGTAATAGGAGGGGTAGTTGGCCCCTAAGGTTGTCCTTGGGGGCTAACTACTCCTCCTGTTACCTCCAGTAAGTCCCACTCAGTGGGATTGCTAAGAGGTCTTCGGAGGCCATGCTCCCCTTTCTCCACCGCTCTGCAAATGCGCCTTCTGGCACACTACGGGTTGGGGAATGAAGTCCACTTTTCTCCTGAGGGAATTTGGGGGCCAAGAAGCCCTCCTGGTACATCCTGTAAGTCCTACGCAGCAGAATTTCTGAGCGGTGGTCGGAGGCCCAGCCCCCTTTCTCCACCTCTCTGCAAATGTGACTGCTAGTTAAAGAAGCATTTACAATGTAATAGGTTTCGCATTTGCGAGAGTTAGAGCTATTGGCGTTGTAATTGTAAAAGTGTTTTATTAATGTTTCTTGGAGTGGAGTGGATGTAGGTTGTGTGTAGTGGAATTATGTGGTTTGTTCTGCAGTGAAATTATGTGGATAGAAAGTATGTGGTATTTAGTGTATAGGAATTATGTAGAGTGGGATTATGTGTTATGGAGAGTAATTGTGTGGTATGATAGTCTGTGTTGTGGAGTGGTAACCTCAGGTTTAGTCTTCCTCATTTCCATAGAAGCTAAACTATAAACTCAATGAGACAAAAAAAGAAGGAACCACTGAGGAGCACTGACGGACCTAGTCAGAGGTATGAGCAGGGCCACTGGAATTATGCAACTGTTTGGCTGCACTGACTTTTGCACAATTATACATTTTCCGCATTTGCCACATAATCCATCATCTGCTGCATAATCTGCAGATTTGAACAAAAAAACCTTGTTTCTAGCTCAAACGGCTCAAACGTTAAGAAAAATGCAGCGACCAGTGTTACAGCGTGGTGGAAGGCCCTTTGCAAACCTAGAATGGTCACCTGTTACTTACTGCTAAATGTGGGTATTAAATTGGTACTAATGGTGTGCAAAACACTCTTGCTTCTTTCTGCGCCTCTCTTGCCTCTTTATGCATTTCTGTTGGTTCTTTCTGCACCTTTCTTTCTTTTTCTGCACTTCTTTTGCCTCGTTCTGTTTATCTCTTCCACTTTCTGCACCTTTCTTGCCTCCTTCGGCACCTCGGTTGCCTCTTTCTGCACCTCACTTGCTTCTTTCTGTACCCCTCTTGCCTCTTTCTGCACCTCTTTTGCCTGTTTCTGCAACTTTCTTGCCTCTTTCTGCAGTTCTCTTCCCTCCTTCTCCACCTGTTGCTTCTTTCTGCACTTCTTTTGCCTCTTTCTGCACCTCTCTTGCTTCTTTCTGCACCCTTCTTCCCTTTTTGCATTCATCTTGCCTCTTTCTGCAGTTCTCTTGCTTCTTTCTGCACCTCTGTTGCTTCTTTCAGCACCTTTCCTGCCTGTTTCTGCACCTCTCTTGCCTCTTTCTGCACCTCACTTGCCTCTTTCTGCACTTCTCTTGCTTCTTTCTGCACCTGTTGCTTCTTGCAGCACCTTTCCTGCCTGTTTCTGCACCTCTCTTACCTCTTTCTGTGCCTCTGTTGCTTCTTTCTGCACTTCTCTTGCCTCTTTCTGTACCCTTTGCGCCTCTTTCAGGACCTCTGTTGCTTCTTTCTGCACTTCTTTTGCCTCTTTCTGCACCTCTCTTGCTTCTTTCTGCACTCGTCTTCCCACTTCTCTTGCTTCTTTCTGCACCTCTCTTGCTTATTTCTTCACCCTTCTTCCCTTTTTTGCATCCCTCTTGCCTCTTTCTGCAGTTCTCTTGCCATATTCTGCACCTCTCTTGCCTCTTTCTGCACCTCACTTGCCTCTTTTTGTACTTCTCATGCTTCTTTCTACACCTCGGTTGCTTCTTTCAGCAATTCTCTTGCCTCTTTCTGCACTTCTCTTGCTTGTTTCTGCACCTCTCTTGCGTCTTTCTCCACCTCTGTTGCCTGTTTCTGCATCTCACTTACTTTCTGCACCCCTCTTGCCTCTTTCTGCACCCCTCTTCCCTCTTTCTGCACTGCTCTTGCCTCTTTCTGCACACCTGTTCCCTTTTTCTTCACCATTCCTGCCTGTTTCTGCACCTCTCTTGCCTCTTTCTGCACTTCTCTTCCTTCTTTATGCACACCTCCTGCCTCTTTCTGTACCCCTCTTGCATCTTTGTGCACCACTCCTACCTCTTTCTGCACCCCTCTTGCCTCTTTTTGCAGCTCTGTTGGTTCTTTCTGCACTTGCTTGTTTCTGCACCTCTTTTGCTAATTTCTGCATCCCTCTTGCCTCTTTCTGCACCCCTCCTCCCTATTTCTCCACCTCTCTTGCTTATTTCTGCACTTCTCTTGCTTCTTTCTGCACTGCTCTTGCTTTTTTCTGCACCCCACTTGCAAATTTCTGTATCCCTCTTACCTCTTTCTGCACCCCTGTTCCCTTTTTCTGCACCTTTCTTGCCTGTTTCTGCACCTCTCTTGCCTCTTTCGGCACCTCTGTTGCTTCTTTCTGCACTTCTCTTGCCTCTTTCTGCACCCCTCGTGCCTCTTTCAGCACCTCTGTTGCTTCCTTCTGCACTTCGCTTGCTTCTTTCTGCACACCTCTTGCCTCTTTCTGTATCCCTTTTGCCTCTTTGTGCACCTCTCCTGCCTCTTTGTGCACCTCTCTTGCCATTTTTTGCAGTTCTCTTGCCTCTTTCTGCACCTCTTTTGCTTCTTTCTGCACTTTTCTTGCCTCTCTGTACCCCTCTTGCCTCTTTCTGCACCTCTGTTGGTTCTTTCTGCACTGCTCTTGCTTCTTTCTGCACCTCTGATTCAAATTTCTGCATCCCTATTGCCTCTTTCTGTACCCCTCTTCCCTCTTTCTGCACCTCACTGCCTCTGTCTGCACCCCTTTTGCCTGTTTCTACAACTCTCTTGCCTCTTTCTGCAGTTCTCTTCCCTCCTTCTACACCTCACTTGCCTCTTTCTGCACTTCTCTTGCTTCTTTCTGCACCCGTCTTCCCTTTTTCTGCACATCTCTTGCCTCTTTCTGCACCTCTCCTGCCTCTTTCTGCATATCTTTGTTCTTTCTGCACTGCGCTTGCTCTTTCTGCACCCCTCTTGCCTCTTTCTGCACCTCTTTTGCTTCTTTCTGCACTTCTCTCTCCTCTTTCTGCACCCCTCTTGCTTCTTTCTGCACCTCTCTTGTGTCTTTCTCCACCTCTGTTGCCTGTTTCTACATCTCACTTGCTTCTTTCTGCACCCCTCTTCCCTCTTTCTGCACCCCTCTTGCCTCTTTCTGCACTGCTCTTGCCTCTTTCTGCACTGCTCTTGCCTCTTTCTGCACACCTGTTCCCTTTTTCTGCACCATTCCTGCCTGTTTCTGCACCTCTCTTGCCTCTTTCTTCACTTCTCTTCCTTCTTTCTGCACACCTCCTGCCTCTTTCTGTACCCCTCTTGCATCTTTGTGCACCACGCCTACCTCTTTCTGCACCCCTCTTGCCTCTTTTTGCAGCTCTGTTGGTTCTTTCTGCACTGTTCTTGCTTCTTTCTGCACCTCTTTTGCTAATTTCTGCATCCCTCTTGCCTCTTTCTGCACCCCTCCTCCCTATTTCTCCACCTCTTGCCTCTTTCTGCACCTCTTTTGCTTCTTTCTGCACTTCTCTCTCCTCTTTCTGCACCCCTCTTGCCTCTTTCTGTACCTCTGTTGCTTCTTTCTGCACTGCTCTTGCTTCTTTCTACCTCTCTTGCCTCTTTCTGCATCCCTCTTCACTCTTTCTGCAATTCTCTTGCCTCTGTTTGCACCCCTGTTCCCTCTTTCTGCACCTCTTTTGTCTGTTTCTGCAACTCTCTTGCCTCTTTCTGCAGATCTCTTGCCTCCTTCTGCAGCTCACTTGCCTCTTTCTGCACTTCTCTTGCTTCTTTCTGCACCCTTCTTCTACACATCTCTTGCCTCTTTCTGCACATCTCTTGGTTCTTTCTGCACTGCTCTTGCCTCTTTCTGCCCCCCTCTTGCCTCTTTCTGCACCTCTTTTGCTTCTTTCTGCACTTCTCTCTCCTCTTTCTGCTCCCCTCTTGCCTCTTTCTGCACCTCTGTTGCTTCTTTCTGCACCCCTCTTGACTTTCTGCACCCCTCTTGCCTCTTTCTGCACCCCTCTTCCCTCTTTCTGTAATTCTCTTGCCTCTGTCTGCACCCCTGTTCCCTCTTTCTGCACCTCTTTTGTCTGTTTCTGCAACTCTCTTGCCTCTTTGTGCAGTTCTCTTGCCTCTTTCTGCACCTCTGTTGCCTCTTTCTGCACCGCTCTTGCCTCTTTCTGCACCCCTCTTGGCTCTTTCTGCACCCCTGTTGCTTCATTCTGCACTTCTCTTGTTTCTATCTGCACCCCTCTTGTCTCTTTCTCCACCCTTCTTCCCTCTTTGTGCATCTCTCTTGCCTCTTTCTGCACTTCTCTTTCCTCTTTCTGCACCCTTCTTGCCTCTTTCTGCACTTCTCTTGCTTCTCTCTTTTTGTTCACAAATTTACAGAGTATGCTGTTTGAAACACAGGTATTCAAGTATTTGTATGTTTATTTTTATGTAACGTGTCACTAGGTAAAAGCAGAGACACACGCTTGCATACCTTCACAAACTTGGTCAGACTTGCAACAGTCATATGCTTAGAATTGCTGTTTTATATTTGGTAGGCCTAACATTCTGAGCAGTCGATGAATATTGAACCTTCAATAGAAAAGTGAGGTTTAAGACATCTTGGGAGACGGATTAGTGATTAGGCTACTTTGTATGAGTCTGTTGTAAGGTAAAGTCAAAGTAGGCCTCTTTCTGCACATCTCTTGCTTCTTTCTGCACCTTTCTTCCTCTTTCTGGACTTCTGTTGCCTCTTTCTGCACTTCTCTTGCTTCTTTGTGCGCCTTTCTTCCTCTTTCTGCACCTCTATTGCCTCTTTCTGCAATTCTCTTGCTTCTTTCTGCGCCTTTCTTCCTCTTTCTGCACATGTCCTACCTATGTAGGCATAGTTAGAAATTAGCATTTAAAAAAACCTTAGAAATTCACTGGAAAAAACAGAGGTTTCAAGGAAGTCATAGTTAGGGATTAGCATTTAAAAAACCTTAGATATTCACTGAAAAAAAACACAGGTTTCAGGGACATTATAGTTAGAAATTTTCATTTAAAAAACCTTTGAATTTCACTGAAAAAACCATAGGTTTCAGGGGCGTTATAGTTAGTTGGACATTTCACTCATACAAAACCAGAGAAATTCGGCCGTTATAGTTAGTTGAGCTAAGGAAGTGTGCTGGGTCCCCTGCTCACTGTGAAAATGGAACTAAGCTATACCCGACTGGTGAGCCAATCACCTTTTGTGTCTTTCACCCTAAGTGGCAAATGAATGTCCAGACATGGGTCCTGTGCTCACTGTGTTACTGAATCTCAGCTGTACATGACTGATGAGCCTTAGGACCTGACCTGGCCTGGCAATTCAGGCTGGACTTTTCCTATTGGAGCAGGATTAAGACTGATTTGCTTATGGCTGAGTCCAAACTGAGGTGGCATAGTAAGCAAAAGAACAATAGGTTGGAATGTTACTCCAAGCGATTGCCAGTGGTTAGACAAATTGCAAGCATTCCTCCCATTACCTTTTGGGTATTTGGGGTTCCTCATCAACCCCCTCCTCCCTCAGTCCACCTTGATAATTCATGGGCCCCTGAACTCTCCATGCCAATGCACCCGTAGACGCAGCTTCCACTATGGGTCTCCTGACCTCTCTTCTCAATGGGCCCCTGGCGAAGCCGCCATTGCCATGTAGGTCTTTCTGTCTTGCCACTATCTCCTGTTTGTTGCTCAGCCCTGCTTAATCCATGATCAGGCCATGGATGTATGCAAGAAAAAGAAAGGAATCCCAGCAACAGCAACTCCTTTCATAGACCCTGAAGTGCTGAT
Organism: Calotriton arnoldi; assembly: GCA_963921515.1. NCBI lineage: Eukaryota > Metazoa > Chordata > Amphibia > Caudata > Salamandridae > Calotriton > Calotriton arnoldi. Next base: position 1,047,970 of record CAWUFW010002917.1, read on the forward strand.
TCAGTCACCGCACTGCTTGTTCCCTGCAGCAACTGTTCATCTGTGTGCTTCCAACCGCTCAGGAACTGGCACAACAGCTACAGCATGATAATGCCAAGCTCAGCTCCACTGCTTCACCAGGCTTTCACCACTCAGTCGGTCCCATGGCACGCCAGAAATTTCTCCCAATAAATCATGTCTCACACCCCCTTCAATAAGGTGCTTACATGCTCTTTTGGGGTGCCAGGAGTTGGGCAGATTTAGGGATCCTGATACAGGAGCTCAGCAAAGCATGTTCACTATTTAGACATTTATAAAGTTGAATATTTGAATTGTGGCACTCTCTTATAAACAAGTTGTGTATCTTCTCTAAAAAATGAACCTGGTGTAAGGTGCCCGTGGGCACAGCCCTCTGATCAGGGGCATGAAATCCAAAAGAACACAGTCTGCATTGTCTAGAACTAGACCAACGTCCCCACTTAGCACACCATAAATTGTATCCAATATTTATGAATTTATTCATATAGTCTTGAATCTTGCATGAAATTCTTTATTAAATCATTGTTCCATGTATCGCTTTCATCGTGTTCATGTGTTCATGAATTAGAAATGATCTTCGTGAGGAACGCCACACCCTTCAGAAAAAATTCTTGTGTGAAAGAAATAATGATAATAAACCACCAAATAAATGAAACTATGTGAATCCGAATCCAAAGAAGTTTTCATTAACGAGGTATCGCAAACATTTGGTGGACGTTTTCGTTAACCATTTACTCGTAATTTTTTGTTTCGCCTGGATTATGATTTTCACTACGTTGTTCCGCTTGGACAATTGAATATATGCACTTTGGTTGTATTACAGGATGATTTCCCCTGATGAAGGGCTTTGTCCCGAAATGCATTGGGATTTGTTCAAAATTTAAAAGATAAATTCACGCTTCTATGTGTGACTACCCAACACGATGAACGCAATACATGAAACAATGATTTAATAAAGAATTTCATGCAAGATTCGAGACTATATGAATAAATTAATAAATATTGGATACAATTCATGGTGTGCTAAGTGGGGACGTTGGTCTAGTTCTAGACAACGCAAACTGTGCACTATTTAGACGTGCCAGCCACGCCCGAGAGTGCTGCTATTAATTAGGAGGAGCTCCAAGCATGCAGGAGAAGGAGGCTGAGCTGCATGGAAATTGTCCTTGGTAAAAGACACACAGGTGGCTTTTATCTTGAGAAACACGAAGTGGGGAGTAGCTCTGGTTTGTTTCTAAATTGTTAGAGTTTCCATTTAGAAATGAGATGGCTAAGTCCAGGTTTTGTCCAAGCCAGGTATGTTTAATGAAATATGCACACGATTAGCTATAATGAGATCTGATATGAAGACCTTGATTTGATTCATGGTTCTTGACCCCAGAACGAGTATCTTGCAAACATGAATGTGGCTAACAGATCTGGTGGTACACTAACCAAGAGTAACCACATCCCTCTAGAGCCAGTCAATGGATCAGGGCTTGGCTGTGACCTTAGGCAACAAAAGCATGGTCATGAAGGAAAACAGAAACATGGTGTTTAGATGCAGAAAAAATATAATATTGTAGGTAAGCATGACATTAATGTTTTTTATTTGCTGTTGTTGGGGGCAGGGTGAGATCCGTTTTGTTAATGGTTGGGCTGTAAAGATGTTTCTTGGTTGCCAGTGCAGAAATCAGGCTGGAAGATGCAAGTTACAGGGCGTGGGTGGAGAGAGCAGCGCTTAGATGTATCGTTTACATTGTAAAATGAAACATTTCCTGCCTCACAGTCTAGGAAAACCCCTAGCACTTCAGGGGGCTTTGTTGACACAATGGGTGCTGAAGAGGGGGAGCTGAAGATCTTGTACTTAATGCCATTGTCTAGTCCCACAGCCCAGTATCTGTTGTCAGTAGTTAGTTGGAAAAAACCCTTTCTGTTTGCAAATGTATCACATACTCTACTGTCCCAGTTTTTGCCATTCCCGACTACCACCTCCCAGTAATGTCGCCCAAAGGACAGTCTCTCTTTCCCCAGCACACAGAGCCATTTATCAAATCTTTCTGACATGTCTGGCAAATTCTGCCATGTTGTTCCAACGTTTACGTTTTTTCTGTCCTTGGATAATTGCGGGTGAGCTGTATCAGGATCAAAGGTGATGTTTCCTGCAGAAATATAAAGAGAAAAGTAAAGATTAAGGGGCCGATTCCGATCTCGGCCGGTAGGGCTCCGAATCGGATTCGGCTTAACCGGATCCGATTCGGAGCCCTATTTCCCGACCGATTCGTACGCGCGTCCGGGCGAGCGAGTACAATGCGAAATCGCCGACCGACTCGTCCGGGCGTCCCGACCGCTCCGACCGACTCGTTCCCGGGTCTAACCGCACCGACCGACTCGCTCGGACACGACTCGCACCGCGCAATGGAGACGTTCCCCGGCCGGGTAAGTACGATGCGCGCCGCGAGCAGTCCGACCGAGCCGCGCACTCCGGCTCGAAAGAGCAGTCGGAGCCGTACTTTGGGGGTCCGTGTCGGACCCCCTGTACGCGTAGCCGCGCGAGTCGCACACAGGGGGGACCCATGGGTCCCCCCTACCTGTGCGTGTACGGCGCGAGTCGCTTCGCCGCGTACACGCTGTAGGGGGCGCCCTTGTCTGTCTCGCACCCATTGAGTCAATGGGAGCCCGCGTACGCGTTGTACGACAGGCTCCCATTGACTTCAATGGGAGTCCGACCGAATCGAGTCCGATGGCATACGTGCGCATCGTACTCGTTCGGTCGGGCTGCACGGGTCCGATTCGGTCGGAAATCTCTCCGGGTCCGGCTCGGTCGGAGAGATTTCCGGCCCGAATCGGAATCGGCCCCTAAGTGTGCAGTAAACATTTTGGGACTGGTATGGAGTAATTAGTATATAATGCTCTTGTAATGAGATGTGCAGGTTATCTGCCATATTTGTGATGATGCACATCCACCAAACTCTAAATCAGTCCCTCAATCATGTCTTTATAAAAACAATTTAAACTTACATACAAGACAGTCATCAACAGTGTCTCAATTCTGGTAGTCTCTCTCTATAATGCACTATATCTTCTTCTTGTGCTGTTCATTATGGGACTAAATACACCTTTATTCACCTGCAATACTCTTTGTTTCCCATAGTAGCATTGCTAGATGAATCCTTTGCTTGTTCATCCTAGCAGTCTGACTATACAGGCAGAGCATAAAACACGGACTATGAAAAAGGCTCAATAAACTAATGTCCAAAGAGTTAAAATATTGATACATCAAATTAATGTGTTTGATATCACCAATTGTCAGATGAATTTGCAAGAGTCGATTTTAATGTCATTAATATTTGTTCAAATTGATGAAATACTGTAAGGATTTTTCCTCAAAAGTAACTTTTAGGCCAATAATTAGATTTTTGGCATGCAGCCTTATTTCATAGGTTAAAGTAATAAAAGAATCAACCACCTCAAGGGACCTTTTATGCTAAATCCCTGAGCATCCAATACCAGCTGGCCCTATCTATGTAGTTTATAAAAGTCAAAGTGACTGTGAATGACATATAAACTTGAAGAAAATGTACAACATTTTTGAGTGATTGATACATGCTTTTTTCCACCACGCATGGAGGGTGCATATGCATAGTCGCTTCAACTTTGAGCATCGATATTTTATAGCAGTCCCTCCGCAGGATGTGAATCACAAGGCATACTCTATTGCAGTTGTGTTGTGGAGCCTGCTTTATATATGTGTAAACAACATACAAAAAAACAAAGAGAAACCCATTGAAAGGTAAGACATCCAGCACGAAAGATTCATCATGTCACTAGTGTTTAAAAAAGTACACACATTTCTAAACCCTGCCTTGCACCTTTGCAGGACATAAGTGAAAAGTGTAATCAACTGGAAAGGAGATTAATATGACAACTTAAATGCTATTTTATTTAGTTTGATACTGCATATGTAAATTCAGCACAGTTGGTGACTAAGCCTATGTTAGGTAGCTTTCTTCAGCGGCAAAATAAATGGAACATGGTCAATCATTATTCACCTTCAAATGTGCTGTGTGAAATAATAATGACAAATTGTCATTAAGATAAATTTGATAAAGAAAGAATAAATGTTATTGTGTAAGAAATGTTATACAAAGCCTTGACAACTGTCAGGATTCGTCGGCCGGTAAAGCACTGACTGCCCAATAACAAGGTGGAACCAGGAAGCCCGGTAACAAAAACTACACTTCCCAGCATTCATAGCATGGGCACGCTCCACGTGATTTAGACGCTGATTCCACCCGGATATAGGAGCGTCAAACACTCCAGACGCTGCCGATTATTCTTGGATTGCCTCCGGCTGTGACAGCGTTTCCTTCCCTGTTCTTCGAGGCGGTAAGGGTGCCCTCCGCACCTCGATCTTGTTCTTTGATCTATCTTTGTCGGAAATTGCGCACTGAGAACAGGCTTTCTCTGCGCTTTCCTTACCCAAGCTTCTCTGTTGGAGAAAACGGCGTTTTTAGCTGTTTCATGCAGAGAAGCAATACGGGTGACAGTGTACACGAAAAGTGAGCTCATAGCTTCTCTGTTGGCGGAACCACTCCATCCTCGGTTCCTTGCAGAGAGGCGCTTGGGGGATTCACAGTAATACAAACCCTTTGTCATTTCCTGTTGGTGAGACCAGGGGCTCCTGGATTCTCGTGCAGGAACTGAATCCTTCTCTTTTGACGATCCTTCTTTTGTACTGCATTTACTTCCAATCAATATACATTTAAGTATTCTGTGGAGTTTTTGAACCTTGTTTTTCACTTCCAAATACACCTGGGCGCTATTCAGGTTGGCCATGTAATTATTGAACTCCAGTGGAGCGCTTTAAGTTTTCTAGTGCCGAAAGTATTGAGCACCACCTTTTTGTTGTATTCATACATGATCTGTTTTATATATCATTTCCTAGGAGAGAGAGAGTGATAAGAGGGCGTCAGGGAGTTCCCATATTGCTTTTGGGACTATTCCACACACGGCCAGGGTATGTGGGGTACTCATAAGTTATTCTTATAACAGGGACATTTGTGGCATAAAGCTGATACTGATGCATGTTTTCTCCTCCACATAGTATGTCATGTTGGAAGACGGCAATCACCCTCTTCTCTCTTCTGGTAGAATGTCTCTTTAATTTCCTTTACAGGTAGAGTTCTTTATAGCTTCACCAAAATATACGTCGCAGAAAGCTCACCTGTTTAGTTCTGTTGTTGCACCCAACTGGGTATTAACATTGTTTTTCCTGTATTTCCCATAGATCTCCCAGCTGTTCCTACCCTTTCCTTCCCTCACTTGATTATTCCACTAGTCCGCGTGTACATATATATTCCGGACTTGGGGCAATCGAGAGGTGGACCCCTTTTGAGCATCAGCACAATCCCGAGGATTCTGGAAGGCGAACCCTGACAGAATAATCGGCCCACGAATACTTTATCCTCCTGATTGTGCTGGTGACAAGGATGGCCACCTTGGAGGACGTTATGGCCGCTTTGGCTTTGGTTCAAACAGAACTTACAGCCTCTCGTCGTGAAACCGCAGCTTTACAGGCCAGGGTTGAATCAATGCAGAGAAATCCCTTTGATATCGGGGGGTCTCTTCACCCCACACCACCTTCGGTCATAGTAGAAATGCCTTCACAAATACCACTAGCCCCTCCTGAAAGGTTTCATGGGGACATTAATAAGGTCCAGGTGTTCATGACCCAAGCGCTACTACACTTTACCTGTAAACCTAAATTGTTTGCGACTAACCAAGCAAGAGTGGCTTTTGTAATTTCATACCTGGCAGGCGAGGCAGCACAGTGGTCTGTTCCCATCGTTAGACGTGATGACCCATTGCTCTATGACTGGGATGCCTTCAAGGAAGCTTTCGAGAAAACATTCGATCGTCGGGCAGAAACCTTTTCAGCAGATAGAGACTTATTGGAACTTAGGCAAGGGAAGTCAGACCTAATCAGTTACCTAAACAACTTCCGCAGGCTCGTGGCAGAGACAGACTGGCCTGAAAAGAAACAAGCTGCCATCTACTATCAGGGACTCAGAGATGAGTTGAAGGATGTGATCGCCCAAATAGACCCTCAACCTCAAACATGCACAGCTCTTATTGAACTAACTCTACGGTTGGACCACCGGCTAAAAGAACGAAGAGGGGACCACAGACAAAAGGACCAGCTCCATTCACCGGGAATCTGTGCTCGTTCCTCCGACAATGGAAACCCCAAATCAGAACCTATGGATATAGGGGCTGTTAGAGCATCGTTGACGCTCAGCGAAAGAGACCACCGTCGTAAACAGGGCCTGTGCCTGTATTGTGGGAAAAAGGGTCATTACCTCCGAGAGTGTCCCGTCAAACCCAAATACGGGCGTCCTAAGACTGGACAAGTGGCCACCATAGTAGCTGGGAATGGGGCGGAAAACTTCAAAGCTTGAGGGTGCCGGAAGGGGAACCATCAAGCGGATGTATGATCCCTTCAGTGAACCACAACGCCTTCACAGAATCCGTGCATTTCTTTATACTGCTGACCATTGAAATAAATCAGGAGAAAAAACAAATACAGGTAATGGTGGATTCCGGGGCAACAGGATGCTTTATGGACAGAGAAGAAGCACGAAAGCTAGGGGTACAGTTCCTCCGTAAAACCACCCCCGAAAGGGTGTATGCGGTAGACGGTAAGGAACTGGAATCTGGACCCATCACCTGTGTCACCCCTGAATACGAATTGACATACGACGGATACCACCATGAAAAAATTGCATTTAACATCATTCAAGCTCCCATGTATGGAGTCATTCTGGGCCTCCCTTGGCTGCAGAAGCATGAACCCACCATAGAATGGACCAACAGAACAATACATATGCAGTCCCCGTACTGCCAGAACCAGTGTAACCAGCCGTTCACGAGTCCTTCCCATGCTCTGGCTCTCCGGCATCACATCGCCACCGCTGCCGAAAAGGACGTGGTCCTACCAGAATGTTATGCGGAATATACAGAGGTTTTCAGCCATATCAAGGCGGAGGAACTCCCTCCCCACCGGGTTTATGACTGCAGGATAGACCTGGTTCCGGGAGCAGTGGTTCCTTGCAGCAGGATTTATGCTCTCACAGCACCTGAAACCCAACACCTACGACAGTATCTGGATACATATCTTGCGTTGGGTTTCGTTCGTCCTTCCCGCTCTCCTGCTGCTTCACCTCTTTTCTTCATACCAAAAGCCAACGGAGAACTGAGGTGTTGTATTGACTTCAGAGCGCTGAACCTCATCACTATTAAGAACCGATACCCCTTACCCTTGATACCGGTTCTTTTGGAGCAAGTTATGTCAGCTAACATCTACACCAAACTTGACCTTAGAGGAGCATACCATCTGGTTCGGATGCGAGAGGGCGACGAATGGAAGACGGCCTTCAAAACACGGTTCGGATTGTTTGAGTATCTTGTTATGCCGTTTGGGCTGTGTAATGCCCCAGCGGCTTTTCAGTTCTTTCTCAATGACGTTTTGAGGGATTTTCTAGACCACTTCGTCGTTGTCTACATCGACGACATCCTGATTTACTCCTCCAACGAAAAGGAACACATAGTCCATGTAAGTCAAGTACTCCAGGCCTTACAGTAACACAAGCTGTTTTGTAAAACAAGCAAATGTGACTACCACGTAACCACAGTAGAGTTTCTGGGTGTCATGCTTACTCCTACTGGACAAGAGATGGCAGAGAGGAAAATCAAGGCCATTACCGAATGGCCTCGCCCTCAGAACGTCAAGGACATCCAGAGATTTCTGGGATTTGCCAACTTTTACAGGCGGTTCATTCAACAGTTTTCTGACATGGTATCTCCACTTTCTCAATTGACAAAGAAGAAGACACCTTTCCACTGGTCAGAAGAGACACAGACCGCCTTTGAACGCCTGAAGAAAGCCTTTACCACAGCCCCGGTTCTCACGCATGCCAAACCTGAACTGCCCTTCATCGTGTAAGCAGACGCTTCCGATATAGCGGTAGGGGCCATATTGCCCCAAAGACACGAAGTGACAGGATATATACACCCCATCGCTTACATGTCTAGGAAGCTGAACCCCGCCGAGCAGAATTACACCATCGCCGAGAAAGAATTGCTTGCTATAAGAGACGCCTTTCTGGAATGGAGACACTGGCTGTTGGGAGCGTCTCACCAGGTAACAGTTTATACGGACCATCGCAACTTAAGATTCATGCAAGCAGCAAGACATCTTACTCCGCGTCAACTTCGTTGGATGCTGTTCTTCGCTGAATACCACTTCGTAGTAACATTTAGACCCGGAAGAGAGAATAAAAAAAGCAGACGCACTAACTCGACAAGAAAACCCAGTGCGTCAATCGATGGAAACCGAAAAAACAATACTGAAACCCAGTCAAGTTCTCTGTGTCACCCATACGGATGAATTCCTGCAGAAAGTAAGACAAGGGATGCAGTCCTTTGCATGGAAGAGCTGGATGAAGCACCACCCAGAGTGGCAGTGGCGACAGGGCATACCGCTAAAAACCAACAAATATTGGTTCCTACCAAAGAGTTAAGAAAGACCGTATTCAAATGGTGTCATGAACTTCCCTGTGCCGGTCACGGAGGAGGAAAGAAAACGGTGGAGAGAGTGTTACGCCAGTTCTGGTGGCCCACGATTCGTCCCGACGTATTGATGTGGGTTAAAAGCTGTCCCACGTGCGCTCAAATGAAGTCAGACCATAACAAAACCCAAGGCCTTCTCCAGCCCCTGCCCACACCGGTAGATCCGTGGGAGAGAATCTCCGTGGACTTCATCGTGGGATTACCTAAAGACCAGGGATGTACAGCTATTGTGGTAGTCATCGACTACCTAACAAAGATGGGTCACTTCATCGCCTGCCGACAGGTTCCCTCTGCAGGTTCCTTGGCACATTTGTTATTGACGAACATCGTCAGACTGCACGGCCTGCCCAAAGTAATTGTTTCAGATAGAGGAGCACAATTCACCGCCCTTTTTGGAAAACCTGGTGCTCCGAACTACAAATAACATCCTCTTTGTCAACTAGTTTTCACCCCCAAACAGACGGCCAGACCGAGAGGCTGAACCAGACACTAAAACAGTTTCTCAGATGTTATGTCAGCAGTCAGACAGAAGCTTGGGTGGACTGGTTATGGGTGGCGGAAATAGCGTATAACAGTGCCCAGCATACGTCCACACTACATACACCTTTCTTCAGCACATATGGTTTTCACCCGCGTTTTACCCCGTTGATACTCCCCAGACAGAACTCCAGGCTCCCTGAGGTACATCAACGATTACGACAGCTCCGCACAACCCTGCTTAAGACACGGAACAATTTGCTCCGTGCCAAGGTGCGGTATAAATCCCAGGCAGATAAACATAGGAGACCAGGACCCACATACACGAAAGGGGAGCGGGTTTGGTTGTCAACAAAACACATCAGGTTTAAAAAGTATAGCACCTTCAGCCCAAAATACATTGGCCCTTACAGAGTTATCAAACATATCAACCCTGTGGCGGTAAAGCTTCAACTACCTGCTAACCTTCGTATTCACCCTGTTTTCCATGTTTCTCTGTTGAAGCCTTCTCATTGCCCAGTTAAGAGACGACCCTTACCCGTTTGGGTGCAACAGGACTCCGAATACGAGGTTAAGGGTATATTGAACTCTAAGGTGGTTCGTCGCAAGCTTTGGTATCTAGTCTCCTGGAAGGGATATGGCCCTGAGGAGGACTCATGGGAACCGGCGGGGGCGGTGCATGCTGCTCGTCTGGTTTCAGCGTTCCACAAGAAACACCCGGACAAGCCTGGTGTCAGTCAGTGTTCGGCTCGAGGGGGATGTACTGTCAGGATTCGTCAGCCGGTAAAGCACTGACTGCCCGATAACAAGGTGGAACCAGGAAGCCCGGTAACAAAAACTACACTTCCCAGCATTCATAGCATGGGCACGCTCCACGTGATTTAGACGCTGATTCCACCCGGATATAGGAGCGTCAAACACTCCAGACGCTGCCGATTATTCTTGGATTGCCTCCGGCTGTGACAGCGTTTCCTTCCCTGTTCTTCGAGGCGGTAAGGGTGCCCTCCGCACCTCGATCTTGTTCTTTGATCTATCTTTGTCGGAAATTGCGCACTGAGAACAGGCTTTCTCTGCGCTTTCCTTACCCAAGCTTCTCTGTTGGAGAAAACGGCGTTTTTAGCTGTTTCATGCAGAGAAGCAATACGGGTGACAGTGTACACGAAAAGTGAGCTCATAGCTTCTCTGTTGGCGGAACCACTCCATCCTCGGTTCCTTGCAGAGAGGCGCTTGGGGGATTCACAGTAATACAAACCCTTTGTCATTTCCTGTTGGTGAGACCAGGGGCTCCTGGATTCTCGTGCAGGAACTGAATCCTTCTCTTTGACGATCCTTCTTTTGTACTGCATTTACTTCCAATCAATATACATTTAAGTATTCTGTGGAGTTTTTGAACCTTGTTTTTCACTTCCAAATACACCTGGGCGCTATTCAGGTTGGCCATGTAATTATTGAACTCCAGTGGAGCGCTTTAAGTTTTCTAGTGCCGAAAGTATTGAGCACCACCTTTTTGTTGTATTCATACATGATCTGTTTTATATATCATTTCCTAGGAGAGAGAGAGTGATAAGAGGGCGTCAGGGAGTTTCCATATTGCTTTTGGGACTATTCCACACACGGCCAGGGTATGTGGGGTACTCATAAGTTATTCTTATAACAGGGACATTTGTGGCATAAAGCTGATACTGATGCATGTTTTCTCCTCCACATAGTATGTCATGTTGGAAGACGGCAATCACCCTCTTCTCTCTTCTGGTAGAACGTCTCTTTAATTTCCTTTACAGGTAGAGTTCTTTATAGCTTCACCAAAATATACGTCGCAGAAAGCTCACCTGTTTAGTTCTGTTGTTGCACCCAACTGGGTATTAACATTGTTTTTCCTGTATTTCTCATAGATCTCCCTCCCAGCTGTTCCTACCCTTTCCTTCCCTCACTTGATTATTCCACTAGTCCGCGTGTACATATATATTCCGGACTTGGGACAATCGAGAGGTGGACCCCTTTTGAGCATCAGCACAATCCCGAGGATTCTGGAAGGCGAACCCTGACAACAACAAAGTGATATAAATGAGGTTTCTGGGCTCACCACAACTGTCTTTCCCACAAGGGGTAAATTAACACCACCCCTCATCATGACTATTGTGTCTGATGTTGGAGTTGTTTCACACCTTAGTATTAAGGAGGCACTTGCAGGCCAGCTGTCCCAGGAAAATGCTGCTTTGCCAAACTAGGGCTTTGGCAGGAAAAGCATATCTCTCTAAAGTTACTTTTCCCACATTTAATACAAATCCAACTTCAACAATGGGTTGGATTTTAATAAATATTAAAAATAGACTTTAAATCATATTTTACCAGTTCCATGTCAAAGGTTATGCTTCATTTTTAGAATCTGTAATTTGATATTTTCCAGTTGGATCCTGCCCTGCCCTGCCAGTTAAAATAGCTTTTGGGGGGTAGTCACTGGAGGAACTCGGCCAGCTTTCATTTTGTACTTGTTGTACTTTTAAACATCAGTTGCCCGACCTTTTGGGCAACAAGGTGTACTTAGGGGTGACTTAAAAATATATAAAATCAAGGTTTCCTGCCTCTCAGAAAGGGTTATTTTGACAGGTCTGATAGCAGGTTTTCGGGATGCTGCAGTCAGGCTATCTACACATGGTAGGTCTGAAGCCATGTTTTACAGGCCTATTTTGTTCATGGCACAATAGGTGCTGCAGTCCACAAGTGGCATTTATCTTCCAGACCCTGGGTGCATTTTTTACACCATATACTAGAGACATGTAGGCAAGTTAACTATGTTAATCATGGTAGCCAATTTAACCATGTTTAAAAGGGGAGCACTGGCACTTTACTCCAATTTAAAAGGAGTCAAGTGCACATAGTTCTAAGTCTAGCAAAAAAGACAGGGCACTAATTGGGGGGAAATACTACCATAGATGGTCATTCCATACAAATAGACTTTCTGTTCGGTAAATAGCCAAGGATCTCTACTTTCTATATGTTTCCAAAAATTGATATGATGAAACCAGCACAAGGGAGGCTAATAGTATCTTGTACAGGACATCTTATGGAAAACCCATCTTTCTATTTAGATAACTTTTAGCTATCAATTCTATTTAATTTTACCTCACATTGGATGTTCTCTTTAAAAATACATGCAAATATGTGGGTACCCAACGTTTATTTGGTAACCCCTGATATCGCTGCCCTTCATACCCTTTTTAAACATTTGTATGCTCTAAATAATGTAAAGTATTTTTCATAAATGTGATCTGCCAGCTACTTGAAACATTCACACATTTTACTATTGATGATAGAATTTGTTCTGATGCACAGCTACTTTGTCTTATAAGAACAATTCTACTTCCAAGCTCATGGCATTGCAGGGGGATGCAAATTCACTCCAGTGTATTCTTATTTAACAATGGAGTGTGGAAGATGTCTTGTTTACTTGGCTAAGGTTCATTGGTGATGTATTTATCGTCTTGAAAAGTCAAAAAGAAGAACTACTGAATTATGTGGATTTTGTTTGCGACAAACAATCTATTATGAGGTTAACAATGAACCTCCAGTAAAAAAGCCTCATGTTACTTTATCTCAAATAGACTATTGTTGTTTCAAAGATAACAACTTCAGTACATCAGTAAGAAGTGGCAGGTAATGCAAAATACACCGAGATTCACGTCACACCATCTCATTGAAGAACAGCATTCATTACTGTAAATTTATCATGGTCAAATGAAATTGTAGCATTATTGCTGGTTTTGCTTCTGAGACTGAAAAATGAGAACTACTTTACATAGATAGAATACTAACTATACATCTAAATAAATATATCTTGAAATAGTCCATAAAATGAAGGGATACAAGATACAAGATACTATTTACCAGTAAATCATAGTTCTTTAAAACATCTGAAAGCCCAATTAGTTTAAAATACTGTTGAGAAACATTATCATATACTTAAATTGATAGGGTCTCCTTCAATTTCATTAAATACATTGCAATATCTAGGACATTTGTTAGTATACAGTCACCTTCAGAAGTTGAAAATATGTGATAAAACTTGGTGACCACCATTACCAAAAGGGTTCTTTTCTTCTGGCCTTGCACTGCTAAAAACGTTTTTGCCTAACTGAAGCTTTTGACAGAAAACATAAAATTATATTTGTTTTAAACTGCCTGAGAACCTTTGCGATCTCTATCATTAAACGTTCTTGTCGTAGAAATATTGTTGTGTCCGGCTGGACACATAACGATGCAGCCTCCCCCGTGAGGCTGGGGAAACACCCACTCCACACCTATTCATCACAGACGTCACCAGTCAGGTGAGCATGCCAATAAATGAGGGCGGGCGCCCGTGCCCTGGACCAGTTACATACCATCAAATGTAGGGGCCTATTACGATGTCGGGCGGACGCCATCTCAGTGTGAGAACCGACCGACCTTAGGTCGGCGGTTCGGCACACTCTATTTCTCTATGGGAGCTTGTGCTGCGCTCGGAAAATGGCCGCAGCACAAGCTCCCATAGAGAAATGGGAGTTTCTGTGCATCCCTCCACCGCGTGGCAGGCACCTTATGGTGCCTGCCACACGGTGCAGGGATTTTCAGGGGGGCACCTACATGCCCTCCAGTCCCCCAACCAGAGGCCACTGAGGGATGGGGGCACTACTAGGGGCCCCCTAAGTCACTTTCCGACAGGCATTCCATGTCAGAAAGTCTGCCATGAAAAGCTTGTCTGAAACCAACATCATAATCCCGACGGCGGAAACGCTGTCGGTAAGGGATTATGTTGTGGTTTCCGACTGGCCGACGGGCTCATTGGAAGCCAGCCGGAATGACCAGCCAGTTTGACTTCTGACCGCCGTATTCGTAATACGGTGGTCGGAAGTCAAACCAAAGATGTCGGTCGGAAAGCCTCTGACCTGCGTCGAAGGCATTTCGACCGATATCCTAATCCTAATTAGTCCCATAGTGTCTGTCCGGTCCTTTATCTTATGATGTGGGTCTAGGGCCCTGCATCATTACATTGGCGATGAGGTGGATGATCCCACCTGTCATTCGCTCAGGCAGCGATCTGGTGACTGGCTGTACTTCCCATGTAGGGGTAACCACTTTTATTTCCCATGGTAGGAAGGAGGAGTAGCACCGGTGCAGTGAGCAGAAAGCTGGGCATGCATCCTCCATCAGTTCTGGGCCCCAATGTGTCCAAGTGCAAAGGCTCATGAGGGAAGAATCCTGAGTGTGTAGTGATGCCCACCAAGAGGAAATACCCTCCCGGCGAAGAACGTCATCAGAAGGGGCGGCGAGGGCTCAGGGAGCAGTCAAGCACACTGCTGAAAATACGGTAAAGAGGACACTCACAATGGGGCAAAGGAAAAGGCCAGTGGTATCGTTGAAAAATCCAGTGAGTACCTCTCTGTGTGAAAGGAACGACGATGTGGCAGAAGGAAGGCTGCAAAATAACTCATGCAAAAAGAACAATGATGGACAGAATGCAGAACAATATCATACATTCACCCCAGTACAGAGATCTGGGCCTAAATCCATCGTTTTTTTGCTCCCCATGCCATTCCAGTTTGAACCCAGTCATATGCAAATCAGTCTTGACCCTGCTCCCTTTGGGATCAGTCCAGCCCGAACTGCCAGGCCAGGTCCTCCCTGGACTGGAAACAAGCATCTTAGGACCGGTTTTGGGGTTTCACCTCTCATCAGCCAGGCTAGCTTGACTCCAGTGGCATGGAGAGCACGGGACCCGCGTCTGGGCATACCCGTCCCACTTGGGGTGTCAAATGCAAAAAAGAACAATTGATGGACAGAGTGCAGAACAATGTCATACATTCACCGAAGTACATGGATCTGGTGCTAAATCCATTGTTTTTTTGCTCCCCATGCCATTCCTGTTTGAACCCAGCCATATGCAAATCAGTCTTGACCCTGCTCCCTTTGGGAACAGTCCAGCCCAAACTGCCCGACCATGTCCTCCCTGGACTGGAAACAAGCATCCTAGGACCACGGCAGGCTGGAGGTGATGGAGCACCATGCAGTGATGAAAATTTCAATACACCGCTGCAGTACTAGCAGAGCACCAATAGGGGGAGCCAGAGCTACACAAAATCACTGTGCTGCACCGAACTTACCGAGAGGCCCTGCTTTCAAACAATTGATGCACAGCAAACATGTGCCACTCCAGTATTCTCAAAACCAACAGTCAGGCAGAGAGCAGATATGCTCCCTAGACCAGACACATAGTAAGAGCCCCCACTGACCAGAAGCTAAGCACAGACAAGTGATGGCACTGGGCCATCTAGTGCTGAACAAGAGGTGGCCGAACCCCCCACTATCACCAGCTGGGAGAGATGTTATCAGAATAAAAAAAAGTAGGACCTGTAAACTGCCAGAATGAGGACAAGAACGAAAGAACCAGGTGTAGTGCTAGAGGCACTCTTGTGGTTTGAGACCCTGTGATGACCTTTGACTACCATTATTTTAACTGACTTTAGTGTGTTATTTCATATTAGCCTGGATGAACGAGACGGTCCTGCATATGCCTGCTTCTCTTCTTTCTTGTAATCTTGCTGTCTTTCAATGGGAGCTGTAACGGAGTAGAATAGCCTTGCCAAGAGCAGAGTGTGTGGGATGTGCATTTGAAAGCATGAAAGGGAGAGAGAGGTGTGGAATGTACTCTTTGGTTTCGAAGTGCAGTGTTGTGGGCAGTGATGCACACATGTGCTCGGTGTTGTATGAGAATTATGAAGTGCTTACTATTGGCTTTGACATGGCCTCATGTCATCTTTTTTACCTGACTTTGCCTTGCTTCCGCTTTTCTGCGTGCACAGCAGCGCTTGCAAGTTGCTTGGGTTATTCACGTTCAAGGTCTTTCTGTTTTTGTGAGGGATTGTTTATGTACTCTGAAAGGCTTTTGCGAGCTTCGTTAAGATAAAGGCTGGAACATGTGCGATTTGGAGAAGGGAACCTGAGAGCTCCTTCCTGCCGTGGAAATGCTTGCTTGGAACCTGGCCAGCTCTGGTAAGATTCCTCTGGCCCGGGGGAGGTCTTTCTCGAACCTTCCGGTGTGTTTAAAGCTGAGGGTTGTGGACTTAGAGACCAGGAGTTTTGGAATCCGAGCGAGGACGGACGCGTCTATCTCGGAGCGTGGACCCTGGTTGCTGAGGCTCTCAAACCCTGGCTGTTTTAACTTCCCCAGTCAGGAGTGGGTGAGATGCGGTGTTTGCACCAGGTGATGTATTGAGTTTTGATTATTGCCATTGTGATGTGAGCCAGTGGCTGTGATCATTTGATGTGTGAGTGAGTGTGTTTTCTTTGTGATGTGTGAGTGAGTCAAAGTGCACCTCCAAAGTACTCATTTGATGAATATATAGCTTTCTGATCTCTTGCAGGACGTCCAGTATATTTGCTTGAGTCTTATCTCATATTATTTGCTGCTTGTTTATCAATCAGTATTATTCATGCATTTAGATTATTGCTTGCATATAAACATATATAGCTCTTTGTATATTTGAATCTTGTGCATTTGGCATCTGGGGAAGCTTTTGAGAGCATTGTGTTAAATAAAACCCCAAGCCTTATTCTAAGAGAGAGAGTCCTTGCATTTTGTAAAATAAAACCCTTTTCTAAAGGTTTTGTTTGTTTTGTGTTAAAGTCTTTGACTGCGCCGGGTGCTGGGCTACCGTGTGGAAGATTCTGTGTTATCTGATAGGCGCAATCAAAACATTTTGGCGTCACGAACAGGATTCGAAAAGAAAATTAAAAGGGGAAAATGCTCTCTAAAATGCCTGTTTTCAGAGTCCCAGATGCCAACTGAGTTATTTGAAGAGGGAAAACAACTTGGTATTTCAGACAGAAACAGTGGTGTCATTTTGAATGCATTGTTTAGCATGTATCAAAAATTTGAACATTCAGAAAAAGAATGTAGTGAGCTGAGATGAGAGTTGCCTGAGGCTCAGTTTGAAAACAAGTCTTTGAAAACAGAGTTAAACATGTACCAAGCTCTGAAGCCATTTGTTTTGACCAGCTATTCTGATAGTCAGGATGATTCAAATGTGAAAAATGTGCTGCCGGCCTCACAAGAGGTCTTAATTAATTCTTTTGAGGACATTCCTCAGCCAGAAATGAATTTGAACCGAGAAAATGTGAATGTGCAGGAAAATAAACAGACCATTTTCTTAGACCCTGTCTTAAAAAAAGAAATGCAGCAATGTGCTTTTGAATCTGCACAACAGACTGTGCAAAAAGTTTTTAAAATGGTCAATTCAGAAAGGAGACAGTGAATTTGATTGTGAAACACAGGGAAAGAAAAGTATGCTTTTAAAGTTGTGGACTGTACAAATACAGATGCTTTTGTGCTTTTGCACATTGTAAGACACTGGGCAGATGACAATAAGATATAATGTGATTCAAATGCAATGGGACGTAGCAAATGTGATAAAATGGCATATACAGACAGAAACTGCAGTTTTGCATGAACAGTTTGTGCAGGTCCCAATAGAAAGTCCAGGGGTGGAGTTTGAGGCACAGGATTCCCCAGTGAAGTGGCAGATTGTACTGCAAAGCGCAGCTACTGTGCATGACAGAACATTTAATTCCCTTACAGATGAAAAGGCTAAAATCTTGGAGACAGAGGTGGTGACACACGATTCAGATTTGGTGTGCATGACTAAATACGAGCACCTGGGAGATAAAGACCATACAAACAGGTAGGCAGAAAATGAAGGGATGCATATTCCCCTAGATTTACCTAGAACTGTGATTCTTATGTGTCAGTATGCACAAGCCAGACCAGTCCCACAAAAGGTGAAGGGCGAGTTGAAGAAAGGAAAATTACCAGAGCAGACGGAGCAGATGGATTGCCTTGGGCTTCTGCCAATTGATAAAGGGAGCCCGTATTCAGCAGTGAGTGGCAAAATAGTCAGGAAGGAGACTGCCCCAGCCCTTCTTGCTGTGCAGGGAAAAGGAGAGTTTCATCCTAATACCAAGAATTCAGAGGCTGAAATGTGGGTAGAATTCTCAGATAATTCCCCAGAGCCAGCAGAGAACCGTGCAGACAGGAATGATAGTGTTGTGCCTTCAGACTCACAACAGAGAAAGGAAAACGTGCGCTTTTTGAAAAAATTTTTTTGCAAGAAGAGTGATGCTTGTTTCTTTTACAGATCATACCGCGATGTGTTGGTGCCCCTGTCCTGCGAGTGGATGCCCGTGTCTGTGTGGCCCTGTGTGGGTGTGGGACCCCTCCCCTCCCTTTCCAACCCTGGAGTGAGCACCGGACGGTGCAAGCTGATATCCTGTGGCTGAACAAACCAGACAGTCGTACCAACCCAGGACCGATGAACTGATATATTTTTAAACGCAAGAAGGCTGTGTGTCTTTCACACAGAAGGACATTATTTGTTCAGTATGAAGAAAAAAAAAAAAGAACAAAAATGTTGTAGAATTGAAGTGAAGTAGATGGTTTTTTGGTTTAAAGAAAATGATGATGTTGCCTTTATTTTTTAGTACAAAATATATAAGTTTGGCTGCTTCAACAGTAGAAGTTCCAGTATTAGCCATTTGAGACATTAGGAGCATTACTGAGTTCATATGCTTGATTCTATTTGCATCATTTATTTTGTGTACCCATCAAACATTTATTCTTGCTGAGTATCCAGATATGCATGAGCTATTTTTACATGCTTTGAAATGATTATTACATGCTTTTATGATTTCACAGTTCTATACTTGTGCTTTCAGTTCAGCACATGAGTTTATAATGTTACTGCTTCAACATGTGCTTTAATCATAGTTGTGCTTTCAGTTAAGAAATGCAGTTCTTCAATCATAGTTTTGCTTTCAGTTAAGAGGTTCAGTTTTTTGATATATGTAGGTGATGATAGTCAAAGGTCATGGGGTGGAATGTAGTGCTAGAGGCACTCGTGGTTTGAGACCCTGTGATGACCTTTGACAACCATTATTTTAACTGACTTTAGTGTGTTATTTCATCATAGCCTGGATGTACGAGACAGTCCTGCATATGCCGGCTTCTCTTCTTTCTTGTAATCTTGCTGTCTTTCAGTGGGAGCTGTCACGGAGTAGAATAGCCTTGCCAAGAGCAGAGCGTGTGGGATGTGCATTTGAAAGCATGAAAGGGAGAGAGAGAGGTGTGGAATGTACTCTGCAGTGTTGTGGGCAGTGATGCACACATGTGCTCGGTGTTGTATGAGAATTATGAAGTGCTTACTATTGGCTTTGACATGGCCTCATGTCATCCTTTTTACCTGACTTTGCCTTGCTTCCGCTTTTCTGCGTGCACAGCAGCGCTTGCAAGTTGCTTGGGTTATTCACGTTCAAGGTCTTTCTGTTTTTGTGAGGGATTGTTTATGTACTCTGAAAGGCTTTTGCGAGCTTCGTTAAGATAAAGGCTGGAACATGTGCGATTTGGAGAAGGGAACCTGAGAGCTCCTTCCTGCCGTGGGAATGCTTGCTTGGAACCTGGCCAGTTCTGGTAAGATTCCTCTGGCCCGGCGGAGGTCTTTCTCGAACCTTCCAGTGTGTTTAAAGCTGAGGGTTGTGGACTTAGAGACCAGGAGTTTTGGAATCCGAGCGAGGACGGACGCGTCTATCTCGGAGCGTGGACCCTGGTTGCTGAGGCTCTCAAACCCCGGCTGTTTTAACTTCCCCAGTCAGGAGTGGGTGAGATGCAGTGTTTGCACCAGGTGATGTATTGAGTTTTGATTATTGCCATTGTGATGTGAGCCAGTGGCTGTGATCATTTGATGTGTGAGTGTGTTTTCTTTGTGATGTGTGAGTGAGTCAAAGTGCACCTCCAAAGTACTCATTTGATGTATATGTAGCTTTCTGATCTCTTGCAGGACGTCCAGTATATTTGCTTGAGTCTTATCTCATATTATTTGCTGCTTGTTTATCAATCAGTATTATTCATGCATTTAGATTATTGCTTGCATATAAACATATATATCTCTTTGTATATTTGAATCTTGTGCATTTGGCATCTGGGAAAGCTTTTGAGAGCATTGTGTTAAATAAAACCCCAAGCCTTATTCTAAGAGAGAGAGTCCTTGCATTTTGTAAAATAAAACCCTTTTCTAAAGGTGTTGTTTGTTTTCTGTTAAAGTCTTTGACTGCGCCGGGTGTTGGCTACCGTGTGGAAGATTCTGTATTATCTGATAGGCGCAATCAAAACACCAGGGGAGAACATTGCGCTCCCTTCCCAGCAGCCACAGAACCTACGCGCTCTCGGGAGTTACCCGGAATCCTGCACTGGCTGCACTGTAGCCAACACGACCTTCCTGGGGAAATCACGGACACTGATAGTGCTGTTCCCACTGGCGAGAAGCAGTACTGCACCAGCTTGCTGGACACAAGCCAGAAGAGAGGCCTCATGCATGTCTGTGTCTCTAGTGCAGTGCACGTTGGTGCCTGAAAGAGGGCACACACATCCTCAACAAAAGCACAGGACTGGCTGTTGCCTCTCAGCCCTCCTCTCTGCCTAGGTGAGATGAAGAAAGAGCAGGCCACCGTTCAAAGAGGCAGACCGGCACAAAAGCTGTAAGGGGCGCAAATGACACCGCGGGAGGAGGAGACTGGTTACCTCCTGCGGCAGAGAGTAACACATTCATGAAGTGCAAAGAGTTCCGTACTGGGGGACCGCACAGCAGGGTAGAAGGTGATCCCAGTGCAGGTGAGACACAGAAGCTAGGATGAGAGCACCATGCGCCCCCTACTGGTTGCCTGAAGCCACTGCCAGTTAGGAGATCCTTCATCTCCTGCAGCAGCCCTGCTGCACTAACGATCCGCCGCCTGCATGAAGAAGGGAAGAGGGGAGGCACTGAAGACAGAGCAGTGCACCCGCAAGACAAGATGTACCTGAGCTCTATCAGCGCTAGGAGAGGTGAAGCAGAGTGGAGTCTACGGCCATCCACAAAAGGCCACCAGTGGTAGAAAGAAGCTAGTTTAAAGCACCTGAGAGGTGAACAGCCCCACCACTGTTTGATGGGACTCCAGCTTACCAGGACATGCCTGCTAAATAAAATACAGTACAAGAGAATCAAAGTGCCAAATCCTGTAGTGCCACCTCATCCAAGAGTCGATAGCAGAGGTCGGCCTCCGACAAGCCAGAAGGAGAGACCACTACTGCATTGTGGCACTGCCAGAGACCTGGATCCGGAGAGAATTGGAGCTGAGCAGAGAAAGGGAGGAGACTGCTCAAATTCTGCATCCACACGACACAGGAGTGGAGGAACCACAAGAGGACACCCGGCGCACAAGGTGCAACCCACCTAGGACCACTGAGGCCCTGTTGACCAGTCCTGACGAAAGTGTGTGCCTCTGCACCAAAAGAACTAAAGGGAAAGAGACTCATGAGAAAAAAAAGAAGAGACGTAAGTGTGACCTACCGGTCCACACTGGGAAACCTGACAACCAACCAAGCCCAGAAGGAGGGTAGATCAAGAGGGGCCAGGCTTGATGGCATGCTCAAGAGGACTTGGAATGCTGAAGGAGTGCATCTAGCCACACAAGCAAGCCACAAAGGTGAAATAAGGAGGACCTGGCACCAGCACAATGGGAGAATCGAGAGTAAGCTGCAAGCACACGCGAACCAAGTCTGTGCCACACTTCCCAGGTTAATTGTCCAGGCACAGTACCCAGTGGCACAGCAAACCAGAGCATCCATGGCCAAGGATGCAGATGACTCTACAAGGAGAGGCTGTAAGCACCTGCCCACCATCACTCCAAGTTGTCCATGACCCAGGAAGGAATGCCTATGACCATCAAGACAAGTCATAGCTACCTATCATACAAGTTCACCACAAGGCTGGCAACTCCTTCACACCAGTCCCTGTCTAGTACATCATCACTTTGACCCAGGGAGCATCGAATGGCCAGAGTGGAGTCCAACACCATTGTTATACCTACAGGCAAGCAGCACCACTGACCATCTGAAGAATCAGCCACCTAGCGACTACTTGCTCAACCTGCCTGCATCCTGATCCTGGTGGCGAGACCATGTCTTGACCATGACCCATCTACCCCTGCGGTTGCACGAGTGACTAGGCAGTAGCATCTAGGAGGCCTTGCAGGGGCCAGACATGTCACACATGCAGCCCCAGCACAGACCACAAACAGTCCAATGGCAACCCATCCAAGCACTTCTACAAGTAAGAGGTGGACCTGACATTGCCCCACCAGCGGATGCCAGGAGGGCGTCTGAGAGGAGATTTCAACAGGTTCCAGACTGTCTTCCCGGTCACGACAAGTCTGTCCTCAGTGAGTCAAGCAACACTACCAGTCAAGCTTTGCAATGGACTCCATCCAACAACATTACTGATGGACCCATTTGGAACTATTGACACCAACCAGAGATCATCTGGAGCACTGGCAAACTGGACCAACTCCATTCTATATACATGATTCCAGATGATATGCTGTTATGGACTTCTTTGAACTAGTGTTCATATCCTGTCTCATGCCTGCTAAATAAAATACATGTCTGCGTGTGACCCTTTTCCAGGTCAAACTTTAGCAATATTAGTGCAGCCGTCAGCTGTAGGGTCAATATAAGAAAAATTCGCTAGATCCCTCGTGAACAGAAACACCCTGCTACTGATAACCCGTACTACATTAACACACCCTCCAAGACTACCAGAGATGACTGAGCTACTAGGAATAGCCTATACCGATGAAATGGCATCTGCAATTTAGGCTGCACCTTCCCTGTTACCGGACACGAACATCACACAGTGCCTAAACCAATCACAGAACTGGGATGAAATTAAAGAACTAAAAAGGAACCAGATGAAGATTCTGCTCCACGGTGCAATTATGAAAGAGTATTTACATGGCAATGCAGCCCCAACAGTATTGTTGGTAACAACGAACCAAGAATCTTCTTGGAAGATCCGATTTTTAAGAAGGAATGGTCACTTAAAGCGTGGAGATGCACGAGAGATTGGTTATTACTGATCATAAATACAGCAAAACGGCTTTCAGATGCCTTACTTATTAAAATTAAGACTAGTGAGGTCGCATTAAACACTCAAATCAAAATCACAGTGTTTAAAAAAAAATTGGAACAGATTAATAAGGAGATTGGCAAACACAAGGATTTTACCTTATGCAGAGCAAGATTAATAAACTACAGAATGATCTGAAAAGATTTTCACATGAAAGGGTATATCCTTACATAAAGGACGACTACAAGAAACAACAAGACTCAGAAGCAGGATCATCAAATAGGAGTGACTCGGGCTCTTCCTATTCAGATCAAGAAGACTGGTCTAGTGATAACTCTTCGAAGAGCTGGAGAGGAAAACAAAGGCGCAGAAGAGGCACAGGGTATAACCCTACGTATCCTCCACCACAGATGTTTGCCTGGCCTGGACAATATGGCCCCCAACAATATCAAGCCCCCCCCCCCCATTTCACAACATGCCGTATTTTCAACCTATCCAGAATCAATAGTATTTTTTAGGGCGGGGAGGCAGACAAAGACGAGGCAGACGAACGGCAGAAGAATTCAATGGAACGAGAGAAGGAGTGAATACAAGGAGCCAGACAAGGGACCAACAAGCAGGCCTGAGCTCTCTGCAGACCTAGTGTTCAACCTTACGGACAAAGCATTGACACCAAATGAACTGGCAGTCCTAAATAAAGGACTTGGTTATGTCCCTACGACCCAAATTGATCAATTTAAGACAAGATGTGAGCTTAATGAATTCTTCAGAAAGATCAAAGTGAAAAGTGATGCCACCAGAAGTGATCGCATTCGAGGAGGCGGTCATCAACAAGGAGGTAGAACAACTACAGACCAGAAGAGACGTCTTCAATAACCTCAGCAGGACTGAGCAAGAGGCGTTATGGCCATTGAGTGAAAGAACGAATCTTGTGATTAAACGAGCAGATAAGGGCAGAGCAACCGTCATTCAAGACCAGAACAGCTACAGGGAAGCCTGCCTCAGTTTACTCTCGGATTCACAATATTACACTAAACTCCAAAGGGACCATACAAAACGACTGAAAAAGAAGATTGAGAAAATCACGGAGGAAGCATTGGAAAGAGGTTGGATATCAAAGAAAGAAAAGGAATTCCTTAAAACAGCCGAACCTAGAACACCCCAATTCTATACTATTCCAGAGACCCATTGTGTATGGAATAGGATCGGATTTAGAACCTCTCTCCCAGGACTCGGATTGGTTCCTATGCCCGCTGGTCACACAGATCAAATCCTATGTTAAGGATACAAAACATCTACTGAACATCCTGGCTGACATCGAATATGACTCAACACAAGAGATGATGATGATGTACCTTGATGTGGAGGCTCTGTACACAAGTATCCCCCAAGAGGAGAGTCTACGTGTCATTGCCAACATACTGAGAACACAAGACTGGCCTTGGCATGCACCCATTGAGTGGATCATGACACTAATGCATATGGCCCTCACTGAGAATTTTTTCAAATTTGAGGATCAACTCTATTTACAGAGCACAGGACTTCCATGGGCAGCACATTAGCCCCACGTTTTGCGTGCCTGTCCATGAGCCAGCTGGAGGAAGACCACATTTGGGCCAACAACTGTTGGACTAAAAATGTGTCTAGCCGACTCCTTCTAGCATTTTGCGAGTTAAGTCAGCATTTGCGACGCCATTTTGTCTCTAGGCGCCATTTTGTACTGTGATCAAAAGTAAGACTCTGCCACTCTACTTGTCTGCCTCAGCGAAAAAGGCAGCTTCGAGTTATTTCTCTGTATCACATTCAAGGCTGTATCCTAGTGTACTAATGATTGGTTTATTCTGCTATCGCATGCCTTTCCTCTCTCGTATCCTTGCTCCCACGTTGGAGAGCGCTGAGCTCAAGCAAGGCAACCTTGAAAATGTGATAAGATGTACTCGTTCTGCAGGTGGCAGCTCATCTCTCTGTACCTCCTTTGTTCACCAGTGCCTGGACTGGAATTTTCCAGCCTGGGCGTGTTCTTAGGGAACTGGAAATGTATAATATCTGATGTTATGTTGGGGGGAAGCAGTCCCTCAGCAGCTGACCCTTGAGGCTGCTCAGACTGGACTCCGCTGCAGCGCAATTACTAATAAATAACTTGGTTTGTATTCTCTACTGCGTCATCGACTCTTCATTTCTTGGAAGGCCGAAAGGTGGCCGCAAGTGACCCGCGTGGCCCTAATCGGGCCACTTCCTTCAGTTGGCGCCCGAACAGGGACTCCACCAGGTGACCCATCTTCGCTTGCAGACCGGTGGGGAGGACGGGGTCGCGTCCGGTCGGATGGGCGGATCCGGGATTCCCACAAGACAGAGCTTAGTTCTCGCAGCTGCCCCGCCTGTCTGATCGGGCGGTGCCTCGCCCAGTGGTCATCTCGGCTGGGGTCCTGAAAAGGCAAAACCCTTGGATTTGACCGTTTGGTCCAAAGAGTCGGCAGTGGAGAATAACCTTGTTCGACCTGTGTGCACCAGGTGAGTTTGCCTTGATTCTTGGTAAATATGGTGCCATCTTGAATAATATTGGGTATGGTCTGGAGATCATTTCTTGGCTTGCTTGAACATGGAAGGTCTGTGGACCGTTTAGAGATACAGGGTGTTTGCGGATATTCTGCCAGGCAACTTAGTGAATTCGGCTTACTCTTGAAAATACCTGAGGCTCGGGCCTGTCTCTATGGTGCAGTCTGAGGACTGACTTGTGGTCTCCTTTGTTTGATGTAGTCAGAGGACCAACTCGTGGTGTACTTGCAAAATTTATATATTTGCGAATTAATTGTCTGGTACGAATAGTGAACGTGTCTTATCTTAAGATGCCTTGTCTGAGTAAAATGTGGTGTTTGGGGGTGCCGTTGTAGTTCTGCTGATGCCCGACTGGAGGAAAGACAACCTGCACCTCCGGAAGGTACCCCAAACTTTGACATGTACGTGAAGCACGGCATTGGCCCTATTATGTTTAGTACATTGTGGCACAAATATACGAGGGACAATGCCGAGCTCCAGTGGCCACTAACGGGTATCTTTGATGAACAAAAACTGAATTTCCTGCAGGATAAATTGTTTGCAAAACGTAGTAGGCAATCGATGTTTGATTATCTCCAGGTATGGCAAAAGGAAGCTAGGCAAAGGCGCATGCGAGCAGAAAGAGAGGCTCGGAGGGGGAAAATGCAGACAGTGACTCAGAAAGCAGTAGCGTATGACAAAGAGAAAATAGAAAAAAAGATAGGAGACACCCCACTTATAAGAGGAGGGAAGGGGTAACATCAGCAAATAAACACAAACAATCCCTGCTCTTAATTAACATTCAACTCTACTGATCATGTGTGGAGCCGCATAAACAGAGAAATTACACTATATCAATCTAAATAGGTGCATTACAGTTATGTAATAAAAACACTATAGTTGGAAAAAGGTTTCAGTCTTAAAACATGAAAAAAGTTTTATTTAGGTAAAATCATGTCATACTTCATTAAAACAATTTCATTAAAAATCATCATATCAATAATCAACAGTATTAAAAAAAGAAGATACATAAGTATTCATAGGCAAGAAAACTAAAAACGGTCGACGCGGCGTTTCGGTGAGATCACTTCTCCACCTTCTTCAGGACTGAGTTTTCTACAAATTAATTATAAACATAAAACAAAATTAAGCTATACATACATATCTTTTAAACAATTTATCCACAAAGCATGTGTCTAAGAACTGAAACTAGAGTAACCTATTTCAATATTGGTACCCACAATTAATGCCTCCTATATTGCTTATATCCACAATAGGTCTTTAACCCAGGAACAATCATACCGCTAGCTATTTATTACAGATATCATGTCACCCATGTTATAATGCAGTCCTATTCACAACACATGATCAGTAATTACTATTTGGAAAAAAAACCTATTGTAAACATGCATTTTCTAACAAGTTTCATTTTTTATATTTTTTATAAACACTCGAAAGTTATAATGAATCAGCGTTATTCGTATGTCATGATTGAATGTCCCATACAATAATAAATAAAAACCTTGTGGGACACCAACCCATGCATTGCATGTATATATAGCTTTATCCAATAACCTCAATATCTCACATATTAAGCATACCTTCATGTGTGATTAGATCATCACTATATTCGTTGGAGCCACCGTATTATAATTAGATTTGGCAAAACCTTCAAAAAATTTTAATAAAAAACAACGTCATATATAGGCATCTTTAGTTTGATAAATGTATTATACCCAGGGTTTTACATTTTGGGCTTACCAATAATGATTTATGGTTGCTGAATGACACACTCTTGGGCTGTTTTGGACCAGGAAAGTGGTGTATAGTAATATTGAACAGAGGGTGTTGCTCCACTCCGTATATTTTCTAATACATGGACCGTGTCTGGTTTGTTCTAAATAAATGGAAACCAGAAGGAAATGTTATAGTTTTCAGTTTTGTGCGGTATTGTATTAATCATTAGTATTACACCGCCGGTCTGTGCGTGTACTAACCTAATATAAATCTCATCCTATCATTCCTATTCACATAAAATGAAATGAGAAACTAAATTAGCATAGCCCTTATCAACTGGGGTAGAATAACTTCGTCAACTACGCTACATGATCCTTTGCTATGTACATAAGGACTACAGTTACTTTCAGTACTAATTCTGTTTTGCGGATATCTTATGCGATCTACAATATAAATATTATTATTTAAGACAAAATAACAGCGTCTAAAAAATATATTTACAACTCTTATACCATAAAACAAAGATCTTTTCTTAAAAAAGACTATTTAGGACTATGGCTAACCTCACGCTAGTATATTAGCGTTATATCGTTCCGACACCTCAAAGTCAGAGATCTTACTGCAGAGTATTACATCGGCCTCCCTGCTCCAGCGATACGACTTCCGGATTGATTTCCGCAGTTGTAAAGACCCGGAGGCGTTTAAATACAACCTCCCGCTTTATCACGTGATTTTGCGTGGATCAATTTGCACTGAGATTTTTAAAATATAAATTCACAAAGGTACTAATAAAACACCAAAGTATAATACTACTAATAAGATTTTAAACATCTTTTGTGTATATTAACTGAAATTAAACGAAGCAGTCTAAAATCGCTACAGTGGCAGCCATATTGGAATGGTACCATTAGACCGCTTTAACTGATCTAGATGCTAGAAGTCACACCTACTATACACGACACTATCCACAGAGTATAGAGTATAATGTTAGAATTACCAAACCCTATTGCGTAAGTAAATGTGTGCATTCACTTTCAAAAGCACAAGCTTAAAATCGGTACAGAGATATTTTTAAGCACATCTAATCGCGACTCATACCTTAAGGCAATCTCGCAAATACAGAGTACCTAGTTTATTCACTTCCTTTGAGTGTTACAACCGCAGTATATGGTATAGCAACAGTGTAAATTGAAATTTGAAATTAAAATTAAGATTTAAAATTTAAAACCCGCCATACTATATAGTATATGCCATATATTCTATATATAACAAGTTCTGTTATCCAAGGGCATATTATATAGTTATCCGTGGGTGGGGACTAAATTAATTTTTCCCAATCTACTCTGCTATTAAGGCCTTGTCTGCATGTGTTGAACTTAGACATATAGAATTGTTCACGTTTTTTCTTTTTGTCGTACAGTCACCACCACGAGCATTCATTTCAATGTGTTCAATCACACACCACTTTAGATCTTCTATTTTGTGTCTTCTGTCCATCCAG
The DNA here is from genome assembly GCA_963921515.1 of Calotriton arnoldi. Classification (NCBI taxonomy): domain Eukaryota; kingdom Metazoa; phylum Chordata; class Amphibia; order Caudata; family Salamandridae; genus Calotriton; species Calotriton arnoldi. Next base: position 1,076,812 of record CAWUFW010002917.1, read on the forward strand.
TGTTCAACTAATGGAGCAGTTCTTTTATTAGTCCGTATAGCAGATTTATGTTCTGTAATTCTGGTACGGATCTCTCTAGACGTCTCGCCAATGTAGCCCATCTCACAGGGACATACAATTAAATAAACAAGATTTTTAAAGCGACAATTGGTGAAGCTCCTGAATGTGTGGTTTACTCCATTGTGGGTAACACTGGGGCCTCTAATAATAAGAGGAAATAGAAAAAGGTATAGAGTGTGCTGATAGAAAGTTTCGATTGCAATGTGACAAATCCTATGTCACCCGAGAAGAGGGCGATACATTCATGGAGGAGCTATTAGACTCTCGACCTCCTCCTCCCTATGCCCCGCAGAGAATATACCCTGTTGTTCCGACACCTTCGTCTTCTGCCCCTTCTGCTTCCATCATGGGTTCTTCTGCCCCTGACCCGGCTGCTTTGGCTGCACACCTCCCGTTCTTTCTCTAGCTTCACATGCTACAGATGCCGTAACTGCAAGTCTCCCTGCTACGCCTATAGTTTCTGCTTATGCTCTCTCCCCATCACTCACACCCTCAACACAGCCATTGTTAACGCTTGTCTGCCCCTCCATCTATTGTGTCTTCCTCAAACGTCTCTTCCCTGACATTGTTGAACACTGGGACGCCGGTGCGTGGACCGGATGAGGGTGATTGGGCAGCAGCTCGAGAACGAATGGGGCGGTTGCTGATTCGATCCGATGTAGGAAATGAGGAGAAGAAGATGGTGGCTGATCAGGCCGCACAGTGGGCCCGGAGTCCGATTTATAGTGTGGAGGATGTGTGGAGTGTGATGAAAGATTATGAGCCATTTGTGCAACAGCACGCCCTCAAGCATATGTCGGCCACATTAATTGGGTTGTGGGAACAGTGTTTTAATGGTGTCGCACTTCAAATAATTTATGATATCCAGGACCGTGTGTATGCCGCTGACATGGCTCCTAATGAGGTTTTTAGTAATGTTGCCACACTGATTGGTTATAGAGGTAGGCTGCATCAGAAAACACCAACGACAGGGTCTCAGTTTCCGATGAGGGAAGTACATCCTATTTTTCACCCCGAGATACCGGAGCTACGTAATCAGCAAAACGCTGTTGTCAGGCAGTGAGTAGAGGCCCACTTTCAAGAACTATGGGTTTACACTCCATGGAAAAGGAGTGAGGTTTTATCTCTTAAGAGTCAGTTGCCCGACCCTAGGAAAAATCCGACTGCATATTACAAAGAATTGACAGAGGCCGCCTCGTCAACAGTGATAACGTTGGCAGATATTGAGATTTTTTTCGGTTTGTTGGTACTGGTGGATATTTGAAGACAGGTGCATACATAGGACCATGACGGGGAGTTGGGCGGCACTTGGAATGAGATCAGGGCATGGGATAAAGAGAGGAAGCCTGGTGAGAAGCCTAGGGCTGAGATACTAACTTTGCCGAGTCATATTATTACCTATATGCATTCCTTCATTCCACCTAGATGGGTAGATTGGGACAAGCTAGCAGCATGTCGCCAGAAGAAAGATGAAAGTGTGTCTGATTTTTTCACTAGGTTTGAAGGTGTGTTTTGGGATTTCAGCGGACAGGACTTGTCGATGGAGGGTGGTGTCCGATTGTTCGTTAACAAGTTTGTTACGAACCTGCTTCCCGAGATCGCGGCTCGGTTACAGGCTTCGGAGAGCACTTGGACTACATCCTCCCCTTCAGTGATATTGAGTATGGCTCAGTATTATGAGCATAGGGAGAATGAGGAGAAGGAAAAGGAAAAGGTGGAGAAGAAAAACAAAGAGTTGAAGACGAAAGTGTTGATGCAGCAGGCAGCTAGGGGGAATGGTAGAGGATGTGGTTTCGGTTCGGCTCAACAGTTGCCCCAGAACTATTTTGATGACCCTCGAGGAAGGCAGTATTACCATGATGACTATGATATGGATGAGGTAACAGGGATGTCCTACAGCTAGGACAGCCAGGGACAGGGTGAGGGACCAGTCCAGATACCTGTAGATCAGCGTGGTCCTTATGTCACAGCAGATTTGCATGGCTTGGAGAAAAAATTTCTGGTGGATACGGGTGCAATAAATAGCTCTAGCTCTCGTTCACTGGTCCCCGGGGCAGCTCTGTCTGGCCAAAGTACCGTGTCGGTAGGTTTTCCAGGCGTACCGGTTGTGAGCCCCATTTCCAAACCCCTTGCTTTGACTATTGGCCCCATTACCGTAGATTCCCCATTTTTACTGACAACAAAATTGTGGAGAGAATTTAATGGGACGAGATCTGTTGAAGAAATTGCACGCTACAATTTCTTGTTCCCCGGATGGTGTCTATATGACGATAGGACCGAATGTGACTAGTACCAAACAATGTTTTTCCAAAGATGTGCCTCTCCCCGCTGAATTCAAGGATGTGCCGCCCACGTTGTGGGCCACAGGTATTACAGATGTAGGATTGCTGCAGATACCTCCGGTCTCTATTAAGGTAAAAGACAACGCTGTGTTGCCTCGTATCCCCCAGTATAAAATACTGCAGGCGGGGGAGCGAGCTCTGTTGCAGATTATACAGGATTTGGGGAAGTCAGGGGTTGTTGAGGAGACAGCAGCGAATGTGTGTAATAGCCCTATTCTCCTCATCCTTAAGAAGGCACCCTCGGATTCCCCTGATGCCCATCCTGATGTCTATCATTTCGTGATTGATTTGCAAGAGGTTAATAAAATAGTGGATCCCCAGTTCCCGGTGGTCCCTGACATCACCGCCCTTCTGACAATGATTCCCTCCACTGCAAAATTCTTCTCTGTGATTGATTTGAAAAATGCTTTCTTTAGCATACCTATCCACCCTGATAGCCGGCACCTTTTTGGGTTCACTTTGGCCGGCAGAAGTTTCCGATTCTGTCGCGCTCCTCAGGGGTATACTGAAAGTCCTAGCATATATAGTCAAGCTTTAAAAAGCCAATTGGATTCCCTCACGCTTCCTCCAGGTAATGTATTGCTACAGTACGTCGATGACCTACTGATTGCAACCTTCTGCAGTGTCGGAAGCTAAGATGCAACGGTTAAATTATTGCTACATTTGGCACATCACGGACATAAAGCGTCCCTTTCACAATTCCAATATTGTCGACAGGAGGTCACCTAATTAGGTCACCTACTGTCGAAGGAGGGAAGGAGACTAACACCTGAGCGCATTGGTGCCATTGTAAGAATGCCCATCCCTAAGACTCAAAGGGATGTGCGTGCTTTCATTGGCATTACTTCGTACTGTCGTCATTGGATTGCTAACTTTTCCTTACTAACAAAGCCATTGCTGCAGCTAACCGCTAAAGATGTGCATGAACCTTTGCCCTCGACGCATGAATGTCAACAAGCTTTTGAGCAATTGAAAGTCACGCTTTGCTCTGCGCCTGTGCTTGGTACCCCTGACTATACTAAGCCGTTCGTGTTGTACGTACACGAGACGGCTGGTTGTGCACAGGCCTTTGGAGGTAAGCAGAGGCCGCGTGCTTACTTTTCTGCCCTGCTTGACAACGTCGCGAGAGCCCTCCCGAGCTGCCTAAAAGCAGTCATGGCCGTGGCTGTCTCTATCCGACAATCAGCAGGGCTCGTCCTCGATACCGATCTCACAGTCATGGTACCTCATGCTGTGGACACACTCTTGAATAAGACGAAGACACAGCACCTTACCAGTGCACGTCTGACTGGTTATGAACTGACCCCCTTTGCACCACATGTCATAATTAAATGATGTGCCACTCTGACCCCAGCCACATTACTACCCCTCCCTTCTGAAGTGAGGATGGAGATATACATGATTGTATCTTCCGCACCGAAGAGGAGACGAAGGGAAGAGTAGACCTGACTGATGTTCCCTTACCTGACCCACAAGGGGAACTATATGTCGATGGCTCCTGTTTTAAATTACCAGATGGCACCACCCCCGCAGCGTATGCTATTACTACACTGCGTACTGTGGTTGAGACATCCCGTGTTCCTTATCAATCGGCCCAAGCTGCAGAGCTAGTTGCCCTCCTACGAGCATGCGAGTTAAGCGAGGGACTGGCTGTTAATATTTATACTGACAGCCAGTACGCCTTTGGGGTGGCCCATAACTTTGGGTGCCTCTGTGCAGAGAGGGGATTCTTGGCTTCGCATGGAGTAAAAATCCAGAATGGCCCACTGATACACAGGCTTTTGTCAGCTCTGACACTTCCCAAGAAGTTAGCAATAGTGAAGTGCAGTGCCCACAAGGCAGTCACTGATGATGTGGGAAGGGGAAATGCGTTTGCAGATAAGACAGCTAAGGAGACAGATCAATCTAAAATGAAAAGAATGTTTGTAGCAAGTCCTGCTAGATGGGTACCAGACAATGCGATGTTTGAGGATACATTGGAGAATGTTAAGGAAATCCAGAGCGAGGCAACAATTGAGGAGTTAGCAATTTGGCATGAGAGAACAGGACGTTTAGATGATGATGGGTGTTGGTCGGACAAGTCAGAAAAGCAAAGATAGATGTTACCGGACGCATATGTACTCCCTGTAGTTACCATGGCGCATGGGCCAGCCCACAATAGTGCAAAGGGAATATGCAAGTTGTTAGATCCCGTATGGCAGAACAATAACATTCCTAAAGTAGCTGCTCACCTGGTGAAGTATTGCATGGTCTGTATGATACACAACCCTGGAAAAGGTACCCCTACACCTTCTGGTAATTTTGCACCACCCTCCTTCCCTTTTGAGGTTCTCCAGATGGATTTCATCCAAATGGAAAGAGTCAACAATTTAAAGTATGTATTGGTGGTGGTCTGTGCGTTCAGTAAATGGATTGAGGCTTACCTCACTAAAGAGAACACAGCTATAGCAACGGCGAAGGCCCTTTTAAAGGAGTTCTTCCCGCGCTTCGGCTTGCTCCGTCTGATTTGGAGTGACAACGGAAGTCACTTCAATTCAAAGGTTATCCAGTTAGTGTGCGATGGTTTGCACATTAAGCAGAAGTTTCACGCAGCAAACCACCCCCAGTTGGCGGGTCTAGTTGAGAAGTACAATGATACTCTCAAACTGAAATTGGCAAAAATAAAGGAAAGCACAGGATTGCAATGGCCAGATGCGTTACCCCTAGCTCTGTTGTCCACAAGGGCGACAGCCCACTCTAGAACAGGATTGTCCCCAAATGAGGTTGTTTTCGGCCGTCCTGCAAATGTCTGGGGCGTCCCTCTGCCTCGCTGCTTCTCAGAGATTGAATACCCTTTACTTGTGGACTATTTGTGTGAGTTGACTAAAAATCTGCGTTCTATTCATCAACAGATCCACGAGGCTCTGTCGCCAATACCTGAGGGGCCCGGCCACAGCATTCAGCCCGGGGACGATATCCTGATCCAAAATTACCAGTGGAGGGGGTGTTTGGAGCCGCGCTGGAAAGGACCTCTGCAGGTCCTCCTCGCCACCCGGACGGCAGTGAAGGTGGACGCCGGAAGCACTGGATTCAATCATCTCATTGTCGGAGAGTCCCACTGCCCCTCCCCTATGATCAGTGGGTCCTTGCTGGTGTAGGGGACCACGAGGCGGAGAAGGTGCCACGTTTTGTCCCTTTTTATGATGCTCGACCGACATGGGCGCAAACGGAGGAGGAGAACAACGCTGCTTGCATGAGGCGGTCCCCCCAGAAGTAAGGGCTGTCCGGGATCCTCCTCCATCTGGCCCACAGGAGCCCCAGTCTCAGTCCCTTGACCCCTCTGAATTTGAGCCCCTGCTTACTGACCACTCTGTGCCCGGAGTGGCTAGGTACAATTGGCGTCCCCAAAGGAGGGACAGTGCACCAAAGGGAAAGTCAGATTAGTAGGGATGGACTTCATGGATGAAGAATAGGGTGCATGTACCTTGTCTGCGGTACCAACGGTAGATCAGGGACAGGGAGATTGGTGCATTGTCCGAGACACTGGACAGGATAATTTGAGGGTACCATCCCAGGAGGGAGAGTGCCCTATCCTGAACGAAGTGGATTTTCTTCAAGAAAGGGCTGTGACTGTGCAGCTCCACCGAGAAGTGCTCAACAGCACCACCGTAGATGAACAATAGGAGTCTACCAGCGAGGCTCAGACAGACGCTGGATTTGTGCCCCTTTTTCACCGCTGGCTCCATTGTATGACCCTCTCTTAGGTAGTCTGACACATATATATCTATAATGTACCCATTTGGCCGCCTCATTATGGATGAAGAACAGCCCTTAACAGCCCCACGTCCTGTGCAAAGTGGCCCAGGCTGGTCGGTCTACTAAAAGCAAGATCGTTTTTATCATAATTATTTTAATATCTTCGCTAATTGCATTTGGAGTTATGTGGCTTTTGGAAGAGAAATATCCTGTGCATTCTTTGATTGGTACTACTTCTGTTCCTCCTGAACATGTATTTGTCACCTTGGCCCCTCATAAGGAGAGGCACAGGCAAACGTATGTTGATAACGTTTTCTTGCAGATGCTCCATCAGGCACACCATGCGTCTAATGTTACTAATTGCTGGGTTTGTGGATTACTCCCTTCTGTGATGCACAAAAATGATTTATTGATGTCCCTACCCTTCTCTTATTTGGGTAGCTGTGAGGCCTGGTTCCAACTGTTTACCATGGTGTATATCCATTATCATACTGACGCAATGAATATAACGTATGCTGACTATGAGACAGTGCTGAAATACATCAGTGTACATCAGGGGTTTACTCCTGGAGAACAAGGGGCCCCTGATACTTTGCATCCAGATGCCTTTATGAATGTCTTTGAAGATAAAAAGAATGTTACGTGGCTCCAGAATGAAATGATGGATTTTCGCGACTTCAATGTCACTGAATATTTTAGGTCTTTTCAGATGCGTAATATTACCCAGGACAGAGCAGTACCAGTGCCTGTAGTCAATACAACGGCAAGTTTTTGTGTCCAAGGTTTTGGGAGTGTGAAAGTAGGAAAGAGTATTTGCAACTATACTTACGACCTGAACACGACCAATAGCCCACCTTTACTACCGCCCCATAATGTGTACTTTGTTTGTGGATCCCAGGCTTACGTATGGCTCCCTAGGGGGTGGTCTGGGGTATGTTATGTCTCTTTTCTTCTGCCTCCGGTATATATAGCCCCGCCCACTTACTATAGAGACCATCGATTACAGTGTAGGGGAGCCAACCTATCCCGAGTTAGACGAGTCATCAACACCGAAGATATAGATCAGACAGACACTACTTTGCAGCAGTTCACTGGTGCTATGAAGGGTATTCTGCCTTTCTGGGGTCCCATGTATAATAGCCTTAACATTCGCTGACCCACAAGAGTTGTGGAGGGAGTTATTAACACCACAGAAGGAATACTGACTAACATTACAGCTGAGCTTCAGGCTGCAAAACTTGTTGCCCTTCAGAACAGAATGGTGTTAGACGTCATCCTTGCTGATCGGGGTGGGGCCTGTCGCGTCATCGGCAGTAGCTGCTGTGTGTACATACCCGATCATGCCCCAAATGTCTATGCCGCAATAAAGAAGATACACCGACTTGCCTCCGATATTTACCAAGAGAATGGTACCTGGTCTCTTTTCGGTTGGTTCTGGGGTTTGATATCCACATGGGGTTGGAAAATACTCCTTTTCTTAGTGGCTATTGCGGGTGTCATTTTCACTTGTTGCCTGTGAGTTAATTGTCTCCCTGCCTGTTGTACATATTGCATTAGCAAATTAACACCTCTACCTAAGGCCCCAGGGCATGACACTAAGCCCTCAGCTATGATGATGCAAGCAGTACATGACCTCATGAGTATCGATGAGGGCATTTTTTAATATTAAAATATATGTGTGTTGCCATACCTTAATGATTCTCTCATTATGCTAGTATAGACAAAATTGTTAGCAAATGCTAAAAGGAGGGTCTGTTGGACTGAAAATGTGTCTAGCGAACTCCTTCTAGCATTTTGCGAGTTAAGTTAGCATTTGCGGTGCCATTTTGTCTCTAGGCGCCATTTTGTACTGTGATCAAAAGTAAGACTCTGCCACATTACTTGTCTGCCTCAGCGAAAAAGGCAGCTTCGAGTTATTTCTCTGTATTATATTCAAGGCTGTATCCTAGTGTACTAATGAATGGTTTATTCTGCTATCGCATGCCTTTACTCTCTCGTATTCTTGCTCCCACGTTGGAGAGCGCTGAGCTCAAGCGAAGCAACCTTGAGAATGTGATAAGATGTACCGGTTCTGCAGGTGGCAGCTCATCTCTCTGTGCCTCCTTTGTTCACCAGTGCCTGGACTGGAATTTTCCAGCCTGGGCGTGTTCTTAGGGAACTGGAAATGTATAATATCTGATGTTATGTTGGGGGAAGCAGTCCCTCGGCAGCTATCCCTTGAGGCTGGTCAGACTGGACTCCGCTGCAGTGCAATTTACTAATAAATAACTTGGTTTGTATTCTCTACTGCGTCATCGACTCTTCGTTTCTTGGAAGGCCGAAAGGTGGTCGCGAGTGACCCGGGTGGCCCTAACCGGGCCACTGCCTTCACAACCCCTTCACCAATGAGATTCGTATCTGGCGAAGATATATAGATGATATCTTGGGAATATGACACAGCGATGAGAGAAGCACTGAAATATTTAGAGAATGGCTAATCCAATTGAACCCATTTCTCCGCTTCACCATGACCACTCACACCACAATGGTATCGTTCCTTGATATTAACATCATAGCTAGAGATGGAAAACTGGAGAGCACCTTCTACCCCAAACCTACAGATCGGAATAGCCTGCTCCACTTTAACAGCACACCCACGTTCCCTGAGAGAAAACCTTCCAGTGGGTCAATTCTTGAGGATCCGTAGGAACTGTTCGGACCTGCATAGCTATAAAGAGGAAGCAGACAAACTCACCTCAAAACTACAGGAAAAGGCGTATCCCAAAGGATTATAGAACAGGCCCAGAAAAAAGCCTATAACACAACACGCTCTGCCTTACTGGAAACCAATGCAAAAAAAGAAACCAACTCATTGATATGTGTCACCACTTATAACTCGTCATCAAACACCATAAAAAAGATAATAAATAAGAAGTGGCATATCCTGACCTCCAACCAACTGCAGTTTGAAAGCCACTATTTTCGTTCAAACGCAACAGAAGTATCAGAGATAAATTGGTCCACACTGACTGTTGGAGAAACCAGCAAAATACACAAATGGCTCTGTGGAACCAACCGCAAGTGAAAGGCCATTACCCATGTGGTTCGTGCATAGTTTGCCCCTTTACAGCCCAAACTACCTGTATTGATTTAGGCCTCCCCTCTCTATGGGAACAGCGATACCACACCAACTCTAATTCTGATAACATTATCTACATGATCACATGCCCCTGTAACAGCCGATATATCGGAATGACGACCAGGAAAGTGAAGACACGCATAAGTGAGCATAGGAGCACTATCCGACGAGCCAGAACATCAACGAAACTCACAGCCCATTATGTTGAGATGGGGCACTCAGACCAAGATCTCAAATGGACTGTGATTGAGAAAATCAAGGGGGGCATAGGACTGACCCAAAGACTACTATAAAAGGAACTGCGCTGGGTGTATAAACTCAATTCGCACACATGAGGGCTCAATGATGCGATCCCATAGGGCCAATTGACCCATACCTGAGCACTGCCCCAGCTGAAGGGTAGTTCACAATCATGACCACCTTATATGCACTTAAGTGTACGTGCAACACACAATACCATGCATTATACCCACACACACTTCATATGGATTCAATTGTCTTAAAAGTGTCACAAACTCACTGTACACCACATAGCATATGTGACTTGTTATCCTCTAGCAATCTTCTAAGAAGTGGGCATTAAATAGGATGGTTATCATCAAATGACACTGTCAGCCATTATGTCTGCACCACTTCAATTGAATTATATTGGCAAATAATATGTTGCATTATGCTATATTATTATGTACAGTACAAATAGAGAGTTGTGAAACAGCAACGTATATCAGCACTGCTTCAAGTGCCCTATATTGACAAAGAATATACTCCATCCTTTGTATGCAGTACGAACCATAGAACGGTTTATTAGCAACTTATAGCGAGCAGACTGTAATGGTATTGGGAGGTAACGTGGTCCTGAAATACCACCAAATGCGACGAGGTAATGAAAACATGTTATTGATTATGATATAAACAGCCTACAAACACAGCGACATTACTACCCTAACATATGCCGGCAACAGGAACTTATGGCAATCAGTATCGCACATAGTCAGAAACTACACGCCCCATGAGTCCGTGGGACATTGTAGTTCGGCTCCCATGGGCGTACCAATCTGACGCCGCGATGACGCAATACGATGCGTCTAGGGTGGGGCCCTGCCCGCTAATGAACCGCACATGGTGCGAATGGCACACACAAATAGACGCGCTCCCAGGTTCCAGATACACAGAGCCGGGAGACGCGGGACCAAATAGGTAATCAAGAGGGGTAGGACCCTCGATGAAGTAAGTAGAACGGACATGAATGAGAGTGCGAACAGCAAACTTTGGGATATATGGCTACATATCCCGCTTATGCATAACCTTGACAACACGCTGCTCTTCTCTTTTTTCCTTTTTCCCTCTACTTTTTTGTTCACCGCTAGTGTGTGACTACAGGGCTACCCTTGATACCGCGTACCCTCGTGAAGCGAGAGGTCCACTACAAAAGGATGAGTGCCCACTGAGAACGAGTGTGAATGAGTAGCAACTAATCCACTATACAATTGGTGACTGTGTGGTTTTTAATTCACAAACAAATGGGTGTGTGTCCTTTTAACAGTGCTTAACAGTTAGCAGGAAATGTAAGAAAGTCTGCATTTGATTCTTAACGTTCACGAGATAGGTGGGAGTGTGGAAATAACACAACCACTTGGGGAACAAGACACCCAATAGTAACTGGAAAATGAATCTACAGTGTATAATGCATGCTTGCGCACAGAGTCTCCAACCAAGACTCCCCAAGCGATCGTGATTAATTATGCAGTATGATACTGGCACATATAGGTACAGCCCAAAAACTTTTTTATTTTCAGGTTGGACACCATAAAAGAAGTTAAAAACCGGACTAAGGGCAAGTATATACCTGCCCATTGTAGGTGCAGATTCCTGCACACTTTCCTTAAAAATAGGTAGAACCTTAAAATACCAGGGAGGAAAAGTGAATCGCCCTGACGAAAGCCCAGGACCCAGTAGGGCCAATTCCAAGGGCTGAAACATGTTGGCTTTAGGGTCATAGGACCATAACATCCTCATTACGCTATCTTTTCCCGTTTTAATATCCCCAGTAACTCCACGAATAAAGGGATACCTTGGAGTTAAAGGAGGATTTTTAATCTTTAAGCCCCCTGGTCTACTTCTCCTAAGTGCTCCCTGAAATATGATTGAGCCCACCCTGTCCTTTAGGAGTCAGGGTGAACCCGATGATGAAGCATGACACTACTAGAGTGTGTGAGGGTTATATAACAAAAAGGAATCTTTTCCTTCCCCGCCCCTAAACGGACGGGGTACCACCGGAGGAGAGTAGTGCCCCACATATCACACACATACAAGACGGGATATTTTATGTTTGGCCAGTATTAAATAGGGAGGACGTATCCCTCCAGCACCTCTTCCAACCAGTGGAAGAACCTCTCCACCCTACTGACTTGGGAGAGGGTTTTCCCACCTTTTTCCAGGTCAAAACTTTGCCACATCCTGTCTCACACAGGTTAAATTATGAAGGTGAGCAATGATGTCCTATTGTAGCCAGCGTCATCAGTCCATATATCCAATGCTGTGCTGCTGAATTGGCTGCAGAGACATATAGACTCATTGGTGTCTAGTTTGTTTTGTTTCCACAGGTTGAACTTGTTCTCCTTTTGTGTGTATTTTGGGAGGAATGTAGTGTCCTACTGGACACGTAACGAAACAGCCCCTTCTCTGAGGCTGCACTAACACCCACACCACACCCATCCATCACAGGTGTCACCAGTCAGGTGACCCTGCCAATAAAAGGGGCTGGGGGAACGAGCCCTGGACCAGTTACATATCCTCACAAGTAGTATCTGTATGGTCCTTTACCTTAGGATGTGGGCATAAGCCCCTACATCATTACAAAATATGTTGGCACCATATCTTGACAACTGTAATCAAGAACGGGTGAACATATGAAAGCCATTACAAATGGTCGTGTCAAATGTGTGACAGCACAGCATTTTGCTGTTTCATCATAACTGCAACTTAACTTTAGGTTTTTTGTAATTCTGTAAAAGCTAATGTTCACAAAGGTACACTTTTACCACGAGAAGGACCCTTAAGTCAACTTTAATATGTTTTATATTTAAAGATCTTAAACTAATCATGAACAAAATGTGTATCTTGCTGTGAATACTTGCATATATCGCAGTGCACGTCTGCATGCATCTGAGCTGTGAGCGAGTTTTTCTGTCCCTTTGAACTTCATTGTTGAGAGTCTGAAAAATTTACTAGTTGAAGTTTAATTGACTATCACTCAGTGGTGGAGGCAGGTTTTTATACCAGATCAGATGAAAGGTTCCTTAGCCAGGCAGCAGTCCAGGCTACCTTAAGGAATTGTGAATAAATAAGGTTAATAAACGTCAAAACATAAACCGTTTTTAACACGCCTTTGTATTTTGAACACTGATTATGAGTAGGACAACGCTTAAAGACATGTCCATGTCCGAATGGAGATGTGTTTCTTAAATCGTGGTTGGGCTGGGGCAAAGTAATGGGGAATAACGTTGCACTGCACGTGACATCAAGCTACAGCATCCGTAATCCCATAACTGCTGCCTTGCAAGAAGAAAATCATGTGGGGCAGGAGGTTGCTTTGCAGTTACAATTTTCTGAAAATGGCACCTTGATGTGCATGAGCGCAGCGATGTGCTTCGCATTTCTTCTAGTACATCATATATGTGCACTTACTTATAAAAGTATACTCCCATTTATGACACATTTTAAACATATGTGGCCAGCACAGTGCTGCCCCTTGTGACTGTGCATGATCTAGTAACATATCAAATCACAAATATAGGAACCCTGCAGTCAGGTCTCTGCTCCTGTGATCACGCATGCGCAGAGGCCGAGGAGCTGCATACGGCTGCGCCTTCCCTTAGTCCACTTCTTTTCCTCATACCGTTTTAAAACCTAGGCACCAGGAGAAGCAGAACTCTTCAAGTGGTACCTGTGGAAAGAACGTCAAAGGTACATGAACCAAAGAAGCCATCCTAGAAGAGACATTCCAAAACTAAAGAAATCACGAATGTCTGATTGATATAAAGTGAACGGCATATCAAATGGCAACTTTCACATTATTTTGTTGCTATTTTGCACATTCATTTTTGGTATGAGTATGTACTACTCCTAAAGTATAACCTAAATAATTACAGATGGATAAAGACTGAATGGCCGGGATTTTATCCACCTCGGGGTTCGGAGTGACATCAAATAGACAACATGAGTACGGCTTGAGTTGTCCATTTTATCACCCAGAACCCCAAGACGAAAATCATTCCTGTTATTCACAGTTTCCTTGCTATAATTTTATAATATGTATACCCCACCCAAATCATCTGTCCCTGCTTTCAAGTTCTATGCAGTTACAGAGGAGTGCTGGAGGAGCCATACATGAAATGGTCTCTCCACTAGGTGTGGGCAATAAACTCAGCTCAGCCGGCGGAGTTCTTGGAGTTTTTCCCAACTCTGCGTTGTTGCAGAGATTCTGCTCAGGAACAGAACTATGCTTAGGACCATAGAACATCAGTAGTTAGGGACTGAGCCACCATACCACCTCAGTACCATGAGCCTAACTAACTAAAGTGTCTCACTTGACCTCCTACTCATAACCAGAGGAACAAGTGAATTGACATCCAAGAAAGCCACACTCTCAGGGATCGCGGTGGCAGGACACGCCCTTTCGCTCACACACTTGAACTCATCCACAATAAGATATGAAAGAGACATGAAGCAAGTTTGAAATGTTTTTTTAAACTACCGTGCTCTGAAATGCTGTATACGTGCCACAATTAGAAAACAACTGCCTAGCAAAAATACCATCAGCATTACCAATAAACCGTTTATTATGAAAAGCACTGTCATATTGTAAGACAGTATAGTCTAACTCCCCTACCCTTCTACAGAAGCAAAACTGATTATACAGCAAAGATCTCTGGGTTTAGCAGCAGACCCCGTACCTTAGCAAACACAGTTAAACATTTTACATGTCAGACACAGCCGTGATCGTCTCTCTGGAAATATCTGTCTCTCTCTCTCTGTGTTACAGTGATGTGCATACCTATATGACAAGGTTCACATGTTCATAAACAGCGGCTGCATTTCTGGGCTGTGTTTTGTTATGAGTGTCTAACCAGAACAAAATAACAAGGGACATTGTGGTTTGACCTTGTCTGCTATTCAGACTAAATCCCAGGAAAGAACGGAACTAGAAAACAACTGCAGGTTCTGTGTGAAAATATAATGTGGAACAGAAGCAAACGTGATCATGTAGTAACGTGTGCAAAGCTAATGCGGCCTGAGTAGTGCACAGTTACGTTAACATAGGGAAAACTAGAATAGGCCCTATATATAACACATGACAGTGTTCTGCTTAGAATGTAGAGTTCTGGCAAAAGTCTACCAACCGCAGCATGGCAGAGTTATTTCTTGCGCACGGCTCACAAATGTTTAGTTGGTGAGCAAGAATTTGCGAACCCTGTTGTGATTTCCGGGCACTAGAACGCCTCCCGGTTAGATTTCTCAATGCGGACGGTTACAGCAGGTCGCGACTATTCGCGTAGAGAAAGCTACCGTTCCAGTAGAAAATCTACTCAAGAGGCAGAAAGAAGCAGTACCATCTGGAGAACCCCATGGTGCAGCTTGTGCTGATTTTACAGCACGGAACAAGCTCCCAGTGCAAAAAATCAGCACGAGCAGCGCAACATGTCGAACTGCGCACACTTGCGGAACTCAGGGGAATCTTGTGGAGTTTTTATGTAACTCTGCAGAATTCCACAGAGTGAAACTCCGCGAGTTCTGCCCACCCCTACTCTACTCCCTTTTGCAAAAAAATAACCTGTACTCATGCCACCTACCCTCCCCCCCCCACAAAGTCTTTGCTGCCTTCCTTCCCCTACCTCTCCCCTCCTGATGAGCTCTGCCAGCGGTTTCCATTATGACATAGGAACAGTGGTTAACAGCTTTTGTTACGCACTGTTGTAATGTCATAGTAGTGAATAACCAGATTTAGAATTTGCCATTCATGCTATTGGGGCTCAATGAGAGCCATGCATAACAACTCAATTCACCACTGCTAAATGAAAGGTATACATACATATAGAATAGGTACATGATCTATGAGTGTCTAGTGCGTTTACCTTTCAGTAGTGCAGCTTTTACCAATGGAGTCCAACAATAAAATAAGGCAGAACCTATATTTTACAACTAATCCGCAGTCCTCTGGGCTGTTACGTATGTAACATCCTATTGGCCTGCACAGGTTGTGAAGGAACAGAAAGAAGACATTTTTATGCAAGCCTGAAAGTTCTTCTAATTCCACAAACCATGAAAATTCCAACAGCTTGTTCTGGTTGTACAATTAGCAAATACAGAGCAATCACAGTGCAAAGGCTCCATCTTGAGCACGTTTCTCAACTATACTGCTGAACCTACTGGCTTTAGAGAGTCCACCAACACTCCATCCTACTGAGACTAACCGAATGGCATCCAAGGGACTATCCTGGAGAGCATCTCTTTTTACCTCTGTAACAGATCTAGCACTGTCTTGCTTCCCCATTTACACCACCTCGTTTCAGCACCAACCATGGTGCATTTCAAACCTAGTCCTCCAACCACTCCTCTTCGACAATTATTGCTGCCGCTGCAGAACATCATCAAGTTCTTCAATCTGATCTTATAGAACTATACTGATGATACTCAGATAATTATAACTGTGGAACATCCAACAGTCCGAGATACCTCATAGAGAATGGAAGAACTATCATGTTGACATCAGGAACTCAGTCCACAGCTAGCAACATCAACTGGAGTAAGAAGTTAGAAGGGATCATGGACTTCAGTCTATTACTGTTTCATCAAGTGAACTAGGTGACAAGAAGCACTTTCTACATCATGAAAACTTTGCAACTTATGTTTTCTCACCTCGGTTACCAGCAGAAAGTAC
This sequence comes from Calotriton arnoldi, assembly GCA_963921515.1. NCBI lineage: Eukaryota > Metazoa > Chordata > Amphibia > Caudata > Salamandridae > Calotriton > Calotriton arnoldi. The sequence goes on from CAWUFW010002917.1 coordinate 1,093,007, forward strand.
AGGTCACCATCTAACTTGCCAAGCCTTCTAGAGACTACACACATGGACTTTGGATAGGAGCCCAGCTCTTGCTACTCCGAAGCCTGCAAAGAATCCAAAACAGTGCAGCAAGACAATACCTACACCTTTGCCTATCTGACCACAATACAATAGCCCTCCAAGCTCTCTACTAGCTACCCATAAAGATATGCTCCAGCTTCAAGGCAGCTCAGCGGCCATATGTGGCAAGGGCACCACCATCATCCAAGTAAAACGGTAAAGTATGTGCTCTGGACTGGACTGCAAATTCAAAAAGCTCTGGCAAATGTACTAGTAGCAGCCCACATTGCACTGAGTGAACATAGTGAGTGTGCCCAAATCCTAGCACACCCTGCCAGTGTATGCACACCCTTCCACGTAGATAGGTAGATATGATTTGTTTTTTAAAAACCATTCAGTCTGTAGGAGGGAGAGACTGATGAAACTGTTCTCTTCATGGTGCAGGTGACAATGGACAATGGTTATAATTAAAAGATTTAGGATGTCATTTTTTTGCCTTTCGTTCATAAATGTTTGATAAAGGGCCAGTGTAATTTTGGGATTCTCTTGTGGCGTTCACCGCACAGTTATGGATTCATTGCACTTACCACATAATTGGCTCCATGATTTGCAGCTTTCAATGGAAATAATATGCTGTTTCCTGTTAATTAAAATGGATCGAAATAATACTAGCAGAGAATATATATATAATATATATCAACACACAGAAAACACTTGAGCTAATGAAAAACTGAGCCAGGAACGAAGCTATCAAACCTCGAGCAGTCGGCCAGCTACACAAATATGATCTCGTATGGATAAACATTGAATAAATCAATCCAAACCCTACCTTTCCCATGGTGACGGCTGCCCTGCTCCTCTTGGGGCACCTTCCTGCTGACACTGCGCACTGCAGAGGCCCAGTTGGCTTTTCCCCCTACAGCACTTGTATCTTGTACACTCAAAACGTGCAGTAAATCTGCAATCTGCGCACAGAAGTAACTGAGGAGGCTTGTTTTTTTACAGTTTATGACTCAGTGGTGTGGTAAGATTGCCTCTGGACCTAATGCAAGTGATGGAGCAGGGGAAACGAAATATTTTTTGTACCCCTTTGAAGTTAATGACCCCATAACAAATTAGTGGTACTAACCATTTGAAACGCATGCACTAATCAACAAATGCACCTTTTTGTTAAACAGTACACGTGGGAAACCTGCTAAATGCATGCAAAAACTAATTTATTTACAAATGTGAAGCTAAATAACCTAAATTGTGATTTGAGTAGAAAATAGAGTAAATTGCATGATTTGTGTTGCATAGTAAGTTGTACCGTGGCAAAGAATGCAGGTGGTAAGTAAAATGGCTTTAAATGTCGCTTCTGCTAGGTAATACTTAACACGGGTCTTTAGAATGGCGGGTGGTAAACAGAAAGGCTTATTTTCCATGTTTTAATTACCGTTGTGTTTGTTCTTACATTAGTTCCGTTCGGGCCTGCTAGGCCATGCTTCCAAAATGGCAGCTGGAAAGGATGAGATGTGTCCGCCGAATAAAATGGCCCCTGCGCATGGGCAGCATGAAGTTCCAGTCACGTGTATGCGGCCTGTGCCCGGAGTGAGAGATGTCAAGGCCAGTCTGACCTGCCACGAAAGGCTTGCCAAGAGTTCATCACATATGCCTGGGAACGAATGGGAAAAACGAACGACAGGGGATGAACTAATGTGTGACCATCAGAGTTTGTTACAAATTATATTAACAAATTGAACTACTTTTGGACTTCTTTGGGTATGAGACTTATTGTATGCCTTATTGTCCCCAAACCGGATCGAACAAGGAGGGCGATGAGGTGACCATCACCACCCCTCCAATGGACCAATTAGCGTGATTTCTGCACCCAAAGATTGCAACTTTTAAGTGTAGTGAGCCAGAAAATAGGGTATAAGAGGGTCTGCTCTTACGTTGTGAAAAAAAAACTTCTTTTATTCTATCCTGATGCTGCGAGAGACTCTGTCATTTTGAACTTTGGACTTTGACTGGGGAAAAGGAACGAGACCGTTGCGGGAGTTGCCCGGGAGGAGATTGCGTCCGAGGAGGTTAGCGGGACAGTCAGTCAGTTTTGGAAGTCCATTCTGCAATCTGCGGTTCATCTTTTCTTTCCTGATGAACCAGTCTTGTCATCGCCCAACGGCCAAGGGTAATGAATACTTCCCATCTATATTTTAACTTTTACTTAAATGCCTACTGATATAATGAATGTATTTTGCTAATAAATTGAATTTTATCTTTGCTTAAAGAAAATTTAGATAAAATGATATGCTAACTCTAAATGAGTCTGTGGTTTCTTTAAATAAAACTGTGATTTATAAATGCTAAAGGTTTTAATTATGATTGAGCTGGTCTTAATCATCATCAACTGATTCTACTAGTTGGTCCATCGACCGAATAGCGGAGTACCTTGATGTTTAGAACCGACAGGATCCGAAGTTAATGTATATAATGTATAGGTTATAATTCTGTCATTTTAATAAGGTATCCCGCTTGTCCAGCAACTCATTTTTCCTTAGCGCTTGATCCAGAGATTTGAATGGATGTATGCATGCGGTGTTATGGGCCCCACCGACATAAGTTTCAAGTGATCAAAGTTGTGTAGGTGTCTTCCCTGGATTAGTGTCATAAGGAAAAATTTATATTAGCCGCGCTGGATCAGATTTCTTGGTAGCAGAGTTATGGTTTCTATAGATTAGTTTGGTGATTATTGATTTTTCATGTCTAACACTCTATGTTGAGTTTGTATTATTTTATGTGTAAGTCAGAATTTTGAAGCTTCCGGGAAGTAGGAAGTAAACACGTGTGGCAAGAGAAGTCACACGGAATTGTGCATTGTCTGATTTCAAATTTGGTGATAACACAGGACTGTGTTATGTTAGGGAAGTTTCATGTATGAATTGCATTTGAGTGAAATAGCAACAGATTTTCTTGTGAAACTTTGGCCTTAATTCTCAGGAGCAGTGTAATCTCCACATGTGTTTTATCCCCAGAGAAACGGGTTTACCTCCTGCTTGAGAGAAGGGTAAGGTAGAGAGAAGTGCTACACTTATCGAATGAAACAGTAATCTTGTAAGAAAGAATAAACTATCTCTTTTGTTTAGAGAAACAGACAATGGAAATGTGTTTTACGTTGTAACTAATCGATTTAGTTGAAAAGAAAAGTTAAGAAAAAGTGCCGATAACTTTTGTAAAGGAGGGGTCAGCAGAAGCAGGAGTAGAGCTGACGTCAACAAGAACCGCGCTGGTATTGGCCAGTTGTGGAAGAACGAAGAGTTTCCTGATTGGTGCGTTAGTGTGAGACGCGCTGGGATAGGTTAGTGTGAGAGTGACGTAAAAGCTTTCTGATTGGTGCGTTGGTGTGAGACGCGCTGGGATAGGTTCAAATAACCGAGCAGTAGAAAGAACCGTTTGGTGAAGGATTGTGTGAATTGCTTCGGCAAAACAACAGTGAAAATGCCTTATTATAACGAATATGATAGGGAGAAACAGTCGTGGTTGACAAAGCTTAAAAACTTTTTAAAGAAAGATAAGAAGGTTGTGACTAGGGAAGGAGAAGTACTTCCTCCGCCGAAAACACCAGCATCTCATATGATGTTGAAATATGGCTATCATACTTGTATTTGGTTGGAAAATTGGGCGAAGTACACCAAAGACGATGGAGTATTGGCATTTCCAGAAAATGGTTCGTTTAGTACAGCAATACTTCGAAATTTGAGAGAAAAGATGATGAGACTTGAACCGAGATCTAGACCGACACAGTTTGAAGCCTTAGGTGAATGGGAAGACGAGATGTATGAAAGAGAAAGGCACAGAGGTGCAAAGAATTATAGTTTGGTTCATGGAAGAGTATGGGGAGTGAATCATGAAGACAGGATGAGACGATGGCGGTATGCTAACATGACGGATGGTATGTTTCCTGCCAGAACAGTTGAAGAAATTACAGGGAAAAAGTGTACGGAGAAAAAGAAGCATGCAGTAACAGAGAGATATGGGTATGGAGGTAGCGACACAGAGGATGAGTTGCTGGAGGACATTTTAAATAAAAGACCCCCTCCATATCAACAGGATTCTGTGGTGGTGACACCAAATGCACCGCCAATGAGAACTGTAATAAACCAAAGCCCTGAACGATTGTCCGAAATAAATAGTCCGTTTAATAAACTAGAAACACCACAGACTGTGAGACATGATAATGGTAATGCAGATTAATTAGCTAGAACCACAAGAGAATTGACTGAAAAGATAAGAGAACTAACAATGAATATGGAAGCTGTGACTGTGCCAGTAACTATAGGGCCAGTAATCCCAGTATTTGAAAATCAAAAGATAGATTAACACTCCTTAATAATTCCATTAAATTCCAGTATGCAAAAAGTAAGAGAAGAGATAATTCCAGAGAGTAGAGAGAAAGAGGATTCTGTTGGTCCATTTAGGTTAAGTCCACCTGTAAATTGGAAAAATTAAAGGATTGCAGAATCCGTACAGGGTAGATTTTAGTGAAAAGGACATAGAAAATCTGAACACTTCAGGACGACTAACCCAGATAAAAGAACTAATTGTTTTACTGAGAAAATGGGGTAATCTAGAGAAATGGAAAAGTAGGTGGATAAGAAGAAAAGAGGGAACAACTGATAAAGCATCATTGGCTTTTCCAGTAAAAGAGAAAGAACCAACAGTAATGGAATGTCCTATGAGAGAAACTCCAGGAGGAAGTGATGTACATGTCCCATGGTCCAGACAAGATATATTGTCATTTACAAATGATTTTCCAAGATTGAGAGAAAAACCTGTAGAATGGTATAGACAGGTAGAAAGGTTTGTAAAAGTTTCAAAAGTATTGTGGGAAGATCTGGATGTATTGTTTGAGATTGTCCATAAATCTGCAGGAACAACAGAGTGTAAAATTACAATTGACTGGCCAAAGGAAGAATATCCTAGAGATACAAAAACAGGAGCCCCAGGTCCAGAAGTAATGAGAAAATATGAACAGGCAATCACGTTTCTGAAAAATAAAATTCCACCAAAAGAAATGGATTGGGTAAAGATTGATAGAACAACTCAGGAGAGTAAGGAATCTGTACATGCCTACTACAAAAGGTTGCTTTTGGTTTTCAAACAGTATAGTGGATATGAGAATTTGAGTGAAAAAGACATGAGTCATAGAGGGCCCTATTCACAGAACTAACTTAAGACAAAATCCTAAACTTACTACCATTTTGGTATTCACAGAAGGCACTTACTCATTTTGGTATTCACAGAAGGCACTTACTCATTTTGGTATTTACAGAAGGCACTTACTCATCAATGAGTAAGTGCCTTCTGTAAATACCAAAATGAGTAAGTGCCTTCTGTGAATACCAAAATGAGTAAGTGCCTTCTGTGAATACCAAAATGAGTAAGTGCCTTCTGTGAATACCAAAATGAGTAACTTACTCATTTTGAGTAACTTACTCATTTTGGTATTCATAGAAGGCACTTACTCATTGATGAGTAAGAGCCTTCTGTGAATACCGAAATGAGTAAGTGCCTTCTGTGAATACCAAAATGAGTAAGTGCATTCTGTGAATACCAAAATGAGTAGGTGCATTCTGTGAATACCAAAATGGTAGTAAGTTTAGGATTTTGTCTTAAGTTAGTTCTGTGAATCGGGCCCTTTGTGTACAGATTTGTGTATGGCTTAAGACCTGAGATAAGTGAAATGATTAAGCAGCATATGTTATGTTGACAGAATAGCACAGTAGATGAGGTACTACGGTATGCAAAATATTGCAGTGACGATATTGAGTGTAGACAGCGTAAACTCAAAGAAAAGGCAATATGGGCACAAGTAAAGGTTGCAGAAAAGCAAGAAGCTCAGATGAATAATCAGTCTAATGATGCAGGTCAGACCAAGTCCAAACCAAATATTGGTAAGGGAAAAGGTCAGATGAGTATAGAAGAAGCTAAAAAGAAATGGCCATGTCATAATTGCGGAAAATTAGGGCACTAGAGAAACGAGTGTAAATTTCCTCCGAAAGTTAACGCCGAGAATCAATCATTGAATCCACAGGTGCAGAATGAGGTGAGTTACCAACAGCTGCAACAGCCGCAGGTAGTTACTCAACAGTGTCAGGTGCCGCAACCACCTCTTCCAAAGAGTGTAAATCCTCAAAGATACAGTACAGAGGCAGGATTCTACGGAGGAGAGCAGGTAACAAAATTGCCGCGCGCAGCTGCAATTTCGCAGTATTGGTTACGGCAGGATGGAAATGAATCGGATGAAAGTGTATGACGTTGCCTAGGAGAGGAAGAAGAGTGCGTGCTTGGCGCAACTCTAGAGGTAGATCAGTCAGGTCCATTTGTGGATGGAAAAGTGAATGGTGTAAATGTTACTTTCCTTGTGGACACTGGTGCTACCCGTTCTACTGTCAGGTCAGTGGAAATTCCAAACCTTCCTTTCTCAGGAGAATACATCCAAGTTGTAGGTGTTTCAAACAGGCAAATTAAAACCCCACTTATGAAACCAATAGAGGTGGAAATTGGTCCATTCAAAGACATGCACCGTTTTGTGGTGTGTGATTGTAGTCCTGTAAATTTGTTAGGACGCGATATGCTTTGTAAAATGAATTGTACCATCTACTGTACTCCAGATGGTATTGCTTTCCAGACGGCAGATGATGATGTTCTGTATAAATTAACCCTGACAGAACTAGAACCAGGACTGTATGATACATTTCCTGTGTTCGATGCAGAGAAAATTCATGCTGAATTAAAAGAAACAGGTCTGATGTGTGGGATTTCACAGGTGAAGATATTGGACAAATGAGAGAAGTTGATCCTGTAAAAGAAGGAACGAATTACCCAAACACCCCGCAATACAAACTGACACCAGAAATTATTGAAGGAATAACACCTATAATTAATAAGATGATTGAACAAGGGATTCTGAGAGAAATAATGAGCAGCCCATGTAATTCTCCTATAATGGGACTGAAAAATGGAACATATAGAATAGTACAAGATTTGAGAAAGGTAAACAAAATTGTTATTCCTTGTTGCCCAATTGTGCCAAACCCTGCTGTAATACTGTATCAAATTCCCCATGATGCAGAATGGTACACAGTTATTGATTTGTGCCATGCATTCTTTTCCATTCAATTGCACCCTGACAGCCAGCCATTATTTGCATTCCTGTTCGGAGAGCGTATTTTGGCATGGTGCCGAATTCCTCAAGGGTATACTGAAAGTCCTTCTATATTTAATCAGATTCTGAAGAAATCATTAGAAAGTTTAAAAATGCCAGAAAAATCTGTGATGGTCCAATATATCGATGACCTATTGGTGGCATCGAAGACCAGAGAAGCATGTGTTACGGACACCATTGCTTTACTGAATCATTTGGCAGAAGGAAGACACAAGGTGTCCCCATCAAAACTGCAATTCTGTCAGCAGGAAGTACAGTACCTAGGTCATAAGATGGAGAAAGGGATGAGAAAAGTGACAACAGAAAGAATAAGGATTATTAAAGGAATGAGAGCCCCAATGACACAAAGAGGTGAGAATGTTTCTGGGAATGGTTGGTTATTGCCGACAGTGGATAAGTGGATTTTCATTGATTACAAAACCTTTACAGCGATTGACAAAGAGAGATGTCAAAGAGCCGATTGAACTGGATGAGGAGGAAATGAAGGCTTTCGAGGAACTGAGAACAAGTTTGTGTGAGGCACCAGCATTGGGAATGCCCGATTATGAGAAAGAGTTTGAGCTGTATTGTAGTGAGAGGGACGGATGTGCACTTTCAGTATTGGTACAAAGGCATGGAAGAATGAAACGATCAATAGCTTACTTTTCAGCTGTTTTGGACCCGGTAGCAAAGGCGTTGCCTGGATGTCTAAAAGCAGTAGCTGCTACTTGTGTGAGTCTGGAACAGAGTGAAGGCATTGTGATGGGATATCCTTTGAAAGTATATGTCCCTCACTCAGTTGAAATCCTTCTGACCCGCACAAAAAACCAATTCATGACACATAGTCGGCTGACTAGGTATGAAAAAGTGATCTTGGGTGCAGACAATGTAACCATTGTAAGATGCACGAGTGTAAATCCTTCCACCTCACTGCCAGATGCAGTAAATCCAGAGGTCAAAGATGACGTTGATCATAACTGTTTGGATGTGCTTGAGTTTTGCACAAAGCCCCGCCCTGATATTAGGGATGAAGCTTTGAAAGAATCAGATTATGTAATGTTTGTGGACGGGACATGCTTGAGGACAAATGAAGGAGTTTTAAGTGCTGCGTATGCTTTATGTACGGTGGCAACCATAATGGAAGCATCCTGTTTGAGAGGAATACGTTCAGCCCAAGTTGCTGAGCTGATTGCTCTGATCCGAGCGTGCAAACTGGGAAAGAATTTCCGAATCACTGTGATCACGGACAGCCAGTATGGCTTCGGAGTGGTCCATGATTTTGGACAGATCGGGTCCCAGAGGGGATTCCTGACTTCCTCGGGGTCCCCTATTAGGAATGGTGAGTTTGTGAAGAAGTTGCTTGAGGCGATACAGCTGCCTAAACAGATTGCAGTGGTAAAATGCACTGCTCACAAAAATGGACCAGATTACATTACAGTAGGTAACAAAGTTGCTGATGAATTAGCTCAAGGGAGAAAGAAAATGTTTCATGTCCCTTGCGGTTTACTAACCCAGTTGAAACATGGGATGAGGTAAAACAATTACAGGAAGAGGCAAGTGATGAGGAAAAAGACGCTTGGATAAAATCAGGTTGCAGACAGAGAGAGGAAGATGAAGTATGGGTTTACAGGGAGGAAAGACCAGTTATGCCTGATAGCATGATCTCTAACATGGCACGGATGTACCATGGACATGCACACATAGGTAGAGATGCCATGATCAGACTTTTCAAACAGACCTGGTACAATCCGTAATTTAGGGCTATAGCTGAAAGTCTTTGCCAAAGATGCCTTATATGCCAACAGATAAATCCTGGAAGGAAGACAGTAGTGAGTTTGGGAACAATAGGACGTGAAGGAGGTCCTTTTACCAGAAGGCAACTAGATTTTATTGAAATGCCCCCGAGCAATAGATTGAGGTATGTCCTGGTGGTCGTCTGTTTGTTTTCTCGTTGGGTGGAGGCCTATCCGACAAGAAGGAATGATGGAGTTACTGTAGTTAAGCTCCTGCTGAGAGAATTCATTCCTAGGTATGGTTTCCCAGTAACGATAGAGACGGATAGAGGAACATATTTCCAAAATGAAATCATCCAATTGATATGTGAAGCACTAGACATTCAACAAACGCTGCATTGTGCCTACAGACCAGAGGCTTCTGGAGTGGTAGAGCAAGTAAGTGGCACCATAAAGAATAGGTTGGGGAAAATGTCAAGCCACAGAACTCAAAAGGCCCGATGCCTTGCCATTGGTGCTAATGAGCATAAGGAGCATACCTGACAGAAAGACAGGTTTGAGTCCCCACGAAATAATAATGGGATGAGCAATGAGAAAAGCATACGTACCTGTGAACAAATTGCTGACTATAACTGATGATCTCGTACTGGACTATTGCAAAGGATTGGCTAATGTGGTGCATTCTGTGTTTCATCAGGTTGGACCGGATGCAACCACTCTTGAGAGAAAACCAGCTCATGATCTGAGTCCAGGAGATTGGGTCCGCATAAAAGTTCACAGAAGAAGAAATTGCTTGGTTCCACGTTGGGATAAGCCACATCAAGTGATTCTGGTGACAACGACTGCAGTAAAGTGTGCAGGTGTGAAAAATTGGATTCATGACAGCCATACCATCAGAGTTCCGGATCCTGAAGCTCGACCTGTAAGTCAACATCTGGAGATATCAGCCACCAGTTCGGAGTCTGAAGCAGAGACTGAAACAATCAGAGTTCCAGATCCTGAAGCTCGACCTGTAAGTTGACATCTGGAAAAATCAGGTAACAATTCGGCAACTGAAACAAACAGAGTTCCAGATCTTGAAGATCGACATGTAAATCGACATCTGGAAATATCAGATACCAGTTCGGCATCTGAAACAGACCAACCTGAATGCAGTGAAAGACAAACGAAAGAATCCAAAAACAAAGGAACTGATATTGAAACAGGAGAAACTGAACCAATAAACAGTGACGGTGAACAACCAAGTACAAGCTTTGGGGAAATTCCACCATAAATTGTAGAGGTAACTCAAGAAAGTTCAGAATCAGATAGTGAGATTGAGGAAAATGCGGAAGAAACACGAGGAGGATTAGACTCAAAATTACATGTTAATGTTAATGAAGCTTATAGAGCGCAGCTGCTGCCCAAAGGCGTCCTGGCGCTAAGCGCTACCTGGTGGGTGTCCTAAGAAGAGGATTATTCAGAGAAAAGCCAGGTTTTCAACCCTTTCCTAAATGAAAGGAGATCCGTGGCCTTTCTCAGATGCACCGAAAGATCATTCCAAGCCCTGGCGGCACAATAAATGAAACTCCTGCCACCCCAGCTGGCTTTCTTAACTCGGGGGATAGTCACTAGCTTTGCTTCCGAGGAGCGTAGCATTCTTCCAGGAACATACCAGAGTAATCGATTTCTCAGGTACACTGGGCCACAGCCCTCCAGGGCTTTAAAGACCATGCACAATGCTTTAAACCGTGCCCGTTGTTTCACTGGAAGCCAGTGGAGATCTCGAAGACCCTTTCCCACTGAGACGAACCTGGGAGTGCCCGTTAACAGTCTTGCTGCCGTATTCTGCACAATCTAGAGTCTATTAAGATGTTTCTTTTGTAAACTCAAATACAGACCATTGCAATAGTCCAGTTGTGACAAAACGAGCGCCGTGACTGCTGTCCTAAAGTTATCTGTAGGAAGACATTTTTTTATTTTTCTCAGCTTTCTGAGAAGAAAGAAACTGGTGGAAACCACCCCGCTAACATGATCACCAAAAGTTAGTTTATTATCCATCACCACACCCAAGTTCTTAGCTTTCGTGGAGGGGGCTGGAGGTAAACCCATTTCCTCTGGCCACCAATCAGGTGACCAGAGGTTGGCATTATTCCCAAATATCAAAACCTCCGTTTTACCGGCATTAAGCTTTAGGCAATTGGATGCCATCCAGCCTGCAACGGATTTCATGCAATCGTGACATCTCAGGCTGGTCTCAGCTTCTTTGCCCGGCTGAAGGGACAACACAATTTGAGTGTCGTCTGCATAAGACGTCACCTGAAACCCAAAGGATCCGATCAGGGCCGCCAATGGGGACACATATATATTGAAAAGCGTGGGACTAAGAGATGAGCCCTGTGGCACCCCGCACGGAAAGGAGAACGGCTTAGACTTATTCTTGCCTAGGTCCACCGTTTGGGTTCTATCCGTCAAAAATGATTTTAGAAGGTTCCAGGCCCTGCCCTGAACCCCTGCTGTAGATAGCCGGTCCATCAATACTTCATGATGGACCGTATCGAAGGCTGCCGAGAGGTCTAACATAAACAGAATTGCAGCACCTCCTTGATCCAAGGCCTCTCTTATTTCCTCCGATGCTTTAATCAGGGCTAACTCTGTGCTGTGTTCAGCACGGAAGCCAAACTGCGTGGGATCCAATGAACAGTTAGTGCGAAAAAACGTGCTGAGCTGGGTGTTCATGGCTTTCTCAATAATTTTGGCTGGCAATGTGAGGCGTGAGATAGGTCTATAACTGTTCAGATCACTAGGGTCCAGTTTAGGCTTTTTTATCAAAGGAAGAATGGAGGCCTGTTTCCACATTATGGGAAAGTGGCCCGACTCAAAAATAGAGTTAATCATTGAGGTCAGAACCGGGCCAATGATCTTGGGAAAAAGTTTAATCACAGAGACTGGACAGGGGTCCAGGGGAGATCCAGATCTGCTCGACATCAAGAGCTTGATAACCTCTTGAGTTTCTAGTGGTGTAAACTCAACTAGAGTAGATATAGCTTTACTTACAATAGGCTCCGCCTCGTCTAAGACCTCCTTAGCCTTTGAATGCTGAGGACTAAAGGAGGAAAAAATAACATCAACCTTTTGCCGAAAAAAAGAGGCAAGATTTTCACATAGCTCAGGGCTAGTATGTACAATTGGCCTAATAGGATTAGTAAGTAAATTTATCGTTTTAAATAACTCTTTGGTGGAGGATTTAGCCTTATTAATCCGCTCAGAAAAATAAATCCTCTTAGTTTCCACGAGTAATTTTTTGTACCCTGAGAGACTGGTTTTATAGGCCACTTTGTCACTGGCGCTATAGCCTTTTCTCCAGGCTCGTTCTAGCCTCTTACATTCAGTTTTTTGCTCTTGAAGGTTCTCCGAGAACCAGGGGGCTGAGGGGGTGGCCCGCTTGGGGGAATACCGCTTAGTCGGGACAAGTTTGCTGCATGCGGAAGAAACACGAGGAGGAATAGACTCAAAATTACGTGCGGAAGAAACACGAGGAGGATTAGACTCAAATACAAGCGGAAGAAACACGAGGAGGTTCAGATTCAGACGAAGAAGCTGAGATCATAAAATTCAAAGTTAGAGGAAGTGAAGTGAGATCTGAGACAGAATCTGAGGAAAGTGAAGACGAAAGAAGGCAAAGAGTAGGTCCAAGAAAGAGAACTTGGAGAGTGGAACGAGGAGAAAAGGAAAGTGAACTGAAAAGGCCAAGGAAAGGAGACAATTGGCCCAACGAAATTAAAAGACTGAGATATAAGCTAATAAATTTGAACAAAGACAATGCAGAACAAGTAAATGAAATAACAAGTCAAGAGAGACAAAGAAAGAGAAGTAAAAGACAATTGCAGAGACCCAAAAGAGTGAAAAGACCTAACTTGAAATACAAGTCGCCTGAATGGGTATACATAGCATTGCCTGACATTAAAGAAGTGGATAGTAGTCACGAAAACCCAGACAAAGACTGTGAACAAGTGGGTGAGAGTGAACTGCACCAATCTTGAAAGTCCGAGAAAGCAAACCAGACTAGACACAAAACTGATAAAGACAAAGAAAATTTCTGAGAAACCGAAAGGTGCGCCACAAGCAGTTGACCCCAGTCAACACTAAGTCATTTGAAGTGTGTGGAAACACATTTCTGTACATATAATTAGATAATATTTCAACATGGTAGACACCGAGAATAGAAGATCTAGATGTGGGTTTTTCCGTAGATGGTGTAAAATGTGCTTCTGTTGTACAGGCTTTCTGATGCTTATTTGGTTCATTTTAACAATAGTAGTCCCACTAAGATTAGTTGTAGAAAATACATCTGCAATCATAAATGACACGAATAGTGACAAGAAATCTAACATAAAGAACACTGCAACACTGATAGATAGTACTGAATTTCATAGGGATAAGTCAATAACTGATTTCTCCAAGAATGTCTTCACGAAACTCTTATATGAATATGTAGAGACAATGGATGTCAGAGATTGTTATGTATGTATGCAGTTACTCATGCGTCTGTAACAGAAGGTGTGACGTATCATCACCTTCCTTTGACGTATGGAAAGACTTGTAGTGTTTTAGCTAGTTTGTTTTACAAAACAGGTAAATTAGAGTATTACTACACTGACACAGATGCTGTTTTTGCTAAGGTTCCCATAGTCCCTGAACTAAATAGGCTGAAATTTGCAAAGACTTTTGGTGAATTTTTCTTAGAAACGAAAGAATTAACATTAGACTATACATTTAGACATAACCTTACTTGTAGGTTAGGAAAAGAAGAAAAAGATTTCTTAGACATGGTAGAAGACAGAAGGGTTAAGTTTCAAAGAAAGGCAACCGAAGAAAAGACAAAAACCCCACCTTGGGCGTTTGAAGAGGGAAGTCAAGACAAAGGCGAAACGAATGCAGCCATGGTTTTAGATTGGCCCCAACAGGGGAAATTGTGTATTAGTAGAGATAACACTCTGTATGATAACTATTTTGTGGGTTCTAGTGAGTGCCGAGATATATACAAAATTTTAGGGGGATGGGGATTCAAAGGAGGAAAAGATCCAGTATTTCCAGGGATCTATTATATTTGTGGAAACCGAGCATACTATAGGTTGCCGGCCATTGGTACGGATCAAGCTATCTAGGCCTAGTCTTTCCAAAGATTTTTCACATGGAAAGAGGAACGAAAGGAATTCACGAGATAGGTACACCATTAACCCGTAGGAGAAGGGAAAGCTTCTCAGAGATAATAGGTGACATTTTTGGAGCACTGATACCAGCAGTGGGTGTATCTTTGAATGCATACAAGATTCGGAAATTGTCTACAGTAGTAGATCGTTTATCAACGAATACTGCTGGAGGGTTCTTGATGATAAATACTGAAATGATTGCCATGAGGGCTATGGTAATGCAAAATAGACTTTCCCTTGACATTCTTTTGGCAAAAGAGGGTGGAGTCTGTGGAATGCTGAAGGTACAACATTGTTGCACTTACATTCCAGATAAAAGTCAGAATATACAGAAGTATATAAAGAGCATTACTGATTTGCATAAAGAAATTGCCCCACTGGAGGTTGAAGGTGCTTGGGAGAAACTTGGTAAAGGTTTTTCCTCAATAAGAAAATGGTTCACCGAGATAGGTAGTTCTCTAGTTGGAAAAGTACTAATTCCAGTAACTTTAGTAGTAGTGTTAATACTATTATTGAGATTAGCATATGTGTGTGTTAAAAGAAGAAAAAGACAAAACAAAGTAAAAAGAGAAAATGAGAAAAATAAAGAAAGAGAACGGGAGATGGGAGAGATCGAATTAGAAGAGTTTAAAGAGAATATGTATAAAAGGTCTAAGAAACAAGATGAAAAGAACACGATTGTCTAAATTAACAAATGTAAGTGGACAAGAAACATTTAACTGATAATATTTGGTAGGGATAGGTTTTAGTGGTGATGTTAAAAATCACCAAAGGGGGAATTGATGGAGCAGGGGAAACAAAATATTTTTTGTACCCCTTTGAAGTTATTGACCCCATAACAAATTAATGGTACTAACCGTTTGAAACGCATGCACTAATCAACAAATGCACCTTTTTGTTACACGTGGGAAACCTGCTAAATGCATGCAAAAACTAATTTATTTACAAATGTGAAGCTAAATAACCTAAATTGTGATTTGAGTAGAAAATAGAGTAAATTGCATGATTTGTGTTGCATAGTAAGTTGTACCGTGGCAAAGAATGCAGGTGGTAAGTAAAATGGCTTTAAATGTCGCTTCTGCTAGGTAATACCTAACACGGGTCTTTAGAATGGTGGGTGGTAAACAGAAAGGCTTATTTTCCATGTTTTAATTACCGTTGTGTTTGTTCTTACATTAGTTCCGTTCGGGCCTGCTAGGCCATGCTTCCAAAATGGCCGCTGGAAAGGATGAGATGCGTGCGCCGAATAAAATGGCCCCTGCGCATGGGCAGCATGAAGTTCCAGTCACGTTATGCGGCCTGTGCCCGGAGTGAGAGATGTCAAGGCCAGTCTGACCTGCCACGAAAGGCTTGCCAAGAGTTCAGCACATATGCCTGGGAACGGATGGGAAAAACGAATGACAGGGGATGAACTAATGTGTGATCATCAGAGTTTGTTACAAATTATATTAACAAATTGAACTACTTTTGGACTTCTTTGGATATGAGACTTATTGTATGCCTTATTGTCCCCAAACCGGATCGAACAAGGAGGGCGATGAGGTGACCATCACCACCCCTCCAATGGACCAATTAGCGTGATTTCTGCCCCCAAAGATTGCAACTTTTAAGTGTAGTGAGCCAGAAAATAGGGTATAAGAGGGTCTGCTCTTACGTTGTGAAAAAAAAACTTCTCCTTGTATTCTATCCTGATGCTGCGAGAGACTCTGTCATTTTGAACTTTGGACTTTGACTGGGGAAAAGGAACGAGACCGTTGCGGGAGTTGCCCGGGACGAGATTGCGTCCGAGGAGGTTAGCGGGACAGTCAGTCAGTTTTGGGAGTCCATTCTGCAATCTGCGGTTCATCTTTTCTTTCTTGATGAACCATTCTTGTCATCGCCCAATGGCCAAGGGTAATGAATACTTCCCATCTATATTTTAACTTTTACTTAAATGCTTACTGATATAATAAATGTATTTTGCTAATAAATTGAATTTTATCTTTGCTTAAAGAAAATTTAGATAAAATTATATGCTAACTCTAAATGAGTCTGTGGTTTCTTTAAATAAAACTGTGATTTATAAATGCTAAAAGTTTTAATTATGATTGAGCTGGTCTTAATCATCATCAACTGATTCTACTAGTTGGTCCATCGACCGGATAGCGGAGTACCTTGATGTTTAGAACCGACAGGATCCGAAGTTAATGTATATAATGTATAGGTTATAATTCTGTCATTTTAATAAGGTATCCCGCTTGTCCAGCAACTCATTTTTCCTTAGCGCTTGATCCAGAGATTTGAATCGATCAATCAATCAATCAATCAATCATGTCACTTATAAAGCGCACTACATACCCGCGAGGGTCTCAAGGCGCTGGGGGAAGAGGGGGGTGGTGCTGCTACTGATCGAAGAGCCAGGTCTTGAGGAGTCTTCTGAAGGCCAGTAGGTCTTGGGTCTGTCGGAGGTTGGTGGGGAGGGTGTTCCAGGTCTTGGCGGCGAGGTGGGAGAAGGATCTGCCGCCGGCGGTCGTTTTCCGGATGCGGGGGACTGTGGCGAGGGCGAGGCTGGTCGAGCGGAGCTGGCGGGTGGGGGTGTAGAAGCTGAGTCGTCTGTTGAGGTAGGCTGGTCCGGAGTTGTGGAGTGCTTTGTGTGCGTGGGTGAGGAGCTTGAAGGTTATCCTCTTGTTGACAGGGAGCCAGTGCAGGTCTCAGGTGGGGTGTGATGTGGCTGCGTCGGGGGATGTCGAGGATAAGACGTGCAGAGGCGTTCTGGATGCGTTTCAGCCGTCTCAGGAGCTTAGCCGTCGTTCCTGCGTAGAGGGCGTTTCCGTAGTCCAGCCTGCTGGTGACGAGGGCCTGGGTGACTGTTTTTCTTGTTTCGGTGGGGATCCACTTGAAGATCCTGCGGAGCATTCGGAGGATGTTGAAGCAGGATGAGGAAACGGCGTTGACCTGCTTAGTCATGGAGAGGGTGGGGTCGAGGATGACCCCTAGGTTGCGTTCGTGGTCGGTGGGTGGCGGGGCTGTTCCCAGTGATGTTGGCCACCAGGAGTCGTCCCAGGCTGAAGGGTTGGAACCAAGGATGAGGACCTCCGTCTTGTCCGAGTTCAGCTTCAGGCGGCTGGTCCTCATCCATTCGGCGACGGCCTTCATTCCTTCGTGGAGGTGGGCTTCGATGTATGCATGCATGCATCGATGTATGCATGCAGTGTTATGGGCCCCACCGACATAAGTTTCAAGTGATCAAAGTTGTGTAGGTGTCTTCCCTGGATTAGTGTCATAAGGAAAAATTTATATTAGCCGAGCTGGATCACAAGCAAGGAAATGGACTTCTGTTTCTCTGGTTTGCTCATAACAAATGGCAGTAAGTGAGGTGCAGTGGGCCCCTTATGCCAATCATTGTTACCTCTATCAGACAAATGAGTAAAAGCAATGAGTGTGTTGTGAACTAAACTGAAAAGGTTTCAATTTAGAAAATATGAGACTGAATTAAACAATAGGAAGGTCTGGGAAAGGGGTAGTGCTCTTTGGAGAGTCTCAGTCACGCCTGTTCTCCCCATCACACCAATTGTCTCTGCATCTCGCACTTTGCTAAACACTTACACCCTTTTACTCCCAATATATTTCTGAAATCCTCCATCTACCTATCTCACACTCACGCCCTTCCTCTTCATTGCTGACTTTTTACATTGTCCTTGCTGTCCATAGTATACAACTACTTCACATACTCTCACAAAAATTAGAAATTTCAGCTGGCATATATGTGACCATGGCTTTGTATACGCTCTGCAGAGAGGCCAAAGATTGGATGAGCATTTAGTCTGAACACCTTTATGAACTACTACAGGCACTGTGAGAAACACGCACTGCCTTTTGCCTAAGCTCCAGAGTTCTTAATCATGTCCCATAATGAACACCAACAACCTGGGCTCACCCAGAGGTGCCTTGTTTCGTAGATTGCAGTATATAAGAGATGTATGTTGCATGAAAAAAACTGCAGAAACCTTAACTGGAAAAAGCAAATGCTCATTGCGAAAGTATGATAAGGAAATGCAAGAAATGTGAACAGAGAATGCACTATTGACATGGATTCGTATAGGTTTCAAAAGTCATTGTTGAGAAATCGATGTCTTTTTGCCTTTAAAGATAAGGAAGTGAACCTAGGTCCCAGTAGGGATTCATTTCAAAGTCAGGTTTCAAAAAGAGTGAACCCTCTAGCTGCAGGTTCGGTTCTGTATGCAGGATGTGTGCAGGGCAGTCTGTACATGAAGGGCAAGGTGGGGCCTCCTGGTTCGGGCAGGTGGGGCTGACAGTAGAGCTGGGCGAGCCAACAAATTAACAGGGACAGCCGAGCTGAGTCAGAGCCGAGCCAAGGAGCTTGCATGGCTCTAAGAGCCCGTGCACTAGCCGAGCCCTGAAAATGTTTGCTAGTAAATCATCCAACAAGTTTCATGTAAAAGCATTATAAAGGCCCTTCAAAATGTAAAAACGTGTATTTTGAAAGGGTCATCTTATTACATCAGATTATTTCACTGCATTGAGAGATATTCATTAAAAGCCGTAGATTTTAAACATGAACTTAGAAACATTTCTGCCCACCCCTGCCCTGACAATGCCCTTAGTGAACTAAGAGGCACATTCCTTTCCATGTGTACCCCATATGTGGCTTTCAACATTATAGGAAAGTAGTAAATCAAATACAAAAGACAGGTTTTCTACCTTGCACTTCCTGAGCTCACATATTCTCATCACGATCCTGTTTTTGGGGGATATTCACAAGAACGTGCGCTAAACATCCCCAGAAAATGTTAACGCAACTTCACACATCGCAGTCCATCGCGTGAAAATAACCCTGTGTTAACGTGGAATTCACAACACGGCGGTCCTATGCGATAGTTTGCAGAAAACGCGGCCAATGTCCGCGATACAACACCCGCAACGGTGATAAAAACCCAAACCCCACCGCAAAAAAACATGCGATGGGCCAAACCGCGATGAGGAAATCAGTGATAAGCAGCGCCAGGCCTGCAATACACACACGTCAGGCGGGAAAATCACTACAAAAGGAGAAAAAACACAAACACAAAATAACCAACACCGAAGCACCATGGAGGCAACCGGAGCAGGCACAGAGGATGAGCGGAACCCCACAAGCACCCCGGATGACCAGCCTGGGACCTTGGGGACAGGGAAGGGCAAGGACAAGAAGAAGAGGAAGAGGCAGTTCAGTCCGCAGGAGAACAGGATCCTGGTCATGGAGGTGATGGAACACCATCAAGAACTGTTAGTCACCTCCAACGTGTCACTGGGCACCAAAAATGGAATATGGCGGGCCATCGTGGACAAGGTGAATGCCGTCGGAGAGCACAAGAGGTCAATGGACGAGGTCAAGAGGCGATGGATTGACATCAAGCGGAAAACCAAGGAGAAACTCGCAGGCAACCAGAAGGCAGCAATGCAGACTGGAGGTGGGAGCCCAGCGCCAGAGCTGGAGCTGGATGACATGGAGGAGCTGGTGTCGACAGTCATCAGTGTGGAGACCGTGGCAGGAGTCGGGGGAGCGGACACTGCTCGACAGGACACAACACAACAGCAACAGGGTGAGTAACCACCAGGTACTGGGGGGACGGGGGGAGATGGCCACAGTGGCACACATGCACAATCAAGCAGAGCACAGTGCACACCCACAATGACTCTGGATCATGGCCCTTATCTACAGACTGTCACAATGTACATTGCCATGCTGTCTGAATGTGAACATGTACCATGCGGCCACATACATGTGGACACAATGTAATGCAGCATCTCCCCTTCACATTGCAGAGGCACCGTCAACACCTCCTGCAGAGCAGTCCCAGCCACTCTTCACTGATGACGAGGAGGACACCCCCAGCATCGACACCGAAGCCCTCCAAGACATCATGGAACTCATCCGCCAATCACCTCCAGGCTCAGTGCAGCCCAGCTGCATCGAGGAGACCCCACCCACTCCACAAACCACCCAGCAGGAGGCACCCACAACCCCGGCTGTCTCCCAGGACCCCCACGAACAACACATGGCCTTCCAACGCCGTGTGTTGGAGGGCCAGAGGGTGAAGGCTGAGCAGGTGCGGGTGGGGTTCGACCTCATGGCTACCAAACTCGACGCCATCCATGGGTGTCTGAGTTCCATCAGGGACCACCTCCAGTCCCTAACGGACACCCACAGGCCGCACCATGGTCTACAACGATCTCTGGCTGACATCGCTGGAGTCATGACTCGGAGACAAGAACACCTGTCCGCTCAGAGTGGCTCCAGCGATCTCAGCCAGGAGATGGCACACATGTGGAGGCTCATGGAGGAC
Source organism: Calotriton arnoldi (assembly GCA_963921515.1). Classification (NCBI taxonomy): domain Eukaryota; kingdom Metazoa; phylum Chordata; class Amphibia; order Caudata; family Salamandridae; genus Calotriton; species Calotriton arnoldi. The sequence continues at coordinate 1,113,483 of CAWUFW010002917.1, forward strand.
ATGGTGCGGATGGAGGCGGAAAGGATGGCAGCCACCGCTGCACATCAGCAGAATGTAGCTGGGATCTACCATGCCCTGCAGATCATCATGGCATTGCTGCGACAAGGCGTGGCGCAGATGAATGCTGCTGCTCCTACACCATCCACATCTCCGCCCCCAGGTGTGTCGGTGCCTCACAGTGCGGCAGACATTTCCAATCCGGCACGTGATGTGTCACTGCCACACAGTGCTGCAGCCAATCCACCTCCGGCCCCTGATGTGTCAGTGGCACACAGTGCTGCAGCCGGAACTGCACCACCCACAGGTGAGGCAGGGCACACATCCGAGGACGTGGCTGGCTTTGAGATCAGAAGGAGGTACTAGCATTCATCTCCGCCACCTGGCCTGTTGCTCCTTGGTGCCGCACATGGCCCCATGACCTACCACTGACCCCCGATACACTCTGCGGCACTCACCTTGGACCGCGACATGGACTGCCACATCCTGTTTGGTGACCAATGACACGGCGACCAGACTGCGGACTGTACTCTTCCTCTTCCGCTGTACTTGTCATTCCCCGATGGACTCTGGCTGGCCCTCCACGGGCCCATATTGTGGAGTGGGGTTGGCATGGCCCTGTACTGCTCCAGTTGCAAAACTCCACTGGATGTGCATTAAACATTCAGGAGCGCACTGCTGTGTCATGTCTTTCATCAATCAAGTATGTATGTGTGGATGAATGTAGGGTCAGTGATTCCCCCTAACGTCAATGATGCTCATCTAGTGGGATTCCAGTCACAGTGTGCTACATTGCCGATTGCGTTCCGGGTGCCGTACACACTACAACAGGGACACACGCATTAGTCACTTCCTTGTCCGGACATGGACTGCACCACGCCCAGAGCCCCTGAGTCATTGTTGCAAGCCCTGCGCTGGTCCGGCATACGCCAGGCCAGACCACTCCGCTTACGCTCCGAGGGGGGGGCTACATGTCGCAGGATTACACGCTAGTGGTCTGCAGGTCACTGGTCTAGTTGTCAGCATGTCACGGCCACTCCCTGAGGGCAGGTTTGCACACACACCACACCCATCCGGCGCAGGCGCAGGCGTCACAGGCCATGTGACCCAGAGAATATAAGGGGCCGACAACGTCACATTCCCTACTGCCGGAGGTGACTAGGATGATGGACGTTCCACGGGTCTCAATCATGAAGGGCCCATGAGTTGTTGCGCACAGGGTTAGTGGCACCCGAAGCCTTGCGGCCGTCACGGGCCTACCACCATGTGGCGCTGACTGGAGTTGCACAGGGTTAGTGGCACCCGAAGCCTTGCGGCCGTCACGGGCCTACCACCACGTGGCGCTGACTGGGGTTGCACAGGGTTAGTGGCACTGAAATTGCTGAGCGGGTGTGCAGCCTGCGATGATGACGTGTGCAGTGATGTGGTCTCTGCCATTGATGCCTCAGGACTCAGCGTCATGTGTGGGACCTGCTGGGCCGCGGTGCGGGTCCGCATGATGTGGAGCATGCCATGGTGGCGGGACCGGGGCCTGAAGCTTGCACGGGGTGTGCCCACTGGTGGACACACCGTTGGCGGCAGGTGAGCAGTGGGGCCTGTGTGCGCAAGGGCGGACAGCCAGCGCTGGCCGACGGGAGGGGCTAGGGTGCGGATACATGTGTGCGCAGGGGCGGACAGGCGTTGTTGCCGTGTGCAGTGAGATGGACTCTGCCATGATTGACTCTTGCCTCAATTACAGATTGCAGACCTGGTGGCTTGCAGTGTATACCGGCAAGTGGTTGGAGACACACCGGTGGCAGCAGGTGAGCAGTGGTGCCTGTGTGCGTGGGTGCGGCAGTGTCCCTCTCTCTCTCTCCCTCCCTTCCTTTTCTTCTCTCTCTCCCCCTCCCTTCCTTTCCTTCTCTCTCTCTCCCTCCCTTCCTTTCCTTCTCTCTCTCTCCTTCCTTTCCTTCTCTCTCTCTCCCTCCCTTTCCTTCTCTCTCTCCCTTCCTTTCCTTCTCTCTCTCCCTTCCTTTCCTTCTCTCTCTCTCTCTCTCTCTCTCTCCCTTCCTTCCCTTCTCTCTCTCTCTCTCTCTCTCCGTCCTTCTCTCTCTCTCTCTCTCTCCCTTCCTTTCCTTCTCTCTCTCTCTCCCCCTTTCTTTCTTTCTCTCTCTGCCTTTCTTTCAATCTCTGTTTCTCTGTGTCTCGCTCCTTTGATGTGCGCATGACACACGTTCTGATTTTGTGCTTTATTTTCCAGGCTGTGACATCAAGATTGTCCCGGACGGATCCGACAGGAGTCTTCCGCATTTGTGTTTTATGTTGTGTTTCAATAAAGTTTTTGGTTGTTACTTCATTGATGAGTAACTGTTTCTCGTTCTTCTGACCACACGTGTGTTTAGTTTTTGTCATTGTGCGACATCTTGCGCTTTTTGTGGCTCTTGTGTCATGCACGGTATGTGTTTGTCAAGGGGGTACTGGGGGGGGGCCTGGGAGTGGGGGCGTTGGGTGTTGTGGCCCTCTTGGGTCTCCGAGCTGCATGATCATTGTCTCCATGGCATCTGTGGGTCTTCCGATGTGGCTCTGTGCTGGGCTCCCTTTCGTACTGCAGGTAGTCGTCCTGCTTAACACCAGCAGAAGGCAGGTGTTAAATACCTGCTGCTACCGTGGCTTATCGCCTGTTTTTGGTTCGCATCGCAGATCTGGCAGTTCGTTGTGAAAGTGGTGTAGTGGTGTTTTTGTGGGTTTTTGCACCGGAACGCCTACTCTGCATCTCATTAGAGTTAGTTGGTGGTGTCACCCGTGGAGATAAATTTTGCTGCAGTTATCGCGGAAATACTGGCGATGTCTGCAGTTTGCACCCGCTTGTGAATGGAGCGTTAAATCTATCTCCACTTTTGATGCGTTAAGGTGGCGATAACTCGGCGATAAGTCCTTGTGAATATCCCCCTCTGTTTTTAATGTTTGGTGGATAAGGTTAGAGTGTATGTGGCAGGTAGAAGACACATAACAGCTCGGCTCGTTTTGGGCTGAGGACCATGAGCTGAGCCAGCCAGGTATCTGGTTTGAAGGTGGCTCGAGCTTTCAGTGGCTCACCCACCTCTAGGAAGAGGAAGTGCTGCGGAGCAGGGGCGTCATGACCCCCCACTTCAGAAGCTACTCAGTAGGTGGAGTTCTTGATGGACCTCTTTAGTCAGCAACTCGGCCGACAAAGACTCAAAATAATGTTAAAATATGGGTGGGTGGTTGTGTGAGTGGATGGATGGATGTGGATTGATGGATGGGTGTGTGCGTGAGTGAAAGGATGGATGTAAGAACAGATGAGTGAGATTAATGAGTGAAAGGGTGGGTGGATTGATGGATGGATGAAAGGTATGATGAGAGAAATGTTGGATGGATGAGTGAGTGAAAGTATGGATGGCTGAGAGAAAGGGATTATAAATGGACAGATGGGTGGAGTGAAAGGGTGGATGGATGCACGGAGTAAAAAGGTGTATAAATTGATGAGCAAAAGGATGGATAGATTGATGAGTGAAAGGATGGATGCTGGGGTGTCGTGAACCCTCAACCGTAGCAGCTACAGAGGGGGTGGCGTTCTTGATGGGCCTCCTTTATCTGCAACTTAGCAGAACAAGCATTGGCATAGCCAATAGGTCTCGCCTTTGGGGCCTTATAAGTGTTTAGCCAGAGCTATTGACTTTGCCAATGTCTTCAAGCTGTGCTGTAGAGAAGTGTGGCTGCTGTGCGGCATGCTAAAAAGTTATAATAAAAAAAGACGATGCTGAGGTGATGCTGAATGATACTCAGGTGTTGCTGAGTGATACTGCTGTGGTGCTGAGTGATATTGTCTTGGCGCTGAGTGATGCTGTGGTGGTGCTGAGTGATATTGTCTTGGCGCTGAGTGATGCTGTGGCGGCGCTGAGTGATGCTGTGGCGGCGCTGAGTGATGCTGTGGCGGCGCTGAGTGATGCTGTGGCGGCGCTGAGTGATGCTGTGGCGGCGCTGAGTGATGCTGTGGCGGCGCTGAGTGATGCTGTGGCGGCGCTGAGTGATGCTGTGGCGGCGCTGAGTGATGCTGTGGCGGCGCTGAGTGATGCTGTGGCGGCGCTGAGTGATGCTGTGGCGGCGCTGAGTGATGCTGTGGCGGCGCTGAGTGATGCTGTGGCGGCGCTGAGTGATGCTGTGGCGGCGCTGAGTGATGCTGTGGCGGCGCTGAGTGATGCTGTGGCGGCGCTGAGTGATGCTGTGGCGGCGCTGAGTGATGCTGTGGCGGCGCTGAGTGATGCTGTGGCGGCGCTGAGTGATGCTGTGGCGGCCCTGAGCGATGCTGTGGCGGCCCTGAGCGATGCTGTGGTGGCCCTGAGCGATGCTGTGGTGGTGCTGAGTCATCCTCTGGTGGTGCTGAGTGATGCAGTGTTGGCCCTGAGTGATGATGTGGTGTCGCTGAGTAAAGCTATGGTGGTGCGGAGTGATGTTGTGGTGGCGCTGAGTGATGCTGTGGTGGCGCGGAGTGATGTTGTGGTGGCGCGGAGTGATGTTGTGGTGGCGCTGAGTGATGTTGTGGTGGCGCTGAGTGATGCTGTGGTTGCACTGAGTGATGCTGTGGTTGCACTGAGTGATGCTGTGGTTTCACTGAGTGATGCTGTGGTTTCACTGAGTGATGCTGTGGTTTCACTGAGTGATGCTGTGGTTTCACTGAGTGATGCTGTGGTTTCACTGAGTGATGCTGTGGTTTCACTGAGTGATGCTGTGGTTTCACTGAGTGATGCTGTGGTTTCACTGAGTGATGCTGTGGTTTCACTGAGTGATGCTGTGGTTTCACTGAGTGATGCTGTGGTTTCACTGAGTGATGCTGTGGTTTCACTGAGTGATGCTGTGGTTTCACTGAGTGATGCTGTGGTTTCACTGAGTGATGCTGTGGTTTCACTGAGTGATGCTGTGGTTTCACTGAGTGATGCTGTGGTTGCACTGAGTGATGCTGTGGTTGCACTGAGTGATGCTGTGGTTGCACTGAGTGATGCTGTGGTTGCACTGAGTGATGCTGTGGTTGCACTGAGTGATGCTGTGATGGCGTTGAGAGATGTTGTGTTGGTGCTGAGTGATGCTGTGCTGGCTCTGATTGATGCTGTGCTGGCTCTGATTGATGCTGTGGTTGCGCGGAGTGAGCTGTTGTGGCGCTAAGTGATGCTGTGGTTGTGCTGAGTAATGCTGTGGTTATGCTGAGTGATGCTGTGGTTGCACTGAGTGATGCTGTGGTTGCACTGAGTGATGCTGTGGTTGCACTGAGTGATGCTGTGATGGCGTTGAGTGATGCTGTGATGGCGTTGAGAGATGTTGTGATGGCGTTGAGAGATGTTGTGTTGGTGCTGAGTGATGCTGTGCTGGCTCTGATTGATGCTGTGGTTGCGCTGAGTGATGCTGTGGTGTTGCCGAGTGAGAGATAGAGTGAAGATATAATGCCCAATTAGATAGGTTGATGAGAGAGAAAGAGAGAGAAAGGGTGTACATAGAATAAAGAGTGGAGCGGGATAGAGAGAGAGAAAGAAGGGGAGAGAGAGTGAATGAAGGAGTTTGAAAGAGAAACAGATAAAGGGGTGAGAGAGAATGAAAGGCTAAAAAAGATAGAGAGGGGAGAGTTAATTAAGTAGAGAGAGAATTAGAGAGGGGAGAGAGAGAGAAGGAGAGAGACAATAAGAGTGGGGGTGTGGAGTTTAAATAGAGTGAAGAAGTGACGCGGAAAAAGTAACCTTAAATATAGCTTTGTGCTTTGCGCGAATAAATATTTTTAAAAAAACCAGTGAGAGACAAAAATACTGGTAATTAGGCTGTGACTCCCAATATAAAACAAATAGCGATATAAGGTGAAATCAACCCACCGAAGCAATATTTCTAACTAGACAAAAAAAGCTTGCATTTCAATGCTAATCGCTGTTGTTTTTCATGTGACTGTAGTCCAGGGCCCTCAGTTGGTAATGTGAGCTGCTGCTGCGATTGAAACATCAGAGTCCAGAGAGTTAATGAGCCATGACGAGGAAATGAGGAAGAGATAGGAAACCCAGATGCCAGCTGCGCGTGGACGCCATCGTGAACTCAAGCTGGTCGCCAGCCGAAAGCCAGTGTTTGCACTTCCAAAACCCGCTTACTAAAACTCTCGGCCAGACCAGCGCAAGCGCTGGTGCAGGCCGAGACCTAAAAAGGTAAGTGAAAGAATGGATGGATGTGTGAGTGAAAGTGTGGATGGATGGGTGAGTGAAAGGACGGATAGGTAAATGGCTGGATGAATGAGTGACAGTACCGATGAGAGAAACAATGGATGGATGAGTGGAAGGATGATGGATGGATGGAGGATGGATGAGTGAAAGAATGGATGGATGAGTGAAAGGGAGGGTGGATGGATTAATGGATAGATGGATGGATGGCTGATAGGGGGATGGATGATGAGAGAAAGGATAAATGATTTAGAGAAAAGAATGAATGGCTGAGTGAAAGGATAGATGGATGAATGGGACGAGTGAAATGGAGACGGACAGATGGATGAAGTGAAAGGGTGGACAGATCAATGAGCGAATTGATGGATAGATGAGTGAAAGGATAGATGAGAGAAAGGACAGATGAGACAAAGGAAGGATGGATGAGTGAAAGTGGGTAGATGGATGAAAGGTGTCTAGTTGGGTGAGGGAAAGAATGGCTAAATGAGTGAAATGGAGGGTGGATGGATGAGTGAAAGGGTGGATGGGTGAGTAAAAGGATGTATTGATGAGTGAAAGGTAAATGGATGGATAGATGAGCTGATGAGTGGAAGTGTGGAGGAATGAGTGAAAGGATGGATGGCTTAGTGAAAGGATGGATGAGTGAAAGGGAGGATGGACGGAATGAAAGAATGGATAGGTGGATGAAGTGAAGGGTGGATGAATGAACAAAACGAAGGATGGATGGACAAAAGGATGGAAGGATGGATGAGTGAAAAGGTGGATGGAGAGGAAGGACTTCAAGACCTGGCTCTTCAGATGAACTCAGCACTTAGTCTGATCCGCTGCGAACCCCCCCACCCCACAGTGCCTTGAGACCATCACGGGTGAGTAGCTGCGCTTTACAAACCTTGATTGATTGATAGATAAGTGAAAGGGTGGATGGAGAGAGATGAGTGAAAAGGTGGATAGAGAGATGAGTGAAAAGGTGGATAGAGAGATGAGTGAAAAGGTGGATAGAGAGATGAGTGAAAAGGTGGATAGGGAGATGAGTGAAAAGGTGGATAGAGAGATAGATGAGTGAAAAGGTGGAAAGAGAGATAGATGAGTGAAAAGGTGGATAGAGAGATAGATGAGTGAAAAGGTGGAAAGAGAGATAGATGAGTGACAGGGTGGATAGATAAAAGTCTGCCCCCGGGTGATTTGGGGAAGTGGAGCAGTCGGGCAACTGCTCCGGGGTTTGCTACATATGTAGCCCAATGGGTATAAAACCGGGCATTTTGTAGTGCCAGCCACCATTTTATAGAATGTAGAAAAAAGGGGGGATGGCAAGGAGGAAAGAATATCTATAACCACTCACTAATAGGGAACTTCATATTACCCTATTGGCAGTACATCGTCCTATCGTAAATTCATATGCCTTATTCAAAACAACAAATCATATACCACAGACACATTTTTGGGAGAAAATATCATTATTTTTGTTTCTCTTTTAAAACTTACAAACATATATACAAACAACATATACATCACAAATCAACATAAACCAAATTCATTAGTTCCTTCTACCCATTTGATTGGAAACTAATCAGCGTTTACAGACTAAATCAAGGTAATACACTGAGAGGTATTCTTCTATGCACACGAGGTTACCACACCTCTAAAGACCTCATTTCAAATGTGCTTTCAATCATGAGAATTTTTTATTATCAATTCCAATTGGAGACCACCTAAACTACTCAAAAACCAACCTACGTGACTACTAATTCATACCATTATCAAAGAGCCACGTACACCAAAGTCAGTAAAGAAAGGGAAAAACCAGGTCATCCATGTATAACCAGTGTGTACAACAATAATACACTCACGTGAAGCAAACGAAAATAACTGGGTGTAAGCTTCTGGGCAACTCAATCAGACATGTGGCAATTTTTAATGAACCAGCTGCTAGTTACATCACCCAAAAGTGGCGTAAAAACATGTCACTGATGAGTATCCTAATTCAATGTAATACCATCCACCATACCAGGATGTGTAAACAAGAAAGTCCCTACATACCTTAAAATCGGGGTAACAGGCAATCTGATGGTCATTCACTAATCACGTACATAAATAAACAAGATTGTTCTCACTGGAAAGAATAAGACAATGTCTCAATATAAATCCTCACAGACGCTGATAAATCAGTGTGCAAGGGAATATATATACTCAAAAGAGCTTACCTCTACTCGTTGTTTCAAGTCAAAATGCCACTAAATGTCACGCTGAATCCTTTACAATGGTGTACTTAAATAATAACAAGCGGTCCTCACTATGAACAAAACAATGAATAGAGAAAAAGGCCTCAATCGCTGTACTTATAAAAGCGCTCGTATTACTCATTCCCAAAGATATAAAGAATCCACATGCTCTCACCTATATTCGTCTCCACAAGGATCTCAAATCCGGTCTTCATCCAATCAGCCGGCAACTACGATCGCAATTCCAGTGCGTTTAAATTTAAAAGCGCGACTCGACGCCCCATGTGATCGGGACTAGGAACTAAACACAAACGAGGGACTCACCACTTGGGTACCTACGCCTAGCCTGCTACACTCTAAATAGACAAGGAACTCACACCTTGCAACCGCAATTCCGGCGTGTGTGAATTTCAAAGCGCGACTCAGCGCCCCACGTGATGAAGACTAGAAACTAACCATAAACGATGGACTAACCACTTGAATACCTACGCATATCCTGCTATACTCGAAGCAGACAGGGGACTCACAAAAGAGACCAGTGTCACATGGAGTCCGAGAATTAATACATGGAAAGCCTGTCTGTAAAGAGGGTTGTGTATACTACATACAGGGACATCCAGTTAGTACATGCATCCACCATAGTCTGCACAGAAATGGACTCACAATCTATCATATACATGCACAATGAAAATATTCATACCAATACTACATGAAGACTTTTAATTGCAATGTGTAACAAACTAATCAAAATAAAAAGCTACTCAAATAAAAATGAACAATTCAGTGTGTGTCATAAGGAACCATCTATACAATATATACACGTTCAAATTTTCTCACAGGTACTTTGATTCACTACAGAATCCATCATTATCAATATTGTCTGTTGGAAAACATCATTACTCAAATCAGTGCCCAGATTTCATCATGGTCATTCAGACCAATAGTTGCTGTGTGATATTTCTCGATCATGCGAGCCTCAAGTCGGTTAAGGTTAGTCTGTAGACTCATTTTGTTCCATGATTTCACCACCAATAAGACAGACCACCTAATCTCATTCTCATTATGATTACATTCTGCAAAGTGTTGCACCAGCGGCGCCCCCTGTGTTTTGCAGCATATTCGGTATTGATGTTGTAACACCCGCATTTTAACTGCTTGGGTAGTCTGCCTGATATAAGCCTTACCACAAGGGCAAGACAAAGAGTACACAACATTTTTCGTGTTGCAATTAGAGAAGCTGTATTGAGTATGTTTTATATTATTCAACATGACAAATTTAGAGTCATTCGTATATGGGCACGCAGCACAATTATTGCACTTAAAATGTCCCACAACAGGTGGAAGACCCAACATGCTTCTCAGATCTTTCTTAGGTTGTTGTGTGCGTGAAGCCTTCACTAGATGTTGGCGAAGATTTTTTCCTTTTCGGAACGCAAAGATGGGCTTTGGAATATTCAAATGATTTATCAACCTCCAGTTCCACAAAATAATTTGCTTCACTTTATTTGCCTTGGGGTTATATGTAAGCACACATGTCATTTGGTTCGACTTCTTTTTGTTCCTAGGTGTCAATAGGTTTTCTCATGGTGTAAACCATGCTCGTTTAAGAGCTGCTTTAACCAACTTCCTAGGGTAGCCTCTGTCGCATAACTTTTCTTGTAAAATCTCTGCATTTTTAAAGTAATCGATTTTATTGGAACAATTTCGCAGAATTCTTAAAAACTGCCGATAGGGCAAGTTTTCCTTAAGATGTCTGGGGTGTCCGCTAGAGAATTGCAACAAAGTGTTGCGATCAGTGGGCTTGGTATAGAGGCTTACCTCAAGGTTCCCATGGCATGCCATTTTATGGCAACACGGTGGCTGGCACTTAGTGAGCGAAATTTCGAAATTTCACTTAGTAGCAAAATTTCATTAGGCAGGCATTTGGTGGTTTAGTTAGTTTGTATATTGTCGGGAGGAGTAGGTTTCTGTAGGCGGCATAATTGTTTGCCTTACCGTCATGGCGATGTCTCGCGAAGAGATGGTGGCGCAGGCCATGTCATTGCTGTCAGCGGCGGGCCGGTAGGACCTGCTGGCTGAAGGCGCAGTGGGGCGCGCAGGTCGCCCGGTGCGGAAAGCCTCTGAAGGGGTGGCGGCGGTGGTGTTCACGTGTTCGCTGCCGCACCAGGCCCCTGAGCGTCTCAGTAGCCAGGTAAGCAAGCGGGCCGCTCCCGGCTTCGTAAAGCGGCCCTGGTACTAGGAGATGCTGCGGGGAGGGCGGCGGGAGGTACGGGAGGTTCTGTAGCGGCGGCTGGGGGCAGGAGAGAGGATGGCGTGGTGCGCGCTCCTGCCGGGCAGTTAAGTGGGGTCTCCGCGATGCAGCACGAGGCCCTGCAGCTTTCGAAGAGGAGCGGGGCCATTGCCCAGGCGCGCATGGCTCCAAAAAGAGGGAGGGGGAAGAGTGAGGAGATTCCGGCAGCATGTGAGAAGCTGCCTGCTGCGCGGGAGCGAGCTCATTCCTCAGGAGACCCCAGAGGGGAGGGGGAGGCTGCGGGCGTGTCCAGGGGAGGGGGGGAGGCTGTGTCAGGGGTGGAGGTAGCAGAGTCTGGGGAGGGTGAGGGCCAAGTGGACTTTAGGGAAGTTTATGAGGAATGGTTGAGGGAGAATGGGGAGTTTCAGGGACAAGACAGTGGGAGGGGTGGTGGTGGGGGGGGGGTGATGGGGAGGCTGCCAGCACTGTGCTGAATGCAATAGATTGGGACAGGGGTTCGTGGCTTGAGAGAGCCCCGGCTGGGGTTCAGGCTTTTTGGCGGGGGAGGGAGCAGGAGGAGGAGGTGGGTAGGTCCCAGGAGAATAGGGGGGGTGGCAGTGGCAGGCAGGGTGTGGTGGGTGGGTCGGGGAGGACCACCCATGATGGGGCTCACTCGGCTCTGGCAGCAGCAGACCTGAGCTGGAGCGAGGAGGAAGGGGAAGACCTAGGGTGGGCTATTGAAGAGACTTTTGCGCTCCTCGCCCTTGAAACGGTCAGTGGGTTTGGGGATAGGCCCACATTGAAGGTATATGGCAGGTCAGGCCGTGGGGGGTCGGTGCTGGGCGGGACGGCAGCCATCGCGGGGTCAACCAGGGAGGGGGCGGGCCCGGCTTAGGAGCAGGGCCAGGAAGAGGTGGTAGGGGATCAGTTATGGGAGCGTGCCAGCACACCGGGCCTTCCTTGTCGCTTGCAGGTGAACTCGGGAGTGGGCGGTGCAGACTCGGGCGAGCTTTGTACGGCTCAGGTGCCCTGAGGTGAAGCAAAGGCTTGGCCCCAAGCGGCTAGCTGGAGGACGTCGTGAGACCAGAGGCATGCGATACCAGGAAGGTCTACTGAGTTGTCAATCACGCAGGGGTGGGGGTGCTCCATTGGAGGCGAATAAACTCAAAAGGTGTAGTTCTTGTTCTGCAGACAAGCTGGGAGGGCAGTACTCGGCCCCTCAGCGGTGTTGGTCCGAGGTGCCGGACATCAATGTGTTGGATTTTGATGAGGAAAGTCTTGAGGAGGGCGAATTATGGGATGAGGATGAAGTGCACAGGGTAGAAGGGGGGATAAGCCACAACTAGAGGGGCGGGGGTGCTTCTAATCCCTCTGGTGCTATTGTTTTACAGGCTACAGGTTCCGGGCACACTCAAGACTGCCGTGGTGGAACACAGTTGAGACGGGAGTTGGCGAGACGGCGGGCCTCCCCACAGGCACCGACTTTGGTGCCAGGTAAGACACCCCGCGCGGCATGTTACCCCGTGATGGTGTCAGTGGGGGTGGAGGCTAAAACACAGCAGGGTGAGAGTGAAGCACTCTTGAGCAAGGGTCGTTATGTGGCAGATGCAAGCATAGGCACACACAACCACACTTGGGATAAAGGGGTTGTTGGTGCAGGGGCATCTGGTACAGTGCCCTCCAGTAAGAAGGAGGGCACAGGGACAAGTAAAGTGGCATCGGGACCTTCGGAGAAAGTAAGCTTGGGGGTTGCGGGGGAGGGTGGGGCCTCGCAGGGTAGTAAGACAGAGGGGGGGAGAAGACAGATGAGCTTGAAAGTAAGGAGGTGAAATTCAAGAAACTCCCATACATAGGAACCTCCAAACCTTTGGGGGCGCATCTTATGGCGTCCACTAAGGAAAAAATATGGAGGGGCGAATACGTAGAAATTATGAAGCTGCTGCACAGGAAGTTAAGGTCCAAGGAGGGGTCTAAAGAAGGGAAAGTAGAATTATCCAAGCGGCCAGGGTTCCGGTCACTATAGAGAACTGGACTGCCGCTTTCCTTATATATGCTAGTGTGTATTGCGAAAAGTACCCGGAGAGGTCGGTCGCAATGTTTAAAGACATGGATGTGATTAGGAAGGCACATCTCAATTACGGCTGGTACGCCTGGGTACAATACGACGAGGAGTTCAGGGGCCGCATGGCATGTGACGCAGAGGCACAATGGGGCGAGTTAGACATGGACCTATGGCAACACACAATGGGCCTGGCCAAATTCGGCAAAACCATTTTTACCGCAAGCGGCTTACCAATAGTTTATGGGCCCTTTCAAGGGCGCCCCACCCGGGGAGGGGTGGGGGAGCAGGGAGAGGCCAGACCAATGCTGTTGGCACATGCTGGGACTTCAATAAGGGCAGTTGCACCAGGGAATACCGCAAATTCCGGCACGAGGGCTCCAAGTGTTCAGGCAAGCACGCTCTGGTCAACTGTTTTGGAGCAGCGGGAGGACAGGTTGCCACCTGGCAGGGGTCTCAGCAGGGTTACATTGGGGGACAACAGGGACAGGCAGGGGGCTTCAGGACAGGGAAAGGGGGGCAAGGACCTGCAGGAAAAGGCTTGCACACCCATTAGACTTGACAGGTTAGAGTTCTGGCTCTCGACGTACGACAGATGGGGGGATGCACGGGTCTTGCTGCAGGGGTTCACTTGGGGTTTCAGACTGGGGTATCAGGGCCCACGGGTAAGGCGGTGGGCGGACAACTCGAAGTCAGCACACACAAATAAGCAGGTGGTGAGGGACAAGCTGGAGAAAGAGATTCAAGATGGTAGGATGGCAGGCCCCTTTGACGATTGGCCAATGGAAGCCCTGATTGTGACCCCCATTGGTGTGCTGCCAAAAAAGGAGCCAGGGCAATTTCGGTTAATTCAGCATTTGTCATGGCCGGAGGGCCAGTCAGTTAATGACTTTATCCCTGAGGAACTGGTGTCAGTCACGTACTCTTTGGTGGACGTGGCCTTAGCCCTGGATGAGAAAGTGGGATGGGGGGCGCTAATGGCGAAGAGCAACATCAAGTCAGCCTTCCGTCTGTTGCCGGTACACCCCACCGATTTTCAATTGCTGGGCATACAGGTTGAAGGGAAATGGTATGTGGATAAGGCACTAACCATGGGCTGCTCCATTTCCTGCACCTTGTTTGAATGCTTTAGCACTTTCCTGCAATGGCTGTTCACACAAACCACTGGTAACGTCAATGTGACTCCTTATTTGGATGACTTCTTCTTTGTTGGGAGTCCCGCGAGCACGTCCTGTCAGGAAGCGCTGACAAGGTTCCAGGAGCTGATGGGGGACCTGGGTGTGCACTTAGCCCCCGAGAAGAAGGTGGGGCCCGCAACAGCGATTTCATTCCTGGGAATCTAAATTGATTCTGTGTCCAGGGAGGCCAGGTTGCCCGAGGATAAAAACGGGTAATGCAGCACCTGCTGGGTACCATGCTGGGGAAAATAAAAGTGACAGTCAAGGAGGTGCAGGTTTTGTTTGGTCACTTGAACTTCGCATGCAGGGTAGTCAGAGCGGGTAGAACCTTTTGTAGAAGGCGGGGCCTGGCCCTATCAGGGTTGCCCCTGCGGCATCACCATGTCCGCCTGGCAGCAGGGGTGAAGGACGATTTGAAGATGTGGGGAGTCTTCTTGGAGTCGTTTAATGGGATTCCTCTGGCGGCATTGAAAGATTTTGAATGGGATGCGCAAATCTTCTCGGACACGTCGGGTGGCGTCGCATTTGGCCTCTATTGGCAGGGACATTGGTGCGCGGAAGAATGACCACAGGCTTGGAAGCACGGAGGCCGCAGTATTTCCTTTTTGGAGCTATTTCCATTGCTGATGGCGCTGGCACTCTGGGGCAGTTAGTTTCAGCATAAAAAAGTCCTGTTTCGGGTAGGCAATATGTCAGTGGTTCAGGTAATTAACAGGCAGTCAGCAAGGGACACACAGGTTTTGAAGTTGTTGAGGGCATTTGTGTTGCGATTCTTGCAGTTGGATGTGATATTTTGAGCTCAACACGTGCCAGGTGTGGACAATGACATCGCGGATGCTTTGTCTCGTTCACAGTGGAGGAGGTTCCATGGACTGGCCACGGATGTGGACAGTATCAGGACCAGACTGCCACAGCAATTATGGTCGGTCGGAGAGCCAGGATGCTTCATCTGGTAGCAGGGTCGCTAGCCGATTCTACCAGGACACAGTATTCACAAGCGTGGGCTGAATTCTTAGCAGAGGGGGGCGCATCATAGGTTGGAGGAGTGGGCCAAAGTAGAGGATGTAGTTCAATTCCTACTAGGTTTGACGGAGAAAGGTCAGTTGAGGGTGACGATTTTGGGTAAACTAGCAGCCATCGCGTTCATGGGCAAATTGTATTGCGGATACGCTCCGTCGGCAGGGGAGCTGGGATGGAGACTCCTGGAGGGTTGGGCGTGGGAGCAGGGTAGGTCAGGGGGTAAGCGGAAACCACTGACGCTGGACATTTTGGGCAAAGTCCTGGCGGAGCTGACGGGCATTTGCAGTTCAGATGGGGAGGTGGTTATGTTTTCCACGCTGATGTCGTGGATGTTCTTCGGCGCAATTCATGTCTCTGAGCTTATGGGTGGTAGGGGGGGTCAGGGGTTACTATGGGGAGAGGTTGCCGAATCTGGAACGGGTCTACGGGTACGGTTGTATAAATCTAAGACTGACCAGCGGGGTCATGGGCGGAGCGTTCTTTTGCCGGCTTACCCAGGAGTGGTTTTCTGCCTGGTTCGGTGGGGTGGGACCTTGAAACAGTGTTCCGCCCCGGGGGGCAGGTTTTTCTTTTAGCATCAGGACGGGAAACCAGTGTCCTCCTTTCAGCTGTTGGCAATCTTGCGCAAAGAGTTAACACGGGTGGGGCTGGACGCAAGAGGTTTTGGCACGCATTCCTTCTGAAAAGGTTTGGCCACGGAGGGGGGGAAGACAAGGGTGGAGCAGTGCTAAAATTATGGCTTTGGGGTGCTGGTCATCCAATTGTTTCCAGCGTTACGTGCGTGCAGCAGATGAGTGTTGACTGGTGTTGTACAGTCATGTTGTGTTTTTGTTTTTCAGGTTCTGTTCCGGGTCCGCTGGATCCTAGCCTGAATATTTGGATTGTAGGACATTCCTTTGAAAAAATGGGCAGAGCGTCAGGCCGAGTCCAGCATTCATGGTTCAAATTTGGGGTTTAATGGGGGTTTGTGCTCCATCCTTACCTTGCTTGAACAGGTTATTAGTGGGTGGCAAGTGTCCAGATATATTGGTTATTCATTTAGGTGAAAATGACCTGGTGGTCAGAAAAGGCCTGGCTTTGGTGAAAGACATTAAGGACGATTTGAAGGAAGTAGGCAGGCGTTGGGCCGGGTGCCATGTTCTTTGGACTGGGTTCATCCCGCGGAGGATCTGGAGGGGGGCACATCGCCCGGCAGCTATAGATAAGGCTAGAAAGAAAAATAATGAGATGCGTGCATTCTGTAGGCAAGCTGGCATCGGCAGGGTGGTGCATTCGGGTTTGCGATTAGAGGATAAAGAATTTTTCAGGGATGATGGTGTCCACTTGTCCTTTATGGGCATGGAGCTGTACTTAGTTCAAATGAAGTTGGAGTTGGCCAGAACTTTGGGCATATGCTAGATGGGCATCAGAAGGGGAGGGGGACAAAAAAGGGGGGAGGGGGCAATACCTCCCCTTCCTCCCGTTTTCTGGGTGGCGGTTCACAGAGAAGTTGCCATTATTGAACGAAGTTTATTCTTGTTGACAGCCCCAACTCAGGCTCAAAGGGAACGGCTAGATTAGTTCACGCCTGTAGGTCACAGGACGTTCAAGGTTATGTAGGAGTTCTACTTGAGTAGGGGTTAATAGTTGTAGGAAAGGGCGGGTGAGTTTGAAGGGCACAGTTACAGTTAAACAGATCTGGAGCGGGTACAATGTTACTGTATTAATTTCGTGTGGGGGGAGGGAGAATTTTAGGGGAGGGGGTAGATTAAGATAGGTGAGTGAACTGTATAGCGAGGTTTTAGTTTTGTGAGGCAAAGGCCTAGGCTGTGTTGCGATGTGCACCTGTTTCAATAAAGCAGGCATTTTCACACAAACCTGGTGTCAGTGGTCCGTGCTGCTCCCCTCTTCCTCAATGGGGATTTGGGGGGCAGCTGACCACAGGGAATTCTGCCCCCCGGGTGATTTGGGGAAGTGGAGCAGTCGGGAGACTGCTCCGGGGTTTGGGCTACATATGTAGCCTGATGGGTATAAAACCGGGCATTTTGTAATGCCAGCCACCATTTTATGGCAACACGGTGGCTGGCACTTAGTGAGCGAAATTTCCCCACCCTCACATCCCCTTTTTTCTGTGGTCCGGTGGTGTGGGGGGGTAAAGTTTCATTAGGGTGTGCTTTCTTCGAACAGGTGTGCAAGGGTTTATCAGTGTCTGTTAGGGTTGTCGCTTGGAGCAGGTGCATAGGGCGGTTGGCAGAGAAGTTGCCATCGTTCAACGAAGTTTATTCTTGTTGACAGCGCCAATTCAGGCTCAAAGGGAATGGCTAGATTAGTTCACGCCTGGAGGTCACAGGAAGTTAAAGGTTATGCAGGAGTTCTACTTGAGTAGGGGTTAATAGTTGTAGGAATGGGCGGGGGAGTTTAAAGGGCATAGTTACAGTTAAACAGATCTGGAGCGGGTACAATGTTACTGTATTAATTTCGTGTGAGGGGAGGGAGAATTTTAGGGGAGGGGGCAGATTAAGATAGGTGAGTTAACTGTATAGTGAGGATTTCGTTTTTTGAGGCAAAGGCCTAGGCTGTGTCGTGATGTGCACCGGTTTCAATAAAGCGGCCTTTTTCACACAAACCTGGTGTCAGTGGTCCGTGCTGCTCCCCTCTTCCCCAATGAAATGCTTGCATGTCAAATGTAAAATGAAAGCAATAACCCTGATGTACCGGGCTCTAGGAAAGGAGCACCGTGGGGACAACAAACAGCCAGAGAAGCCTTGCCTCCCGCCGTATAGCCTTCCCAATTAGATCCACCACTGATATTGGTGACATCCTTTTGAAACTATGGATGGGGATATGTCCCGCTTTAGCCAGACTCCGTTTCCAATAGTGGTTCCAGTAGGGAGTGTGATTTATGTTGTGCTCTTTATGAAATGTGGTTATTTAACACAATGAATAGCGATTTTTTTTTTTAACACAAAGAGATTATTAGAAGCTACAACTTCTGGAGATAATCTGTGCTTAATGTGAGCCGGATGTTGCCGGTTAGGGCCACAGCACTTATTTTATCTAATCTGACATTTCCTGAGGGCATTAGATGGAAAAACACAGCAGAGGAAAGAAAGACGAAAAAAATTCACCAGGGAGAAAGCAGGAACCTGCAAGATTGAGACAAAGAGATGGGGAGTGTCTGGTAGTGGATTAAATAGGCCTGAGGTGGAACCAAAACTACCAGCTTTGGCGCACTGACTGCCGCGGGCTTCAGAGCATCGCTTTGGGCACCGGCACTCATTATTTTACAAATTAAGCACTGATGATAATGAACTTTTAACTTGTTGAAATGTATCTTTTGGAATTACATTGTTTGCTTTGTGCTAAGAACGGGAAGTACGAAGGACTGTTTTAAATTTTTGGTGGAAAAATGGTAGTCACCTTATGATTCGACTGAACAAGCAGGCTCCTACATCACTAGTGAAACCGGCAGGGTGTTTATCAATCCTTTATCAATGGACAGGCCACAACCTAAGAAGCTCAAGCCAATGAAACTTTTTTTCTTTTTTTGCAGTTTTATAGAGCACTAACTCGACTGGAAGGTACTGCAGCGCCTTACATGAGCACCAATGCATTACAAAAGGACACATTCAATGATGGCTGTCATTTGGAACAATGTGGAACACTGGGATAATGCCTATGACACTCGTGTACGGGAGTGCTCCCAACTCCAGCTGCCAAAATCGAGTCCTTGGGAGCCCTGCTCGATCAGGTGGTTTTCTTGAAAGCATTGGCCACTGGAGTGGGATAGTTGTTCCTAAACACCATCATGCCACTATTGTAGCACTTTGCATTTTTTTAAAGATCAGAATATTGCAACAACTTGTATTTGGGGCAGGAGGTTTATTTTATGGCCACGTAGACTGTGCACAAAACTCTGCTGATAGGACCATTTGCAATAATTGAAAGTAGCCTCTAGTGCCCAGAGAGAATTGCACTGGTTGGCAATGAAGCAAATGTGCACTTTAAGTGACTGCATCTGAAGGTTAAAGCTTTTTATTGGTGTAGCTTGACAGCACAGCTGTTGCCAGACAATTATGTGAGCATCAATAAAGAGGGGCTTTGGCTTCGCCCACATGTTGGGAGCCAGGAGTACATGTTTTGATTAGGAAGAAGTGATGTGCTTACACAAAAATTTGCTTGTCCTCCAGGGAGCTATGACCATTTCGTTATTTATACTGTTCGCTGGGCTTGAACTTTCAGGGCCACACACATGACATAGTAATGCTGTAAAAGTGTATTAAATAAATTGATAATTTATGGTGTTTGTCTTTCACTGGCAGCAGCACAGATGGGAGGAGGGCAGTCATTAACCTACATTGATTTTTAGATTTTGTTGACAGTGCAACTGTGACATGACCTTTTCATCTACACCAATATTATTCTACATTTCTTTGCGGCCACACAAATATATATTCATTTCCATGTTATTTGCTTGTAATGCTTCACATTACCATACGACATTCCTTTAAT
Source organism: Calotriton arnoldi (assembly GCA_963921515.1). NCBI lineage: Eukaryota > Metazoa > Chordata > Amphibia > Caudata > Salamandridae > Calotriton > Calotriton arnoldi. Next base: position 1,132,865 of record CAWUFW010002917.1, read on the forward strand.
GCCAGACCTATTGTCATTGCCAATGATTGTTTATGGTTGTACATCATAGGAACTGTCCAATCATCTGTGACCATACACTTCTGCGCGACCCCTGCCTTCTTTGTACATTCCATGGGTCCCTAGGCGGTGGACCAATCTTACTCTGGAACTGAGGAAAATCGTTAATCATTTGACACTCCAAAATACCCTTAAGATCAGCTGCTACTTTTCCACTTTTATTGTTTATTTTCCAGTAGCTTTAAAAATAAACTTAGTAGAAGGGCATTAAAAATGTATGAACAGTCTTAATGGGTATTTCTATATCTAAGGGAACATTACATGTTGAATTTCATTCTCTCTGATGAAATCATTGGCATGCTTAAGATATTAGGCCATTTCAGTAATTTATTCAAAAGTAAAGGAAGAAGATCACTCTAATATCCTTCTATTAGCCATGGTACGTGTAACCGAAAGTCTCTGTCCCAATGGTACATTTATTTTATTTTTGCTTTTTTTAATAAGTGGGTTGCCCTAAAACAGTGGGTGTGGGGTGCTTGCTAAATAGACGATTCTAATGAAAAGAAAGAACTGCTTGTCAGCGACAGCGACAAGTCTTGAAGTTTCCGTTGTACTAGTCTCAATCCCTCTGGAAGATGACTGAAAATGCAGACCACCACATTTCCGTTATGTTCTCCTCTTTTGTGGCAATCCCCTTTATTTCAAAATACAGGACCTGATTCACAGAACTAACTTACGTCAAAAACGTAAAGTTAGTACTTTTGGTATTCACAGAATACACTTACTCATTTTGGTATTCACAGAAGGCACTTACTCATTTCGGTATTCACAGAAGTTAGTAGTCCTAACTTTAGGACTCCTAAATGCCTTCTGTGAATACCGAAAGTCTTAAAGTTAGGATTTTTCTCAGTTTAGGAGTAGTAAAGTTAGGACTCCTAACTTTAGGACTCCTAAATGCCTTCTGTGAATACCGAAAGTCTTAAAGTTAGGATTTTTCTCAGTTTAGGAGTAGTAAAGTTAGGAGATCGAGAGGTTGCCGTCGGCTTATATTTTTTTCACAACATACAAGTACCATTGAGCAAAAACTAGAGACTGGCTAATAGATTCACCATGGTATGGGGCACCTAGGTGCCAAGTGACTGTATAGTAATCAGCATAGTAGATTTTACAAAAAGTAGACTATTAAATATAAACCTTGAACTATTGGAAACTGATGGTAGAGAAGTGGAATGAAGTAGTGATGCATGTCATTGAAGTATTGTGAAGGCAGTGTTTCCTTTATATGTTTATGTTAAGATTGTTCCATGCAAAAACAACATTAATACTATTATAGGGTTTTCACTTCAGACCAGCTCTTGAAATTGTATTTTACTTTAAAAAAAATACTGCTGCTTCTTGTTGTGACTTAGTTTTCTAAATCTCTCGGTGATGGATCCCTTGAACCACTTGTTCCCACACTACCCTGCATCTCATTTTCTCATTCCCAGGCTGCCTAAAAATCAGTGACCTATTTGTATCATACTGTTGTACAACGATAACTATGTTGTGCATATACTATACACGTATAAACATTGCATTTTAACACATTCATTCTTTCTTTTTCTCGATGCTCTTTGCTATCTGTCTACAGCATCCTATTTGGTACACAATATCACTGTAAAGTGCTCTAATGCCTTTGACCTTGTTAAGGTGGCCACATTTCCATCATCACTTTGCAGGACACTTTGCATGTGTGGAGACAATTTGTGTGCATCAAAAGACATTTACTTGCGGGGGGCTAAGAGTCACTGAGCACATTTCTTAGGTTCATTCCATAATAACGCCCTTTAAATCAGACTCCTAGGGGCATATTACCAAGGGCGTTATCGCCGCTTTAGCGGCACTTTTTGCCGCTAAAGATGCGATTTTTTATCGCCCTATCAGCAAGCTGTCGCTAACAGGCGTTAGCGACAGCTTTCTGGCGATAGCGGCCCGTTTTCCCATCGCCTTGCATGCCAGCGATAATTATCGCTAATGACATGCAAGGTAGGCGTTCCCAACTAAAAGCGACTGAAAACAGTCGCTAACACAACTTCCCCCTATTAGCAACGCAGGCGAAGCGATAAAAAAATTCACGCTAAGCGCGAATATCGCTAGAATTTAACACCTGCTAAAAACATGACTTACCTGTTTGTAGTATAGGAGGTGGATTGTCAGCCTAAGTTCACCATGGCGTTAATGCATGAATATCGCTGGATTTCCAGCGATATTCACACATTTCGCCGCTATCGCTGGATATTTTATCGCATTGGAGATAAACCTTGCTAATAGCATGTTATCTCCGCGATAATATCCAGCGATAGGCGGCGTTAAATAAATACACGCTAAGCGCGGTTAGCGATAATTTTCGCCTGTTCTTGCTAATATGCCCCTATGTCTCTTTAAAAAAGGTAGACCTGGCCGTCCATGGAGTTCAGTATTTGAGTTCCAATCCCTGTACCTCCTCCTGGAAGTAGCTTGTTATCGCCAACTTTGGTGAGTCAATTGTATAGAGTATATTGGATATTGAACTGGAATTAAATAGCATTTGAGGACCTGGGACACCAATTGTAAATTACAGTATCCACCATAGATACTGGCCAGTAAAACTTTACCACGGATACTGGCCCTAACCGCCTACTGCCCCAGAGCCTAGAAAAAAGTCACACGATCTAAATTTGCAAACATTGAAACCAACATGCTTAAATGAGGTTGTGAATGATGTGCCAAGAAGGACTGACAGGCCGTTTACACCATTCGTCCCAGGACCCTCTCCAACCCCCCACCCACTTAATCCATTTATGCCAAGTATCATGGGCATCTGATTCAAAGTATAGAATAATGTGCACCAAGGAAAAGAAATGGTATTACAATAATTTTTTCCAATTGTCTGGCACCATGTGGTGAAATGTCCATGTTAGATGCCTTATCATTATTAATAAAATAATGATACCCACCCAGGGCACCCCTAAACTTAGTTGTTCTCCCTTTTTTTAATAAACACTAACTTGGAAAAAGGCATTTCTCTGCTACACAATGTGCTCTCAGATCTTTATTTTTCGGGGGCTGACCGGCTGATAACAATGTGGCTAAAGGCTCCAGGTTAATCGCCTGCTGGTTTAGGGCTCTTTCTATGCTGGTTCAGGGTTGCTTCACTGGAGGCTCTCACATTCCTCTGCAGGGCACATTCTGTGGTGCAGATTCTCCCAACCAGTTACCATGTAAAGCATGCTGGCCCTTATGCACTTCTTTGCTCAGTTCTTCTTCACAGTGTCAGGCTGTGAGATCCCGCAGGGCAGCTTCACCCTTCCTTGCCTGAAGGCTTGTCTCACATCCCAACCATTGCTGATCCGCTCTGCACAGATTCATCTGTTTTGCGGTTATGACAAGCAAGAAACGGGTCATCCGGCATTGTGCTCTGGCTTGGTGTAGAGCTTTGACCTCAAATATAGGACAACCTATCAAGAATCAGGACAATTGTCCACCCTAGATCTAGTTTGTGCTAAAGCAAATATTGAAATAAAATTTGTAAATTTCTATGCCATGTCTACTGGTCACAGGCTTGCCCGCCCTAGACCCAAGTGGACACGTTAATTCCTGGTGCCGCTCAGTCATAAAATCCTGCCTTACACCCAAGATCATCATGAAGGAGCACATTTCTACAACCCTGGCACACAGGCTACTCCTTCCAAGATTGATCAATTAACAGGATCACAGGGACTTTGGAATTATGGACCACAATTTAATCATCACTTCAAGTGGCCTGCTTACAGGTGGCAGGTCATAAATCACTTCAGTAATAAACAAAAGCCATAAAACAGTAAGCCATCAATCAATCATGCCAGTAATCATGTCATAAATCACCTAACTCATAAATCAATTAATGTTAAAGCAAGCATTGTCACGTTCTCAAAATTTCCCAAAACGTGATACAAATTAATGCCCCCCTGGGCCCGCAGCCAACTGGGCACTGGTCACCTGGGGTGCATTAACTTTTATAAAGTTTTAGGCCCGCCACCCACAGAGCATGCGGCAGGCCCAGGGGGCATGCATTCTTTAAAGTGATTAGGGCCCGCCACCCACAGGGCATGCGTTCTCTAAAATGATTAGGGCCCGCCACCCACAGTGCAAGCGGCAGGCCCAGGGGGCATGCATTCTTTAAAATGATCAGGGCCTGCCACCCACAGGCCATGCGGCGGGCCCATGGGGCATGCATTTTTATCAAGTTTTGGGGAACTTGATAAAAAGAAATGCCCCCCCCGGCCTTCTAAATGGGTTGCGGGCCCTAAACATAAAAAAAAAAAAAATGCCCCATGGCCCCTCAGCGTGCCCCGTGGGCAGCGAGCCCAAAACTTGATAAAAGGTAATGCCCCCGGTGCCCCATGGGCGGCGGACTTAAAGGGCATTAATTTGTATCAAGTTTTGGGGTCGCCGCCCACTAGGCACGCAGCTGGCCAAATGGGCATTTATTAATTAAAATTATTAAGGACTGCCACCAGAGGAGCACCCGGCGGGCCCAGGGCGCATTTATTTTTTAAAATGTTTAAGGTCCACCGCCTACGGGGCATGCCACGGACCCAGTGGGCATTTACAGGTGGGAGTCTTCACAACCCTCACAAGATGGAATGCAAGAAACCCTCCTTCTATTGGCCCAGTGGCGAGCCACTGGACCAATAGAAGGAGGGTTGTATTCTTAAATTTCGCAGACACTTTTGTAAAAACCGCAGGCTTTTTACAAAATTGCCGATTTCACAATTGATTTGCAATCGCAAAATCCTGGAGGATCTGAATATTAGAGCCTCCCCGTGCATGGCAATGTGTGGGCTGTACTTTCAGCTCCTGCACATTACTGCTTCATGCCTCCAACTGCAACATGTCTTCTGATCAGCAAGCGTAGTCGGTAGGCCTGAGACACCTCTAAGTACTCCGGTTTTAAGACCACTTCTTTTCCTGCAGATCTGTCTTTGACTTTCTTATCCTTACCTCTAAGCTTGCTGGACCCAGGCACACATCGCCTATCATTAAGCAGATCTCTTCTGCCAATCCTTTTGCTGGGGCCACCACTTCGCTGACCCCAAAGGCTCCATAAAAGTTAAGGAAAAAGCTGCCTTGAATAGGCTGCTCAGCCAAAAAAGTCTGCCTTACACCCCTGGTTATCATGAAGAAGTACATTTCTAAAAATGTTACTAGCGTTTCATGTGTGTGGTGTCCCTAAGGGCATGGCTGCATTGTTTGTCCCAATCCTGCTGAACAGCAAAGGACCACATTCCATATCATCTCACTCATTCGCTCTTAGAAGTGGGGCTGTATCACATAAACCATAATTGATTTGTGGCTGGTAAAACATTTGCCTGTATTTTAATTTGTCAGCAGTAGATTGACTGAAACCACATGGCAAAACACTATTGGTCCTTGTGATGTATTTTTCATTGTTAATAAGTACAATTTTCCACAATAAACTAAATTACCATCAACATATTTTACAACCGAAACCATTAAATACCACTGGCACTTATTTACGTATGTGATACAGCTAATACCGCAGACAAATTCACATACCGCTAAAATGAAAGTGCTTGGTTAGCAAGTCCAGGAGTGAATGAGTGAGTAAGGAAATGTTCACAGGGTAGACTGTGGACAGGAAAACATTTTACTACTGTGCTGCAAGTCTTTGAATTAGCTTCGTCCAAAAACGTCTTCAGTGCAGCTAAAAGAACTTGGTACCCGTATGATTTGGTGAAAACAAAAATCGAAGCCCTCAAAACCATGACAACCCTAATATTGACACCCCTTAGCCGGCAAATATCCTTCTCTGTATTGCAACAGCAGTCCCTCTATGCTGAAAAGACAGATAGATGAAAAGCCTTAATCAAGATTTAATTCTACTTGTATTCTGGGGCTAAATTACCTCTCTTGGCTGTAGTGAGCCATCCGGCCACTGCAGTACATTGTATCACTTTCACCCTCCCGGCCGGGCGCGGACGGGAGGCTATAAATAAAGAGAGCGCCAACTGTCGGGGTTGTCGTCATCACTAATTACCAGTGTGTAGCGTCCAGTAATTATTGGCTCCCCAGTAGGCCCTCTACGGACCCCCCAGTTAACCACCCCAGGTCTCGCACCACATTGGCGACGAGGTGGTAGTCGAATTCGCGACGTGCCGGGCTGCCGTGGTGGAGTTCGCGGTGAGCAGAATCGTTACTGCGGTGGTCCCGCAGGACGATTGAGGGAGCTGTGACGTGGCGCTGCGACCTACCGGAGTGCTGCAGGCAAGATGAGGAGGTCGCGGGAGGCCGAGGCTGCTGGTCACTCCGCGCACCGGCGGAGGCAGATGAGCGGATGCGGCCTGGAGGAGGGGCTGCAAGTGTGAAACTGCGTGTCTAAGCCAAGGAACGCACGAGGCACGACGGGGCTGGAGAGAATCTGCTAGGGCCGGCAGTAAGTATATGGAGACGCGTGCAGGGAATCAAAAAAACAAAGGAAGCACACATGCGAGTGAGCACGTGGGGGCCAGCAAAGCAGACGGAAGACTGCTGAGCGCTTGAGGCTTTTTGAAGTGTTTATAGAAGCACCACAGTGCGAGTGGAGGTGCCGCTAGGTTTCAAGCATCCAGGGGGCACTGGAGAAAGAACAAACAAAAATAAATAAATAACACTAAGAAATATCCTACAAGGAGGGGAGGTACCTAACGTACTCCACAACCATTGGCAGAGTCAGAAAGGTCAATAAAGTGTGGAACGGAGAGCAGGCAAAGGCAGAGTGGTGAGCATCAGGGGCAGGCCTTTACATAACAAAGGAGTTAATACACACAGAGGACAAGATGTCTGTGCAGACAGGAGATGGAGCAGGTGCTGCTGGTGGGGGAGGAGCGCAACATCACTCACACCCCACCCTGGCGGCGTTACCCCATTCAGCCAGCTGGCGGACCCTGCCACGGCGGCACCCCGGTGGAGGAAGTGGATTGGTCGCTTAGAGAACTACTTTGAAGCGGCGAGGGAAACGAATGGGGTCGTCAAGCGGTTGACAGTGCTCCACATGGGTGGCAATGAACTGTTTGAGTTATTTCAGGACCTGCCCAACACCGGTGACAAGGCAGATAATGAGGCAGCCGTGGCTGCGCTTAACCGCCATTTCGACCCACAACTGAATCCCGATTTCGAGCACTTCAAACTGCGGCAGGCGAGGCAGCAGGAAGGGGAGACTGTGGACAAGTTCTTTGCCAGACTGAGAAGACTCGCAAGCTCTTGCACAGGGATAGACAAGCAACTAGAAATAAGAGCACAGCTCATACAGGGCTGCAGGTCATCGGACCTGAGGAAAATCATCTTACGACAACCTGGTATCTCTCTGGATGAGATACTAATCCTGGGACGGTCACATGAGCTGGCAGATGCCAGGGCAGGGGAGATGGAGTCGGCGCTCGCCCAAAGGTCGATGGACACCAGCCAAGCACACCTGGTGATGATCAAGGAAGAACGGGTAGAGGCCGTACAGAAGGGGGGTGGACGAGGCAGAGGCTCCCCAAGTACACGCCAAGGAAAACAAGGCTGCAATAACTGTGGGTTGGAGAGCCACCCACCAAGAGGCTGTCCGGCGTATGGGAAGGCGTGCCTGAAGTGCGGGAAGACAGGGCACTTGGCAAAAGTATGCATGGGCACAAGATCGGCAGCGGGCACAGGAAATTGGGGGAAGCGGCCCGAAAAAGTCAAACAAGTAAGCAGGACGACAGGTGAGGTAGATGAGCTAGACGCCCTGTGCCAACGGTTCCGAGCCATGGAAGATGAAGACGATGACGAGGTGTGGGTGGTTTCCTTCACGGGCAGGAACAACAAGAAGAAGCGGCCACCGCCGATGTGCCAAATCGTAATTGGCGATAACCAGGTGACTGCACTCATCGACAAAGGGGCATCGGTGAATGTGTTGGATGCCACCCAGTACGACCAACTCGACCCTCGACCGCCATTGATGCCCACCAAGGCAAGAATTTTCACATACGGAGGGGACACACCCATTCCACTGCAAGGAGTGATCGTGGTGGAAGTCAGGCATGGCGAACTCACTGCGCAGACCAAGTTTCATGTGACAAAGGGCAGTGCTGGCACCTTGCTTGGATGCCATTCGGCAGAGAACTTAGGGCTGGTCATGTTCGTGCGCCAAATTCACCAGTCGCACGCTGCCAGCATCATGGCGGAGTTCCTGTCTCTGTTTCAAGGATTGGGCTGCCTCAAAGGAGTCAAGGTGAAGTTACACATCGACAAGGCGATCCGGCCAGTGGCTCTGCGACACCGGAGGGTGCCATTCCATCTGCGTCCACTGGTAGAAGCCGAGTTGAACAAACTCGAGAAGGCAGGAGTCATCGAGAAGGTGTCGGGGCCTACACCATGGGTGTCCCCGTTGGTCATAGCTCCCAAACCGAAACAGACAGGAGCAATCAGATTATGTGTGGACATGCGTCTCCCCAATAAGGCCATCAAGAGGGAGAGACACATCACACCAACTATTGATGAGATCGTGGCTGACATCAACGTGGTGAGATGGTTCTCGAAGGTGGACCTTAACTCCGGCTATCACCAACTGGTGTTAGACGAAGCCAGCCGGTACATCACCACATTTTCTACCCACGTGCGGTTGCGCAGGTTCAAATGGCTGAGCTTCGGAATATCGACGGCGGCTGAAGTCTTCCAGGATGCAATTCAGGAGGCACTTTCGGGGTTGATTGGTGTGATCAACGTCAGTGATGATGTGCTGATATACTTGCAAACACTGGAGGAACACCACGAGAGGCTGCGAGCAACACTGACAAGACTAGTGACAAGGCCTCACCCTGCACAAGGACAAGTGTAAGTTCTACTCCACGGAGGTAGAGTTCTTTGGATATAAATTTTCGAAAGGTGGACTTCAGTGGACCCGGCGAAAGTAGAGGCGATCAGGGCAGCGGCCATTCCTCAGAACCCAACGGAAATGAGAAGCTTCCTGGGGATGGCAAATTATTGTGGCCGATTTATCCTGCATCTAGCGACCCTGGCGGAACCGCTGAGGGCACTCACAAAAAAAGACACCAAGTGGGTCTGGACAAGCACAGCGGCACAAGCATTCCAGGATGTGAAAGGGGCCCTCCTGAAAGGAGCAACAGTGGCATACTTTAAACCCGGAAGTCCAACAGAACTCTTAGTCGATGCTAGCCCGGTGGGGTTAGGGGCGGTGCTCCTCCAACAAACGGACCAGCATGAGTGGGTACCCATTGCGTATGCCAGCAAAACACTAACAGCTGTAGAGACTTGATACGCTCAAGTGGAGAGAGAGGCACTAGCAATCAGGTGGGCGTGCCAGCATTTTGACATATATCTATGCGGACACAGGTTCACAGTGACCACCGACCACAAGCCTTTAGTACCACTGTTTGAAGGAACTGCGAAAATGGGCCCTCAAGCATTGAACAGTGGGCGGTGCAGCTCCAGCAATACGATTTTGAGGTGCAGTACCGACCAGGAGTTAACAACCTGGCGGGTTACTTGTCAAGGCACCCAGTGGCAGCAGATCCTCACGTTCAGACAGAGGTCGATGGCGGAGCGGAAAGCTTTATAAGGCTCATCACAGAACTGGCATGTCCCAAGGCCCTATCCTTGGAAGAACTAGTGGACGCCACCAAGGACGATAGCTGCCTGACGGATGTCAAAGAGGCCCTGAGAGGACGCAACTGGAAGAATTTCCTAGATGGAGTTGGGAGAATGACAGATGAAGAAAGAGAGACAAGAACCTGGTTGTGGCGGTGCCGGGATGAGTTAGTGAGAATGAGGAAGGGCTAGTACTGAGAGGACCGCTGATAGTGGTGCCCAGGAAACTGTGGAGAAGGACAGCAGAGTTAGCGCACCAGGGCCACCAAGGAATAGCTCAAACTAAAGCCAGAATCAGGACCAAAGTCTGGTTCCCAGGAGTGGACAGAATGATTGAGGACATAGTAAGAGGGTGCCATTCGTGTCTCATAACCGGAAGTGAACTGCCCATGCACCCGATAATAACAGAAGAAGCCAGTACTAGGCCATGGACAGCGATCAGTATGGACTTCGGATAGTTCCCAGATGGCCGGGCTACGCTGGTAATGATGGATCAGTATTAAAAATTCCTGGTGGTAGAAGTGGTACCATCGACTGCATTTGAAAACTTCAAGCCGGCTCTGTAGAAAACATTGCAATGTTAGGGCTGCCAGAGGAGATTTGAACAGACAATGGGCCGCCCTTCCAGGGAGAGGAGTTCAGAGAATTTTTGCACAACCGCAACATCAGGCACAGAAAAGTGACACCTCAATGGCCGCAGGCTAATGGGGAGATGGAACGTTTTATGCAGACCCTCAATAAGGCACTGAGAATTGGGGTAGATCAGCAGGTGGAGATGGAGGGGTGTCTGCACCAATTCCTGAGGGCCTACCGGCAGACTCCTCATAGCACTACCCGCTGCTCCCCCAGTGAGCTCATGATGAGAAGGGCGGTAAGAGATGTGGTGCCGGTGAGTAGTCAGTGGATGCCAGGAACAGTGAATGTCGACGTGGCCCAAGCTAAGAGAAGAAGAAACAACGAAAGGGCCAATCGTCGCAGGAGAACACAAAATGTGAGTCTGGAAATAGGAGACCGAGCAGTAGTGAAGAACCGCCATCAAGGGTCGAAGTTCAACACACCTTTTGAACGGGACATTTGGACATCTGTGGGGGTAGAAGGGACCATGGTCACTGCCCAGAGGGGCCACCGACAATTGGCGAGAAACGTGTCTTGGTTCAAGAAAATCTGGTCCCAGGAAGGAGAGAGAGAAGGGGAAGAAAGGAGAGAGTCACGTGAGGAATCTGGGATCGAGACTGGAGGTGTGGAGATGAGTTTAACGCCAAGGGAGGAAACGGAAAGAGTGTCGACGGAAGCGGAAGAAGAAAGGGAGCAAGAAGAGGTAGCCGAAGGCAGCGGAGGAGAGGGTGAGGAGGTGTCACAGCGTGGACACCCTTATCGGCTGAGAGACAACCCTCGACTAAGCCAGTGGCTGAGAGACTATGTATGCCGGACGTGGCAGCTGTAAAGTGGACTCTGTGATTACGTTGATTATTCATTTTTTTTATTTTCTTCATTAAAGTTTATGAGGGATGCAGTGAGCCAACCGGCCACTGCAGTACATTGTATCACTTTCACCCTCCCGGCCGGGCGCGGACGTGAGGCTATAAATAAAGAGAGCGGCAACCGCTCGGGGTTGTCGTCATCACTAATTACCAGTGTGTAGCGTCCAGTAATTATTGGCTCCCCAGTAGGCCCTCTACTGACCCCCCAGTTAACCACCCCAGGTCCCCCACCACATTGGCCTCAGCGCAACCCCCGTTTGCCATGCACTGCAAAATGCAATGTAATCTACTTTATTTTTGTAGAGCGCTGCACCTGCTCCAGAAGAGCTTCTAGACGCTGATATAGCAGTTACCTAATTTGTACTGGGGAAAGGAAAAGTAAATAGAAAAGAGTGGCCAATACTAAGCTGAACTCTCACTTCTGTAAGAAGAATAAGGCTTTAGGTTTGTGAGGAAACACAAACAGTCTGAAGTTGTCGCAGAGTTGGATGCAACTTGTTCCATAATCTTGCGCCTACCACTGCCGCTGAGCTGCCTCCAAGCTTGATACAAAAATTCATCTTTCTATGTGTACTGAAAAATGCAGCACACCTTGAAAGAAGAAGTTAACGAGGAGAAATAAAGGTATTTCTCCTTGTTACGCCTCCCCTGAGAAGGCGTATCTTTTTGGCACATTTCCAGGTCTACCATTTTTGGTAAATCTCGGAATGCGTAAATAAACCATGGGAGTTGCGTGGGAACACCCAGGCAGCACCTTTCTGGGGCAGAGTAACACAACGCAGTGATTTGGTGGGCTTGCATGGCTTCATAAATCGTATTTTGGATTTGCGTTGCTCTTGCATCACGATGCGTGGTGCAAGAGCAATGCAACTCCTCTCATAAATATGCCCCTAAAGGTCTGACAAACATGAAGTTTGAAAAGATTCTGACGGCTTAGGGGGCCACACTTGTAGATGGGGCTGCGAATATGCATTAATATTTTAAATGGAATCCTTTTGGCAATAGGTAGCCAATGTAAATTGTTTAATATGGATGCTATAGAGCAATGTCTAGGAATGTGAAGCAGTAGCCTTGCCACTGAGTTTGGACCAGCTGAAGTTTTCTAATGAGCTTGTCTGGCAGGGCAAGATAAAAAAGATGATTTGAATAATCAATCCTTGAACTTATGAGGGCATGAATCACAGTTTTTCTTGTAGAAAAGGGTAGAATAACAAGCACATTGCGGAGCAAACCCCGTTCTGAAGTTCTGATGGCCACCAGTCGTCCTTCCATGCTTGTTGCTTGGGACCCAGAATCGAGAGCAAGAGTTTTAGCTGAGCTGAGTTTGAGGTTCATTTAGGAGGCTACAGATACCAGGCATTGCCTTAATCTTTGTTGGCTGTAACCATGGTAGTTTTCAAGAGAAATATTCAGTTGTGTATCATCAAGATAGGACAATACTTCAAGGCCAAAACCCCGGATCACCTCTGCCAAATGGGGCCATGTAAATATTAAACAATGTGGGGCTCAAAGATAACCCCAGTGGGACACCACAATCAATCAGAACAGGATATGAAAAACTAAGGTGGGGGGAGTCTAACTGCTTGTTAGCCGTTAGTGAGAAAGTTTAGGAGCCAAGCAAGAGCAGATCCTACTACACCGATATCCGTTAGGCATTGGATGTCAATCTTATTTAATATGGTGTGAAACGCTGCTGATAAATCAAGTAGGATGAGGGTGGCGGTTCCTCCCTCATCAATAGCGTAACGAAACTTGAGGGGGCACCCTGCAAAGTACATGGAGAGGCCCCCCTCCAGACTCAATTAGGAGCTCTCAGGCCAGGGTACAGTTCTGAGGGGGCCCCCTGGAGCTCGGTCCCCCGCACTGCGAGTGCTGCGGGGATCTTCATTACGCCATTGTCCCTCATCCAAATGTTGCTTGAGATTTAAAGACCATAAGTAGGATAGATTCTGTGCTGCGGGCAGCGCGGAAAACAAATTGCAAGCCGTCCAAGATGTTGTTGAATTCAATATAGTACGATAGACTAGAGTTGCATTTCCAACATCTTCACGGAGCAGATCTATAATTAGCCAGGGCGTTGGGGTTTGCTACGGCCTATTTCAGAATGGGAGAGACTTGTGCAAGCTTCTAGGAATCAGGTAAGGAACCTGAGGCTATTGATGAGTTTAGAAAGTTGCAGAGGATAGGCATTATACAACGAGCGCCCAAGATGATGGGCATGGATCAGTTGGAGAATCTGACGAGCATTTCTCTAAAGGATGACCATTTTCGCAATGCAAAAACATGAGGCATCTGTCAGCTGAGGACTTGGTGCTTGAGTGCCCACCGAAGTTTGAAAGGAATCGTGAATGTTGCAAATTTGATTTTTGAAATAGGACGCTAAAATGTCGCACCTAATGTGAGAGGGCGTGATCTTTTGATTTGCCGCAGCTGGATCTGTCGTGGGCTTTACAATCCAAAGATTGCCTTAACAGAGTGTTTTGCAGTCTCAATCTTAGTTAAATAAGATTTAGTCAATTTGGACCCTTATTATGCAAACAGCGCATATACATTGTTTGTCCTGGGCGCATCTTTTAAAAGGTGCGCCCAGCGCAAACAATGAAAATGCACCACAATATGGTGAATACGCTGCCCTGGGGACAGCGAATTCCTGTGAAAAACAGAGTGGCTGCTTTGAAGCCGCTCCGTGTTTTCACAGTGCAGGCGGCAACCCGCCTGCACTTTTAATGGAGATTGGAGATTCTCTTGCAGATAGGTGCAGTGAGTGAGCCCTCCAGTGGGCTGCAGTCAGGGGGCGCACTGATAGTATGCCACCTTCTAGGTGGTGCACTGTCAGTGCGCCTCCTGAGAGCTTCCCTGCCTCTGTGCATGTGTCTTTAATACGGAGCGGGTGCAGAGGCAAAGAAATTCCCTCATTTGCATGGGGCCAAGCCCCCATGCAAATGAGGAAACGTCCTCTGAAGATAGCGCTGGCGTTTTATGTGCACCAGCGCTATCAGTATTAGAGAAGGGGACGCACAAGTGTCTGCCGTCCCTTCTGTAATACCAAAGTGCCCGGGGGCACACAATGCGGGCGCACACACCCGTTGCACCCCCAGGGCACTTCTATAATAAGGCCCTTGAATTCCCTGTGATAATTATTGATCACAATACTATATGCACATCTGTCATTATCAGATTGAGTGGTAAACCATTTTCTTTCCAATCTGGGACGCTGCCTCTGAGTATAAGCAAATTAGGGGTGAACCAAGGGGCAGACACACTCCTCCAAGTTCTTATGGTGTCCTTCAGAGGGACTAATATATCAAGGGTGAAGGTATTCCACTTCTGATAATAGATCGAATCCTGCCTCACTAATCCAGTCATCTGTGGCCTATTGGCAGCTAGCAAACAATTTAGTTTGTGCTCTTTGATCCAATGACATGACCTCTTCATAATGTGGGGGGAGAGGGGTTATGGCAGGATTGTCCATCCTGGTTGGTATAGTGATAGAGAAAGGTACAGCCAAATGGTCTGACCAGATTAGCCGAATAGGGGTGTCACATATAAGGGACTCTGTATTAGTGCAAATGAGATCTATCATGTGGCCTGCGATATGCGTGGTGTGAATTACTAATTGAATGAGATGTAGAAAAGACAGTTCTTTGAAAACATTATTTACTGAGGCTCCTGAGACATCTTCAGCATGTGAATTAAAATCACAAAGTGTAGTAAAATTAGAAGATGTAATCACATAAAGTGAAAGCACTACTGTAATTTCTTTAGAAATATTTGCCACATATCCTAGAGTTCTGTATATTGATGCGCATGACAGTGTGAAATTAGGAGTTAATCTAGGGAGTTAATCTTAATCGTAAAGTGAAGATCAGGCTTTCAACACGTGTAAAATTGGTGATGGACGTTGCAGAGCATGCCACTGTTTGTTAACAAATTATGGCAACACCGCTGCCATTTCAGTCCAGCAGGTCGAAGTGCAAGATAAACATCTGCAATGCAATCGGTCTTGCATTTGTGAAAGTTAGAGCTTTTGGCGTTGCAAATGTCAATGTTTTTTACGTTTTGTTTTTTTGGTTTGCAGTGGAGTGATCATATTTGCATAGAGTGGCTGAAGAGTCATGCTGGTGTAAAAGAAGCAAATGTTGACTCGAAGAGTGTAATAGAAAGAGTTCTGGATTACCAGAGCAAAATGAAGACCCACCATAATGGAAGATTCAGGGCCACTATGACCAATGTTTGTGCAGGCTCATTGGTGTTGTTGAAAAGAATGGGTGCTGAAAGGATTAAAACTGATTTCAGAATTTAAGGGCCATTTTTGGGTGCATACGTTAGTTTGCAAGTCAGTGAAGTTACAGGGTGTGAAATGGTGAACAGTGAGTAACCTGGTGGTGCTTTCTGATAATCAAACAAATGTTTTGGAACACCAGTAGTGTACCGCTTGTGAGCAACACCGTTTGTTTTCCCCAGATTGTTTAACTCATACAGGGATTCCTGGGTAGTCAAGAACAGTGAAAGTGCAGTGGTCAGGTCGACTGATTCAGAGCGCAGTTATAACGCTGAAGAGCTAACGTTTCTGAATCCTGCCCATTCCTTGCATATATATGCGCGATGTGTTCGTCCCTCCGTGGAGAGGCTAGACTGTTATCAGCTCTTTACCTGAAATTCTTAGGGGCAGATTTGCAAGAAAGTGACGCATCTGTAGAGATGCGTCACTTTCCCTGCGCCAACCTGAGAAACCCTTGCACCACCATGGATGCGTGGTATTTACAATACGGCGCACCATGGCGCAAGGATTGACAGATGCGTCCGAAATTCTGATGCATCTGTTGGGCCAAAAGTCACGCATTGCTGGAGTCGTGTCGCAAGCACGACACAACTCCAACAATGCATTTTGAGGCCTATTCCCACTACACTGCGTCACTCCTTATGCCTGCTTCAAGCAGACGCCTGCTTTAAGCAGGCGTAAGGTTTTGATGCAGTGGTGTCTCTAGAGTGACGCAGTGAAATCTTGTAGATTTCACTGAGTCACTTGTACAAGGCTTTTCTGCATTGGAACGCCCACCCTGCATAAATTATTCCTGACCCAGGTATAATGTGACGCAGTGCTTTACAAAGTGACGCATCTCCCTACTTGCGTCACGTTGTAAATTGGCCGCATTTTATACGCCGCCGCTGCATCACAAAAGTGATGCAACGGCGGCGCAAAAGTGTCGCAAGGGGCTTGTAAATCTGCCCCTTCGTTTGTAGTCTCCAAAATGATCAGTGTTCTCAAAAAGACAAAAAAACAACAAACAAAAAAGTCTGGATGGAGCAAAAGTACCTGTTTTTAAAATGTTAATACAGAGAAACTGCGGCATCTACCGCCATCTAGTGGTATGGCCACGTAAGCTGCCTCAATATTAACGAATCCGGCAGACTTTCAAAGCATAAATAAATTTGACTTGAGGTGGGTGGGTTGTGGGGTCCTCGAAAGTGCAGTTCCTGAGGTATAATGAGCCCCCTGCCGCCCAGAGGTGATAGCTGAGAAAGATCACCCTTCTTAATTCTTGGGGCCAATCAATTAAAGGGCATCGCAAAGAGTATTGATTCCCATTACATGTAGTCTGGAGAGGCTTTATTATTCTACTTTATGAGTTTTGAAACACAAACAAAAGACCATCGAAACGCAACAGAGCACTTATATAGATGTATCCAACCTGCTTTAGAACTGAAACTAACGGCAACACAGTACCAAAGATTGATCACAGGAATAAATGTTAATAAAAAGAAACAGAGGGGCATATTAGCAAGACCGGCGATAAAATTATCGCCGTTTTAGCGGCAAGAAACTGCCGCTAAAACGGCGATAATGGGCTTGCTAATATGCATTATAGAATTCCAATAGAAGCCCAGGTTAGATGTCCTGCACATCTAACCTGGGCTTCTATTGGAATTCTATAACGCATATTAGCAAGCCTATTATCGCCGTTTTAGCGGCAGTTTCCTGCCGCTAAAACGGCGATAATTATATCGCCAGTCTTGATAATATGCCCCACATTTTTTTCCATTCAGACTTTTTACCCAAGATTTAAGACAGTTCGATGACAGTGCAGTCGGAAGCAGTGGTCGAAGTGCATTAATGCAGACTGCCGCAAGGAACAGTAGACTGTACAGGAGGCTTCCCTGACCACAGCCGCAGGGCTGGCTGCACCAGTTACAGGCAGCAAAGGCACGCGGCCGCCGTACTTAAAGATGAAGGGGCTTATTTACAAGGCCCTTGCGCCACTTTTGCATCATTTTTAACATGGAAAAAGTGACGCAAAAGTTGCGCAAGGGGCTTGTAAATCTGCCCCGAAGTGTGGGGACAGTTGCGCTGATCATAATAAAAAAATGCACGCACGTGACCATGAAGTGGCCACTTTGGAAACAGGACACCCTTAGCTATGTGGCGTAACACACAGAGCTGCCGACCTTGGGCCTGGGGAACCGGGTTCCAGTTTCTGTGTGAGCTCTAATAAAAACATGCCGATGGTGACAAATAAATGTAAACTCTTAATAAATATAATGAAGCAATGGTTGAATATGTACAATTACATGCTGTGAACAAACCATGCAGGACCAAAGAAAACAAGCGGAGGGAGAAGTGCACGGAACAGGCTCCCTCGGAATGCGTCTGATGAGATGCAAATGCTGTGTGTGTTTCATAGCTCGAGGGGGAAGTGTACCAAACAGGTGCCCTCGGAATGTAACAGATGGCCAGAGATGGCAAACCAAAAAAAAACAACTGGTGATGTCTGCTGGGAGGGAACCAAGCACACAAAGGCGGGACAGATGGACAGTATTGACCAACCAGAGTAAGGAAGGCAGGTCAACTAACCAACCAGAAGGGCTGGGAGTGCTGAATGCCCATATCCTGAATACAGCATGCCTTGAAGAGACAGCATAAGCGCTGCTTAGGCGAGACCTAAAAAAACGGCTGGCACGACTTCTGAGCAGGGCACAAGTCGAGGGTGCACGCTGGTAGATCGCATCTATCCACTTTTCCCACAGGGTGGACGTCATCTCCCCTGCTAAGAAGTTGGGCATATGCTATCCTGTGGACACATTTTGCAGCACCTGTACGTTATCTGCTTTCATTGTGAGCAGCAAGGTGAAAGCAGGGAGGGGGCTTTGTTTTTTAATTTCTAGCTGGACCCCAAAAAATAGTCTGAAGTTAAGGGGCCATAAGGCCTCCTTTTGTTCGACTATCCTGGCTGGAGGCGATCTGGAACCTCACACCAAGCTCAAATGCAATGGAGAGGAAACAGAGGCTCACAGTTTGTTATTTCTTCACAGATACTTAAGAGAGGCATGCCCCACATATACAACATATGCATGCACTGTAAGAATGTCCGATGTGTTGGCCTGTCCCATTATTTCCACAAATAACAATTAAAAAAACACTATTTTGTTCTATTTCTTTTTTAGCACTACGCATCACAACCCAGGGTGTCGGATAGCTTTGCATCACACATACACATTGACAATAAATCATGTGTATAATCAATGTACAGGATATGTTACACAAGATAGTGAGGGTTATAAGATGTAGGAGTCACATGCCCTTCATAGTTCACTGTGCTATATTAGAAGGATTCCAATTTATGAACTGCAAGTAACAAAATGATCTCTGTGTGAAAAACAGTAACCCACCTACCCATCTAGATAAAATAAAAATATGTCATCTGTGTGTCATATGATGTGCTTTGCATGAGACATATTAACTTTTATTCAAAACTGGAACTAAACAAAACACAACACAGATCTCCCCAGCAAGTGCATTAACCTCCAGAGTTATCTTACCATTTTTATTATTCTCTGGGATTTACTAGCTACACAAAGATCTAAGAAGCAAGTATCGTAACCCTATAAGATATTTTAAAAAGCAGACTTTGCAACCAATTAAGCAGAACAGATTTGCTGCCACATTTCTCCTTGTTGCCATTTTCTTTGTGGCAGAGTTAAAAAAATAATAATTGTATACGTTGATGCCCAGATTCTGCTTTGGGGTTGTGTCACATTTTTGCACAACTTCGACTCAAAATCTCATTTGTTAAATATTGTAATGTGCTCAGATGTACTCATGCTAGACCTCAGGAGGCTCGGCAGCAATCATAGTTCTCGACCTGAGCGCTGCTTTTGACAATGTTGATCATGCAACATTGGTAGACAGGATGAGACAATCAGGGATAAAAAATACTGCCTTGAACTGGCTATCTTCATTTCCGAGAGATAGGTCCTTTCAAATATGGGAGCCGCCTTGTTACTCGGATGACTTTGCATTTAAATGTGGGGTCACACAGGGCTCCACGTTGAGCCCAGCACTGTTTAACATTTATCTATGCCCTTTAGCAGACATTGTCAAGGAATTTGGAGTGTCAATCGTGTTTTACGCAGACAACACTCAACTTGTTGTCTCACTCTCACCAGAGATAGGCTTAGTCCAACAACAACTAGTCCCTTACCTAGAGAAAGTTGCATGGTGGATGACGAACCATACACTTAAACTAAACAGATTAAAAACAGAGGTGATGGTGTTAGGGGGAAAAAAAACCCCTCAAATAAACATAGAATGGCCAGCGAGTTTAGGACTACCCCCAATCCCCATCTCCCCCATAAAGAGCCTAGGAATGTGGCTTGACAGTGCCTTAAGTATGGAAGCCCAGGTAAAAACACTTAAAGCTTCCTGTTTTGGGATGATCGGAACCCTACGAAAAATTATTGACCTCTTACCCACTCTCTTCAGGAGAATAGTAGGGCAAGCTCTGAGCTTGTCTCGTCTTGATTACGGGAACTCCTTGTATCTGGTCGGCCCTCCATACATCATGAAGAGACTGCAACTGATCCAGAATGCAGCTGCTAAACTGATTCTCAATCTTCCCAAACATGCTTCAGCAAAAAGTGCATTAGCCACATTGCACTGTCTCCGATTACAAGAAAGATCAACTTCAAGACACTCTGGGCATATGTACAAAGAAGTGGCAGAGCGTGTCTTAGCCTCTTTGGCTTAACGACATGCTCTGCCACTTCTGAAAAGCAGGACTGCACCATATTTACAAGAATATGGTGCAGCCCTGCATTTCCCCCTGCACTGGCTCTAAGTTTAGCAGCCTAGCACCAACGCAGGCACCCTCGCACCATAGTGCAAGGGTGTCTGCGTTCAGATGAAGATTGTTTATGTACAGGAAGGTCCCCCTTCCTGCACATAAACAATCTTTAAATGCTGCTTTGTAACTTCTATGTGTGCTGTTTAATGCAGCGCAAACACAGAAGTTGCAAAACTGCATTTTTAAAATGATTGTTCATGTGCAGGAAGGGGGACCTTCCTGTACATAAACAATCATTGGCCTTTACTGTTTTCAAGTGTGCTACACAACGCAGCACACATGAAAACAGCAAAAACGAGGAGAAATGAAACATTTCTCCTCGTTGTGCCAGGGTAAGACCAGGTGTTCCCTGGTCTTAATTCTGGCGCTGCCTCATATTTACGCCCCCCTTGTAAATAGGAGGCAGCATCAGAATCAATGGATGTTGTGGTGGAACGCCCCCAGCAACACCTATTGCCCTTCCTTTTCACGCTAAGCATAGCGTGAAAGGGAGCCTTATTTACAAGGCAGCGATAAGCCACGCTGCCTTGTAAATAAGGTGAAGCCCCTATCGCCACAGGAACGCCCTATAAAGTGATGTTTCTGTGGCGATAGGAGCTTGTATATATGCCCCTCTGCCTGGCCCATAGAGCAATAAATCGGAGAGCCCCTTCTTTGATCATAGACCTTCTGGTACCTTAGGTGCCTCGAATTTAAAGGACTAGATGGGGTGGCAGGACCTTCCCATATTTGACGCCAAAACTTTGGAATTCTATGCCGGCTGACCTCAGAAAACTAAATGAATGAGAGCCGCTTCAGGAAAATGCTTAAAACTTGGCTATATCCCCACTAGCCATTCTGCCCAGTATTGATTTGCCAAGCACGAGTTATGCCTCACTCAGCGCTGGGAAGCCTTCGGGTAGCCAAGCACTTTATAAATTAGCATAACATAACATAGACCTGTGAAACATGTGTGAGGTCTTAAGATCCCGTGTCATTTCTTGTGATGCCATTTCCTGTGATGTCATGGGTTGTGATGCTACTTCCTGTGATGTCACATGCAATGTCACGTTCTGTAATGTCACGTGCTGTGATGTCACGCGCCATGATATCAGTTGAATACTACTTAACTTGGTTAGTCCCCTCACTTCTTTTTTAGGACTTGTGCCCTGATTCTGAGATAAATGGCATTCAGCTTTCTTTAAGTCACGTTTCCGTCAGGAGGATGGTGTTGGAATTTAGTTCAGAAGTTAAATCAGGAATGTTTTGTGTATTTTTGATGTTCCTTGGATATAGTATCCAAGTAACATCAAAAATGTTGAAAAATAATGTAACCAAAAATGAGAATATCATCGTAAAAATATGTATAATAAATCGGAGTAACATCAGAAAAATGCTGAAAAATAAAGATGCACGAAGGACATTATAGCACTAACCTAAATAACATTGAAATACGCCACACGAGTGACAACAGTAACAAAGTCTTTTCTTGTAAATATTGTAAATAAAGTTATATTGAAAAATGCACTACATTACCCACAATGCCGCATTAAGGCCAGGTGAGGTATGAATAGTGCAATAGAAAAGGGACTCACTAACCGTGAACAAAGCCTAGGGTAGGCTGAACCACGTTGGTGGATTGTTGCTAAATTAAATCTTGAAATTTCAAACTCCGGAGTGCAGCGTCCTTTGTTTCGAAATTAATTCAGGGCTTGGATCCGCCCCCCCCCCTTGCACCCACTGCTGTGCGCACCGACGATTAGGGTCACATGAGCACCGACGATTAGGGTCACATTGTGGATATATACATATTATATATATATATATCCAAATAAACTCCTTCTCGCTTGGCCAATCTCCTAAGGCACCAGGAAAGAGCGCGGACGACCGTGGTTCGTCAACTGCAATTTTAATCAAACTCCCCAAGAAGTGCAGCAGCCATGACGCGTTTCGACCCTCACAGGGGACTTGATCACATATATATATATATATAAGAAATAATCCCCAACCAAATCTGTCCATAGACTGATGTAGCCTGCGCAATAAACGAGAGAACCCCCACAATGACGAGTGCTTGCTCCTTAACCGCTTAACCGCAGCGGCAATTCCGCTGCGGTGCGGCGGTTTTATTGAGTGGGCGGGGCCGCGTCGGCCAACGGACGTGCGCAGCACTACGGAGGTAGTGCTCGCGACGGCCGTTGGCCGACGGGCGCACGGAAGGGGTTAATCAGATTTGGTTGGGGATTATTTCTTGTACATTCTGAGCGGTAGCGCCACCTTCAAAGCACCACCAGCGATCTGGCAGCACGCCAGTATTACCGCAATTTGGATTCTGGATATATATATATATATATCAACGAACAAACTTAGTTTCTCCGCACCTCCACATCCCAGACGGGCGAACAGAGAATCCACGAACCACTGGAAATATTTGGCAAAAAGATCTTTTTATTTGCTCTTCAGAACGACGCGTTTCGTGCAACACTTGCCCTTGATCTCGTTACAAAGGAAGTCGTTCGCCATGTTTAAATATGCTGTGCTTTCACCCCTCGTGATGTGTAAACATAGAAAACATACTAGCACTAATTCTTCATATGCTGTTGGTCTGTTTTCTTTTTTTTCCTTCCCTTCTTTTTCACGTTTTTTGCTATGCACATTCTGTATATTAGCACAACCATTTTTCAACTGGCAACATATTATTTTTTACACATTCTTATTCATAAATTTCCTTATTGCCTGGCTTAATATGTTGGCGATTTAAAACCAAAATTTCTTCATATATAAATATATTTAGAATTGCGTCATGCGATACTTTTACGCTATGATTCACCAACATACATTGTTACATCTATAGAAAAAACCTGATTAATACCATAGTAAAATCCATATTTTCAGCCTAATGCTTTTTGGCACATTAAAAAACATATATATACACAACTCCTCAACTGTTGTAAACATAACGCTATTTGTTACTGTGCAATATGGTAAAATCTATTCTTCCTGCCTAATGCTTATTCGCACAGTCAACTTATATATGTACAATTTAATAATAATCATAGTACTATTCCTAACTGTGCAAACTGTGCAGGTACTCGTTGCAAATTTAATCACAGCTCAAGCCATAATGCGGGGAATTGTTACCTAATGATATTCCTTCCTGTGCAAAAATGCCTATTGATAAAGTGCTATATATTGTGCAAAGTATACAGTACAACTGTAAAGTGCTTGATGTGTAAAAGTGCTAAATCTGGCCAACTAGACCACTTAAAGTGCAAGTGCTAAATCCTCAATAAAAAATACCATCATAAAAGCTATATCTAAAGAATTATTTCATGTATATATGTACATTTCTTGCGTGGTCCCAGATGAAATTTGGGACACGCCACTGCAGAAACAACTATTGCATACTTTGCCAAGATCACTTATCTTTTATAACAGAATGTGGTTTTATAAAAAATAGTGTAAGTCCTCAGTATTATTTAATCCATTGGGGAACTTACTATCGAGCTCCAAAATCATACGGGACTCCATCTGCCTTAATTTCTTTTCCCTGTCACCACCTCTTCGTAATTTCGGAACCGCTGCCACCACAAAATATTTCAAACAGTTAAGGTTGTTATCATGCATCTGTTTGAAATTACGAGCCACCAGATAAGTAGTGTCATTATTCACGATGGCTCGTAGGTGCTGCAGAATTCGGACATGCACCTGCAGCTTGGTACTTCCCACATACCTAAGGCCGCAGGTGTATGCCAAAATATACACTGCATACTCCGTTCTACAGTTGAATTTGCCCTGGATAGCAATTCTATCCGGGCTGAAAGGAGTGGTGTAATGGGTTGTATTTTCCCCGAATCTGCAGGCCCTACATGAAGAGCATTTGGTAAAACCCAGTTTAGGTTGTAGCCACATGGTGGCTTTGGACAGTTCTGGGCTGCTCTTCACAATTTGAGTGTGCATTGAGGGGCCTTTTCTGTATGTAATCACAGGTTGGGCAGGGAGCCTCGGAGCCAATACCCCATCCGTCAACACAATTGGCCAATTATGTTTGATTATGGATCGAATCTTCCTTTCTTGTTTATTATAGGTGGTGATAAGTCTGGGGGCATTATTAACATCAGCACCGCTTTCCTTTTTACTATGATTGGAAAACAAAGATTCACTTGTTCTTTCCTTCATCTTCCTTTCTGCCTCAATTAAAACTTTGTTCTCATACCCTCTCTGTTTGAATCTGCTTAATGCTTCTTCTGTACACACTTTAAGGTCTTCTTGTGTGCTGCAGATTCTTTTTATACGTAACAATTCTCGGTAGGGGATATTCTTAATTAAGTGCTGAGGATGCGCACTACTGGCGTGAAGTGTGACATTTCCAGCTGTGGCTTTTCTGTGTAAGGTGGTCGCTAACCTCCCTTCTTTTACATATACTCGCACATCTAAAAATTCAATAGATCCCCTACTTATATGTGAGGTAAATTTCAAATTGGCAGTATTATCATTGATGCAGTTAATAAACTCACCAGCCTGTTTCTCATCCCCATTCCATATAATAAAAACATCATCAATATATCTCAACCAGTATAAAACATGGTTGGTATATTTGTCCCTAAGTATGGGTTTGAGAACCTGCTCCTCCCACCAGCCAACATGCAAACATGCATAGCTGGGGGAGAAGCAGGCTCCCATCGCCACACCTCTGTTTTGCAAGTAAACATCACTGCCAAAGGTGAAAAAGTTATTACACAGGCACCAAGTGATCAAATTTAAAAGCATTTTGTTATGATTATAACAATCCATTGGCCTTGTGCTTAAAAAATACTGTACTGCATTCAATCCTGAATTATGCTCTATACTTGTATACAAGGATTCAATGTCTAATGTGATAAACATCAGGTTCTCTGCCCATTCTATGTCTTGTGTCTTCTTCAGAAAATCCCCAGTATCCTTCACATATGTAGGAAGTTGTTTCACAAAATCCTGAAGGAAAGAATCTAAATATTGCGTTGCCTTTTCCCCCATACTGCCGATCGCTGATATGATCGGTCTCCCTGGGATGGGGGTAATGTTCTTATGAACCTTGGGGATAAAGTAAAGTCTAGGTAAGACCGGATGTTCCACATGCAGAAATTTGTACTCTTCTAAGGAAATAATTCCCTCTCGTTTCCATTCCAAAAACATCTTTTTTAAATATCTTTTGCCAAATTGTAATGCTTGATGTTTGTCTTCTCATAACATTCCAGATCATCTAGGTGCCTGTGAGCTTCTAGCACGTAATCCTTTTGTGGCCATATCACTATATTTCCACCCTTGTCCGATTTTGTAACAAAGACTTCATGATTGTTGCTCAACTTTTTCACCAACTTGGAATACTGCAATTCATCTTTGCTTTTATAACGTTTCCTATGTTTGACTTGATGATGTAGTTTTTTGATTTCTTCAATCACCACCTCATGGTAGATATCGATAGCGTCTTTTGGCATGTTTGGAATGAAGTTCGATTTTGATTTGAACGGGCTCATGCCTGCTCCTACTTGCTTGATATTGGCAGCTAATAATCTGTCTTGAGTTGATTGTAATTCGGTCGTGACCTGGCCGCTGTTATTGCCCTCATTGCTCAGTTCCTGTAAAGCAAGAAGAGTGGGCACATCCGATGCAAGCATACCCATGCTAGAATCTGTCTCACTGATATTTCTTGCTTGTATTTCTTTCAAGCCATCTTTTATGGCGAAGAAACTTCTTCAATTTCAACTTCCGAATAAAACAGAAAACGTCAACCCTAGTGCGAGCATAATTGAAATCACTGATAGGGCAAAAAGACAGACCCAATGATAGCAACTGCTTTTCGGCCTCAGATAGAGTCATTGAAGAAAGGTTAATTATGGTGTTGTCGTCAACCATTACTTTTTTCGCCAGTATGCTCTTTTTGGTTTTACGTTTCCATTTCTTGCGCCCTTCCCTTCTTCTTGCATTCTTTCTGACTCTATTATCTTTTTTGATGCCGTGGTCTCAGTGTTTGGCGTCGGTCGAACGATAAAAAATCAACCTCTTCTCCTAGGCCCAAAATGCGCAAATGCCCCGACTCATTCACGCTGCTTATGCTTCCGTTGTCTGACGATAGATCACTTGTTAGTAGCTCGCTATCAGAAGCGTCTGGGGTTTCATTCTCATCTATATTTGCCTGTTGTGCCCAAACTGATGTAGATTTCACAGGTTGCGCATCAAATTTAGCTTTTATGGCGTTTTCGTACTTATGGGCAAAAGTAAATATTCGTCCTTGCTCGTAATCCCCCTTGTCCCTGGAGAATTTATATGCCTTACGACTCTTGATCTTATCTTCCTGCTTGGTCAGTCTTTCTTGTATCTCCTTTCGGGTCTTAGATATAAAGTCGTTTGGTTCTAATTTCGTCAGTTGCTCATTGATTTGTTCTATTTCTAAAATTAGGGCTTGCCGGTCAATTTCTGCGTATTTTATCAGTATCTTGACCAAATTCATCGACGCTGCCAAATTACTCTCGCCCCATTCCGTTAACATATTTGGATTTGGACTCTCGAAGCTAGGAGCTAATAAAATCCTTAAACCACGAGGGATGCGTCCCACTTCCACATATTTGGTAAGCGATTTATGCTCCCACCATTTAGGGACCTCTGCTCTCATACATTTTTCCAACTTTTTTAGCAGAGTCTTCGCATCTCCTTCCTTAGTTGTATTTAAACTGGTGGAAGCCGCCCCTTCCGACATTGCTTTTGGCAAATTGCTAAAAAGTTCCTCTGCAGCGGCTTCGCGCTCTCGAACTGCCTCCGCTGACATACTGAGGGCAAAAATGTACTTTGTACTCCGCTCCGACGTTGCCTGTGCTCGCAACTCGGGTCGTGCCTTTCACTCCTCCCCACCAATGCTTATCGCCGTTTCACTCACCGCCTATTAATTCCGCTGCTCGACTGATACTGCATCCACGGCGGCGGAATTTCCGGCGTTCTCGAGATTATCCGGCTGCAATTGGGGGCTGTCGCCAACACTCCTTTCCCGGATCCTGGCACTCTGGTTGAGGACGACAGCCTACTTCACGGGGAGTGGGTTAGTCACGGAAGCAACCACCTTCCGTAATTGACATCAACGAACAAACTTAGTTTCTCCGCACCTCCACATCCCAGACGGGCGAACAGAGAATCTACGAACCACTGGAAATATTTGGCAAAAAGATATTTTTATTTGCTCCTCAGAACGACGCGTTTTGGGCAACACTTGCCCTTGATCTCGTTACAAAGGAAGCCGTTCGCCATGTTTAAATATGCTGTGCTTTCACCCCTCGTGATGTGTAAACATAGAAAACATAACAGCACTAATTCTTCATATACAGTTGGTCTGTTTTCTTTTTTTTCCTTCCCTTCTTTTTCACGTTTTTTGCTATGCACATTCTGTATATTAGCACAACCATTTTTCAATTGGCAACATATTATTTTTTACACATTCTTATTCATAAATTCCCTTATTGCCTGGCTTAATATGTTGGCGATTTAAAACCAAAATTTCTTCATATATAAATATATTTAGAATTGCGTCATGCGATACTTATACGCTATGATTCACCAACATACATTGTTACATCTATAGAAAAAACCTGATTAATACCATAGTAAAATCCATATTTTCAGCCTAATGCTTTTTGGCACATTAAAAAACATATATATACACAACTCCTCAACTGTTGTAAACATAACGCTATTTGTTACTGTGCAATATGGTAAAATCTATTCTTCCTGTGTGTGTGTGTGTGAGTGAGTGAGGTGTGTGTGTGAGTGAGGTGTGTGAGTGTGTTTTTTCAAGCTCCCTTAATCTCATATACTACCAAGGAAAATCATCAAAATTAAAACGACAGTGAGAAAGAACACATAAACATAAAAGAAATGGGCGTGCCTGTCCTGAGGAAGCAAAAATATGTCTCATTAAAAGGGAAATTAACTTCTATAGATCAGGCTTCGGTAGAGTAGGGAGGAATTAGGTATGCTTACTTGCAAACATGCTGGCCTCTATCCACACTAAAAGCAAAAGGAACAACAGGAGGTTTAGAAATTGAAGTTTGGCATCAATAGAGGGAAATTAAGAAAACAATAAGAATAATAAATAAGCTTACTTGTTGCTGCACTGCTTTCTGCAGGAAAAAGACAAACATGCAATTAGAACCAAAGCTCTGTTACTAAATCTTCACACTTCCTGTTCTCTTTAATGAAAATATACCTTGTATGCATTTTTGAGTTTTCGCAAATGTAGCCTTCATATTTTATTCATAATTTCAGTAATGTGGCGGTGTGATAGTGTCACACGATGACCTGTCCTTTTTTTGTTCTGTTCATGGAGCTTCTTGTTTTGCAGTGTGAGGGTGTCATACACTTTCCTAGTCTACTTCTGTATCATATAGTCTAGGCCCTATGGTGTACAGTGCACATTTGTAGATTACACGTTTGACAGAGCTTTTTGGCACTATACTGGAGAAAATGTACAGTTAAGGAAGAAACACTATTGCAAATTGAATAAGAAGGACTTTAGGGCATTTCTGAACTGAAGGAGAAAAGGCTGAGAGCAAATGCACAGAGGTAAAGAATTTCAGGTCCTGGCTGCAGCCACCGAAAAGGCCCAGTCCCTAAACATGACTCTCAGAAGGTTTTTGGAATTGTTAACAAGAACCTTTGCAAGGAGCCTGCTGCACAATTCATCAGCTAAAAGTGGGGAGGACTACCCAACCTCCTGGGAGTGCCCATTACTAAGGCATAAGAACCAAGACAGACCGCAGCATAGGAGTGGTCTGACCCAGGACCGTGTACCACCGTGAAGTCCATTCCCTGTAGGGAGATGGACCACCTCAACAGTTTTGGATTCTCACCCCTCATCTGCTTGAGCCATCTGAGGGACCTGTGGTCTGTCTGAACCCAGAAGAGAGACTGACATCTCTCTGTTCATATGGTCCTCACTGTCAACTGCCCCCCATCTTGTTTAGACTGTTCTGCATGTGTGGATGGTGGATAGCAGATGATGTCATCTTGGGCTAGTGGTTTAACATCCCTATGCCTGCTTTTGGTTATGCAGCACAGACGGCTTTAGGAAGGCTCATGGGTACATTGCTGCCACTGCCACATCTGCTTGTTGAATAGGCCAGGAACATCAGCTCCCACACTGAATTCCCGATGTGAAAGATAGCTCCAAGTGCTTCCTGCTCACAGGCTGAGTTAAGCTTTGATTGCCTTGCTGCCTCCACCCAACCTGGATATTATGCTTGCTTACTGCTTACCACCCATTTACAACCCTGACTGCCCAGCAGCACCATATTGTTGTGGGCTGACCCACAGCTGCACGCATTGCAGCCATTTTGGAATGAGAAGGCAGTTTCTTCCGTTCTCTCATACTCTTCCTAAATTAACCCTCTGGGATTGTGGCTGTTGCTTAAGCAGTGGTCGAATGAGAGGTGACCTATGTTCAAGCAACAGCCACAATGCTTGTCAGGGTAACCCAAAACAGTCACTAAATATACCTGTGCGTAACCCTCTGGTAGCTTGGCACACAAGCAGTCCGGCTTAATTTAGAGGCAATGTGTAAAGTATATATGCAGCACACAAACAGCAATACAGTGAAAACACAACACAAGAAAGGTCCCACACCAATTTAGAGCAATAGAGTATATTTTAATAAATTACTTGACACCAAAACAACAAAATTCCAACCGGTAGAACCGAAGTTGTGAATTTAAAAAGTTCAGGAAAAATTAGCCCCTAAAAGATCAAACCGCCAACCGCAGACATCTAGAGGACCAACATTGGTTCAAAGTAAAAACAATTGGCTGACCGTCAATCAGGAATAAGCCACTTTTACCATGTTTAAGGGACAGCGCACACACACCTTGGCACTAGTTAGCATTGGTAAAGTGCAGAGTCCTAAAGCCAGCAAAAACTAATTCAGCAAAAATAGGAGGGTTGATGGAGGAAGAACACAATAAGGCTGACAGATCTAACATGTGTACCCCCAGCTGAAAGTGGGGAGAACCACCCGACCTCCTGAGTGGTTCTCATCACTAAGACGGAAAAACCTGGACAATCCATCAGCACTGGAGTGGTCTGATCCAGGACCGTGAAGTCCATTCCCTGTAGGGAAATGGACAACCTCAACAGTTTGAGTCTGAGGGGACTGTGGTATGCATGAACCCAGATGTGAGTCCCAAACAAATATGTTCTCAGCTTCTTCAGAGCCCAGACCACAGCAAATGATTCCCATTCAATAGCACTTCCCCTCTGTTCCCTGGGAGGTAGCCTCACAGAGATGAAAGATACAGGTTGGTCTAGGTCCTGCTCATTTAGCTGTGACAGGACCGCCCTCTGTTTGTAGAATGAATTCCTGGGATAAGTCAAGGCCTTTGAGCACAGGGGATGTGCACATGGCCTGCTTGAGAGTGTTAAAGGCTTTCTGACAGGCCTCCATCCAGATGACCTTCTTGGACTGCTACCTGTAAGTCAGCTCATTCAAGGGGGTGACAATGGGGCCTTATCCCTTGATAAACATCCTGTTGTAACCAGTGAGGCCCAGGAAGACTGACTTCTGTCTGTGTTTTGGGGGGCTCACAGGCCAGAATAGTCTCTATTTTGGCCTAGAGAAGCTGCACCTTACCCCCGTCCATAAGGTGTCCCAAGTACACCACAGATCCCTCCCTGCCCTATCCGGCACTTACTGGTCTTGATAGTCAGGCCTGCCTGTTGCAGGGCTTCAAACACTTCCTGCAGGTGAAATAAGTGGTCCTCCCAGCTATTATTGGAGACAGCTATGTCATCCAGATAAGCTGCACTGAAGGCCTCCATTCCAGCCAAGACCTGGTTCAGCAGACTCTGGAAGGTGGCAGGGGCATTCTTCAATCCAAAGGGCAACACTCTAAATTGACAGAGGTCCTCAGACGTAGGGGATGCTGACTTCTCTTTAGCCCCTTCAGTTAGGGCAATCTGCCATAACTCAGAATTCAAGTCAAAGATATTCTAAAACTTGGCAGCCCCAAACCGATCTATGAGATCATCAGCTCTGGGGACGGGATGAACATCGATCTTGGTGACTGAGTTGAGCCCCCTGTAGTCCATGCAAAATATGAGTTCTGGAGTGGCATGTGGTTGAGCAGCCTTGGGTACCAGCACCACTGGGCGTGACCAGGAACTACTGGAGTGCTCAATAACTCCCAACTCAAGCACCTTAGAGACTTCCTCTTTGATGCTGGCGCTCACTTTGTGTGACAGCCTGTATATTTTATTTCTGACAAGCGAGCTTTCCCCAGTGTCAAGGACATGGGTACACACATGTGTAAGTCCAGGAATGTGGAAAGACAGTGAGACAAACAGCCCCAGCAACTGGCAGCAGTCCCTCTGCTGTTCTGGGGTCAGGGTAGGAGGAGAGAGGTTGACACCTTCCACTGACCCATCTTTCTCTTTGGATGACAGGAAGTCAGAGAGAGGTTCACTCTCCGCTTCCTCTCCATCATCAGTCACCAACAACATGGTGAACTCAGGCTTCTCATGTTGGGATTTGAGTCCATCGAAGGAGTACCATTAATGGGTTTCTGGGGTTCTTGAAGTTCACCAGCTAAGTGGCCTCTCCCTTCCTCTCAATCACCTAATAGGGCCAAGTCGAACAGTCCCGGTTGGCCCTGTTCCTCACTAGCTCCAACACCCACACTTTCTGATCAGGCTGAAACTCAACCAGAGTGGCCGTCTGGCCATACCTCTGTTTCATTACCTCCTGGCTTGCCTCCAATTCTCAGAAGTCTTCGTCCTGGACTTGGCCACATGGTTTCTGAGAGTTAGCATGTAGCTCCCCACATCCTGAAGGGAGGATGGGGGGGGGGTTATTGGGAGCTTGAGCCTACCCCTTCACCAGACTGAGAGATCCCCTACCAGGGTGACCATACAGAAGTATGAATGAGCAAAACCCAACTCCCTCATGTGGTACTTCCCTGTAGGCAAAAAGCAAGCATGGTAGGAGGACGTCTCGCTTCCGCCTCATGGGCTCAGGTAGGCCCATAATCATGCCTTTTAGTGTCTAGCTGAACCTTTCAACAAGCTCATTGGTTCTTGGATGGGTAGGTTACCCCACACTCCTTCCACATTGACTTCTTGTATGAAGATATGAAGTTGGTGCCCCGTCAGACACCACTTTCTTGGGAATCCAACTCAGTTGAAAATCCCCATCAGGACCATTGCCACCACAGGTGCAGTCACAGTCTTCAGAGGGATTACCTCTGGGTATCTAGTGACATGGTCCACCAAGACCATGATTAACCTGTTGCCTAAGACTGTCTTGGGTCTTGGGGTCCAAGGGTCCTACAATGTTGATGCCTACCCTTTCAAAGGGGGTGCCAATTATAAGTAAGGGATTCATGGGAGCCTTCAGCTTTTTCCCTGTTTCCCCACTGGCACGGCAAGTGAGACAGTTCTTGCAGAATGTATCTTAGGCTATCCTCATCTGGGGCCAATAAAAGTGGGAAGGACACCTGACAAAGGTCTTGTCCTGCCCCAGATGTCCTGCCAGCAGACTTTCATGAGCCACCCCCAGTAGTAAGGCCCTGTAGCATTACAGGACCACCAACGCATGTTTTGCCCCACGCAGAGGCAATGTAGGCTCACTATACAGGAGATCATTCTCCCAGTATATGAGGTGATCTCCAGAAGTGACACCTGCTGCGTGCTCTTGAGCAACACCTCATGCCCTCAAGGGTTGGGCACTCCTCCCTGGTGGTCCCACCCTCTGCTGACCATCCAGAAAGTTCAGGCAGGTCACCAAGGTAGGCAAGGTCCTCCCCAGTAGTCTCCAGGGTGGTCTGCTCGGTTGCCCCATCTACCTGTACCATAGGAGTTTAAGGAGCTGGTTTGCCACACCCCTTTTCCTTTCCTTCATTTTTTCAGCAGCTGTCTCGCCATTCTTCCAGGCTCCAGACCCCCCGACTCCCCTCCTAGGTAGCCATGGACCTGTTGGTCACACAGACCCACTCAGGCAACCCCAGCATTTACAGGTGTGACCTGAGGGGCACTTTCTTCCAAGCAGTGTGTTCCGGATCATTCCCTAGCAAACAGTCCATAGGCATGGAAGGGCTTACATTTACTTTAAGATGACCTAGGACCCCACCCCCAACCCCCAAAGGGAATCAGAGCTACAGGGTAGTGGCTCTCCCGGTTGTCTGCTACTAAAACATAGTGGAATATATTGGGTATCACTTGCTCTGAGGACACCAGATGACACCTGGCAGTAGTCATACTAGCTCTTGTGTCCCTCAGAGCCTCCACCTTCTGTCCATTGACGGTGAACCACTGTCTGTACATGAAAGTATAGGCAGGCATGTGGGCTTCGAGCACCATCTCTTTGTCACCCAGAGACACTAGGGTAACCTCAGCTGTCTTCCCCACAACCTGGGGCTATCTCCTCTCCAAGCTCTACATTGGCCAATCAAGGGGTCTGCCAACCGCTGGGGGGCTGTGCCCTCTTGGAACACTTGGCGTCACCCTTGCGTGCCCATACTGGTAGCACTCATGACACTTGGGGGCAAACTTATCAGTGTTCTTACCAACAAAACCTTCCTTCTGGTGGCCAAATTGGGAAGGTAACCCTTTACCCTGTGAACTAGTTTTGGGGCCTTGAGAGAACGTCTTGTTTTTAACACCTCCTTTTGGTGGGAACCCTGAACACCCTTTTGGAAGTCCCCACCAGATACCTTCTTGTGGTCCCTGGTGCTGATCCAATGGCCCGCCTCATTAGCAAGCTCCCTGGGGTCAGTGAGCTTACTATCCACAAGGTGTTGGTGCAGCTCTGTAAAACAAAAACTAAACATGTGCACTCTAGTACTCAAATTATACAGCCCTTTGTAATCACTCATTTCACCGCCCTTCACCCAACCATCCAGTGCCTTGTAAATATGATCAGCACAATCCACAAAGGTCTGTTGGGGCAGTTTTTGACTTTCCCTAAACCTTTGTCTATACCTCTCTGGAATTACCCCATATTTCCTGGTCAGTGCCTCTTTCATGAGGGGATACTGCATCCTGTCCTCTTTCCCTAGGGCTAACAGTGCATCACTCCCTTCAATGTGAATATGCCTCCAGAGGCTGCCCTCCCCAATCTTCATTAGGGACCATATTCATCTTCAGGGCAACCTCATAGGCCACAAACCAGTTGTCTATGTCATCCCCACAACAGAGTTAGGCACTAGAACCTTTGGGATGGGGGTCAAAGTTGATCAGATCCATCTCCATGGTACAAAAAAGGGAGGTAGGGCACTTAAATTTAGTAAAAGGAGAAAATGGCCAATAGAAAACTAAGAAGAATTTTAAAACAGGTCAACCTTATTTATATGGATTTTGTGTTACACAAATTATTGTAAGACACTACACAAACACAAGTACTGGATCTCACCACTGAGCACCAATGTGAGGAATTGGGTTGTTGGTTGAATGTGGGGTGACCCCCTGTTCAAGCAACTGCCATCATCCCTGTCAGGGTAAACCGCAAGGTCACTAAATTAACCTGTGCTTAGCCCTCTGGAAGCTGTCAGGTGTAACTTAGAGGCAATGTGTAAAGTGTATATGCAGCACACAAACATCAATAAAGTGAATACATAATACAAGAAAACTCCCACACCAATTTAGAAAAATGAAGTACATTTTAATAAATATTTTAACACCAAAACGACAAAAATCTAATCAGCAGAACCAGAATAGTGAATTTTTAAATTTTAAGGAAAAATGATGAAGTAGTGCAAGATTGGGTCAAAGTAAAACAATATATGGCCGACCGCGATGGAACACGAGTCGGATACAAGAAGTGGATTTGGCCTGGTTGGTGCTTCGATCAATCAAGGGTTGGTATAGCGCAACTACTCACCCGTAAGGGTCTTAAGGCGCTGAGGGGTGGGCTGGGGGAGGCGCGGCTCCCAGAAGTTCCAGCGATTCGTCGAAGAGCCAGGTCTTGAGGTCCTTCATGAACTTGGAGAGTGTTGGTGTCTGTCAGAAGTGGAGAGGGAGGGTGTTCCATTCCTTGGCCACGAGGAAGGAGAAGGAGCGGCCTCCCGTTCTGGTCTTCTTGATGCGTGGCACCTTAGCGAGGGAGAGCTGGGCTGAGCAGAGGGATCTTTGGGTGCGTGGAAAGAGAGGCGGTGGTTCAGGTAGGCAGGTCCGGTGTTGTGGAGGGCTTTGTGGGCGTGGGTAAGAGCTTGAAGGTGATTCTCTTCTCGGCGGGGAGCCAATGTAGTGTCCGCAAGTGTTGGGTGATGTGGCACTGGCGAGGTAGGTTGAGGACTAGTCTGGCGGAAGCGCTCTGGACGTTCTGGAGTTTGCGGTGAGGTTCTTGTTGATCCCGGCATAAAGTGCGTTGCCGTAGTCCAGTCTGTTGCTAATGAGGGCATGGGTGACAGTTTTCCTTTGCTCGAGGGAATCCATTTGAAGGTCTTACGTAGGAGATGTAGGGTGTGGAAACAGGAGGAGGAAAGGGCGTTGATTTGGTGGTCAATTTTGAGTTCGGAGACCAGAATGATTCCGAGGTTGCGTGCGTGGTCAGTGGGCGAGGGTGGATTCCCGAGGGCGGGGGGCCACCAGGTGTCGTTCCAGGCATATGGGTGGGGGCCGATGAAGAGTACTTTGGTTTTGTCCGAGTTGAGTTGTAGGCAGCTGTTCTTCATCCACCTGGTGACAGCTTCCATTCCTTCTTGAAAGTTGTGCTTGGAGATGTTGGGTTCGTTGGATAGGGAGAGGATGAGTTGGGTGTCGTCTGCGTAGGATACAATGTTGAGTCCGTGGGGTCTGATGATGGGAGCGAGCGGGGCCATGTGGACATTGAACAGAGTGGGGCTGATGGAGGATCCTTGGGACACTCCGCAGGTGGTCGGTGTGGGGTCCGAGAGGAAGAGTGGGAGTCCTACCCGCTGCGTTCTGCCGGAGAGGAATGAACGAATCCAGTCAAGGGCCTTGCTCCGGATTCCAGCGCAGTGTAGTCTGCGGGCTACGGTGCAGTGAGAGACTGTGTTGAAGGCTGCAGAGAGCTCCAAGAGGATGAGGGCCACAGTCTCTCCTATGTCGAGGAGGGTGCGGATGTCGTCTGTCGAGGCAAGAAGGGCAGTTTTGTGCTGTGGTTTTTCCTGAATCTGGATTGGGAGGATTCGAGGATGTTGTTTTCTGCTATGAAGGAGGCGATCTGGCTGTTGATGGCCCCTTCGATGACTTTTGCCGGGTACGGGAGTAGTTAGATCGGTCTGAAGTTTTTGAGGTCGGTGGGGTCCGCCGAGGGTTTTTTCAGGAGCGGGTTGATCTCGGCGTGCTTCCAGTCGTCAGGGAAGGAGGTGGTCTTGAAGGAGCGGTTGATGATACGCCGAAGCTCGGGGGTGATGATGTTAGCGGCTCTGTGGTAGATGTGGTGGGGGCAGGGGTCCGTGGGGGCCCAGAGTGGGTTGACTTCATAGTCTTTAGGGTGTCTTCGATGGTGAGGGCGGTCCAGCTGTCTAGTGAAGGCTGCGTGGTGTAGGGAATGGTGGGAGAAGGTGCCGAGTGTAGGTTGTCGTCGCGAAGTTGGCGGTGGCTGCTTTGAAGTCGTGCTTACCTTCATACTTAAAAGAAATTTTGAAGGAAAATGGTCTGAGAAGGTAAAGGTCAGGGGAGCAAGGCTGTTTGGGTGGCCGGATACCCCTTTGCTGAAGGACCGCTGAACAGGATTTGCTGCAGCTGAGAAGAACGTAGTGGGAGCTGCTATGAGTCAGGACGGCTGATGATGCACCTTGGGCAGATAGACAAGCAGGTTGGTCCTGGTCTTCTCTCAGTTCTCCAGGAAATGTTTGGCCTAAAATTTTCTACGTTCAAAGTTTTAGATTTTTGCTATCTGGGTACCTTTAACACCACAACCAAGGGTTTATGATTGGAGGTGCACCCGGGGGTAGGACTCACTCAGGCTGGTTCCAGATGCAGGTTCAAGATGGTTGGAGCCTTTTATGTCCCTGAGGCTCTGATCAGGATGCAGTAAACCAGCCCTTAGAGTAACTCTGGTAGTCCTGGGTTCAAGTGGTGAAGCAGGGCTCAAGCACCAGGGCAGGCATCTGAAGTTTGAAGGCAGGCCCAGGCAGCAAAGCAGCCCTTCCAGGTGCTGCACAGAAGCCTTGTGGACTACACAGCAGGCCATAGCAGCAGGCAGTCCTCTGAAAGTCCTTCCACAGGACCAGATAGTGAACTGAAGTGTGGGTCTGATGGTCCCCTTTTTATAAATGGTGCCTTCTTTGAAGTAAGAAAAGGTTCTAGATAATTCCCTTTGAAGTGTTTGAAGTTTTCTTACTATCTGCTCTGGCTCCAAGATGGCTTCATGAACAATGGAGGGGTTGCAGGTCCTCTGTGTGAAGGCAGAGCACAGCCTAATCATTTGCAAATGAGCAGGGACCACCTCCGCCCCCCATTCTGTCAGTTGATGGCCCATTCAGGCACACCTAATCCCTCTAGTGTGTGGTTTTTGGGAGGAATAAACAAAGTTCAACTTCCAGCTACACCTAGTCATGTGACTCAGGATAGGCTGAAGGAACCATGGGACATATTTACAAGCCCCTTGCGCCGCCAGTGTGCACTTTTTGTGACGCACCAGCGGCGCAATGTGGTGCACCCTACTTGGTTTTTCATGTCCTTGTAAATACGGACTCTTTTCATGTAGCACTTTGCGTGAAAGGGGCGTTCCATGGGTGTTGCTGTGGTTGTTCCCACGCAACACACATGGATTCTGCCACAATCCTAGATTTACAATGTTTCGTAAACCTGGGAATGCGTCGGAAACCTACACATCCCCAGGGGAGGCGTAAGGATGCGCAACAAGGAGAAATACTTTTATTTCT
The DNA here is from genome assembly GCA_963921515.1 of Calotriton arnoldi. Taxonomy (NCBI): domain Eukaryota; kingdom Metazoa; phylum Chordata; class Amphibia; order Caudata; family Salamandridae; genus Calotriton; species Calotriton arnoldi. The sequence continues at coordinate 1,170,938 of CAWUFW010002917.1, forward strand.
CCTCATTATTTCCTCTTTCCTATGCGTGCTGCATTCTGCAGCACGCATAGAAAGAGGAAAACACCTCTTGTGATTGTTTTTGTGCAGGAAGGTGTCCCTTCCTGCACAAAAATAATCAGCCCCGCAATGCAGGCCCCCTTGCACCATGGTGCAAGGGTGCCTGCGTTGGCTCATGGCAGCGAATTGTGCGCCAGCGCAGGGGAGGGCTCAGGAATGTTATATTGTTGTAAATATGACATATCCCTTTGCTCTGGAAGTAATGCAGCGCTGGCAGACAAATGTCTTGCAGCACAGCGCTGCGTTACTTTGTTGTAAATATGGCCCCAAATATTTTAAGGCAGGAAAATGCCGACTTTAAAGTAGCATTTTTGAAATTGTAACTTAAAATCTGACTTTACCAGTAAAGAGGATTTTTAATTACCGTTTCTCAGACATTGAACAGAAAATGTTTACCAAATGTTATCCTATGAGAGAGGTAGGCCTCACAGTAGCGAAAGACGAGACTAAGAGTTTTTCACTAACAAGATATATAAAACTTAAACGTTCATTTCCAACCTTTAATTTACATTTAATCCTGACCGATTAGCTACCAAGTCAAATTGGCAGTTTAAAACTTCATTAAGGCTGCAATGGCAGGCCTGGGACATGTTTTATGGGGCTACTTACGAGGGTGCAACAATAAGTGCTGCAGGCCAACTGATAGTATTTAATTTACATGCCCTGGGTACATGGTATACCACTTCACAAGGGGCTTATAAGTAAATGAAATATGCCTATCAGATGTGAGCCAATTTTACCATGTTTAAAGGAGAGATCACAAGCACTTTAGCATTGGTTAGCAGTAGTAAAGTGCAAAAATTCCTAAGGCCAACAAAAACGAATTGAGCAAAAATTGAACAGGTGAAGGCAAAACGTCCTGGGGAAGACTACCCTATGGCTGACAGGACTAACAATCCCCTTATCCCTGTTATAAAAACTGTCTAGGACATCCTAGCCTCGATGCCTCAGCTAAGGAAGACACAGCTAAGCATAGCCTCAGGTTTCAGCCTGTTAGGGACTGATTGGGGCAAGTGATTTGGTCACTATGGGGGTGATTATGATGACGGAGGGACCGCCACCGCCAGCGGGCCCTCCGCCATCGGACGACGAATCTCCTCCCGCCACGGATCAGCCACAGGCAATCGTTCTGATTGCCTGGCGGACCGTCCAGATAGCGTAAAATGGTGGCGGTGCCTAGCAGGCACCGTCCGTCAGATTATGATGCTGGCCACAGCTTGCCTTTCCGTGGCGGGTAAACCGCCATTGAAAGGCTGGCGGAAAATTCATTCGGGGGCCCGCTGCGGGGCCCCCTTGTGTTGGGGGGTGGTGCACTGTGGGTGTAACCAGGGTACCCCCCTACATTTCACTGCACGCGTGGTGCCTGCAAAGTAGTGCAGTGAAAAGCACGGCATGCATGTTTAGCATTGTGGCGGGTGCTGCAGCCAGCAGCACCCGCCACAATGTTAACCATGCACGATACGACTACCACGGTGGCTGTCGCATCGTGATCTGACGTGTGGGGCCGCCGCATTGCAGGCGAGCAGTCCCAGGCACCGCTACGGTGGCGAGCGGACTCGAGTCCGCCCGCCATCGTAATGTCTTGTCTTCCTTACTTAAATGCAGCTCCTAACCTATTTATTATTTCTCTGTAGCTTCAACTACTATATCACTCAGACCAATACACGCTAATGTTGTTGTTAAACACAAGTATTACGGGGGCGTGGCTTGGACGCCAAACAAGATGGCCGCAAGTCCCTGAAGCTCCGCGTCTCGGCTGAGACCCGTTACGCTACGGAGCGGCTGCAGCACTTCTTTATTTGTATGGACTGACGCCCTTTGTTGTACCTGTGCGGGAGAGCAGGTAGCTGTCTTTTTTCTACATTTTTTTTGCCGTTTTCGCCCTGCTTCTCCCGCGTTCGGTTTTGCCTCAGGAATCATCATTGCAGCCGCCATTTTGTTTGACTCGAGTCGCGGTTCTCACTGGCGGCCGTTTTCGAGTTATGTCAGGGTGTTTTGTGGTACTTGGGCATTCTTGTCATTTTTGGCAATTTTTTCTACGAAATCACACTGGAGTAGTAAATATATACTCCTTGGAAATGGCATTTTTGGCACCTTACTCTGTTTAATGCCAACTTTCTGTTCTGGAAAAGTCATGAGGTGTATTGTGGAAATACATGTGGACTTTGTTGACTATTAAGTCTTATAGCTTCATTATCAGTATAGGAGGGGGATATAAAGGATAATTAACGTCTTTTATGTGCCTTCCTCTGGGATCTCTTTTGCTGCTTTTTATTGTACCTGCTAACCTGACAACATTGGAGTCTTTTTTTTTCTCTCTTTTCTATTTATGTTTATGGAGCCTCCTTTCTCCTCCAACCAACGAGTTGCCTCCGCCAACATGTCTTTAACTCGTAAGGACTCCACTACTGCTGCTTCAAAGCGCCAGAAGAAAGAGCCTGGTTCTCCCTCAAAATCTCCACTGCCTATAACAATGGACGAACTTATGGAAGAGCTGAAAAATTTAAAGCCTTTTGTAGTAGAGACCAACGCACCCTCCAGAGACTGGAGGAGAAATGGTCTAATTTAGAGTCAAGAGTAACGGTGGTGGAGCAGAGGGTCAGCGATACTCAGGATGTGATCCCTAAGGTGGAAGCTATGTCTAAAGAAATAGCTCTTCTTCAACAGCAAACCGAGGACCTGGAAAACCGCAATAGGCGCAACAACCTTAGGCTTTATGGCATTCCTGAGGGAGAGGAGGGCTCGGACATGATCGCTTTTCTTAAACTCCATATTCCTATGTTAGTTGGCCTAAAGGAAGGTGTTACTCTCAACCTACAACATGCGCATCGTATTGGTCCTAGAATCGGGGGCTCCTCCTCCTCCTCGTCAGTCAGCCGTCCCAGAGGGATTATTGTTCTTTTCCTCGAATATACAGAATTGTTGATGGTCTTGTCTGCAGCAAAACAGAGAAAGCAGATTCTATGGGCTGGTCAAAGAGTTTTTCTCTCACAGGATGTGGCTCGTGCCACTGCCGCTCGTCGTAAGGAATTTCTTTCCTTCCGCCCTGTTCTCCGCTCCATGAATGCCAGATATGGCCTTGTTCATCCCTGTTTTTTAAGGTTACTTATAAGGAACGGACCCATTCTTTTGATCGCCCTGAGGATTTAAGACAGTTCATTTCTCGCCACAAGGGAGAAGAGATGGATCTTGGAAAAACCTGAATACTGACTCTCCTAATATGTTTTTGTTACTAATTCTGCTTAACTATTTTCAGTTTACAAGTTCAGCCGTTTTCTTATGCATTTCTTCGCTTGTTTACTCTTTGAATGATAGTTCTCTTGTGATATCATCCTCTAACATTTTTGCGTTTTTTTCCGCAGATACGTCTTGTCTAGTGCGGATTCCCCTCCTTGCTGTTTCCTCCTCATTGTGCTTCCCCCCTACTCCTATTGTGTATAGTACTTCATGTATTGGTAAGTGTTCCTCCTTCCTCAATACTTATAAGTTTATTATATTTGTTCTCAATGTATTTCTTTCTCTGAGTTATTCTACTTACCTTGTATCCTTGGCTGCTGCTCTATATTTAACTATATCCTTTTCCTCTACCTCTTTACTGGTCTTTGTCGTTTATTTCTGATTTTGTGGGTCCTTGTCTGTCTTGTCTTTGCGGTTCCCCGTCTTCTCATGTCAATTCTTTTAATCTTCTCACTCAGGCAATATGTTCTGGTCATTTTGACTGGAGTCTTCCGACTTCTTGTCAATCTTTTTTTCTCTATCACTTCTCTCTTTTTTGTTTTTTTTTCTTCTCCACTCATTCATCATCCTTCTCTTTTTTATCTTTTTTTTATTTTTTATTTTCCGAATCCCTCTAATTATTCATCTTTGATTTTTTCATATCCTTTTTTCTTTTCTCCTGTTCTTTACTCTTTTACTGTTCCTTTTTTTCAATTTTTCGATCTATTGTAGAATATCCTACTTGTTGGTTCCAAACATTTTCACTTGTTCACTTTTCAATTTTATCAATTTTACATTGCTCATGGTGTTACTTAATGTTTTTCCTTCATCACTATGACTGATAATGTGCGTATAATATCCTGAAAATGTCAAGGGCCTGGGTAACCCAGTCAAGAAACAAAGGGTTTTTACCCATTTATTCAGATTACACTGCTAAAATTGCGATGCTTCAAGAGTCTCATCTTACAGAAAAGGATATTATCTCTCTTAAAAACAATGGGTTGGGCATGTTTATTGCTCTTTGGCTAAAGACCGAAAGAATGGTGTGGTGACACTTTCATAAATCTCTCTCTCTGATTATAGAAAAGGAGGAGAAGGATACCGATGGCAGATGGCTTCTTTTACATCTCACTATTAATGGTTCCCCCATCTCTCTTCTTAACGTATATGGTCCCACTGGTGTTGACTCACAGTTTTGGTTGTCCATGTCCCACACTCTGCAATCCTGTCTTGGTTCTAACCTCCTGGTGGGTGGTGATTGCAATCAGGTCATGGATCCCTTCATTGACAGGAAATCCACTGCAAAGTACATTCCCAATAAAATGCAAAAAACTTTTACTAATACTATTCAGTCCAGAGGTTTGGTAGATGCTTGGCGAATATATAATCTGGATAGTTTAGAATTTACTTTTTACTCTCCCACTCACAACTCTACTTCCAGAATTGATTATATTTTCTTAAGTCCTCATCTGATTCCTAATTTAATTCATGCTGAAATTGGATTTATACTCATTTCTGATCATGCCCCTAATTTCATCAATTTGGATCTCCCTTCAGGGCCCTCTAAATCCCGCAGGTGGCGCTTTAATAACTACTTACTCAAAGACCCCACCTTTATTGGGCGCTTTAAAGACTTCTTGTCCGAATTTTTCCTTCTCAATGCTAATCTCGATATTCCCTTCCACACCCTCTGGGACGCTTTCAAGGCGACAGCTAGAGGCTTCATCATTGATTACGTTGCTATTAAAAGAAAACAACTTCTTAAGGAATCAGCTTCCTTACTATCCTCCATTAAGCAGGTAGAGCACTCCTACTTTTCCTCTAAAAACGATGATACTCTCAAGAAATTAGTCCAAGTTAAATTGAATTTTAACAGAAAATCGTCGGAAGAAGCCTCTGGGGTGTTACTTAAAATTAATTCTAAATTCTATGGTGGTCGGAATAGAGCTGGCAAACTGCTTGCTAACTATTTGAAGGTTAAGTCTCAAAGATCTAAAATAATTAATATTATCGATAATAAGGGAGTTAATCATTTTAAAGACGAGGAGATATTGAACTGTTTCACTGATTTTTATAAGACCCTATATACCCCCGAATCTTCTCCTACCGACACTGAATTAGAGGCATTTTTTGGATCACTACCACCTCACCCCTCTTCTTCTCCTGATTGCTCTTTATTAGAGAAAGATTTGTCCCTTTCCGAACTGAAGTCTGCCCTAGCTCTGCTACCTAAGGATAAGGCGCCTGGCCCAGATGGATTTACTGCTGAATTTTATTCCTGCTTCTCACAGACCCTTCTTCCTTACCTTCTGCCTCTTTTTCAACATTTTATCTCACATAAAGAGGCTCGTGGTTCATTTCTTGAAGCCATGATTTGTTTAATTCCAAAAAAGGATAAAGATCCCTCTTCCTGTGCTAATTATCGTCCTATTTCTTTAATTAACTTGAATTGCAAGATTTTCGCTAAAGTGCTGGCCCTCCGTATTAATCAGGTTATCCCTGATTTGATTGGATATGAACAAACCGGTTTTGTCAAAGGCAGAATGCTAGCAGACAATTCAAGAACCTTTTTAAATATCATACATCTTGCTTCTAAGAGCTCCTCCCCGATTGCTGCCATCGCCTTGGACGCTGAGAAAGCTTTTGATCGCATTCACTGGCTTTTTATGATGCGTGCATTGAAATGGCATGGTTTTGGCCCCGTCATTTTATCTTTTATCAATCTGCTTTATTCCTCTCCTACTACCTCTGTCTTTGTTAATGGGTCCCAATCTTCTTACTTTACCCTTCAACGTGGCACTCGTCAAGGCTGCCCTCTTTCACCTTTGCTTTTTATTTTATCTCTCAAACCTTTCCTTCATTCTCTAAGGCATTCTTCTGTATTTTGCGGTTTTACACAAAAGTCCTATGAAATTAAATTCACTGCATACGCGGATGATATTTTATTATATCTCTCTGACCCTTCTGTCTCTTTGCCTGCTTTCACAGATCTTTTATCTTCCTATGCTGCTCTGTCCGGTTATAAATGAAACTTTTCTAAATCAGAAGTGCTCCCTTTAAATAAATATTGTTTAAAAAGTATGTTTGAAGGGACTGATTTTAAATGGAACTCTAATTACATTACATGTTTAGGAGTAAAATACGCCTCTTCTGTCGCTCGAACCGTCCAGCTTAATTTGGAGGAGGTTATACTAAGAATATCTGGTATGGCAGAAAAATAGTCCCCCTATTTTTGTCCTGGTGGGGCAGGTTGGACACTTCCAAAAATGATGATGCTCCCTGTTATCAACTTCTATTTGTCCATGTTACCAGTGAAGCTTCCCTTAAAATTCTTTAAAACTCTTAATGGTGTTTTAAGCAGATTTCTCTGGAATGGCCGGAAAGCTCGTATATCCCTGTCTTCCTTATCTGCTCCTAAGGACAGGGAAGGTGTTAATTTTCCTAACTTTCGTCAATATCACTCTTCCTTCTTAATCCGTCAGGTTTTACCCTATCTATCTTCGTCTGATGAATCCTCTGTACCAGTTTGGTATAGATTGGAAGAATCTATACTGGTTCACCCGTTTCCCTTTTCCTCGTTAGCCAATTTTACCCATTCTCCCCGTCCTCTTAAGTCCCCTACTATTTCACAATTTATATCAACCTTTAACCCGGTCCTTAAAAAATCCCTTTCTCCTTTGCAAGTATTCCTAGATTCTTCCTTATGGCACAACAAGTCCATTAAACTTTCCAATCGTACCTTGTTCTGGAGGATTTGGGTTAATAAAGGGATTATCCAAGTTAAACACTTACTACAGGATAAGATCTTTCTATCCTCTCAGGAAGTTCAAACTAAATTCTGTTTACTGACCACTTCCCTTTGCCATTATGATTCTTTAAGACTGCTATTAAGTCAACAGCTCTCTCTTCTCTCAGGAACACTCTCCCCCCCCTCTGATCATATATTCGAACCCTTACCTACTTCTCTCTCTGTTCGGGCCTCTCACATCTATAAATATCTCCATTTCTCTCTACCCTCCCGCCCCAAGAGTAAAATTGAAATGTTATGGGAATATGATTTGCAACACATTATCCCTATACCCACTTGGAATTTCATTTGGTAACGATTACATCACACTTCCTGTAATGCCAGTGCCTCTCAAACACTTTATTATTTTTATCAAAGGTTGTTTTTAACCCCATTGTCTATCTCCAAGTTCAGTTCTGACCTCTCCCCTAACTGCTGGACTTGTAAAAATACCCCTGGCACATATTTACACTCTTTTATCCTTTGCCCTAACATTTCTCTTTTCTGGACAAAGATACGTGGTCTAATTACCTCAATTTGCTCTATTAACTTTCCGTTTGATATATACTCCATATTTTTGGGTAGTAATTCCACACACTGGTTTGGTGCTCGTAGGATGGGCTCTTTTGTAGATCCTCTATTTGCCAACGCATTTCAGGTTATCACTTCTAATTGGAACGACACCACTAAAGTTACTTTTTCTGCTTGGTGGAATCTTCTTTATTCACATCATAGGCTTGATAGAGCTTCTGCTACCATCTCTCAGCAACTTCTCCGAAAAGAAGCCTTCTGGTCTCCACTTACCAATTATTTATCTTCTTCTGCATTACGCAATAAGGAAAATACCTTTGTTTTTCAACCACCATGAGTATAATGTTAGTCATCTGTTCACAATGTTCTTATTTGATTGCTATTACATTGTTATTTGACATTGTAGAATGTTTAATATTGGATATTTTTATGTACTATACTAGGTTAAGATGTTCATTTCTGGCTTTTTTTTATTACCCTCTTCTTTTTCTTTTTCTCTTTCTCTTTCTTTCTTTTTAAAAAAACCCCTAAAATGCTTATTTGTTATGGTACACAATTCTTTAATTGCTCTTAACGTTGGTTTATATTTTACTAAAAGTTTACTGTATTAAGTTTTTTACCTCTCCTCTATCTACATATTTATTATATCTTTTGCACTTCTTTTTAAAGACTATTGATATATTATTGTACCTTGTCTTTATTTGCAATAATAAAGCTTTTTAAACTAAAAAAAAACCACAAGTATTACTCCCAGATAACATCACCAGTCATGTATGCTGTGGCCATTTAACTCCTAGATTACTTTGTGCAATAGTTATTGTCCAGTTATACTTTGATGTAAAGTATATTATCTTCAATAACAACTTATATTATGCTGCCACTCCTTGTTAAACCCTACAGCACTGTGCAAATCTGCTCCTGAATAAAACTGTCTGACGTATCATTCTTTGTCCCATTCAGGCTGACATCTTGCCCCTCATCATACTCCCTGAAATATTTCTCCTGATCTCATTCCTTTGGCACAAGCCAGCAGACTCTTAAATGAGCAGTCCCCTCCCAATCAACCACTCCATACTGTTTCTGGGGCCAGGTTCCACCTGCAGCAAGACTGATGCCAGGAGGCTAATGTGTATTTTGGGAGCAAAAGACCCCTCTTCTGCAGGCTTCCCTTATATCTAAACTATTAAAGTACAACTCTCCTCTAGGATCTTTTGGACCCTCCTTCACTGCCCTTCTTGGGTCAAGCAGTGTCACATTCTTCACTCAGGCCATCCTGCCAGGCCCAAACCATTGCCTCTGCTCTGAGAGCAGTATTCCACCCCTATCAGGGCAGCACTGGTAGGCTGGAGGAAATGAAAAGGAAATGTGAAGACATAGAGGACAGTTCCCGTAGAAGAGACAATATTCGCATATGCAACAATAGTGAATCCATAGAAGGAACAAGTGTGGTAGCATTCTCCAAAAGACTCTTCAAGCAGGTGTTTGGCAAAGAAGGTCCCCAGGAAATTGGCATTATGCAGGTGTCCAAAGTGGGTCCTCCCCGTTTGCAACCTGGGAAAAGACAAAGGGATATAATAGCAAAACAGAGCTCATCGGAAGATCGGAAACAAAGGAAGAACTCCTCAGGGCAGTGTGGTGGCAGAAAGCCACTGACTTCAAGAACTGCACGGTGCATCCTTTCCAGAATACCTCCCAGCCTACCTTGGCTAGGAGGAAAGCTTTATCTGACGTTACAGCTGAGCTCAGAAATAGGCAGATCAGGAACAGGTGGGAATTTCTGTTCTATTTAATCTATCCGAATAACAACAAGACCCGCAGAGTCAGATTGTTAAAGGAAGGCAAGGAATGCCTCGCTTTGCCGTCAGAGGACCATCTGTCATCGAGGAAGAGTCACTAGAGGTCAGCTGGGAGACAATGGAAGGTGGGCAGTGGTAGCTACAACGCAATGGTGGGGGAGCATCGCCCTACTGTCTGGCTCAGAGCCAGCAAATGTAAAATAAAATGATGTTCTTGCATCGTTTTATTTTGCATTTGCCAGCTCTGAGCCAGTGCTGTAGGGAGGGGTGGGGCCAAGGCCTAGGAGGGGGGAGGAGGAGTGCTACGTGCACTCCTCTCCCTAAGTGCTCATGCATGTTTGGCTAGCCGTCTCAAGCAAACCAAAACACACAGGCGTGCTGGTCTGAGCAGGGCATCTTTTCAGCCCGCTTAGACCCCGTGCTGCTCTGCAACACAGGATTTGGATGGGAGTCTGTCCCAGGGGCTGCTGGGACCTAGGAAGAGGAGAGGCTGCAAACGTGATGCTGGAGACGGCCGTCAGCTAAAGGTAATTTTAAAAAAATCTACTCCGCGCTTTCCCTCTCACTACACCACCCTTTATTTGTGGCAGCTGCCACTGAAGGTGGGAAAAGAAGACCCGTGAAGGAGGAAGAAGGGGTAAAGTGTTTCCCATTTGACAGCTCAGATGGAGGGTGGGGGAGCCCTCCCAGGTGGTGTGCTCTCGGATGTAATCAGGACACCGCAATATTTTACCTGTTGCAAGTGGTCTTTACTCTTTAAGAAAATGGGAGGAGGGACTACCTGTCTACAGGCGTGTTTTCTCTGTCACACCTGATGTTATTAAGCCGTAAGGAAATGGTTGTTTTTCAGTTTCATATTTGTGCTACCATTAGGGAGGAAAAGAGATGGGGTGAGGGATACACTGAACACATCCCATGACAGCGGTAAGGCACAATCACCATCTGAAGGGACCCCAGGCCAAGAACTCAAAATTGGTGTGCTGTTGCCTAATGGTTAGGTTTCTGTCATGGAACATGTAGGGTGTAAATTTCTCCATTAAAGGGCATAAGATGCGGAGAACAATAGCCAGGGAGCAACAGGATGTAGTGTGTATTTAAGGAAACATACCTTCTTATGAAAGGGACATGACTGATGTTGCACAGAACCTACCCTACACAATTGCACACAACATCAAAATGCAGGAAAGTATGTGGGGTCACATTAGCCTTTCACAGATTGCTACCTATGGAAGTGTCAGCAGCAATCACAGACATACGAGGCAAGAGATGCATAACTGTCAAAGCTAAGCTGAGCACACAAGATGTTACCGTAGTGATATACTATGTGCCAAATGCACATCTGGAAACCTATTTACTTCAAATCTTAGATATAATTAATTAATGACAAAGCTTGTGGAGAAGTGATCTGAGTGGGGGACTTCAATCTTGGCTATAACTCTGAGCTAGATTGATGTCCTCTAGGCAGATATTCATGGGCCCCTTAAATTGAGAATATCAAAACTAGAACTTGCAGACATTTGGTGTGAGAGACACCCACTCAAAAAGGAGTACCCATCGTCACACAACCACAGATCCTATTCTAGGATTGGTTTGGTCTGGAGCACAAGCCCACTACTTATCCAAATGGTTAAAATTGAGATAGGTGTCATAGCCATTTCAGACCACTCGCCATAATGTGTAACTTCACCTGAGGGAAACGCAGGTTCACTGACAGAATATTGACTAGGAAAACATCAACCTACAAAATTATCGAGGCAAAAATATTGACAACAAAAATATCGACTACCTATGCTTAAAAAGGTAAATGCAAAAATATCGAAAAAAATATATAGTTTACAAAAATATAGTTGTATTAAATAGCGATTTTTAAATATATACAGATTCAAATATTAAAAATAAAATATATTGAATGCTAACATTAATTTAATAAAAATAAAATATTTTTAATATATATTTTAACAAATATAACAAATGAACTTATTTTCAAATACTTTGACCCACATACATATATACATATATATTTACATATATCTATTTAAAGAAATATAATTAAACTATTTTTTGTAAATTATATTATAATGTAAAATTGTTTAAATAATATAATAATATAACATATATATATTATATATGTACATATATGTATAAACATAAAACATTTAAAAAACAAACCACTTTAATTAAAATGAAAAAGTAAATATCATACATTTAATTTAATAAAAATAATAATCAAACATAAAACTTACAAAATTATAAATATTCTTCTTCTAAAGAAACAAAAACATAATTATATAAATTAAAACAATATAAAATAAGTTATTACAATTTATAATGAATTCATATACATTTCCCACAACAAAAATAAACAAATTCTTATGTTAATAATATATCAAATGTACTACTCCCACCTCACACAACACAATAGTAATAAAATTGTTACATCACATAAAAGTAAAATTTACTACTCTCACTACAATTAATACAAAATTAGATAAAATATTGTATTAAAAAGTACAAAAATTTACTATTCCCCTACAAATAATAAAACACTAGGAAAAAGTTTAGATTGCAGAGAAATAAAATGTAATAGTCCCACTCCAGTAACTGCAAAAGTAGGGAAAGTGTTGGATTGCGGAGGGGTACAGTTTATTATTCCCACTCCACTGAGTGTAACAGTAGGGAAAGTGTTGGATAACAGAGGGATAAAATGTATTATTCCCACTCCAGTCAGTACAACATTAGGGAAAGTGTTGGATTGCGGAGGGGTAAAAATTTCTATTCCCACCCCAGTGAATGCAACAGTAGGGAAAGTGTTGGATAGCGGAGAGATAAAATGTACTATTCCCACTCCAGTCAGTACAACAGTAGGGAAAGTGCTGGATTGCAGAGGGGTAAAATATACTATTCCCACTCCAGTGAGTGCAACAGTAGGGTAAATGTTGGAAAGCGGAGGCATAGAATTTACTATTCCCACTCCAGTCAGTACAACTGTAGGGAAAAACATGGATTGCGGAGGAGTAGAATTTACTATTCCCACTCCAAAAAATGCAACAGTAGGGAAAGTGTTGGATAGCGTAGGTCCCACTCCAAAAAGTGCAACAGTAGGGAAAGTATTGGATAGCGGAGTGGTAAAATTTACTATTCCCACTCCAGTCAGTACAACAGTAGGGAAAGTGTTGGAATGCGGAGGAGTAAAATTTACTATTCCCACTCCAATAAATGCAACAGTAGGGAAAGTGGTGGATAGCATAGGGGTAACATTTACTATTCCCACTCCAGTCAGTTCAACATTAAAAACAAACAAAATATCTTCAACAAAATAACAAAGTGAATAAAAAAATATAAATATGTTGAAAAATAAAATAAAAATATATTTAATATTAAAACATATTATTATGTTAAATATATATCACAAATACCTACAAACATTATAATAAATAAAATACAAAAATAATTTTCCTACACATAAATATTTTTATTTAGAATTTTTTTTTTTTAAATAACATTATTCCATAAATTTTGTTTAGTTACTTCCCACCTTATAACACCACAAAGCTCACAACCTGCACCTACATTTTTTTACATTATTAATATAAATATTCATCATCAAATTAGTTTTCATTTATTTACATATTCATTATTAATTAATTATAATTAATGTACTTCCCAAAATATACCCCCACAAAACACACAACATTATTAAATATTAAATTAATAATTATTATTAATTAAAAAAATATTAGTTGCCTAAAACTGATTTACTTCCCACCCCACAACCCTACAAAACCCATAACCCATATCTAAAATGTAGAAACAATATTTTTTTGCACAATTAAAATTAGTTTTTAAAGAAATAACCAATAGTATTTACCAACTAATTATAAATTAAGTAAAATTAATTTACTCCCCACCCTTTACCCTTATAACCCAAAACCCACACCCAAAATAAATGTAATTAAACAATTAACATAATTAATAATCAATTAATTAATTTTAATTATCAACTAATTATTAATGATGAAATTCTATGACAGAAAGCAATAAAGCTGATAAACTACTGGCAGCTAGCATGCACCACACCAAGACATCCACCAGAACAGCAAATGTGCAACTAAAGAATTGAACATCCTGAGGTCCAGAAGAATTTGGACTTTCTGGAGTCTGTACAGTGACCCATTGCCCAACGGTGAACAAGAATGACCTGGAGAGCGACAGCTCGGTGGATGAGGTAGATGCTTGGTGGTCCTACCCAAAGATTAAAACGTACTGGAAGGAAGAGCTAAGCGACATAAAGAGGGTGGCTGGGTTCCCAATACCTCAAGCCCCTTTAATTATGATCCTGTGCCTCCAGCCGCATTAGGAGGTCCTCACGCTGCGAGTATGGACTTTCATATCGAAAATCACACAATGAATGGTCAAGGAGACTTTAGACACTTATGGCTATGGAAATGATCATGCATGACCTGAGGGACATGGTGAAAAGAATTGAGGCCACATGGAAGCTTCTGATGGACTACTTTCAATCAGATTTTCTAACTTTGTCATCCCCAAGACCAATTCACAAAATGAGATTTAATTAAAATTCAGAAACATTGCAATGTTGGGAGCCCACAGTGGGATAAAGGCCTACCAGAGAGAACCACGGGACGAAAGCAGTTGTGCAAGCTTATGGAGCCTACATGCTTTGAATGTGATATTGCATTCTGTATTAGAGGGTAAGGGGAGGTGGGGGAGGAAGAATCCATGCCAATTGGAATTTCTAAACATTTTTTTTTATGTAACAGAACATGACATGGTCCACCAATGTTTGCTACGAAACTAACAAAAAAAAGATTTATACAAATAATCGGGAATCGGGACCGCCCTACCATATGGCGGCAGTCCCGCACAGCAATATTACAATGCGACCGCCACTGTGGCTGCCGCAAAAGGCATTTTTGACATTGCGGTGGGTGCTGCTGGCTGCAGCACCCGCCACAATGTTAAAAATGCAGGTTGTGCATTTCCCTGCACTACGTGGCAGGCACCACGTGGTGCCTGCCACCTGGTGCAGGGAACTGTAAGGGGGCACTTGCACAATTACAATGCCCCTGCACAAGGGGGGCCCGCAACGGGCCCCCAAAATACATCCCCGCCAGCCTTTGAATGGCGGTTGAACCGCCATTCAAAGGCTGGCGGGGATGCTGCATCCTAATGTGGCGGACGGTGCCTGCTAGGCACTGCCACCATTCTGGGTATGCTGGCCGGGTCCGACAGGCAATCGAAACGATTGCCAGTGGCGGACGGGCTTTCCGTCCACCAGCACACCGCCCGCCATCCTTATCTGACGGGCAGAGAATGGCTGCACAATGGCGGTGAACCCGCCACCGGCAGGCTGCCAGTGGCAGGTTCACCGCCATCGTAATGACCCCCTATGTTGTTTGTCTTTTTCTGTAGAACATTGTACAGTATGCTTATTACTTACTAAGTCTCATAGCGCTGCTGGAAAGAAAGTTCACTGTATCAGTTCAGCACTTTAAAAACAATGTTTTGTAACGTAACGCCATACTCAGCACCAATGCACTGCACTTTTAAATCTTACATGTACCACCAGTGCATTGCAGTTAGAGGTGTTATAGGTGCCATTGCACACTGCACTTTGATATGTCACATGTACAACCAGTGCACTGCAGTCAGATGTTATAGGCACCACCGTGCAGACATGTTCTGCTTTTAAATGTCACAAGCATCATCAACCTGCTATAATGTGATCACTGCCCTAATTTTAGTTAATGTGACCCCACTCATACTGTCCTACAATCTCAAGCATTCTTGTGCAACCTTCCGCTATGAATAAGCACAGCTGGGAAGATGCGCCCAACTGTTTGAGTAGTCACTAACTCTAAGTAATTATTCACCAGAATGGCTGCCCATCAGACACTCCCAGTACTGTCTGTATCAACACTTCTCCCCCCGTGCTGGCGCCGGTACATTGGTCTATGTTTGAAGGGGCTGAATGCCTTCCTTAAGAACGGAGTCAGCTATCTTTGGGAGGGTGGGTCTGCCTGCTTGACCGCTGGGGCTACTCCTTGCTGTGGTAATAAGCTGTGTGTGCATGCGTACTGCCTCAGTGCCCCATGCCGTCCTCGGGGGACTTTTATCTGGCTTCAAAATAATTCATGTGTAAAAAGGTTAGTATTTTTCTACTTTTGTTCTCCTTCATTTCAAAACGATGTTGCATTAAACAAAGGGCAGGAACTCTAAAGGAAGACCATAACTGGCCTATGCACGAATTGGCTTTTATTCTGGTAAAAAATGTGAATAGATTAAGATAAAAGTGTGCTAGTGTCGCCTGGACATTCTAAGCCTCTGGCGTGTAAGTAGCCTTTCTAAAAACATAGGGGCATATTAGCAAGACCCACGTTAAAATTATCGCCGTTTGCGGCAGGAAACTGCCGCTAAAATGGCGATAATGGGCTTGCTAATATGCGTTATGGAATTCCAATAGAAGCCCATGTTAGATGTGCAGGACATCTAACCTGGGCTTCTATTGGAATTCTATAACGCATATTAGCAAGCCCATTATCGCCGTTTTAGCGGCAGTTTCTTGCCGCTAAAACGGCGATAATTTTAACGTGGGTCTTGCTAATATGCCCCATAGCCCGCACATCTCTTCAGAAGCTTGCCATGTAAATAAATGCCGATAAGCAAAGCACCACACTGTCAAAAAAAGCATTAGCAAAGCCAGCAGGTTCGCTTCATTTTTAAAATAGGAAACCGATTGGCTTTGCCAAGCTTGTTGATACTTTTTCGCTATACATGGGACTGGTTTTCCTCTATGGAGTCATTTTGATTGCACCAGAAAATTCAGAATAGCCTGTCCTGGGATAATGGTGAGCCGCTGAACTGTTGTTTCTGGTTAATAAACATGTAAACCTGAAGATAATTTTTTTGAAATAGTCCACAACCTAATGTAGAGATAAAATTAAGGAAATGCCAGGGTAAAGAGGCTGCTGATATATGGAATAGGGAAACGGCAGGCTCCTGGTGCCTAGAGTTTTCCTGCTGTCATTTTCTATATGTTAAAAGGTGTGTTGCCTGGTGGGCCAGGCGTACTGTCGAGACAGAAAATCCTCTGTCGGGCCCCACATGCTGGTACTCTGTTTGAAAGGCAAACTTATTCTTTCATTCACTGTAGCTCTAGTAATCGCCTTCCCTTAGTCACTGAACTGCTCCAGATGAGGAGTGGACATGAAACCAGACACACAAAAACAGCAAATAGAATTGACGCAGTGTGCCAATCCTAGCAAAACAATTACAATACTGCCATCTGCTGGGGTTGATTAGGTCAACGAAATGAAAAAGATAAAATGTAAAAAAGAAAATACGTGACAACGGGCGGTGTTGCCGCCGACTCTCCTCCGATCCTCTGCCTCTTCTTCCTGCCTGGAGGCCAGCAGCAGGAAGCACCTGGGCTCCCAAGCTCCCCTGACAGATCACAACGCTGCAATGCAGTGCTGTGATTGGTCTGAGCGCTGTAATTCCATTCACACTAGGAGTGCTCTTGGTCACCAGGCCCAGCCCCGCCCCCAGGACACAAGGGAGCCACTGCAGAAGGAACAAGCATTTGCAATGCAATAGGTCTCGCATTTGCGAGAGCTTGAGCTATTGGAGTTGGAAATGACAATACCTTTAATTTATGTGTTTTTAAAACCTGCAAGCGGTGCGTAAACATGCACTTTGTACTTATAGTTGTTGCTTACGAGAAGGAAGGCTGGCAGTAAAAGAGGCGCGATTACTGCCAGCCTTCCTTCTCGTAAGCAACCACTATAAGTACAAAGTGCGTGTTTACGCACCGCTTGCAGGTTTTAAAAACACATAAATAAAAGGTATTGTAAATTACAATGCCAATAGCTCAAACATTCGCGAATGCGAGACCTATTGCATTGCAAATGCTTTTTAAATTTACCATTCTAGCTTTGCGCTCGACTACGCACACCAGCTCAAATAAAGGTAGTCGGTTGCCCAGTAGCTGCTGCCAGTCTCTTATTACAAAAATGTAAATTGGGAAGCAGGATGGAAAGTGGGATGTGGGGGGAGGGTGTAAATTAAGAATTAATCCAGGGAATAAAGAACGCGTAGGAGATAGAGAGCAAGGAACACATGCATTCCCATGGAGTGATAAATGGTACATAAAAAAGAGGCCCGTCAAGTGAGCAGATGGAGAATACAATTCCAGTCACAACACTATGAGACCGAAATGGTACCTGACAGGGCAAAAAGAGGAACATGGAAGGAAGCCATCGACTCTATAACAAACATGTGAGGTAGGCAAGAAAGCCATCAACTATAAGCAAAATCCCACTTTAAATATATGTTATATGTACTGGAACAATACGTCTTTCCAACACACAGCTAAATTGATCTATGCCGAGACCTAAAAAAGCAGACACATCAAAAGAATCGAAAAATGTGACAATTACATTGTAATCGGTGCAGAACAGTGTTTTAGAACTGCCTATTTTGGACTTTTAACATACCAGCAGTTACATGAACCAAGACTCTGTAGAAGAAAGATCATGTTTGTTTTAAAGTCGTGGAACCCTATCAAAGGAAGTGCTGTTTTGTCACTTGAAATCATTCTATCGAAGATACACACATACACACGCACGCACTCACGCACACACACACACCTCTGAATCCACACACCCCACACTCTTCATGAACACACTACAGGCAACTATATAAAATAAAATCGGATTAGACAGACCCCAGTCTGACGTATTCGTTCACCTCTACACCTCTACACACATTTCACTCACACACGTTTCACTCGAGTTTATGTGATTCAATGAAAGTTGAACACATACAATCATAAGACTATTTAACAAATTGAGAGGCAACTTAAGGCATTAACAGAAAAGTGGGCCAATAAAAATGTTGAAACTTAAGTACTCGGTATATAGTTTCAGTTTTGGGAGCACGTTCATCCCGGTCAAACAGGCAGTCATTGTGTTCCACCCTGAAGCATTGCTGCTACTGCGGTATAATAACCACCACAGATGTTTTCATTGAACCGGACTATCATTAACTGCTACATTGCATTGCTTACCAGCTAACACCAAGGATACCAATTCTAACAAGCAGTGACATGCCAAAAGACGACTGCTGCATGGGCTGTGTGCGCTCGGAGGGTGGGGGGAGGGCGGAGGAATTATAATGTGAAGGGCATTCAAAACTGGGAAAGCAGTGACGCCAAAAGCATCAATAAAGATCATGAAAAAGTGCTTACACACAGGCGATAACAACGGGTAGTGTAAGTACACTGTACTTTATGGGTGCTCCTGCGCCCTCGCAGGAAATTAGCTCTCGGCTGCACGAACGAGAAAGGAGACAGGTAAGAAGAACGACACTGGAATTGACCAATAGTAAGCAGAAGGCGGGAATAGAGTGGTTTTATAGATTACTACAGGTCTTGCAGACAGCGCATGCGCTGTCAAGGCTCGACCTAAAAATGACATCACAGCACATGACATTACATGTGGTTTCACAGGAATTGACATCATAGGAAGTGGCATCACAAGCCACAACTTTAATATGTACGTGTGATGTAAAGCGCTCTGACACTGCTTCGGGATGAGTAGAGCTATACAAGAAAAAATAGTGGTACTTAAATTATTTCAACGCCTCCTCAGGGGTAGTAAGCTCTATATAAATTACATTTATTTTGTGTAATAGCAGAGGCCGCACCCGAAGGGGGCCTCGAGGGCCGGCGCCATAACAGCCGCCTGAGCCCCTAGGGAACGAATCCGGTTGGCACTGGTTTGCGCCGCCCGGCAAAACGCGCTGAGGCCTGCTCCCTTCCCCCTTCCAAGGACAAAGGCAAGAGAGGAAGGGGGAAGGGGATATAAGGCGACGCTCCCCCTGGGCAGCTCACCTTTGCATCAGGGAGCTGGGGGAGCGGCGCCGGAGAATTGCGAATCCCACCCACCCACACCTACAACAGCAGCGTCGCAGGCTAACAAGAACGACAAGAGCTGACGGGACAATGGTCGGCTATGGAGATACACCGGGTGGTGTCTAGGAGTAAGGCCACTCACTTTGGGATGCCTCACACGGCTAAGTGAAGTGGGGCCACTCACTTTGGGATGCCTCAAATGGCTAAGTGAAGTGGGGCCACTCACTTTGGGATGCCTTACGGCTAAGTGAAGTGGTCTAATAAGAGGGGGCAGCAAACGGAGACGGCACTCGCAGCCCGGCAGAGCACAAGGGGGTCCCGCAAGGTAGCGAGCTGTGGCCTAACTCCGGGGGGGAAAGATGCTGCCCACACACAAAGTTAGCGCAGAGGGAGCGCAAATCCAGCCAAAAAAGGGCGGAAACAAAAGGTGTATTGGTTTGGTTATGGAAACACACCGACAGGGTAGTGTGTAGAAGGAGGGCCACTCACTCTGGGATACCTTACGGCTGGGTGAGTACGCCTGACAAAAATCAGGGTAGCAAACGGAGACGGCACTCGCAGCCCAGCCCCCGCCAGACGGCAGGGCACAAAAGGAGACTAGCAAGTGAGCGAGTTGGGGCCTAACTCCGGGGAAAGGCTACCCCCCACACGCAAAGGGGCGTGGAAAACAACAAAGAACAATGTACGAGCTGTCAGGGTGATTTACGACCCTAGGAGATGCAAATGAGCAAAAGACAAACCAGTGATTTATGGCCAAACGATGATTTATGGCCGATGATTTATGATGCCCATGCAGAATGATTTATGACAACAGAATGGTGACAGATTGTGACAGGATGATTTATGACAGCCCGATGATTTATGACCATGATTTATGGCTGATGATTTAGGATGATCAGGCAGAGTGATTTATGACAGCGAAATAATGGGCGGTTGCGGCAGAATGATTTATGACACCCGATGATTTATGACCCATGAGTTATAGTGTCCAATAACACCGAGTGATAACTAATTTGTGATCATGTATGATAATGATTTATGACCCCGGCCACCAGAAGGTGTCCAGGGGAATGTACAAATATGATGTATGCAATGAGTAATAAAAACTGCGGCCAACAACCACCACAAAAATGCAATGACTGTTGGCTGTGTTCGTAATGCAGATGCACAAGTATGGTACGGTTCCCGGAATGGGCGCAGTGCGGGGGTTAATAATGGGAGAGACCAACACATCTGACATTCATACAGTGCATGCATATCTAGTAAACAGAGCCTGAACAAAGTGAAAAGCTGCCTCTCTTAAGTATGTGTGAAGCGCTAACCTTTGTTTCCCCTCTGCTGCATTTGCTTCTAGGTGTGAGGCTCCTGACTGCTCCCAGCCAGGAGACTCGAACAAAAGGAGGCCTGATGACCCCTCAAATTCGGCCTTTGTTATGGGCCCAGCAGGAGTCTAAAATAAGAAAGCCCCGTCCCCGCCTGCATGTTGTTGCTTGTTGCAGATAGAAAGCAGACAACGTGCAGGCGCTGCTGTAAGTGTCCCAGTGTTTGGAAAATACACCTGGACGAGTTCAGCACATTATTTAGTGGGGCCCAACTTCTTGGCAGGGTGGACGGCGTTCACCCTGTCAAAAAAGGGGGTAGACGCAGTACACCCGCGTGTACCCCCGACTCGTGCCGTGCTCCCTCCACTTCAGAACTCCAGACTGCTACAGCTAACAAGCATTTGCAATGCAACAGGTCTCGCATTTACGCGAGTTTGAGCTATTGGCATTGTAAATGACAATGCCTTTTAGTTATGTTTTCATTTTTGAATAAATAAAACGCGTTGTCATTTATAATGCCAATAGCTTAAACTCGCGTAAATGCGAGACCTATTGCATTGCAAATGCTTGTTTGTCAACCTGCACCCTGGCCAAAGAAAGAATGCATTTCTACCCATTCATCAACCGTACAATAACTTTCCTCAGCCTATAGCCATCTCCCTGTGGCCACTCAACATCAGTCCTGAACATGTGATGCTATTGAACAGGATGGATGGATGGACGGATGGATGGACGGATGGATGGACGGATGGATGGATGGATGGACGGATGGATGGACGGACGGACGGACGGGCTTTGAAGAGGGTATGCATGAATGATGCTACTGAACACGATGGATGGTCTATGAAGAGCGTATGTATCAGTGCTTTAAATGGGCTGGTACTCACCGGTACTGAGTACCGGCACTTCTTAGATTTATAACTCTGAGTACCGGCACTTCTCTACTGCCGTGGAGAGTACCGGTACTCATGAAAGGTAGGCTCATTGCCTGTGCTGGTGAGCAGGAGTGGGACGTGTCTCTGGCAGCCAAGGCGCCGCTTCTGCAGCCTCTGATCTGAGCCCCAGCTGAGCTATTCAGCAGGGCTCGTTTGAATAATGTCCGGGTGCTCACCATCACGCTGTGCTTGACAGAGCAGGGTCCGTTCAGGCCCTGTGCTGTCAATCACATTCACACTATCCTGTGCATTCCTGCAAGCACAGGAATCATGTCAGTGCCCTGGCAGTGGCAATCAGGCCACGGCCAGTCCAGCCCTGGTGGCAATTAAAAAAGCCATGGTAGGTGAAGAGAAAAGATAGCTTTCATCTACCTTAGTCTTTTGTGTGTCTGCTATGTTTGTGTGTATGCCTGTTTTTGTAAGAAAAAAAGTGAGAGAAAGACAGAGAGAATCCAGACACTCTCAGTAGGTATTTTAAAGAAAATGGGTGGCACTTTGTTTGTACATGTCTGCTCGGCGACAAAGATTCATAAATAACGTAAAAGGGAGGGTGAGTGAGTGGATAGATGAGTGAGCAAGGGTGGATGTATGGATGGATGAATAGATGGATGGATGAGTAAAAGCATAGATGGGTGAAAGAGGGTGGATGATTGGATAAAAGGGCGGATGATGGTTGGATAAGTGAAAGATTGGATGGATGAATGAAAGGTAGGGAGGATGGATGAAAGGGTGGATGATGGATGAGTGAAAGGAGGGATTGAGTAAAAGGGTTGATGGATGGATGAGCGAAAGGATTGATGGATGAGGGAAAGGGTGGATAAAGAGATAGATGAGTGAAAGGATGAATGGATAGGTTTGGAGATGGATGGAAGGATAGGTTTGGATATGAAGGGTGGATAGACGGAATGGTGAAAAACTGAATGATTGATGAAAGACTGAATAGACGATAGAATGTAAATGTTAAATGGTGGACATCAGCAGGTAAATGGTAGGATGAAAGGATGAATGGATAGATCGATGAAAGATACAAGAGATATCTTCTGGGGAGGGTCATGATGAGTTGCTTCATTTGCTTGGTGCCATAAGAGCTTTGGTTCGACGTGGGGGTATTTGCAGTTTCTTCCTACTCGCGTGCTCAAAAATATATAGTATTGTGCTTAACAGCAATTAACAGTGTGACATTAAGAAGGTGCAACTATTACAGGAAAAGGAAATGTTAACATATTATTCCAATTCTCTTTCATTTTGTGTAATGAGTTAACCTGCTTTGTTTATATAAACACATTTCTCATGTGTTTTGGTATGTGCTGCAACTAATATAGAAGTTGTTAAGTATCATCATGTCTTGCCCTTAGCCCCGCCCCCAGCCCCGCCCCCTCACTACACCTCTAGCGCATTTTAATGAGTACCTGCACTTATTTTTTCCCATTTAAAGCACTGGTATGTATGAATGATGCTACTGAACAAGATGGATGGATGGTCTATGAAGAGTGTATGTATGAATGATGCTACTGAACACGATGGATGGATGGATGGTCTACGAAGAGCGTATGTATGAATGATGCTACTGAATAAGATAGATTGATGGATGGATGGATGGGTGGGTGGACGGAGCAGATGATATAAGAGGGTAAAGATTTGTTGACAAAGCGGTAGATGCTAGAGAGAAAGAGAACAAAGGAGGGAAGCAGACAGCTGGTTGCAGAGACAGGTGGTCGGAGAGTGTAGTACAGAAAGGTGAACTAAGCAATGTAACTTGGGCATCATGAAAATTATTAACTTTAATTCTCAAGATCTCCGTACTAAAGGGTCATAGACGCAAAGATCAACTCAATACTTCAGACACAATCATAACTCTTGAAGGTCTGCAGC
Organism: Calotriton arnoldi; assembly: GCA_963921515.1. Classification (NCBI taxonomy): domain Eukaryota; kingdom Metazoa; phylum Chordata; class Amphibia; order Caudata; family Salamandridae; genus Calotriton; species Calotriton arnoldi. The sequence goes on from CAWUFW010002917.1 coordinate 1,194,388, forward strand.
AACAATTCACCCTCATGGCAGCCCCACCTCCCTTCCCTCCACAAACCTGGATGCCAGCCATTTCTGTAGGGAACCCACCGCAAGACGGACTGAGAAAAAAGAAGCTGCAGGGAGTGACAGCTGGCGATTGTGCAAGATTGGATTGGCCTTGGACTAGACATGGTTGCTACAAAAAAATAATAATGACCATAAAATGCCTGTTATTACTTCCCCCGTGTCACCTCACCTAAACACACAGAAAAAGTCTTAAAAAAACAAAAAATAAATAAAGCAAATGTGTGCTTATACAGCTCTGATTTATCTCTCTCCTCTAAATATGCGGCAGCTTGGAAAGAATATTTACAGGCTGAAAAAAACAAAAGTGAGGAACGGTGTATTTCAAAAGGTTCCTGAAGTTGTTCATAGGTATTGGCAAAAAACCTCAGCTTTAACACAGTAGCATTCTAGTCCCTTTTGGCAAAACTAGAAACAAGCATTACTAGAAACAAAAGCAAATATGGGTAAATATTCTAAGGAATGGGTGGAACTGCTCTATGAAAATGACGAAATATGTAAATAAAAATAAAAAAATAGGCCCAAGCAAAACTCCTGTTACACCAGAATTATCTTGCATTATTTCAAGCAATTCGCATTACTCTTGTTACGAGAAGTTCCCGAAATCACACTGCTATGCTGTGAACAACCCCTGGGATTAGAACATGAGCAGTTGTTATTCGTGGAACTTATGTCCCATTCATAGTACTTGCTAATTCTTTCAGCGCGAAATGCATTCTAAAGTCCAATATGGACGTGAGGCCCATTGTGCCCTAAAATATAACACTAAACACCGGTTTTGCATTTCACATCATGTTTTGCAGAATTTCATGTAATTACGCCCCAAAAAATTGCACGAATTTCGCACACCCCTAGTTCAAGACAGCGTATGCGGCTTCTACGCCCATTAGTAAATGTGCAGCGGCTGTGCTTAGAGTTATGATCAGGTTGCCCTTTTTGTCTTTCTTATATTCATCCCTAATCACTTGTAACCTGTCTGGATGCAAACAGGTAACAATTTGCCCAATACATTTGTAAACTTATAAACTGGTTTATCGCGCTACCCTGTTTTTGGAAATCGCTTGTACTGTAGTATTGAAGAGGGTACCCTTTGCAACTCGTCCAGGAAGAGTTGCTTAACACTTACGAGCGGGAAACCCACCCAGTCACATTTTTAGGTCGAGCTTTAACGGCAGCGCGCATGCGCTGCTCGCTCTGCGAGGCATGCAGCAGTCCAGTATGGGGAGACAAGCTTCCCTCCCTCTCCGCCCATATTTTTTATTGGCTTCTGTGTTTGTCCTTCGTAAATTCTGTCTTCTGATTGAAAATGAGGCTTGTTAGTCCCGCCTTATTATACCATGTCGTCATTTGTATTCTTCCGTGGCTACTGGCCCCTTTACTTCAAGTGTTGCATGAGCACTCTTTTCTTCCCGTGCCTTCAAGTCCATGCCTTCTCTCCACCCTCCCGTTGTTCGAGTCTTAACGCCCCTTGCCGCCCGCCCGCACTCCGGTTTGCAATGCAATAGGTCTCGCGTAAATGCAAGTCCTATTGCATTGCAAATGCTTGTTTTTGTAATTTGACATGTCTACGGCGGTGATTGGTCGAGTTTCACGAGCTAGGCGAATTTTGTCGCTTTTTCATTTGCTTGGGCTGACTAGGTCAAGGGTGATGATCTTGACTGTGACTCGCTGGACTGGAAACGAGGATGGAGACGTTCCTACACCCCATTGGCCAAAAATGAATGAGAAACGAAATATGGCCAAATCCCCTCCTAAACGCACGTCAACTAGGAGCCATCTTATTATTTTTTCTTGTACCATTCTGAATACTGTAAAGTATATATATTCATGACAGTCTAATATTTGTTCACCAGTGTGTTTACGTAAATACATTTAACGCGAACACACTATAATGTTAAAAAGAAAATGTCAAGTACATTTTTGTTCTAAAAATGTCACCACTGGTGATATTGGTGAAACATTTTCAAAATGTTTAACAACTTGCCGCTAATCCTAAATTTTATGTCAGGTTCTTATCTTTGTGAGTATTCTTTACAATATGCAATACGCAATTCCCTTTCCAAGATGGCTGTAGCCATCGCAAATGTTTGACAGCAGAACAGGCATTTGTCAATCGCTTACCGGCAGGAAGAAGACTGAGCAGTACATTACAACTGCTGGCAACCCACAGTGCCGACCAGAGGAAGAGATCTAGGAACCAACCTGAAAACACGGGAGCCTGGTGAATTCCAGAAACTGTGCTCTGAACCGTAGAAGACACAGGCTGCAGGACGGCCAGGATGTCTCCGCATTCTATGTGCACACTCTGCCTTTTACTCATCTACCTCATTTTCGCGGTGCTTGCAGGGTGAGTGTCAACAGCCGGGGTGGCTGCGTTAGGGAACGCTCTAATGTGGGTTAGGGCAGTCAACTTTCCAATGTCAGGCGCAGGCCACATTCCGAGTATGGGGCCATGAGAAAACATTTACTGAGGGGGTGAGTGGGTGGCCCTGCACATTTTTGTTTTAGTGAATCGCCCACCGCTAATTTAGACCTCAATCGTCTTCAAAAGAGGCTGCTCTGACTAGACGTTATATTTATCGAGGGTGCTTATTGTAAAGTATCAGTATGTGTTGCATTCCCACCCTAGAGCTGTTGTTGGAGAGTTAATCGCACAAAGGTAGTAACTTGGTTATCTAAATAGAATTAAAAGTATCTTAGACACTGTAACAGCAGTGGTACATGACCTGATCCATCCTTTAAAAGGAAATATAAAAGTGGAGGTTGTGGTAAGGCAGGTAAATTATAATCAGGGCTCCCGGTTTTATGGTATTTATTTTTTTGACAATTCCGTCTGTATTTATCCATATTTATTTTTTGCTAATTTTATCTGTATTTATCCATATTTATTTTGGGTTTTGTGTAAAATGAAGCTGAAATTAGTATATTTCCCCATTTATTTAACCGGTAAATATGCAATCATTCTTGAATGCCTACTAGGTTTCAATGTTGTAAACCCCCACAGAAGATAAATCAATGCACTGATAAGAAAATATGCATATTTCAGTATCAACTTTGTGCATATCTACTGCTTTTAAAGCCTCTTTACTAAAATTCCTTTCCTTTTTCGCCCCCTTGCCTATCAATCCACACAGCAATTGGCCTGGCAGTGATGGCAGACAGTTTTTAGAATTACTCAAAAAGCAACCCAATTTCCGTTTTTATCCACATTTAAAAATAAATACAGACAAGAAAATAAATGTACAGGGAGCTTTAATTATAATGAAGAAGTCACAAGGTATCATATATAGCAAGAGTCTCTTTATTCAGCCTCTGATCCATCACTCTGCAGATGTTTTATCACCTCACATTGAGCTCTTTTTGTTAATGTCTGGTAGTCTGGATATTAACTTAAGGTCGGGGCTGGTGGAACATTCTGTTTAGTCTTCTAATTTTTAGCTCTCGCCTAAAGGCACCTTTTTAGGTCGAGCCTAGCGGCAGCGCGCATGCGCTGCTCTCTCTGCGAGGCATGCTGTAGTAGAGTATGCTGTGGAAGCCTCGCCCACTCTCCTCCCATATTTTTCATTGGCTGGTGTCATTGTCCTTGGTAAATGCTGGCTTCCGATTCATTATGAGGCTTGTTAGGCCCTCCTTGTTACCGCCTTGTCGCCATTTGTTACCACCCATAACAACTGGACCTTTTACTTGGCACATTACACGGTCTGCTTTATCTAGGGGGTCAGCACTATTTTGTTTATAGGCACTTATGGGGACAATGGCGGATGCTATTTTTTTGTATTTGTATCCTGAGCGCGGCTCCCGCTTTAGGGACACCGCGCTCACTTTATTTATTTATTTATATGTAACTTTCGGGTTGAGCGCGGCGTCCACTTCTGGGACACTGCGCTCTGTTTATTTATTTATTTATTTAACTTTCATAGTGAGCGCGGTGCCCACTTCAGGGACACCGCGCTCGGTTTCTTTATTTTTTTAAACTTTAACACTGAGCGCGGCGCACGCTTCAAGGACACCGCGCTCAGTGCTAAAGTAAAAAAAAAAGAAGAAACCGAGCGCGGTGTCCTTGAAGCGGCACCGCAGCTCAGTTTTAAACTTAAACAAGCATTTGCAATGCAATAGGACTCGCATTTACGCAAGTGTAAGCTATTGGCATTGTAAATGACAATGTCTTTTATTTATGTTTTTAAAAACAAAAATAATAGGCACTGTCATTTACAATGCCAATAGCTTAAACTCACGTAAATTCGAGACCTATTGCATTGCAAATGCTTGTTTTTTACGTAAACACGTGTGTGCTTGGAAGTCACCGTCCATCCTGCCAATTAAATTTTCTTATCAAAAGGAGAAAAACACTTGGGGCATACATACCCGAAACCGCACAAAGTTCAGACTGTAGCACGTTTTGTAACTAAAATGTCCTTTTCCACAATACTTTTTTCTACTTTTGTGGTTTGTTGATGAACTGACAGACGTTGTTTGGCATAATTAACACTAAGATCTCCGAGACCAAATTACTGAAAATAATTGCTTGGCTCTTTTCTTTCCTGGGTGCTCAGAAGCCCAGCCTAAACATTCAGAGCTGGCTGGGCAAACACAAAGGATGTCAGAACCGGTGACCGCTGACATGCCATTCAAGGCCAATGGAGGAGAGTTCAGGCGTGAATGCCTCCGAAGCGCTCATTGGTAAGATCAGCTATCAGGGAGACGCGGCCTAAGTCAGCACTATTCACTGAGCCTGCTATGACCTTAAAATCGTTGCTCCTGGGGCATGCGCGTCCGCCAATTGGCCCTCATGCCCCCTGCAAATCCGCTGCTCGCTGAATACGCGGGCCTCCCATTCCGCGGTGTGGATGAAGTGTGTGTGATGGCTTTCTCTTCACAACTTGACCCCTGACGCTGACCTGCGTGGCGCTGAAGTATTCATGCCACTTGAGCGCATCCTTCGTCATTATAAGGTTGATACCTTTCTTTAAAATACAGAAAAGCACGAGCGTTTGCAGAATGCCGAGATGGGCTAAGACATGCTCCTCATACAGAACCTCATTTTCCTTTACGTGAACAACGACAAAGAAAACAAGCATTTGCAATGCAATAAGACTCGCATTTACGCGAGACCTATTGCATTGCAAACGGGAGTGCGGGCGGGCGAGAAGGCACGAACAATGGGAGTGGGGGGGGGCCTGAGAAGGGAGGGGGAGGCAAGGGAAGAAAATAGTGCTCACAATATAAATAAAACATACTGTGCAACACTCAAAGTAAAGGGGCCAGTAGCCATGGAAGGATACAAATGACGACATGCCTGTCATAAGGAGGGACTAACAAGCCTAAAACCAATCGGAAGGCCGCATTTAGGAACTAAGCCAATGAAAAAGATGGGCGGAGAGTGGGCGGAGCTTCCACAGAGCTTCCACTCCATACTGAATACTGCATGCCTCGCAAAGCGAGCAGCGCATGCGTGCTGCCGCTATAGGCTCGACCTAAAAAGAAAAGGATAATAACGTTTATTTATTATCACTTTTTTTCTCCATTTGTCACTGCTCGTAGAGCAGTGGGGGCGACGCT